>OX439484.1:99420400-100639475 GCA_949320155.1 Melangyna quadrimaculata | reverse complement strand
AAGTCCTGAAATTAACCGCTCAAACATGTCCCCACATGCTGCTGAACATGTTTAACAGTCTGCTCGAGGAAGGCGTCTTTCCCAAGAATTGGAAGAGACAACGCTTGGTGCTTATTAGCAAAGGCAAAGGAGACCCGGACTCCCCATCGGCATACAGGCCTCTGTGCATGCTAGACACTGCGGGAAAACTCCTGGAAAAACTACTGAAACCACGGCTCATAGCGGCATTACAAACGTCAGGCGATCTGTCAGAGAGGCAGTACGGTTTCCGGAGAGGCCGTTCTACTATAGGAGCCATAGGAGAAGTAGTGAATGCCGCCCAAAGTGCCCAACAGGGAAACCACCACTCTAGGAAGATCGTCTTGCTGGTAACCCTGGACGTACGAAATGCCTTCAACTCGGCCAGGTGGAGTGATATACTTGACGCGCTCGAACGAAGTTTTCACATCCCAGCATACCTTCTGCGGATGGTTAAGGACTATCTCAGGGATCGAGAGCTACTCTTCGAGACCACAGAAGGCCTGCGAAGGAAGGAAGTAACATCAGGCGCAGCGCAAGGATCGATCCTAGGACCAGACCTCTGGAACATCTTCTATGACGACATTCTTCGCATGGAGATGCCTGAAGATGCCTTTCTGGTTGGGTACGCAGACGACATCGCCGCGGTGATTACGGCACGAGACACCGATAGCGCGCAAAGAAAGCTGAACCAAGTCATGCGACGAGCAAACTCGTGGATGGGAGAGCATGGACTCAGCTTAGCAACAGAGAAAACTGAGATAGTCCTTCTTACGAAGAAGAGGATTCCCACACAAATCGACTTCCAAATCGGGGCCGAAGTGATAAGAAGCAGTGTTGCAGTGAAGTACTTGGGAATGAGACTCGACACAAAGCTAACCTACTGGCAACAAATAAAGACAGCAGCGGAAAGAGCCTCAAAAACAACTGCTTCACTGAGCAGACTAATGGCAAACGTGGGTGGACCCATGGCCAGTAAGCGAAGGTTACTTATGGCGACAACGCATTCCATCCTTCTTTATGGTAGCGAAATCTGGGCAGATGCACTCAAGCAAGAAAAGTACCGAAAACAAATGGCGGCAGTGCAAAGATGTGGAGCTCTACGAGTAGCCAGTTCCTACCGAACGGTGTCCGAACCAGCCGTCCTTGTAGTCGCAGGAGTGACCCCCATCGATCTCCTAGCTGCAGAAAGGAAGTACGTCCACGACAAAAAGGCGGAAATGGGAGTGGAGGCGGCATCCGAGGAGGCTAAGCAGCTCACGATTCAGAAGTGGCAAGAGCGTTGGAACACGGAAAACAGAGGTAGATGGACAGCAAGGCTGATTAGGAACGTGGCTGAGTGGAATGACCGGAAACACGGTGAAGTAAACTACTACGTCACCCAGTTACTCACCGGACACGGATATTTCAACGCTTTCCTCCACAAAATCGGCAAAACAGACAGTCCAGCCTGCCAGTACGAAGACTCGCCAGAAGATGACGCCAACCATACCTTCTTCTCATGCAACAGATGGGAACCCCTTCGCCAAGACTTGCACAGAAGCATTGGAGTCATTACCCCAGAAAACATAGTAAACAAGATGATACAGAGCTACCAAAACTGGCAAAAAATAAGCAGTTATATAGAACATATTCTCAGAAGAAAAAAAAGAGAAGAAGAAAATTATCGGGGAACAGTTGAACCCGTTAGATGAACCCGCAAGGGAAATATGATAACCCCTTTGAAGCAATACAAACAGCAGTGCCGGGGGGGGCCGGTCAGAAACCAAAGGGTTGGAGGAGTTTTCGTCGGTATACAGAACACGAGTCCGACACACGGGGATGGTTAATGGGTCAACGCCAACCTCCTTATGGTGCATAAAGCATTTCTCTCTCCCCCTGAAGGAAAAAAAAAAAAAAAAAAAAAAAAAAAAAAAAATTATTATTATTATTATAATTATTATTATTATTATTATTATTATTATTATTATTATTATTATTATTATTATTATTATTATTATTATTATTATTATTATTATTATTATTATTATTATTATTATTATTATTATTATTATTATTATTATTATTATTATTATTATTATTATTATTATTATTATTATTATTATTATTATTATAGAGTTGCTAATACTTCTCAACTTCGATGAAGTTGGAAATTACCTATCCCGGGCTATGCCAAGGGATTAGGCTCTGATGATATTTTTTTTTTTTTTTTTTTTTTTTTTTACGGGTGTTCTAAAAACTTTCGCACAATCCTGCATGTATTGAGAATAATCGATTTTGACATTTCGTGCAAAAGGTGGTCGCATTGCACTTTTTTCAATTCTCCTATTACATTTTTTCCAATCATTCCCATACTGGATACGACAATTGGCACAATTTGTACACTTCTCAGTCTTTCCCTTTCCTTTATTTCATGAGCGAGGTCCGCGTATTTCGATATTTTTTCACCAAATGTTCGGTTCATATTTGATGTCAGTGGGACCGCGATATCTATTATGAATCCACACCGATTCGTTTTATCTATCCACACTATATCTGGTCGATTTGCCAGAATTGTGTGGTCAGTATTCATTTGACGGTCCCAATACAATTTAAAATGATTGTTCGAGAGTACCTCATCCGGTTCATACTGATAGTATGGTTTCTTTTCCCTTATTAATTTCGTATTAAGACCTAACTCTTGGTGAATTATCTTCGCAACATCATTGTGTCTTTTGAGGTATTCGTGGTTCGCCAACATTGAGCATCCATTCACAATATGTTCAATTGATTCTATAGTTTGGTGGCATCGCCTACACATATTATCAATATCCTCATGAAGAATTGCCCGTCTGTATTGTTTTGTTGCGATAACACCATCCTGGATAGCTATGATGAATCCTTCAGTTTCGGGAAACAGCTGCCCTCTTTGGAGCCATTCAGTTGACCTGTTTTTATCAACTTCAGTTGAATTTAGCTGAAACGGATATTTTCCATGAATAGCTTTGGACTTCCATTGCTCAATCCGTTGTGCTATTGAGGGTATTTGTGGCCGATACTCTGGTTCTGCTAGTTTTAACGGCGTATAGTTTGTATCCATGTGCATGATAACTTGATACCTAACATTGATGTTTTGACTTTCGCTAAAGTAATGCCTTAATTTTTCGATTTGTGTGTTGTGCTGCATGGGAATGTCTGTTATTCCTTGTCCGCCTTCATTTCTAGGCAAGGTTGTTCTTTCAATCGCCGATTTCGGGTGATGTAATCTATGTGACACCATAACCACTCTTAACTGTCTCTCCAGGTCTTCCAGATCAGTTTGGCTCCATTTGATCAATCCAAAGGAGTATATAAGAACGGGTGTCGCGTAGGTGTTAATTGCCCTAGCTAAGTTGCCGCTATTCAATCTTGTTTTGCATAGCTGTTTTACTCGATCAAGGAATTGTTTTTTTAGTTCATGTTTCATTGCGGTATGTTGTATGCCACGCATTTCTTTGACACCAAGGTATTTGTAATATTCATCTTCTTCTAGCATTTCAATAGACCCATCTTCAAAGTTAAAGTTTTCACTTCTTTCTATTCTTCCACGAACCATTTCTACCGCCTTGCACTTTTCAAATCCAAAGCTCATTTTGATGTCAATACTAAAGTTGTTCACGGTATCTAAGAGGTTCTGAAGATGTCGCCTGGATCGTGCAAACAATTTTAAGTCATCGATGTAAAGAAGATGAGTGATGTTCATTTGTCGCTCCAATCGATATCCATTCGATGATTCATTAAGTACTCTACTAAGGGGTGCTAGACTTAAGCAAAACCATAATGGACTAAAAGAGTCTCCTTGAAACAGTCCTCTTTTCACAGCTAGTTCTCTTGTGGTAGAACCTCCTACATGTATGGTTGTTTTCCATTGTCTCATAGCACTCACAAAAAATTCCACTACCTTTTTATCCACTCCATGAATATTCAAGGCTTCTATTAAATAAGAATGAGGTACGCTATCATATGCTTTGTTGTAGTCTATATAAGCGACACTTAGATTACGATTATGATGATATGCATTTTGCGAAATTATGGCATCTATTGTAATAAGCTCCTTACATCCTCTGGAGTTTCTAGCACATCCTTTTTGTTCATATGGTATTAAATCATTAGTCTCACAGTGTTGCCAAACTCTATTACTTATAGTGGCTGTCAGAGCCTTATATAATGTTGTCAAACATGTTATTGGCCTAAATGCACTCGGGTTTTCGACATCAGTGTTCTTGGGAATGAGAAAAGTTCTTCCTTTTGTAAAGAAATCTGGAATTACTTGTTCTTTATCCAACATTTTATTAAAACAACGAACAATATGGGGATGTGCACTTGTAAGTTTTTTTATCCAGAAATTTTGTAGTTCATCTGGACCTGGTGCTTTCCAGTTTTTGGAGTTCCGAAGTACTTCACGGAGTTCTTCGACACTAATTGGACTGCTGTTCATTTGTGGAGCTTGAGGTGAAGTGGTTAACCATGTTGCTTGAGTATTGTGTGTTTGTGGTCTCTCCCACACATTTTCCCAAAATGTCTCAAAAGGGCCCACATCTTCTATCAATGGGCAACCTCCATTATTATTTCCATTAAGACTTGTATAAAACTTCTTTTGATTGTTTCTGAAGGTTTTGTTATCATCTTTTCTTTTTTGACTAGTTAAATATCTCTTCAACCGAGCGCTTAGTGCCTGAAGTTTTTGGGTAAGTCTATCTATGATCATATCGAGATCAAGGTGGCTAAGTTCTTCAGGCCTTCTGGGTGCTACAATTGTTCTTATTTTGCGCACTAGTTTCTGCGACCTTACCCCTTGTTTGAACATAGTAAGGCGCCCAACATTTGCTCTATGTGCTGAAATTTTTCTCTCTAGTCGTGTTTCCCAAGCTGGTTTTCTGCGTTCCGTCTGTTGATATACCACTCTTTCTTGATTTACTTTTAGTCCAATTGTCCTGGCTATTGCTACCGCTGCACAAAATATTATACTTTGCACATAGGTTATTTCATGCCAATCTTGTAGTTGTGCTTCAAGAATGTTATTCAGGTGACTTATAACATGTATTGTTTTTTGATCAATGTGGACTTTAGGTATCCTTGGTCTCAGGATCGGATCCATTCCTTCGAATTCTGTTAAAGCTGTCTGGAAATTGTCAAAAGCCATTTGAAATAGAACTTCTCCAGCTCCTAATGAAGCTCTATAGTTATTCAAATCCTCTACAGCTTGGTTTGGTATTTCTTCGATTATCTGATCTACCTCATATTGACTATTTATGAGACTAAGTCTTTGTCGTGAACGCAACTCCTCCAAAATTTCCTGCTCAATTTCAGCCAATTGTATGTTTGACAAAAGTAGTCTCCTGCTAATTGCTCGGCATCTGTCCGCAACATTTTGCTCAGTTATTCATACACTGAGTTCTGAATATAAGGCAATAAAAAGGGAATGTTGTCTCGCTCTGTATCCAACAGGATCACTCCCGAATTTCGTAGCTCTGTAGTGACAACGCATAATGTCTTTATTCATATTTAATGACCATGTTATACGTTGTCTTTGTCTCCCAGCTTATGTGGTCTCAGATAATAAAGTCCGAGAAACAGTCGAAACTGGTGCAGATTGATTTGGTGTTATTTCTCTGCTTCTAGCTCGCAGTTGTTCTGTAGTTCGGGTTATCCCGGTGCGCATATCCTGCGTATTTGCAGCACCACTACCGGCTCGCAGACTGCTGACTCCAGCGGTAGCTCCAGAGTCAAGTTTAGGTTCAATGGTGTTAAGTTTTTATCAACTTCGTTCAATACTTTTATTAGATTTGATCTTCTAGATTTTAGGTGAAAGTAACTCCTAAGTGACTGGATCTGATTGTCATGAAGTATTTGTAGGTCTATGAGACCTCTTCCACCATCCTTCCTAGATGTGGTCATTCTTTCACAGCATGATTTTAGGTGGTGAAGTTTATAAGCTGTAAGCATTGTTCGAATTTTCCTTTGTAACGCTTGGAGTTCAGTGGTGCTCCATTTTATTATACCGAAGCTATATGATAATATAGGGATGGCATATGTCTTAATCGCTTTTATGAGATGCTTTCCACTTTACCTCTGGTAATGCATACTGTCTTACATTTATCCAAACCGAATTTCATGTTTATGTCATCACTGAATATTGAAACTGTTTTAATTATTTGGTCTAGATGTTGTTTTGATGATGCATATATCTTAAGATCATCCATATATAGGAGGCGGCTCGGTATTTCTTGGTCTACGTTAGTTTTGATCTTAACTCCGTATTTGCTCTCTATAAGGAGGTTACTAAGAGGATATAACCATTTTTTCACTTACTTTTGAGATTTTAAAAAATTCGAAATGCTTTTTTTTTTCAAAAAAAAATGCACCGATTATCAAAGTACTGCACTATGACTCATGTTCAGGTATGAATCGGTGCATTTTTTTTGAAATAAAGCATTTCGAATTTTTTATAAAATCTCAAAAGTATGTGAAAAAATGGTTATATTCCATTTTCAGACTGTAATACCTCAAAAACTAGAGCTGATAGCGAAAAACGGATGATGATTGTGAGATCTGGACGAATGTATCGTACGATCATAGTAGATTTTGATATTTTCATTTTCTACTACCGGCAAGGGCTCGTATTTGTAGTAGTGGGTGTTTTCTACTATGATTTTATGTTTTTCTAGAAGGTTTTTGTTAAGGATTTTGGCGGCGTTGTTATGTCTTTTCGTGTATTCCGTTTGAGCTAGACATGAACAGGCTGATATGATGTGATCTACTGTTCCCGGTTGGATCCTACATCTACGGCAAGCATCTTCTTGTATATTTGGATCTTTCATTATATGTTTCTTGTAGTTCTTACTCAGTCTTGTATTGCAATCATGAACGCTTCAGTTTCACCATATAGAACACCATTTAATAACCATCTGTGTGATAAAGTTTTGTCAACATTATCGTTATTAATGGATCCATAGTACTGACCATGAATTGGTTTGACTGCCCACATTTGTTCCCTTTCATCTTTGTCGATTGCTCGTCTTTCAAACCCCCCGTCTAGGTTCAATGGTGTTAAGTTTTTATCTACTTCGTTCAATACTTTTATTAGATTTGATCTTCTAGATTTTAGGTGAAAGTATCTCCTAAGTGACTGGATCTGGTTGTCATGAAGTATTTGTAGGTCTATGAGACCTCTTCCACCATCCTTCCTAGATGTGGTCATTCTTTCACAGCATGATTTTGGGTGGTGAAGTTAATAAGCTGTGAGCATTGTTCGAATTTTCCTTTGTAACGCTTGGAGTTCAGTGGTGCTCCATTTTATTATACCGAAGCTATATGTTAATATAGGGATGACATATGTGTTAATCGCTTTTATGAGATGCTTTCCACTTTTTTTTTTTTTTTTTTTTTTTAACATGCCGCGCACTAAAGGGGTTCTTACTAACCTTAATTATGACTAGCACAGTGCGAGCCTTAGGAAAATAAGGAAGGATTTAAAAGGAGATACCGATGCACATTGGTTTTGAAGTTCTGAATATCAAAATGGGGGGGGGGAAATAGGGTCAGGTAAAGCATTCCACATTCTTGTTGTGCGACTAAAGAAAGAATCCCTATACTTAACGGTACGTCCGAAATTGGGCTCAAGGGTAAACTGATGAGCATTCTTAAAAGCGCGAGTATTACGGTTGAATTGTTTAAGTGGAGGAATGCAACTGGCTATTTCACTTGAACACTGTTTTTAAAAATAGCGTTAGAACAGTGAGAGACAGGTGACATTGCGGCGGTGTTTGAGGGGTGCTATTGTTGACGTTATTGTTCGATCACCTATCATTTTTTGGGCCCTTTTTTGTATTCGGTCCAACAAGCTTACATGAGTTATAGGAGCACCTGCCCATATGTGTGAATTATGCTCAAGCTTTGGACGAATAAATGCTTTGTAGATCACAGCCAGATCAGAGGGGGTAAAGAATTTCTTGCATCTTCGGAGAAAACCTAAGCACTAAGCAGCGTTTTTGGCGAGTCAAATATGTGGTCATTCCACATTAGGTGGTCTGTGACACACATACCGAGAACTGAGAGCTGTTCGGTTTCCTCGATGCAAGTGCCGTCCATGGAAAGCGGCATTGGAGGTGGGTTTCGCTTTAATGACAGGAGGCAGCATTGAGTTTTTGAAGCATTAAATTCTACGCGGGTTTTGTTTCCCCATTGAACAATGCTATTTAGATCAGAATTTAATCAGCTTATCATACGCTGCCGTTCAAGTTCCACATCCGAAGGACATGGGTGTGAATCTGTAAACGAATATGAGAAGCTGAGGGTACTGTCGCCAGCGAAACAGTTTAATGGATTAGAAGTTTCAGATAAAAGATCGTTTATGAATATAAGGAAGAGAGTCGGAGACAAAACGGAGCCCTGGGACACACCAGCATTTATTTTATGGATTTCAGACTTGAAACCATCCAATACAACTTGAATTGAATTAGGCTTGTCTGCACTATTTTATGTATACGTGATTTAAACTCTCGGGTTAGGGCATTCTTAATGGATTTTTTTTCGATGCGGTTATTTTGAACCATGCCCAAGTATTTATTAACTTCATTTTCCACCATTTCTTTAATATTTTGAATGTCTATGTGTCTTGTGTTTTACATTACATTTATACATTTATACATTTATTACATTTATCCAAACCGAATTTCATGTTTATGTCATCACTGAATATTGAAACTATTTTAATTATTTGGTCTAGGTGTTGTTCAGATGATGCATATATCTTAAGATCATCCATATATAGGAGGTGGCTCAGTATTTCTTAGTCTACGTTGGTTTTGATCTTAACTCCGTATTTGCTCTCTATAAGGAGGTTACTAAGAGGATATAACCATTTTTGCACCTCCTTTTGAGATTTTATAAAAATTCGAAATGCTTTTTTTCAAAAAAAAAAATGCACCGAATTATCAAAGTACTGCTTTAGACTCATGTTCAGTTATGAGTCCGTGCATTTTTTTGAAATAAAGCATTTCGAATTTTTATAAAATCTCAAAAGTAGGTGAAAAAATGGTTATATTCCATTTTCAGACTGTAATATCTCAAAAACTAGAGCTGATAGCGAAAAACGGATGATAGATTTGAGTTCAGCACACGAAATTACCTATGATACGAATCTTATTTGCTTGTTCCTGAACACATGTAGGTCTTTAAAATCGAGAAGAGCTTAAAAATCAACCGATTTTTGGGGGGTTATCAGCCATTTATCGAGTAAAAAAGGCATATTTTGAAATTTTAAGGGGCAGTTACTTGTGTTATTATATAGTATTATATAGTAGTATCCCGTAGCGTAATGGTTAGTGCGTTCAACTGTCACGCTGGAGGTCTGGGTTCGCTTCCCAGCCTCGTCCACCTAAAAACCAAAAAGTTTTTTTCAGGGTTACTTCCTCTTGCGAGGAATTGACAAATCCTCCAAGAGTATCACTTGTCACGAATAAGTGCTTCTCGTCTAGCCGTTCGGATTAGGCATAAAATTGTAGGTCCCTTCCATTCCTGTCGATAGGCGCACACAGGAATGGTTGCGAGTTGGTAGTCACTAGGCCCTGGTTCTTCATGAGCCGTTGTGCCACCCGATTTATTTACTTGTGTTATTTTATTATTAGCATCCCTAGAGAGTCAAAAGAAATCTTTTAAAGTCGGTGAAACCACGTTTGATACCCGAAATTCTTGATCATTTGTTGACTTTGAAACAAAAACGTGTTTTTTACATAAAAAACGGCCGCGGGGTCTTTAAGTACCATTTTAACAAATTTCCGGGTAGTAGAAATACTTGTGTGGGTATCCTCTACAAGATCCACGATACCCATTTTGAATATCTGACAAAAAAAAATTATTAGACACCCCTAAGGTATGTAGGTGTTATTATTAAGGTATTTATTTATATTTAAGGAATTATTATTGTAGGTATGGTTATATTGTAATAGAGAAAGAGCCCAGGGCCCCCAGACATACGTCACTTTATCAAAGCTAAGATTTTTTCTGCGAACAGATATTATGGTAGCTAAGAACAAATGGATACTAAGAATCTTCAATCCGGGTGCAATTAAGAGGTAGCGAGTGTTAAAGTTGCATACAAATGATGCAACATTGCGTTTTTTTATCAAAGCTGAATTTTTGATATGTGTTAGGGGATGGTGTCATTTACTTTATTGGACACTTGCGAGACATTTACAGTGGGACCTTACGTGAGCCAGACACTTAAAATATGTCAAACTAATCGTTCCATTTACGTTGTAGTTTTAAAGCTAATATTTATATTTTTTATGGGCAACTCTTTAGAAATAATTCCCCATCAGCTATACATCTACAGTGGGGCGTATTCATCAGCCAGAAATTTAAAACAGCTAAAATAAGCGAAAAAATCACGTTTTAGTAACAAAGAATTATTATTTTGACAGTTTTACGGTGATATAAAGCCCCGCTGTAGGTGTCTTGCTGATTAGAAAATATTGTAGAAAATTTGCCCAAAGAAAACATAAAATTTTCATTTGATTCTGTTATGTAAATGGCACGATATGTTTGACAGATCTTAAGTGTCTGGCTCAGGTTAGTTCCCACTTTAGATGTCTGGCAAGTGTCAAATAAATTAAATGACACCATCACCTAAAACATATCAAAAATTCAGCTTTGATAAAATAATGCAATGTTGCAACATTTGTATGCAACTTTAACACTCGCTGCCTCTTAACTGCACCCGGATTGAAGATTTTTAGTATCCATTTGTTCTTAGCTACCATAGTATCTGTTCGCAGAAAAAATCTTAGCTTTGATAAAATGACATATGTCTGGCGGCCCTGGGCTCTTAGTCTATAAGTATTTATGTTTTAGGTATTATTATAGTAGGTATCTTTATTTCCGATGTTATAGGAGTAGGCATTATTGTGGAAGGTATTTTTATGGTATGTATGTTTATTATAGATGATAACCTGGTAAGTATTATTATTGTTGTTATTGTTATTAGAATTATTATTTTTATTAGGCAACTTTTCCTACAAATACAAAAAACCACTATACCTTCTATTTATTGACTTCAGCAAAGCCTTTGACACTGTAGAGCACATAAGTATATGGACAGCACTGAGAAACCAATGCATTAATCCGACTTTCATTCAAACATTGAAGAATTTGTATTATAACAATCTGCAAAAGTAAAAACGGACAAAATCGGACGAGAATTCATCATAAAAAGAGGAGTTCGACAAGGAGACCCCATTTCTCCGCCACTATTTTCATCAGTACTCAAAGACATTTTTAGCAAGCTTACCTGGACCAAAAGATTTGGAATAAACATATGGGGAGAGAGACTGAGCAACCTGAGAAGAACTAACATAACAGACACAATTCAACGAATAAAACAATTAAAATGGAGCTGGGCATGTCACATTTCAAGAACGCAAGACAACAGATGGACGAAAGTTGTAACCAAATGGACCCCACCAAACGAATAAGGACCGAGGGGAAGACCAAATAAGAGATGAATGGACGATCTTAGACAATTCAACAACATCTGGTATAACGACGCAAAAAACAGAGATCGTTGGCCAGAAATGGGGGAGGCTTATGCCAGATATACCTTATATGAACTAAAAAAGTTATAACAAAATACTAACACTAAAGAAACACAGACTTAGATTTTAAAACAAGAATTTTTAAATTAAAACTGGATAATTGATAAATTTTGATTTAAATATGTATATACAAAACTAATTTAAAAATTGAGATAAAAAAAAGAAAAAAAAATATGTATTAATGTATTTAAAATTATGGAAATTTTGTGGTAAATAAAGCTTATAATAATAATAATAATAATTACCAATGGCCTAAAACATGATCATGATATCATCATTTATAACTCACTTAAGACCTGAGCCGAAGAAAAAACCTCTTCCTTTAAGTAAATAAGCTCTTGAATTAATTAAGTCATTTATTATGTACCTATGTATTTGTACTTATTTATTTATTTATTTCCTACATTTGATATATTCTAGTATTATTATGAATGAGTGTTTTTCATTATTTAACTTAAATTAAACAAACATTTTATTTTATAAAAGTCAATAAACCCCTTCAATTCTGAAAATGTCAATAACTTTTTTTCCTTTGAATTTTTTTTTAAATAAAATTTTGTCGAAATGTGTGGTAGCCCAATTTTAACATATGTGCAAAATTTCATTGCTCTTCGTTTCATAGTTCAAACAATAATTCAGTTTGCCGAACTTAAAGAAGTATCTATGTAACTTTGTTAATAGATTTTGTGTAAAATAATTAAATGTCATCGAGCTTGATGACAATCATTAATACTACCCTTCATTTTATCATTTTACTATCCTTCTTTTAAAAAGAGAGTAAAATCATGAAATACATTGTTTCAGAGGGGGTCATACCCCTGTTAAGAGTAGGAAACGACACTCACAAGTTCTTTTTTAAGACTCTTCGCTTGTCAAGTCATTCGACCGATCGCAAGCCCTGAGTTCAGCCATCGATAATCGTCGGCACGTTTGAGTATGCATCACAAATCAATTATTAACTTATTGCATTTTCATTGACCCAGATATCGGCAAGATGATACCGTTTGGGCAGTCAAACTGCATCAACGCAACTACTGAAACGCGTTGAGTTCAATGCATGACGATTTCCTCTGGTGGGTTAGGTATGGGTATGTATGTACAACACCCCTCCCTTTTCCAGAAAAAACTAGCGATCAATCGAATAACAGTCGACAAGACCAAATATATTTTATTAACAATTTATTTTCTTAAAAATATGTAACATTTTCTTTTTTTTTTAATAACATACATACATTTTTTTTTATTTTTTGTTTTTGAAATTTGAAAACAGTTTTATAAAATTTAAATATTCATATTTAAGTATTCAATTTTTATTTTGTTTTAAATTTTGGAAACAGTTTTATTGATTTTATATTTTTTAAACAGAAATATCAACACACAAAGCAGTAAAATAAGGCTAAAATTCAATATCGATTCATATTTAGGTATTTATATAACTTTTGTTTAATTATAATATTTTTGATTTGTTGTTGTAAACTTTACGTTTTGTTCTTAACATCTATAAATTTTATATTTTTAAGCACGAATTTAACGAAATATTTTAGCTCTAATTGTTTGATATAAATATTTATTTTTATTTTATTTGTAATGAACGAAGAAAGTTTTATTTCATTATATGTATGTGTGGCGGTATAGTTCATGCCCATCAACTTAAACGTTAACATTGACTTTGTTAGTTAAATATTTATAACACTTGTTCATATTAACTCTAGTTTTGAAATTCAAAAACATTGTATTTTGTTGTAAACGTTTTTTGTAAAATTCTAAAATATTCTGAAAATTCATAGATTTTTTTCACTCAAGTTTTCTCTTGACAACTCGTTTGGCTTTAAATTATTTATATTAATAAAAAAAGTTATTCCATTTTATATAAAATAAAATTAATTAAACTCGGGCAAACGTGACCCCTCTCGTCGATTTCCTCGTTGAAGCCTGCCGCGCCGGAAAGATATTCATTTCGACGGGAACCTCCATCTCGACGGCATCAGATCTGTCGGGAACAACGTTTGCAATGTTCGTTGTGATTTGGTTTGGACTGGCGGTGGTATTCATATTTCCTGAATGGTACCATTTGAACAACACAAATGCTATCACAAGCACGCTGATGGACATAAAGGAGTAACGATGAACATCAATTCCGACTCGCTGTCTGGCAACACTCTTTCTGCTTTCAATGTGGTTTGCCTCCAGTTGCAGATCGTCCAACGACTTCCTCCCATCCTCCAAGTTCGCGATCATGTCACTATGACTGTGAGATTACCGAATTTACCCCGTAATGCTTAAATCAAATCCGAATGGTTTACTCTCGGTTGATGGATCTTAAGGTGGGAATTCCAATCCTGCTCGTACGGTATCCGTAATTCCTTCGTACTTATGGTTAGGTATTTGTATGTATGTATGTACATTGTACATTACCCCCTTTGACACCCCATTGGCTACGGAACTGACCAAATTTTGAAAAAATGTGTGTTATCTCTATCCAAACATGTGTGCAAAATTTCATTGCTTTTCGTTTTATAGTTCAGATTTTATAGATTTTTTCCGCTCTCCCATACAAAGCGCACCACTGTGAAGCGGCGGCGCGCGGCGTGTAATTTACAAACGTGGATTTATTTCTCACTAAGTAGAAACTTAGTTTTAGTTCATTATTTAACCAGAAATATTTTCCCAGCATCGATTTTATTGGTCTTTATTTTTAAATGATTAATTATAACTTAAGCAAAAAATAATACTTTTAAAATAAAAATTTGTTTAATAATATAACACTTTATTTTTACATCTACAAACATATATATACATTTTCATTATTATCTATTTTATTACAGGCTTAGATTCGTTGAACACTAAAATAACAACAAAATAAATTCATAACCATTTGGAATTTTCCGTCATTTTATGAATTCAAACCACTTATGTTTAAAACGAATCTATAACAATGGAAGGTACACAAACAAACTCCATTCGCGTACCCTTCTCATTTTTTAAAATATATTTTCAACAACCTTACGACCGGAGCTTCGAATACCACGGAGATGAAAAACGCGACCCCAAACGATACGACGGCATTTCCTAAAAATATAACCCAGATCATTAAGTTATTCAAATGGACAGTTCCATCCATTTGAGACGATGTCAACAGCATTATCACCGGATGGACAAGATATGTGCAATATGTGAGGCGACTGAGGGGTAAAAGGCCAGGATACGAAAGCACCTTGTTAACGGGATTAGCCAAGCCCCAGCAGCAAGAAAGTACAACCCAAGCGAGGGCAACTCCGAAAGCTGTCGAGAAAAAGATAAAACAGACAAACCATTATGAGAAAGTAATTCTATAAATTATTATTATTCTGTTAGGGGAATGTGATTCACCCTAATATTGATTTATGAAAAGGTCAAAGCATTTGTAGATTTTATTTTGTTTGTTTTGCTTCTTCAAAATTCCCAACTTACCAGTGTGTCCGATGCTGACATAAAATGCTGTGGCTATAACACTTAGTTGGCCAGACCAAACTCCACAGATAACCAGGAATAATAGCCCAATGCTGGCAGACCAGAGGAGCAAGTTCATTCGGAAAGATATTTTTGGTGGGGTTTTGTTAACGTGCACTATGAAGCCCACAATCATTCCTGCAATAATATAAATTAATACGGTTAGACGTTAGAAGTGAGAGTGGTTTAATGTAACAGATTATATGGCTGATTACTAGCAAATTGGGTGACAATACTCTTGAGGAAAGGAGTAGATTCATTTTGATTTCGAGATTTAATATATACGTTTGCATAAGCTTATACGAGCATGGCCACAAATTACTTTGACTTTTTTTCGCTCATATTCATTATAAGACAGACCGATGAAATATATTGGAAAGGTACCAAGAGAAGTGAAGTAATTAAAAAAGCTATTTGTTGACAATTTATTTAGGAGGTTGGATTTATAAAATGTAGATGATTAATTTTATTCGTTTTTGTTTTTTGGTAGATTGAGATATCTTGTTATATATAAAAATGGATGTTTGTATGTTTGTAAATATGTTATAGCCTCCGAAGCCGCCCAACCAATTAAACTCAAATTTCAGGATATCTTTGCTGTAGATCCGAGCGTGTTCTTGTGAAAAAAAAAAAAAAGTTAAAAAAAAAAAACAGTAGGTACACCGGACATCTAAGGAACTACATAGAATTATTTGAAAATTTGTACAATATTTAATTAAGACCCCTTTGAGTAAACCTTGATTTAATGAAGGTGGATGGTAGTTGCATTTTACAATAATTCATTACATAAGATTAAATAATAATAGTAATTAGAGTGGACAGAAATTCGCAGGATGAATATTGAACATGGCTATCCACAAATGAAGTTGCACATTTTCATTTGAAAAAAAAGGATTATGGTCTATTGATTTATTTTTTTTTTTTCATAAGAAGTGAAGCAAGATTCGCAGGGCGTACGTTGCACGCAGCTATCAACAATTGTGATGGCACTATTAGTTAGAACTTCAAAAAATGTTAATGCAAATATCCTTATATCTTCCCTACTTCTTAGTCTCAACATTTGTTCAATTATTCCTTATTGGCTGGGAAAAATTGTTGGTTAAAACAACAAAAGTGGCCATCATTGGAGGAAAACCCGTCAGCAAATGGAATCAATGTATAACATGGTTACCAAAATGACCCAACAACGGGAAGATCGTTTAATATCAATTCATGTACGCAATAGAGGAATTAGACAGGCTGAAACGCCCGACCACCACGAATCACGAATTGGACAAGTTGGAGTTCAAGTTCTCCTGGAACAACTACGACGAAGGGCAAACGCTTCGAAACTGGCTGAAACTCTTAGCCAACGTGATTCACACCGTGATCCTCACAAGAAAAGAAAGAGAAAGAATCAATTCTTATTTAAAAGCATCTAACTTCCCTTACCTGCATTGAGGTTCAACAAATAGCCACCCGGAATATGATGTTCTACTTACTACTTAGACTCAAAACATTTTCTACAAAACATTGGCAAGTACAATACATATTTCCAAACGGCTTCGTTTGAAGCAACATAATTGACAACCACAATGCAGGTTTCATGCCCACCTTCAAAGTGCAAGGACTAGTCAGCCATAACATCGGTTCGCTGCTTCCTCTATCTGATGAAGATGCCAACTTTTTGCATTTTGAGTGTAGGCGAAACAACGTTCGCCGGAAACCGCTAGTACATAATAATTGTCTTGAGAATTGAGAATTCAGTTCAATGTTTTAAGATTGTAATAAATAGTTTCAAAGGTCAAACAAGACAAAAATTCTATGGCTAGGAGTCTATTCCCCTTCGTTTAGCTGGGAGGGTAGATTTTCTTTGAAAAAAAAAACTGACTTAAAAGAGAAATCAAATTATTAGTAAACAACGGCAACACTTGCAATACCCTGATATACCTTTTTTGCCAAGCCAAAAATGCCTTTTCTCTTATTATCTTTTTAAATTAATTTGTTTTAATGGACTGTTTTTGAAATATTATTTTTCAGACTCAAAACTTTGAATAAAATAAGTTTAAAAAACAAATGTTCAAACTATTTTTTTTCCGATATTAAGTACTATTAAACTATGTATACTAAAACTCATTTGGCCATCACACACAGGCTCAATTTTGAAATAGACTAAGGCGCCAGCTATAGCTATCATTGAAAACCATCATTGAAAAAGTTACCTGTTGATTTAGAGACCCTTTAAAAGTTTAATCATTGAATATTTTAATGCAGAAATATAGCTTACGACTTCAAAATTATTTCTCCTTCAAAAAAAAAATCATTTTTACCCATATCTTCCCCATAACGTAACTTTAAATTTTTTCAATGATCATTGGTAAGGTAGTTCATCATTGAGAAATTAAGTCATTTTATGAGAAAAGTTGTGCCAAATTGAATTTTGTTTTACCTGGAAATAATTACTAAGTCAATAAGCTTTACTTTGGCATCAAAATAATCATTTATTTTTTCTTCAAAATCTCTCAAAATTGACAATTAATACTTTTAATGATGGTTTTCAATAACCGGCTGGGGAAATGAAAGTTTGTAGGCAAGGGAGGTGAAGTATGAGGTAAGAAACGACTGAAATTTTCATCCTTGTTTCGAGCGGACTAACAAATTACACTCCCTTTCCTGTCACTTGTTTGAGGCCACTATTTTCATTAAAGTTTTTTTCTCGATAACTACCTTTCCTGCAAATTTTTGATACGTGTGAGTAGGTATATATACTTTGCAATAAAAAAGAATAAAGTTAAGGAGTTAACTTGAAAATTCCTAGAAATTTCCCAAATTATGTGAATGGACTGCGAAAAAGGAATTAAAAAGTGGCGTCACCTGATTGAGGTTTGAGGCCATTCCAAAAATTGCATGGCAAAAGTTAACTTCGCCGATTTTTTTCAAACAAAAGTTTAAAATATTTAAGAAAGGATAGATAACTATATTTTATATTAAATTTCAAGTTAAAATGGGCTCTGGAAACACGTTGACAATAGCAGAAAGAGGATCAATAGATGCTTTAAAGGAACTGGGATTCTCAGTCCGAAAAAAAGCTAGGAGACCGAACAGAAGTAAGACCATTGTCAACAACTATCTAGCAGACACTGAAAACTATGAAAAAAAAAACAAACCAAAGGACGCAAAGCTCAAGCAACAACAATCCGATAAAAGCGACTTATTCAGCGGCTAGCTTCAAATTCCACACTATCAGAGCCTAAATAAGGTCAAAAAGTGGGGTATCAGCCAGTATTTCGACGGTTTTAAGGATAAATAAAACCACTGGTAGATTAAGAGTATGAAAATAAAAAAGAAACCGGTTCTACGGGAGCTTAATAAGGAACTACGGAAGAATTTCGCCTGGGAGCATGTTGCCTGTAGAAACGCATGGAAAAAGGTTGTCTTTTCAGGTGAAAAAAAAATTAATGTTGATGGACCCGATGGTTACAACTTTTCATTTTCACGATTAAAGAAAAGAAGAACTTATTTTGTCAAGACATTACAGTCATACATCAGGTGTTATAGTGTGGGGAGCTATCACCTATTATGGAACAATTGAACTGGAATTTGTAAATACAACAATGAACGGAAATAGTTACAAATGCCTGCAACATCATCGAAATCGTTTGGGTTTGGCTATCTCGAAAAGTTTCTGATGCTGGTAGACAGTTTAGAGATAAGGACGTCTTGGTCGAAGCTAACTTGCGATGCCTGGAGCCAGATTTCACTGGATTATTCCAAAAAACTGTATGATTTAATTCCAAACCGTCTAAAAGAGCTAATTTCAAAAAATGGCGGTCATACTCATTATTAATTGACAAAAACATAATACTTTAATGTTTAAAAACAAAAAAAAGTAAACATTTTTATAGTTTTGTTTTTTTTTTATAAGATTTTTCAATTGGCCTTAATCAAGTGACTCATTTTTGTATACCCATTTTTGCAGTCCATTCTTATAATTTGTGAAATTCCTATGGAATTTCCAAGTTACCGCTTTAAATGTATCCTTCTTTATTGCAAAATATATTTACCTGCTCACAGGTATCAAAAATTTCCAGGAAAAATATTTTCTGCAGGTATTAATCGAGAAAAAACTGTTGTGAAAATAGTGGTCTCAAACAAGTGACAAGGAGTGTATAATTACTAATACATACACAGTTGCTCGTTTCTAGGCAAAATAAAAAAATCTGTTGTCATGCAGAACTGAAAACTTTAAAGGAAATTATTTGTTTTTTTTTTCGATTCTCAAACTGAGAGTACTTATACAATTAAAGCCGGTTCATGTACACACAATTTTCAGCCAGCTTTGCTCAGCCCGTGGGGGATTGAAGGAAAAGTTAGTCTGGCTTTAGTTCAGCTCAAAATAGAGCCAGTGTGGTGATGGCCCATTGCTCGTATTAATTTTTAGTTTTTTTTTTCTTTCAACATTTTTTAAAACACAGATTGTCAACCACATCAGATATTAATGGAATTATAAGTTACAATTTTGATGTGTCATTCACAACTAAATTTTAAGTTAAAGAATGAACACTATTATTCTTTTTTTATATCTAGGATATGAATTTTTGTAAAATAGATTTTAAGTAAGAAATGAATAAAAAAAATCACTACTACTACTACTACTACTACTACTACTACTACTACTACTACTACTACTACTACTACTACTACTACTACTACTACTACTACTACTACTACAACTACTACTACTACTACTACTACTACTACTACTACTACTACTACTACTACTACTACTACTACTACTACTACTACTACTACTACTACTACTACTACTACTACTACTACTACTACTACTACTACTACTACTACTACTACTACTACTACTCCTACTACTACTACTTTTACTACTACTACTACTACTACTACTACTACTACTACTACTACTACTACTACTACTACTACTACTTTTACTACTAATACTACTACTGCTACTACTACTAATAATACTACTACTACTACTACTAATACTACTACTACTATTACTACTACTGAAAACCGCATGGATCCAAGACTTACTTTCAAGATATGACAAATAAATAAACCAACTTTTTCATACAACAAAGAAGAATCCGGCTAAGGGGCCAGTTATAGCTATCATTGAAAACCATCATTGAAAAAGTTAACTGTTGATTTTGAGACCTTTCGAAAGTTTAATCATTGAATATTTCAACGCAGAAATATAGCTTACGACTTCAAAATTAAAAAATTCATTTTGACCCATATCTTCCCCATAACGTAACTTTTAATTTTTCAATGATGAACTACCTTACCAATGATCATTGAAAAAATTAAGTTACGTTATGGTGAAGATATGGGTCAAAATGAATTTTTTTTGAAGGAGAAATAATTTTGAAGTCGTAAGCTATATTTCTACATTAAAATATTCAATGATTAAACTTTCGAAAGGTCTCAAAATCAACAGTTAACTTTTTCAATGATGGTTTTCAATGATAGCTATAACTGGGGCCTAAGGTGCCAGTTATAGCTATCATTGAAAACCATCATTGAAAAAGTTAACTGTTGATTTTGAGACCTTTCGAAAGTTTAATCATTGAATATTTTAATGCAGAAATATAGCTTACGACTTTTAAAATATTTCACCTTCAAAAAAAAATCATTTTGACCCATATCTTCCCCATAACGTAACTTTTAATTTTTTCAATGATCATTGGTAAGGTAGTTCATCATTGAAAAATTAAAAGTCATTTTATGAGAAAAGTTGTGAAAAACTGATTATTTTTTTAACTAAAAATAAATATTAGGTCAATTAGCTTTACTTTGGCATCAAAATAATCATATATTTTTTCTTCAAAATCTCTCAAAACTGAAAATTAATATTGTCAATGATGGTTTCCAATGATAGCTATAACTGGGCCCTAAGGGGCCAGTTATAGCTATCATTGAAAACCATCATTGAAAAAGTTAATTGTTGATTTTGAGACGCTTCGAAAGTTTAATCATTGAATAGTTTAATGCAGAAAGGTAGCTTACGTCTTCAAAATTATTTCTCCTCCAAAAAAAATTACTTTGAGCCATATCTTCCCCATAACGTAACTTTTAATTATTTCAATGATCATTGGTAAGGTAGTTCATCATTGAAAAATTAAAAATCATTTGAGGAGAAAAGTTGTGTCAAATTGAATTTCGTTTTACCTAGAAATAATTATTAAGTCAATTAGCTTTACTTTGGCATCACAATAATCATTTGTTTAAACTTATAAATCTCTCAAAATTGACAATTAATATTTTCAATGATCATTTCCAATGATAGCTATTACTGGGCCCTAAATGATATTTTTAGCAACCAGTTGATTATCATCAACCTCGTTATTTTTTGTGTTTACTAAGATGCTGTTTCTTTATTTTGTTATATCTGGAAAAGGTTTTCAGTGTCCGACTATTGACAAGAGCATTGAATTTTGACAACAAAAGTAGTAGGTACTTAATTACGCACTATTTTGAAACAAATAGTTTCAAAATTTTGAGTTTGAAAATTAATTTAGCAAAACCTGTTAACAAAAATAACTTTATTTAAAAGGGCAATAAAAGAAGGTATTTCTGGCTTTGTTTTAAATATTTTTTTTTTCTGTTTTAAGTCAATTTTTTAAGAAAATTGCCCCTCCCTCCTCAAAGGGGGGAAATAGACCCCATCCCATACGATTTTTTTCTTGTCTGAACGCAACCTACCACGCTCTATATTTTTGTCATTTTTTATTTTTCAAAACACTGGAAACCGGATTATTCTAGGACTATAACTTCTCAACATATTAAAAAATAATAACACAATCTTAGTAAAAACAAAAAAAAACGAGTTTGATAATAATCAACTAGTTGCCCAAATGATCATTTAGCCAGATTCTTCTTAGTTTTATGAGTAAGTTGGTTCATTTATTTTTTAATATCTTGAAAAGTAAAAGATCTCGAATAATCCGGTTTTCATTGTTTGATCAAAAATTGATAAGAGCATTAAGGATTGACAACAAAAATAGTACGTTAAATTTTGGGAAAAAAATTGATTTAAAATTGTAAAATTAAAAATTTTGAGTTTGAAAATTAATTTTTGAAAAATTGGACCTAAAAATACAATAAAAGAACGTATTTCTGGCCTTACAAAAAGGCATTGTAATTTGTATCTTTGATGTTTTTTTAATAATAATGTTATGCATTTCAATGGAATTACACATTAAATGAAATTCCAGCAAAAGCGGTGCGGGAGACCTAGCAGAACGTAAAGGCTTCGCGCCACACCATTATGTAGCTGGCCAGTAACGCGATAACGCTAACCGTCAGCTTACTCATCGTTAATTAGTCCCCGAAATACTCGTGAACATACATTTATAATCAGAATATATATTTGAGTGTATATGTGGGACAGAGTTTTAATTTGGATTAAACAGTTAAATTTAAAGATATTCAACTATATTACTTTTGTATGAACAAAGATTCACAAATTCAAACACGCCATTGTTTCGCCTTATAATTAAGGACAAAGTTCGACATTTCATGAAGTATAGGTCACTTAAAATTGATGCGGTAAGGAGACAATAAATTCACTACAAATGGGAATAAAAAAAGCTATAACTGCCTTAATATGCTCTAAGTTTACCAATTCTACTACTTAGCTGCGCATAACTTAATTGAAAAAGAATTTCATTTACAAACAGCTTTGTGTGGCATTTTTAAATGGCTCCCAAGGGATGTTTTCCCTGAAAATAAATATTAGGTCAATTAGCTTTACTTTGGCATCAAAATAATCATGTATTTTTTCTTCAAAATCTCTCAAAATTGAAAATTAATATTGTCAATGATGGTTTCCAATGATAGCTATAACTGGGCCCTAAGGGGCCAGTTATAGCTATCATTGAAAACCATCATTGAAAAAGTTAATTGTTGATTTTGAGACGCTTCGAAAGTTTAATCATTGAATAGTTTAATGCAGAAAGGTAGCTTACGTCTTCAAAATTATTTCTCCTCCAAAAAAAATTTACTTTGAGCCATATCTTCCCCATAACGTAACTTTTAATTATTTCAATGATCATTGGTAAGGTAGTTCATCATTGAAAAATTAAAAATAATTTGAGGAGAAAAGTTGTGTCAAATTGAATTTCGTTTTACCTAGAAATAATTATTAAGTCAATTAGCTTTACTTTGGCATCACAATAATCATTTGTTTAAACTTATAAATCTCTCAAAATTGACAATTAATATTTTCAATGATCATTTCCAATGATAGCTATTACTGGGCCCTAAATGATATTTTTAGCAACCAGTTGATTATCATCAACCTCGTTATTTTTTGTGTTTACTAAGATGCTGTTTCTTTATTTTGTTATATCTGGAAAAGGTTTTCAGTGTCCGACTATTGACAAGAGCATTGAATTTTGACAACAAAAGTAGTAGGTACTTAATTACGCACTATTTTGAAACAAATAGTTTCAAAATTTTGAGTTTGAAAATTAATTTAGCAAAACCTGTTAACAAAAATAACTTTATTTAAAAGGGCAATAAAAGAAGGTATTTCTGGCTTTGTTTTAAATATTTTTTTTTTCTGTTTTAAGTCAATTTTTTAAGAAAATTGCCCCTCCCTCCTCAAAGGGGGGAAATAGACCCCATCCCATACGATTTTTTTCTTGTCTGAACGCAACCTACCACGCTCTATATTTTTGTCATTTTTTATTTTTCAAAACACTGGAAACCGGATTATTCTAGGACTATAACTTCTCAACATATTAAAAAATAATAACACAATCTTAGTAAAAACAAAAAAAAACGAGTTTGATAATAATCAACTAGTTGCCCAAATGATCATTTAGCCAGATTCTTCTTAGTTTTATGAGTAAGTTGGTTCATTTATTTTTTAATATCTTGAAAAGTAAAAGATCTCGAATAATCCGGTTTTCATTGTTTGATCAAAAATTGATAAGAGCATTAAGGATTGACAACAAAAATAGTACGTTAAATTTTGGGAAAAAAATTGATTTAAAATTGTAAAATTAAAAATTTTGAGTTTGAAAATTAATTTTTGAAAAATTGGACCTAAAAATACAATAAAAGAACGTATTTCTGGCCTTACAAAAAGGCATTGTAATTTGTATCTTTGATGTTTTTTTAATAATAATGTTATGCATTTCAATGGAATTACACATTAAATGAAATTCCAGCAAAAGCGGTGCGGGAGACCTAGCAGAACGTAAAGGCTTCGCGCCACACCATTATGTAGCTGGCCAGTAACGCGATAACGCTAACCGTCAGCTTACTCATCGTTAATTAGTCCCCGAAATACTCGTGAACATACATTTATAATCAGAATATATATTTGAGTGTATATGTGGGACAGAGTTTTAATTTGGATTAAACAGTTAAATTTAAAGATATTCAACTATATTACTTTTGTATGAACAAAGATTCACAAATTCAAACACGCCATTGTTTCGCCTTATAATTAAGGACAAAGTTCGACATTTCATGAAGTATAGGTCACTTAAAATTGATGCGGTAAGGAGACAATAAATTCACTACAAATGGGAATAAAAAAAGCTATAACTGCCTTAACATGCTCTAAGTTTACCAATTCTACTACTTAGCTGCGCATAACTTAATTGAAAAAGAATTTCATTTACAAACAGCTTTGTGTGGCATTTTTAAATGGCTCCCAAGGGATGTTTTCCCTGATGTTAAGGAAAAAGATGCAATAAGGACAAAAGTTGTGTTTCACATATTTCACCCATATCACGTCTCACTCTCGTCTCCGATCCTTAACAAAGTCACTTTAGAACACTTCCACACGTAAACCTAAAATGTAGGTATAAGCGTTTTGAAAATACTCCGCTTCCTTACTAAAAGAAATTCTAACTCACAGTGTCAAGCATTTTGTAGCTTTTCTTTTCTAAAGCAAACAAAAACTTATCCGATATTCTGTGCCAACCCGCAATGCACAGTATAAATATATGTACAATGTATACAGACTGCTTGCCTGCCACAGTACCAGCACCACTTGTGAGAACTGGAAACTTTTCAAATAAAATATAATTTCCAGGACATAAGATAAGCGCTTCACACCACAGCTCGTCACCAGTTTCACATAACAGCAACAAAATAGCAACTTTAAACGAACACTGACAAGAAACACTGTAAATTTTATAATTTTTCTTTCTTTTGAGAAGAATTCCATTTGTTTTGTTGATTTTGTTTTTTCTTAGGATTCAAACACAAGAGATGCAGAAAGTTATTTTTCCTGACGTTTTTCATTTAACAGAGTCCTTCTGTCTTTTTGAAGAATCTCTAGTATGTATATTAGGGTGGTCCTTATAAAAGTCATTGCCTTATTTTGAATGACGGCCGGCCCCCAAGACGTCTGAAGTTTTATATGGTAAATTTTCATGTATTTTTGTACATCCAACTTTAATAATTCATAACTTTAGTAATGATTGACAAAGAAAATTGAATTTTTGCACACATGTAGTAACTTATGTCATGTTTGAAAAATTGTATTAAAAAAAAAAATTTAACAACATGTATTAGAACAAAATTTAAATTAAAGAAAATGTTTTTGTTTAAACGGCCGTAAGTAGGGACATAACTGATGTACATTTTTTTCAGATACATTTTTATAAATATGACAGAAGTGACTACATGTGTTCCAAAAATCAATTTTTTGTATCAATCATTACCAAAGTTAAGATTTTACAAATTTGGATATACAAAAATACATGGGACTTCCCATATAAAAATTCAGACGTCTTGGGGGCCAGGTTAACGTTAATATAATGGGCTAAGATTTTACATGCATTTTTTTTTATTATTTAGAACAAATAAGGGAGGTGCGTCATTCAAAGTAAAACAATGACCCTTATAAGGACCACCCTAATGTATATATGTATTTAAATTAAAGTCGACAATATTTTACCCATGGAAAGGAAAAGAAAGTTTACACGGTTGCATTTGGCAGCTTGATGCGCCTTGGGCAGAAATTTTCCATGAACTCAACAAACAAAAATCGAAGATAGATATAATGAACGGCGCAGGCTCAAAAATCCGCAGGTCAAAAGTCCATAATGGACTTTTGTCCCACTTATGTGGGTCAAAAGTCCATAAATCAAAGTAAGTGTGCTTTAAGTATACAAATTAATTCTTAACAAAATAAATAAATAATTATTAATTTTTTGCTTTTTTAAATATTATAATATGAAATTATTGTGGACTTCTGACCAATCCAAGTGGGTCAAAAGTCCATTGAGGACTTTTGACCTGCGGACTTTTGACCCTGCGCCATAATGAACCTGGTAGGTGCTCTGTATATGTATAAATATTATACATTTAAACAAAAAAAAATTTTTTTCTTGTAACGTTTGTACACGATTTTCTTAAAATCTGAAGAAATGATATTGAGGCAGTTACAACGCATGTAACGTGACATGTCGTTATCCGTACCTTTTGATTCGCTTGCTTCGTATGTCAATATTTTCAGGCTAGTTTTGTTTCCCAATTAAATTAATTTTTGAACTACAATTATTTATTAAAATACAGAATCTCAAAACAAACGCACTTGACTTTTTCAATTTCAATGGCCACGAGACGAGACTCTGCGAGACTTTTGTAAATCTCTTCTCGGTTTCGTTAAAATTTTCAGTCTCGTCTCGGTCTCAAGTCGGTCTCTCTCGGTTAAGTCTCGTCTGCGAAAAATACGATTTCCGGCCAACTTGTTGCCTATTGGAACGAAATATTTTCGATTATTGTTTGAATACTTGCAGAAGAAACTAAATATTTAACTGAAATTGGATTTTTTAATTTATTAGACTCTCTGTAAATTTCGGTCCAAATAAACAGTCTCGTCTCGGACTCATCACGGTTGCTTAAAAGCCAGTCTCGTCTCGTCTCGTCTCGTCTCGTCTCATCACGTCTCGTCTCGTCTCGTCTCGTCTCGGTCTCGTCGTGCGACACCGAATCTTTTCACGTCTCGTGGCCACCCCTAATTTCAATGACCGTTTAGTGGATTATTGCAGCACCACGCACCAGCCTTAAAGCTGAGAATTGTTTTTGAGTTTCGGGTGAATCAATAACGACTTACCCCCATGGTGTAAAAAATAAAAAAATAAATCGGTTGGCACAACGGCTCATGAAGAACCAGGGCCTAGTGACTAACAACTCGCAACCATTCCTGTGTGCGCCTATCGACAGGAATGGAAGGGACCTACAATTTTATACCGAATCCGAACGGCTAGACGTGAAGCATTTGTCAATTCCTCGCAAGAGTCAGTAGCCCTGAAAAAAACTTTTTAGTTTTTAGGTGGACGAGGCTGGGAAGCGAACCCAGACCTCCAGCGTGACAGTTGAACGCACTAACCATTACGCTACGGGCTACTACACCCCCATGGTGTATTTTTCCTTAATACATGAGCTGAAATAACTAACTTTTCTTTATAAATACGGGGGTTAATAGAGAACATCCAGATCAGAAGGAGAGAAAAACTTGTTGCATTGCACAAGAAAAACTAAATACCTAGCAGCATTGTTGGGGACGTCGAATATGTGAGCGTTCCACAGAAGGTGATCTCTGATACACACCCCTAGCTGAAAGCTTTTCAGTTTCCTAAATGAAATTGCCATTCACGAATAGCGGCATGGGAGTGGGTTTTGTTTTAGATACAGTAGACAGTATTTAGTTTTTAAAACATATAAATCTACGCGGTTTTTGATTCCCCACTGGCCTCGATTGAGCTTATCATACGCTGCCGTTGAAATTCCACATTCGAAAGACATGGATATCAATCTAAAAACAAATATGAAAAGCTGAGGGACTATCGCCAGCCAAAATAAGAATTTCCAGACACCCTGGTACTGTAAAAAATATTAATAGGATTGAAAGGGTCCAAAAAATTTTGTTAAGGTTTTCTTTGCGAAATTTTACATTATCTGAAAATGCGATTTTAAGCTATAATACCAAATGTTTGTTATTAGGGCTTGATAATTTTGAAAGGCGAAGAAAAGTCTCATGTGTAATGTTTATTCGTGATATTTTGTGTTTTTCCATACAAAGTGAATATCTACTTTCCCTAACCCATTTGTATGCCCCCTCAAGATCCATAAGATCAAGGCAGTTATTATATGAAATCCGCCACTCAACTTTGTATGGGCAGCATGAACCTATTTCCAGGTGTGTCAGTTTGTTTAATAAAGATGTTGACATTTGTATGTCCAGAGAAAAATTCAAAAATACTGTCATGTTAAGTAAAAAGCTGTAAAATTGTTATATTTTGTATTTTAATATATGTAATAGCATGTATATTATCAAAATTATATTTATTTATCTTTTATCTTTAAGGTAAAAATATGTTGATATGCTGATGTAGATTAAAAAATAAATACTAAATACTAAATCAGCCTAAATTTTTCCCAGGTGTGATAATATCCAAACATTAACAATTTTTGGTTAATGCATTTCTCGGGAGAGAAATGAATTTATGGAATGGAATGGAAACAAATCGGTTTAATTTAGTCCGATGAGGTTTTCGAATCATGTGAAAATTTTCTCTAGAATTGGCGAAAAAAACTAGTAGAGTCGGACAGATGTAAAATCTTACCCAGTGACTTTGCCAACGTTGAAAAACATACCTCTTTCAGAACAATGAGAGAAATATCTGGGTCAGCCAGTGGATTTGTGTAGCTGTATCGATATCGAACATTTGTGCCATAAAATCAGCTAAGCTCTCAAGTACAGGAGGAGTCATAACACTTTTTGCTAGCTTCGAATTAACAGAAAACTTTGCTTACATTAAAATCCACATTATAAAGCCAAATCGATCCTATTTTATTCGTGAACAATTCTAATGACACATTTGTAGAAAATGGTTTTGAAGAAATAACTTTTTTTTTGCATTATATTTTTTTATTCTTAAGTTTTGTGTCATCTTTTTAATTTTCAAAAGTAAAAACAGAAGTAACAAAACAAAAGTGACGAATACCAACTCCTTTTTCGATTTCGCTTGTTTTTTTTAGTGATTGTTGAACTGGAAGCTTAATTACAGCGCAATGAAATGTTCATATTAATAATGAAACTTTTTCCAGGCGTGGAAAACATGAAAAAATTAAATGAAATTATTTAAAAAAATCCAATAAAATTTGAACCATGATTATTTTTTTGTATTTTCTTAATAAAAAATATAAAACTATTTTTTTAACATTACCTAGGGTACTAGAGATTTCTTGGAGAGTAAACGATATGCATACATACATATAGGTATGGAAGATTGCTTCCCACTAGTTAATCACGCACTTAGAACATACATAGTTTTTTAAGCCCACAAAACAAACGATATTACAAAATTGATACATTCTTAGCCTAGAGCTGTATGTAGTCGAAATTTATATGATTCTTCCCACGAGCCACGGCTGACAAGATGCGTTGTCAGATATATACTTTCCTATCAACACGAATATTTTTCTTTATTTAGTGCGTTGAACCCATATAGACATAAGATGATATTCTTGTTGATAGGATAGAGACAGGCAATCAACTCTTGTTTCCATGGTTTTTCCTTTTTGTCGACGACAAATCCGACACTTGCTAATAAAATAATGGAGAAGAGAAATAAAACAAAAAAAGCACTCACTCACCCACAATATATGACCCGACTCTCTGCCAAGGTTTATCGTATAGAAAATTAAAGGATTCAAAAGGATTCGCCACTTTGTGAGTGTAGTTGTAATGTATTGATATCATCCCAGATACACCCCATGAACTCACCAGACACGTCAAAAGGATCAAAATTGTTGTCTTAAGATATCTACAACAACAAAAAAAAGAAGAAATATAAATTTTAAAAATGTAAACGACCTTTAGGTACGAGTATCTAAATATTTACCTTGTGGAGAAAACTAGAAGCAGCGTCGCCATGATATAAAATTGCATGTCGTTGGCCATATACCAAGACCAAACCATACACATCTGGTTAAGTGGAAAGAAATTATTAATGTACACGATATTACGCCACCAATAATCGGAACAAGTCTCTACGGCAAACTGTGGCTGGAATACAGATCTGTCGAATGTGTACCTGGAGAAATTGAAAAAAAAACAATTAGGATAAAAAGGGGAAGAAATATTCTGGTCACATAATGGCTGTCGAAAATTTTCTTTTGTTTTCTTTTAGGAAAATGGATGTTGAGTGGGATGTTGTATACCAAGGACACAAATTTAATTTGATACTATGAAGAGAGAGGGGCTGCAGCCAAACATACAATTATGCATATGTACATATATAAATATCTGAATATAGTACCTACCTATACACATCCTACATATCTAATATATAACTTGCCTTCAATGTTATTATGCAAATACAGGGATCAAGATCACACTACAAAAAGACATAATCGATAATAGGTATGTCTAATTTATTTTTCCGGAAAAAAATTAGAAAAGGTAGGGTCAAAAGGGGTAATTTTGTAGGCTTTTGCTTTTTTAGTATTTATTTTAAAGTTCTAAATTCGTAAGAGTTCATGTTTTTATACAATAGAAAAAATGAGAAAAATGGGGTAACTTTTAGACAACTAGGCAACCCTAAAAATCCTACCCAATTAAGGCTTGCATGTAGTTGGCCCACCAACTATTGAGTTGAGCAAAACTGTTAATTGCAATCGTTTGTACATCGTTTGTCTACGTTTGTATAAGTTTTAGATTCGTTTGTACACTCACCGTTTTTTTTATATAGCCACTTCAAAAAAATTTACGGAGTTTGGCCCACCAACTATAACGCTCGAAAAATCTGGAAATGCAGTTCGATAGATAATCGTTTGTCTATGTTTGTCTTTTTTTTTTTTTCGTTTGTATACGTCCCAAATTTTTTTGACAAAAAAATTTTTTTTAACCAAATTTTATTAAAATTTTAAAACATTTGCATTCGTTTGTCTCTTTCTTATAATGATTTTTCATCGTTTTATTTTTTTTAATTTGTATTTATTTCTATTTTTAAATAATTATTACTTTTTTGGGACATGTAGTTGGCCCACCAACTATAACGCTCGAAAAATCTAAAAACGCAGTTCGATAGAAAATCGTTTGTCTATGTTTGTCTTTTTTTTTTTTTCGTTTGTATACGTCCCAAATTTTTTTGACAAAAAAATTTTTTTTAACCAAATTTTATTAAAATTTTTAAACATATGCATTCGTTTGTCTCTTTTTTATAATGATTTTTCATCGTGTTATTTTTTTTAATTTGTATTTATTTCTATTTTTAATTAATTATTACTTTTTTGGGACATGTAGTTGGCCCACCAACTATAACGCTCGAAAAATCTAAAAACGCAGTTCGATAGAAAATCGTTTGTCTATGTTTGTCTTTTTTTTTTTTCGTTTGTATACGTCCCAAATTTTTTTGACAACAAAATTTTTTTAACCAAATTTTATTAAAATTTTAAAACATATGCATTCGTTTGTCTATTTTTTATAATGATTTTTTACCGTAGTATTTTTTTTAATTTGTATTTATTTCTATTTTTAATTAATTATATATTAATTATATGGAGCATGTAGTTGGCCCACCAACTATAACGCTCGAAAAATCTAAAAACGCAGTTCGATAGAAAATCGTTTGTCTATGTTTGTCTTTTTTTTTTTTCGTTTGTATACGTCCCAAATTTTTTTGACAACAAAATTTTTTTAACCAAATTTTATTAAAATTTTTAAACATATGCATTCGTTTGTCTCTTTTTTATAATGATTTTCCATCGTGTTAATTTTTTAATTTGTATTTATTTTTGTTAATTTCCACTTATCTGTTGTTAGTTTTTTTAATTTGTATTTATTTCTATTTTTAATTAATTATTACTTTTTTTGGGACATATAGTTGGCCCACCAACTATAACGCTCGAAAAATCTAAAAACGCAGTTCGATAGAAAATCGTTTGTCTATGTTTGTCTTCTTTTTTTTTTCGTTTGTATACGTCCCAAATTTTTTTGACAAAAAAAATTTTTTTAACCAAATTTTATTAAAATTTTGAAACATATGCATTCGTTTGTCTCTTTTTTATAATGATTTTCCATCGTGTTAATTTTTTAATTTGTATTTATTTTTGTTAATTTCCACTTATCTGTTGTGTTAAATATATAAAAAAAAAAAAAAAAAACATAAAAAACGTCGACGAGTAATTTTTTTTTTTTTTCAATTTTCTTAACTCCGGCGTTACGTGACGACGACAAACGTTTCATTGTGCATACCCTGGCGTTTCCTCGTATACTTACATACATGGTTTGAAATTGGTTTGAATACGCAACGTGATTGAAATCCTTTCAGATCTTATATTTACATACATATGCTTTGTTAAATTACTCAGTTGTGTATTTGTATTGTGTTAAAGGCCTTCTACACTAGCCCACTGTGTATTAATACATGTGAAAAAAGTGGGACGTAGAATAGTGTGGAAACAAAATATGAAAGCCCAGCCTACACAACCCGACATTTTATCCCACACGATTTGACATGTGTTAATACATGAATAATTTTATTACAAGTTAATTTTTGTAATGTAATGCCAGATCCACATGCATTTCAAAGCTGCCAATATTTCTGCCAAAAAAATGGTAAAATAATGGCAGAAATAATTTTTTATGACATGCATTTACACGAGTTCAAGTAATGGCAGATTTCAAAATACTGGCAAATATGTCATAAAAGAATGAGCAAGTTCATACTTTTTCTAGAATAGCATAATTTGGAAAATGGCATCAGTAAAGTATTAACACATGGCCATATTATTGACAGAATTTTATGCCTTATTCTCTTCCATTATTTTTTTTGGCAGAAATATTGCCAGTATTTAGAGCGTTTACACGATGCAAAGAAAAATGGCTATAATTTGACAGATAAAATAGCATTTTGCCATTCGTGTAAATGCAGCATAAATCCCTACCAGAGTAAAGAGATAAAAAAGAAGTAGATTTGACTTTTTTTTTAAAGGTTGAAGTAGGATGAAGCAACGATATTAAAAAAGAAGTGGGTTTCAATTGGCGATGGTGCAAAGTAGGAAGTATTTTTAAAAATAAATTGAAAAAAAAGAAGTAGATCTACTTCAATTGAAGTAAAGTGGCAACACTGCCTCTGGCTAGTGCGATCTGCGATGAGATGAGGATGACGATGAGTGAAGTTTAGTTTTCTAAAACTAGGTACCTATAAACTCTTTCTGAAATGAGCTGGGTAGCTATTTATTATTCGGTTGAGGTATTTTTTTTTAAAGGCGTATAGGTTTTTTCTTTGTAAAAGTAGGTTTTTGAGGCAAAAATGTATTTGCTTCTGACACGAGTAAAACACATGCAGGTATTTTTTTTATTCAGGCATGCTGAATTTTTATTAAAAATGGGTTTTTGGAACTACAGGAAATACACATTTCATGATTATGTTCGAGTTAAAATAATTTTGATTTATTTTAAGTAAACCCCCCCTTATCCATTCGCTGAAAAAACAGCTCGTACGTAGTTAGGTAGGTACTCAAAAATTTGGTTACTACCTATCAATATCTATAATAGGTATTTGTATCCATAATTACTTTCTATTTCATAAAAAAAAGAAACTCATTAAAAGCCTTAAGCCGACGGCAAAGTTCAAGTTAATGAACAAGTACCTATAGAATTAGAATTATTTTTGTTTGGGTTTTTTTAATTATTTTAACTGAATAAATAATATACTCAAGGTGTAACTTAAGTCTTTTTAAATGCAGCCTAAATGCAGGGCACTCCTTAAAAAGAATAGAAAAAAAGGATAAAGTCTTAATTATCGCAATTTCGAATACAAGTTGAAACTAAGGACACCCAAATAAAAGAGAATGCAGTTGGTGGGCCAACTACATGTCCCAAAAAAAGTAATGATTAATTAAAAATAGAAATAAATACAAATTAAAAAATTAACACGATGGAAAATCATTATAAAAAAGAGACAAACGAATGCATATGTTTCAAAATTTTAATAAAATTTGGTTAAAAAATTTTTTTTTGTCAAAAAAATTTGGGACGTATACAAACGAAAAAAAAAAGAAGACAAACATAGACAAACGATTTTCTATCGAACTGCGTTTTTAGATTTTTCGAGCGTTATAGTTGGTGGGCCAACTATATGTCCCAAAAAAAGTAATAATTAATTAAAAATAGAAATAAATACAAATTAAAAAAACTAACACGATGGAAAATCATTATAAAAAAGAGACAAACGAATGCATATGTTTAAAAATTTTAATAAAATTTGGTTAAAAAAAATTTTGTTGTCAAAAAAATTTGGGACGTATACAAACGAAAAAAAAAAAAGACAAACATAGACAAACGATTTTCTATCGAACTGCGTTTTTAGATTTTTCGAGCGTTATAGTTGGTGGGCCAACTACATGTCCCAAAAAAGTAATAATTAATTAAAAATAGAAATAAATACAAATTAAAAAAAATAACACGATGAAAAATCATTATAAAAAAGAGACAAACGAATGCATATGTTTAAAAATTTTAATAAAATTTGGTTAAAAAAAATTTTTTTGTCAAAAAAATTTGGGACGTATACAAACGAAAAAAAAAAAGACAAACATAGACAAACGATTTTCTATCGAACTGCGTTTTTAGATTTTTCGAGTGTTATAGTTGGTGGGCCAACTACATGTCCCAAAAAAGTAATAATTATTTAAAAATAGAAATAAATACAAATTAAAAAAAATAACACGATGAAAAATCATTATAAGAAAGAGACAAACGAATGCAAATGTTTTAAAATTTTAATAAAATTTGGTTAAAAAAAATTTTTTTGTCAAAAAAATTTGGGACGATACAAACGAAAAAAAAAAACACAAACATAGACAAACGATTATCTATCGAACTGCATTTCCAGATTTTTCGAGCGTTATAGTTGGTGGGCCAAACTCCGTAAATTTTTTTTGAAGTGGCTATATAAAAAAAACGGTGAGTGTACAAACGAACCTAAAACTTATACAAACGTAGACAAACGATGTACAAACGATTGCAATTAACAGTTTTGCTCAACTCAATAGTTGGTGGGCCAACTACATGCAAGCCCAATTAAGGCCTATTTAAAACCTACATACCTTCCAACATATTGCCTGTATTTTTGTATCGTTTATTTTTCGTTTATAACTGATTCCCGCTGGATGCATTCACCTAATTTCCAACCTAATTTGGTGAAAATGATGTTGAAATTACCACATTTCGAAATGTGATTTTGTATGGGAAATTAGGTAATTTCGGATCTCATTTGGAAATTTGCAACGAAATTACCTCATTTGGCCCAGTGAAAACGCCATATAAGATAACAAAATTGTATGAAAGAATAATTGGCCAATTATTTTAAAAAGTTGTCTTTTTAATGTACTTTTTGTATCTTTTTGTTGTATCTTTGAAAGGGACCACAAAATTAGCCATTTATCTACTAAAAGAGTTATTAACTATGTTCTGAAATGAAAATTAATATGTATAATAAAAAGCCTTAACAAATTGCTGTGGTACAATTTGCTCAAAAAGTTGCGGAGATGTGCAGAATATACCTTAGACATGCATTTACACACTGTGGGTCATTTTTGTTTTTACACTGATGATCACTGTGCTGTGCATATTAAAAAAAAAAAAAAAAAATAATAAAAGAAAATTGTGCTTTAATTTAAAAAAAAAAAAAGAATTTTTTTACTCGTCTAAAGTGTCTCAATGAGTTTTTGGTGGACGAATTTCGGCCAATGGGCGATACTAGTTAACGTAAATAGTCAATTATTTGCAAGTAATAAGTGATAAATTATGTCGTTTGCTCTAAACCGACCTCAATTTAACTGCGCGAAGAGTTGTAAAAGAATGCAATCTTTCGTGAATGTAGTCTTTAGAAATCAATCACTGAATTTATTCAACAGACTGCATTCACCGTCTTCATTTTGAGACTAAGCCTTCAATATGTTTTTATATTTTTCTGTAAAGGGTCTTAAAAAAAGGGTCTTAAGGTCAGCTATAACCGGTTGCAAGGTTATCCATTATTTAATCTAGACACCCTTCATAAAATAAATTTTCTCTTCAATCATATCTCGAAAACCTTAGACAGTATATTATTATTTTTTTTTTGTTAATTAAATACTCACTTCAATGAAAGTTCATAAAACACAACGACAAACAAATAAGCCGGTGTTAAACGAATGTACCGATAAATGACGATTAGAGCGCTCTTATTCATGCTTTTCATCAAAAAGCCATCACCTTTGATACGTTCTGTTCTTTTATTTTTGTCCTGTCTAAGGAAGAGCAGTGTCACTAGAAATCCACTTATAAAAAAGAAAGTATCCACTGAAAATGTAGCATTTCCAATAAATTGATAGAAAAAATTTCGTTCTGTAATGACGCGTATAGACTGAAAAAATAAGAAACAAAAATAAAGCATAAATATTTTTAAGAAAATAGAATAATAAGCAGGTGAGTTCAGAAAATGGAGATTTCGGATGGCCTCAGAAATCTCAGTCCCTGAACAGGATTCCTAAGCAAGAAATCCCAGTTTGGTTGTCAAAATACTGAGGAGACAAATTTTTGGATTCGCTTGCTCAACTTTTGACGGAGCAAAATCTGCAACATCTCTTTTCTGAGCTTGTGACACTTTTTGATGGAGCTAAATAAATCTGCTAACTCAATTTGTAGTGTGCCTGTGCATAGCATAGGTGTGTGCTCGATTCTTATCCTTGTTCACCTAAACACAAAATTTATTTTTTTTCAGGGCTACAGTCTTTTGCGAGGAAATGAAAAATCCTCCAAGAGTATCTGATGTCATGAAAAAGTGCCTTTTCTCTTAAACGTAAATGCAGGCTTGCTGCTCAGAAATTAATTTTGGTAGCCTTATTTTTTTTTTTAATTTGAAATTCAAATAATGCTTGTCTTTAAATTTCAATTTTGGAATTTCAATAAAAAATGCATTGAAAAAGATGGCAAAACTTTTCCTTTTACTTTTAAACTTAATTAGAATGATTCTACGGTTCTTCACATTTTAAAAATACGGTTTTTAGGTGAGACGATTTTTTTAATTTGATCTGAATTTATTTCAAACTGAGACAAATTCAATTTTTTTTTGAACAACCTTTTTTAATTTTTCTTTAAAGCCTTTTAAAATTTGAAAATGCGGCCTTGTTGCATTTCTTCTCATCTTTAAACATCTTATCAACAATCACCATCTTACCCTATTTTCTCCAATAACGAACATTTGCAAATACGTATGCACCAGGATTGTCCAGAGTACAGACATGACTCTTAGTCCATGAACACAACTAGTTTGATTCTGTGTAAATAATCTTTATTAAAATATGCAAATTGAAAAAAAAAAAACTAAGCTATATAGTTCCGGTTTCTTACCTCAATTTTCTGATCCATAGAAAGTATTGTGCCAGCGTTTCTTTGAAATGCAAAACACAAAAGTACCTCTTGGTGTATTCCTTAAACAAATGAATATCGATATAGATTACATAAATGAATATATAGGAGTAGGTATGTAAGTGCATTGTAATGTCAAATATTTTTAGTATTCCTAGCACACTATCAATATACATAACATATTATACCAACCCAATTCTGAATTATTCATTCCCCCAGAAGAGAAATCAACATGATTGGCATTGACATCACCGCATGCATGTTTTGCTATTACCCCCTCATTTCCTGGTATGGCTTCTTGTTTGACTTCCGGTTGGATTGGTGCCTGCTTTTTATCCTGTTTGTTATTCTTCTTGTGATCGGCTTCTATGTCAACATTATTTTTATCGACTTTGGTGCTTATTTTTGTCATTTGATATATTTCGTATGCCTTTCCATTGAAATCAGGATTAACTCCTATTTTAGGATCAACCTTTACGTTGTTTGTCATTTGTCGAATTCTTTTCATTTCATTGAGATTCGATTCATAGCAAGTTGCAGCTAAAACTACTCCTACTAACCCTATGCAGAAGGTGCTGAAATTTTTTTTTTTTGTTGAAAACAAAAAAATAAAAAAAAACAAATAAGTACAATTTTCTTACAAAAAGAAAACAAATTTAGCATCCTTCCACAAACAGTATTGTCCTGGTACGATGCGAACAGATTTAATGTTAACATGAGTATTATTGTTAGGTATTAGTCCTGATGTAAGCATTAGGGCATGTGGATCCAGTTTGAGAATTGCTTCAACATCTCTAGGAGTGCAGGATTTTGGCAAACATTCGCCTACTTGTAATTCAGCTGTCTAGTTGAGATGAAAATGGTTTTTAATAATTTAAAAATAGAATGAATGCTTAAGAAGTTTTAAAAATTAAAAAAAAAAAAATCATAGAACAAAAATAAAAATATGTGAATGCAAATGTTACATAAAATCTTACACAGATTATAGTAGTGGCTTATCGATGGGGGACAAATACTAATATAAGGGAATACAACGCAAATTGAATGTATATAGCATATAACAACATTGCCCCGTTATTGGTAAAATTTGTTTTCATCAAAGTATTCACCATACCTTAAATAGTAAACGCATATATTTTTATCAAAATTCTTGGAGCCGTTTTCGAGAAAAATAAGTATTTCTTAACGGGTTTTCAACAATTGTATGGAAGGTACCGTTATTTTTTTAATTTAGAACGATGATTTTTTCAAGTATTCTGGAAAATAATAAAAAACTATCTTACACCTAGTTTTGAAAATATTGACCAAGTCGTTTTTCTTTTTTGGCGAAAAAAAATTGTATGGCAGGTACCGTTAGTATTGATCTTAAAAAAAATAAATTTTTTTCTCGTTCTCTATCATCGTAATTTTAGGGAAAATTATTATCTCGAGTTCAATTTTTTTTTTTGGAATCCATAACTTACCATATAGTTTCGGTGACCAACCGTACAGGGTTTCCCCGGATTGTTCCGTATTTCAATAGCCTGTTCCGGGTTTTTATTAAAGAAACCTGGGACGTAGAAGTGTCCCGTTTTTAGTTATTTGTCCCGTATTTGCACATTTTCTGAAGTTTTTTTTTGTTTGATAGTAAGACAATTGGAGACTGAACAAGTGGAAATAAAATTAATAAACCAAAAGAAATAAGGAAAATATCTTTCAATTTTATTTATCTTGTACTAATATTTAAATCAGTGGGAAAGATCTTTTAAAGAACTTGAAATATTCAGTTGAGGAATTCTTAGTAATGTACCCCTGATCAGAAAAAGAAGCATGTTTGGCTTTTGTGAACCGAAAACGAAGCGAAACAAGAATTAATGGCTCTCAGTTGTTTGATGAGTTTGTTTGCTTAACATTCTTTCTTAAGTTTAGAAACTATTAGAAAATGGACTGAAAACAAAAAGACAGTAGGTTAAAAATGACATTTGTGTTCAAAACCTTTTACAATTGTCGAGTTCAGTTTATGTTTGCCAGGTTCTAATGCGTTTTTTCAATAATGAAATGTATAATGAAATAATAAAAAATATGGACGAGCGAAAAAACCAAAGTTAATTTGAAAACTCTAAAAGCCATGTTAATTGTTTAATGTAATAACAATTTAAGCTGCCATGAATTTAAAAATTATTTAAAAGAAAACAAACAATTATAAGATATTTCTTCGGCACAAAAGTATTAAAGACAAATGTTTTGTACGTTGTAAGCTTGGCTTAGTCTGCATTACGGAATGTTATGTTTTTGTAGATTTAAATATTGAAACTTTACATAATGTTCATTTAATAAGTTAAAGACTAATTTTTTAACAGAAGACTGAATTATTTTATTAATGAAATAAATGTTAAGTTTTAAGTTCCTTTAGTTTTAAGAGTTTCTTTTCGTTTGTTTTTCTGTTATGTTGTCTCTCTTTTAATAGGTCTGTATGTGTGTAGATATGTATGTTGTTTATTTATTTTGTCAAAAATTAGACAACAAGTAAAAAGAAAATAAAAAATAAAAAATTACATGGTAATGATTAACTTTATTTAACTAATACATATCAAAAATACGTAAATAAATATGAGAATTTAAACAATATTAAAAGTTTTAAAGATAAAAAAGTTAATATAAAATAAATTAAAAAATATAAAAATATCATAAATAAACTTCAGCCATCATCTTTTGCATTATTCTTTTCTTAAAACTTTCTCTGCTAATATTAATTGAAAATTATTTAAAATGATTGTTGAAAGTTCTCGAGCAACGATTTAAAAGTTTCATGAGAAGCATAATTAGTATCACAATCAAAATTAAGGAAAAGACTAACATTTTTGTTTAACGTTTCTAAAATTTTCACTTTGTGTCCCGGGTTTTGCTCCCAGAAATTTATTTTTTGACTTTTTCGTATTCTCCCCCATAGTCACAACTTGTTAGAGTCATAAAAACAATGGAAATTGTGATCTCCTTCATAGCAGGTCACAGCTGTTTTGGTATACCTATTGCCCACGAATGAGATGTATATCGTTGGAAAGCTTAGCCCTAGTAGACCATTTTTTTGTATGTACACAAAGCTGTACACCGTTGGGTTTAGGCAGTATATGGCAACAAAGATTGCAATTAATGCAAACAATTAATTGCAATAGTGTTCAATTGAAATGCCAGTATTGGTCACTTTCGATGAACTAAATAGACCACAAAAAAATTAACTTTTATACCAATGGCAAAAAATATCGAATAATATCATGATGGGCGAATAATTCGCTTAATAAGGTATAAGAATTATACTATTTTTTATTCAATTTAGCGAATTTAATGAATGGCAATGATTGTGCGTCTAGTGCCCACAATTGAGATATACAACGTTGGAAAGCGTAGTTCAAGAGCATCATTTTTGAATATGGACACAGAATTGTAAACCATCGGGTTTAGGCAGTATATTACAAAATATAAAACGATTCGAATTTGCAAGGTGTTTTTCTTATTTTTTTGGTCGCTTATTTTAGCCAACTTCCATTGCTTAGGAACAAAAATATGCTCGCACGTTGGTACACTAGTACCTAGTCATTTTTTTACGAAAATGTACCTGTCGATGAGTAGTGCATGTGCAGTGCAGTAAGCACTTATATTTTCTAAAAGGGATAATGACGTTATCTAGAATAACAAAAATCTAGAATGACAAAAAACCCAAACAAAAAAAACTCGAATGTAAAAATTTCGAATGTACAAAAATCTAGAACGTAAAATAATCACGAAAGACTAATATAGAAAAAAATCTTTCGAGAAGTCCAACATATGCCCTTCTAACTTAAACTATGAGCCTCCTATGCCAGGACTCAACTCTGTGTGATCAGTTGGAATTTTCACTACACTATGTTAATCATTTTCATTTTTATTGACTGTAGTAACCCTGGAACAACTATTAATTTTATTCAGTTCGCACAGGCTGTTTGTTTTTCAAATTGTCTAATAACCTCATGAATCCCGGAATTTACTGATAGTGTTTATTGTTTATTGCATTTTTATGAACCCAAAATCTTTGCGCTCGCTGTAGTTACTATCGCATTCAAAGACAGATATCAATATAATCTGAAAAATGCTTGCTTTATATAGTTAAAAAAAATCCACAGGAGTTACTGTATTTGCAAATTCAAAAAATAAAAGCTGGATCCATTTTGTCTCCTAGTCTCTTCCGGGAAGCGTACGAATATAAATTTCATCCATTTCAGCATTCGCCGACGAATGTTTTTGTTGTTATTTAGCATTTCTTATTTCTCATTTTTGTTATCAGTGTGAATGATTCGCGCAGAGCGAATGTTCCGCGCTGCTTTCGCGTTGGTTTGGGAGAGCCTTTAAATGATCAGGCTCCCCAACTTCCCAAAATGCTCCCCAAATTTTATGAAAATTGCTACTGTCGGAATTTGTGAAACGACAGCACTGATTGAGAGTCCATAACATTATGGTACATTTTACTTAATTATTTAAGTCCTCCCTAAATTTGATGAATGGTCAGGCCTAATGTTAACATTAACATTTTTCCGAGAGTAGCTTATTGATCGACAGTGGCAAAGTGAATGATGTTCACATCCATGCTACGCCGCATACATGTGAACATCATTCACTTTGCCACTGTCGACCTTTTACGAGTCGATATTTTCAAAATCGACTTTATAAGTGTCGACATTTTGATCAGTCCGTATTTTTACCAATCGACTTTTCGAGTCCACATTATTACGGTCGATTTTTTTAAATCAACATTTTAAAAATCGGCAAATCGTACCCAACCCGTCTCTTCTTTTATTATGTTTATCAAGGACAGACATCCTGATGCCTGAAATTTTTGATCCATTCAATTGATTTGTTTGTACAATATTAAAACAGATTTTTAAAAATTCGAAAGAAGGAGTATTGTTAAATCAAATGCTTCAAAATTTAAAAAGGCCATACTAAACAAAAATTGTGATTTCTTCGTACGATTATTTATATTAATTTCCTAGTTAATTGAGGGAAATGTGATATGAAATATGTAATAACAATTGTAGGCACACAAAATGAAAAAAAAAACATGCCAAATAATAAAAATATATTAATTTCTGTTGTTGTAAGGTTGTAGGACTATTTTGCATTTTTGATGCCATTTATTGTTGATGTCCATTTTTCTTTCTGGCTAAATAGGATATGCAGCCTGATCCAGTTGTAGCAAATCCTTTCAAAGAAAAGTAAAAGGTTTTGATTGAGACATCTATTCCCATAATTTGCTGGCGCCACCGCGCGCCGTTGGAATAACTAAGCAATGTGAAATGTATTGAATATATTGAATAATTATATTGTAAGTCTATACAAGCACAAGATGACGAGGTACATTATAAATTAAAAAAAAAACGCCAAACATAATGTTTATATGTTTTTTAATTACTAGAAACGATATGTCTCAGGATAAGCATGAAAACACAAAATTCACAAAAGCAAACTTGATGTCTTTTATTCCTTGTTAAATTCAAGACCAACTAATCTCATATCATTTGGACATTTGGTTCTAAATTCAAACAATGATACCAGTTTGAAACGGACAGGCATATGTTAGCTGATGGCGTTTCATTTAATAAAACACAGTGTTAAGCAAGTTCAAATTTAAACTTCCTTATTATGTTTAATCTAAATAACTCAAGACATCCTACTTACTTTGTTCGAGATCGTATTAATATATTTTTAAATTACCTAAATACGACTGTAACTTTTTGTAGAATATCTATGTATATATAGATATAGGTTGAAGACGTACAACAACATTCTATTTTTGTGTATAGGTTTAACGCTTAAGGGAATTTTATTTATCTAGAAAAGGTTTTTAAATAGCAGTTTTTTTTATCACTCACCAAATTATATGGCGCCCAAGCAGCAATATGTATAGTTGCTACATAAAATTCAAATTCAAACATCTTTCGCTCGTCCTCGAATTCTTGTTGGTTGATTTCCATACAACACTGTCGTTGTCCCAGCCATTTATTGCTTCCAAAGAATAGTTGCCCCCGGTAATGGCCAGACGAGTCATAAGCTGGAGAAAGGAAAAATTTAAATAATCCATAATAGGCTTGTTTGTTTCTCAAACTAAAGTAAAGCTAAAGTGTCCTTTAAATGCCGGAGGAGTATTTGATCTTGTGATTACTGACAGTTACAGTACCACAGTGTTGTTTAAATTATTTTCCGTTTTTTTCAGAAGTTGTACGTGTAAGGTTATCATTATCAACTAATTTGACTGGCGGTATTTGGAAAATTATATAGCAAATACCGAAAATCCTTTATCGGACAAAATGTCCGAAATAAAGGCTCTATCATACGCATATACATTTTCTTTAGCTGTGAATGTTTAGTAAGTATAGGCACAGTTAATATAGACAAATAATTAGGGTAGGTACATCACATATAGACATAAAGTGCTTCACCACCTACACACATATCTTTTATATTGTTTCTTAGGGCCCGTTTTTCAGTGGGCGGTTAATTTTAAACCCGAGGTTACTCACCAAAATTGGTGACTTAACATAAAATATGGTGACTTAAAATAAAATAAGAATTTTCAAAAACTTACCTTAAGCAGCACACATTAGGATTTTCATTTATTGGTGACTTAACTCTGGATTAACTCAACAACTGCTTTTGATATTTTATCTTCCCCCTTTTTAAGTCTTTCTACATTCATCTCCCACCTAGGAACTGTTTCTTGATATAAATGTAGTCAAATCTATTTCCATAGTTAACTGACTCTGGTTTAACTCACAACTAAAAAACTGGGCCTTAGTGTGACGAAATCTGAATTTTTTGAGATTAAATTATTTGCTCGGTAAAATGTGATTTCAGGGCTCTTTGGTGATCAGGCGCGAACGCAGGAAAATATTTCGGGGGGGGGGGGGGGGTTTTGAAAAATTTAAGATGTTTTTAAATATTATATATAAACCTATTTCTTAGAAGGACCTGTGTGATGCAAAATATTCTCAGACGTTTACGTGATAGGTATGCGGGAATAACCCAAAAACTCAGCAAAAAAGATGTCAAAACCCTGTTTCCGTTTGAGTCAATTTCAATGCAGTTTAAATAAAATTACTTTATTCATTTCAGACACGAAGTTTATTCAAAATCAATCCTGCATTCGCACCTAAACCAGCATTAAAAATCAAATTGGCAGGCATTTTGTCTATGTCTGCGCCAACGTTGTTTTATGGTTTTATTATTTGTAGTAGGTACATTACATGGATATCTACTAAAGTTACATATTAAAGGTCATCTTTTTATTCAACCATGCCGTGGGAAAACTGGAAACTCTGAAATTCTAATGCGAGGAAGTTAATTTGATACATTTCGGGGAGGGGGGATGGGAAAAGGCGGTTGTAGTGCTTTTGGGTGACATTTGTAATTAAATTATCTGTTATACACAAATATCCTGATGATATATGTTTGTATTTCGAAGCCATTTCACTTACTTATACATATGTAAATTTTTTCCTGTTTTAATTTAAATTTTTGTTTTCAGCAGAATGTTTTTTTTTTCTGTACAAACTGACCGACGCCGAATTGATTTTTGCACACTTTTGATGTTAACGAATTTAATTTGTTTTGCAGACTAACTATTAAGAATTCGCTCTTTGTCAACCGCGTTATACCAAATCGCCTATTATGAAAAGTGATATCTTCTTCTTCTTCTGCATTTTATTTTACCGACGGTTATCATGATCTCGAGGGGACTACAACTCACCCAGTCAACTGCTTTACATAAGGTTCTACTTGTGGGGTTCGCCGGGTCGGCCACAGAAAACTTCGACAGGCCGCCCGGTTTTGGATTGTTCCATGTCTGAGGCCAACTAAATGCAGGTGTCGTTGCATTAGTTTCATCCAGGAGTTTTTGCACCTGCCTTTCTTCCGCGATAGTGTTGGAACGTCTTGTGTTATTGCGTTTTGAACTGGGTTTTCATAGCATCTTCTTTGTAGATGACAGTACCAGCTACGTTGGTCATGCAGTATTTTGTCCAAGATTGTATTTTTGAAGTGTAGGCTTCCTCGGATTCTCTTGCTTCTTATTCTATCACGCTTTGTCACTCCTGCTGTCAATTTACTCTCGTATCATATTTCTTGTACATTGTCCAACACTGTTAACCGTATGTAAGCGCTGGACGAACAACTGCCGTGTAGAACTTTTCTTTCAGCTTAGGGGACATTTCATGAGATAATGAACATCTAATTCTCAATCCACTGTGCCAAACAAAAATCTTTCCTTTCCTTTTATTCCTTCTAACTAGTGCAGTACATTGAATTTAAAAAGATCTGAGGTCTTACAGGCATATAGTTAAAATTATTATTATATTATTATTATTTTTTCGATCACAGAAGATGGCGGATTTTTCCCGCCACTTCATCCACCCTACGCATCATCCAATATCCGCTCAACGTTCTTCATGGTGTGTGACATCAGCTTGATCGAACGGTAGCTGTCGCAATTTCGTTATCACCCTTCCCCTTATAGATTGGAAGACGGTAACTTTGCCTCTAATGATTATAGGCGTTTGGTCGCCGCAAATAAGTTTGGAGATAAGAGTCAAGAGCAATCTAGACCCGATGTCTCCCATATTTTTCCAGAACTCAGAGGGTATCTCGTCTGGCCCAATCGCTTTTCCCTTTTTAGAATTTTTCACCGCATCACTATCTTCTTCGACTGTGATGTCGGCGACTTCTTCATTGTTAGGTGCAGCTATTGGAAAGTATATCCTCGGAAACTGTTAATTTAAAAGTCCTTCACAATACTCTTGCCACCTGTGAAGAATTTTTTTCGTCATCCACAAGGAGTTGGCCTTGAGCGTTGTTAATGAATTTTGGTGAACGAATCTCCTGAGCATTTTTCCTTCTCTGTGCGGCGATTTTGAAAATATTTGTATATGAAAAGTAGTATAATATAAGTAGTAGTATATTATTATGAAAAGTCATATACACAAAATTAAAAAAAAGGTGGCCTTAGTATTTAAGTGCCATATACGTATACTCCATTTTTACGTGGGTGAGTTTTAGTGAAACTTCTTAGCTGGCTCTACCAAATCTAGGAAACCAAAATCTAAAATCTAGAAAGACAAAATCTCGAAATTCATAATCTAGAATGTCAAAATCTCGAATTACAAAAATCTATAGAAAACCAAAATATAGAATGCATATAATATAGAATAACAAAAATCTAGAAAGACAAAATCTTGAACGACAAAAATCTCGAAAAACCATTCACTTTTGAGATAATCCTTAAGATTTGCGCGCTCCTAGGTAATATGATTTAGACTTGAAACATACAGTAAACAAACATAGCTATTATCAATTTTGCATCGCCAGTGACATTTGTGTAAACGTAGCGAATGCTTTACCTAGAATGTTAAAGCCAGTTAGCAACAACATTTTGTATTGTTATTTCTATGATGAAATAACTTGCCAGCTGTTATTGTTACTATAAAACTTGGCACAGTTTATAACATCGTATTATTTCTGTCTACGTTTGTTTTTTTTTTTCGTCTGAAGTGTTATTTTTTTTTTTTCATTTAATTTTGTTCGAATAAATATAAAAAACCTCGTATAAAAGTATGTATGTACATTCAAAATGGAAAAATGTTGTTTATTTTACCCTTCTGTAAAATCAACAGTATTTTAAAATATTCCCAACAGTTAGAGAGCATACCTACATATATAAAACAAAATTCTAGATTTTTTCTAGATTTTATTTTGACTTTTCTAGATTTTGTGTTTCGAGATTTTTCTACCTTCGAGATTTTTGTCATTCTAGATTTTTGCATTCGAATTTTTTTTTTTTTTTTTCTAGATTTTGTCTATTCGACATTTTTGCCATTCTAGATAACGTCATGATCCCTTCAAAGCTACAGAAAATTAATTTGGATTGCTTTTTTTTTAACTTCATTTTAATAAAATTCAAAATTGAAATAAAAATAATTTCGTCAAGCAAACTTACACTCCGCTCCACTTGAATAGAAACAAACTTGATTTTTACTATCAGAGCGTGTAGCGCTTTGGTAAGTTTTTAAATTCACCTTTTAGTTTCAGTTCCTAAAAGAGAGATCTATTGCGAATAAAACTGCAGGGACAGAAAAATTCAGGAAAATACCATTAGGTTATTTTTTACCACTTTACTAATTACTTCATGAAATACACTGTTTTTTTTTTTTTTTTGAGCCACTTGAATAGAAACAGTCTGCGTTTTGTCTCTTCTATAGACTACGGTAAGAAGAAAATATATTGTTATAAGAATGGAAGCGCGGACTAACAATAATAATTGTTTTACCAAAGAAAAGATGGTCCGCGGAAAACCATTAAGCCCTACAGAAAAAGCCAAAATAGAAGTACGCTCGGAAAACAAGCTTCCCCTACGCACAATTCACTTGTAGAAATGAAAAAATTGTTTGGTCAAACCTTAGAAAAAATAAAAACTATGGAAAAATGTGTAAGTTAGGCAATCAAGTGCCACAACAGAAGTAGACCGAAGAAAGATAATAAGACTATCTTCAAATTCAGGCGACTCTGCTGCTAAAATCAAGGCGAAGAGTGGTATTACAACGAGTCTTTACACTATTAGACGTGTTATTCGTGGGTCACAACATTTAAAGCGCATAAAATTGAAGAAAAAAACACCGTTAAATCCAATACGAAGACACAATATAATAGATTTTCGCAGAAAGGATATGGCGTGGAAGGAAGAGTGGACAAAAATGGTATTTTCTGACGAAAAAAATCAATTTCGATGGCCCGGACGGATAGAATTACTATTTTCATGTTATAAGGAAGGAACCCAGAATCACTTACTGCTGCTATCAGAAAAGCATGAAGTGCAATTTCTTTAAATTATATAAAATAACTGCATTCTTCAGTCTCCAACTGGGTTTTTTAAAAAGTTATTTCAAATAAAGGTGGTAGCAAACATTTTAAAATATGATTACAAATAGAAAACTACCCAAGTTTATTGCACTTTTATAATTTGTTTCCTTATTTAAGAGAATGTTTCTATTCAAGTGGCACAAAAAAAAAAAAACAGTGTTTTAAATGAAGTAATTAGAAAAGTGGTAAAAAATAACGTAATTGTATTTTCCTGAATTATTATGTCTCTGCAGTTTTATTCGCATTAGATCCTTCTTATAGGAACTAAAACCAAAAGGTGAATTTATAAATTAACCAAAGCGCTGCACGCTCAGATAGTAAACAAAAAGTTTGTTTCTATTCAAGTGAAGCGGAGTGTATATTCACAATCGGCTGAATGCGAAGAGTAGCGGATAATATGCAAGCCAAAACTGTCAACACTTTGTTATACATCGAAGCGTGTTCACTGGGGGATCATTCCGTAACTCGATTATCGGCAGCCGATATCGTTTAAGCGATAGCGTTGCCTTTATTTGCTTCGCGTAAGTCGATAATCGTCAAAACGCTATCGTCAAAACGATAGCTTTGTGCGATAGCTAAATAGGTATCGTCTTGCATTAATTTTCAAGATTGTTGGTAACTGAACATGAATGATTAAGTACCCACTGTAGTTTGACATCTTTTTTCTGTTATCTGTTGACAAATTGAAGTTTGAAGTTAAAATGTTTTGGCGCAGCAATTTTTTTTTATTTTGGATATTGAAAATGAAAACGAAAATTGGAACAAAATACAATTAATACGAATAAAACGACAGTTGAGCGACAAGTCAAATACCTTTTCTTCTTCTTCCGGAGTGTTTTTCCATAAAATGAGTTAAAATCGCAATTTTAGATTTTGTGACTGTCCTACATATATATAATGTATGTATAAGTTGAGGTATTTGCATTTATATTAATCTGTTTCTGTATAAATATTACGTTCAAATAACTTATATTTTGTTGCAATTATTTGACTTTTATACACAACCCAAAAAAAAAAAACTTTTTATTGACATAAGACAGTCAGTTTTACAATTAAAATACAGTTTGAGAGTACCATACGCTCTCAAACTGTAACGATGGACGACACGATAGTGGAAGAGTTACGTGAAGCAAAAAACGGACGATGTCGTCGACGATCATCGTTTTGACGATTATCCCCAACTAACAATTTAACTTCTGTAAGGGTCTACCGAAGTTATTTCCTAATCAGCAAATTTGACTCTATAAGGCCTTAGAGAAACACATTTGGCCCACATTGAGAAGCTCGAAAGGCTTTTAAGCAATCATTTACAGGTTTATTGGAAGTACTCAATTTATTTCGCTAAGGCCTTATAGAACAAAACTACATTCAAACATTGCAAATGTAGTAGTGTAGTTTTATTCAAGTCTTTCGATAGGCACATCTTAAAACCCTTATAAAAGGCTTGTCGAGGCCTAGGAGAAGCCTTTTCGAAGCACAATGCAAAACAAATTAAAATCAATTTTTTTATTTTTATTTCTACATTTTCTCCTTTTTTTTCATGCAAGTTATGATTTTCTTCTGAAATTTAATGCACAATAATTATTTATATCTGAAAAAAAAACACATTACTTACTTGATGGATTTTTGCGGGATTTGAGAGAATGGTTGGGTTGAGAGTCGAGCACCTTAGGTATTGAGCAAGCCTGGCATATGAAAAATGAGTTTCCAATTGGAACCACTTGAAACCGAAATTAGCTTCCTAAAAACTTCCTTGGGACTTCCTGATGAATTGAACTAATTTAAAAAATACAGGTGACCATTCGTCTGTTGCTTGCAAGGGAATTTTTTTTACTTAATGTTATTTTTTTTTTTTTATTTTTAATGTTTCCATGATTACTCATCAGAGAAAACATGGAAGTGGTCACACAAACATACATTTTGTGAGACAACAATTAAAATATATATGTAAGTTCCTTTTTCATTGAAATCGATTGTTTTTAAGAAAAAAAGGCTTTGATTTGAGAAAAAATATAAAAAACTCTTGTATGGTCCATAAAATATGTACATACTTTTCATTTCGTACACAATCCGTTTACTGACAATTTTAATTTGTGTCTTTTTTAAAAACTCTAGGTAATTTGCCTAAATAAAAACATAAACAATAACGACCATCATTAAGTTTTTTCAACTGAAAGTAGCTATATAGTATAGATATAAAAAAACGTTTAAAATGTAATTAAAAAACTGCTGAGTAATGAAAGTTTCATACTAAGATAATTTTTGAAAACATTCGAATTTCTTAACGTGACAATATTTTTTAACGATGAAACAGAAACTATACTATGGTCACCTCGTTTGTTAATAATTCAGCCAGCAGTAGCTTATTTTCACATCAATACTACTTTCCATGCGAAGTACCAGCTTTTAATGCTTTTGCTTTTATGTTGAGTGTGCAACACTTCGGTAGGACCAAATAATCGGAATTATTACTACCCGCGTATGCGCCTGAGAGGATGATTAAAATTATGTTTACATAACCACCTCTTCATAGGTCTTATAGAAACAAATTAGGCTGACATCACTTCGCTGAGGCAAATTTATCGAAATAAATGCTTCTCGCGCATGCGTCTGACAGAGCTCACACAATTATTATGCTTGTGTCGGGCTTGTGTTTGTCATGTCATGCTAAATCAGAGTTACTACTGCGATCAAATTTCATTCTGAGGGAATCGTTTTTATTGGTGGTATCCGGGGTATTATGTTTTTTAATAGAAATTAAAAAAAAAAAGACAAACAAGGAATATGAATAAAGTTTATCTGTTTTTGTCAAATCATTTCTAATAAAAAATGATTACATAATTTGTATTTGTACTGCAATTCTGAATATAAATAACATAATTATAATTCCATGTAAAAAAAAATAAATATTTTTTGTTTGTTTTTTTTTTTCAAAATAAATGCTGGTGTGCCCCAGGGCTCCGTTTTGTATCCAACTCTCTTCCTTATTTTTATAAATGATCTTTTGTCTGAAACTTCTAATCCATTAAACTGTTTTGCTGACGATAGTACCCTCAGCTTCTCATATTCGTTTACAGATTCTCATCCATGTCCTTCGGATGTGGAACTTGAACGGCAGCGTATGATAAGCTCATTAAATTCTGATCTCGACAGCATTGTCCAATGGGGAATCAAAAACCGCGTAGAATTTAATGCTTCTAAAACTCAATGTTGTCTCCTGTCGTTAAAGCGAAACCCACCCCAATGCTGCTATCCATGGGCGGCACTTGCATCGAGGAAACCGAACAGCTCTCAGTTCTCGGTATGTGTGTCACAGACCACCTTTTGTGGAATGACCACATATTTGATGTCGCCAAAAATGCTGCTTTGTGTTTAGGTTTTCTCCGTAGATGCAAGAAGTTTTTTTCCCCTTCTGATCTGGCTGTGATCTACAAAGCCTTTATTCGTCCAAAACTTGAGTACAATTCTCATGTTTGGGCAGGAGCTCCAAAAACTCACTTGAGTTTGTTGGACAGAATTCAAAAGAGAGCTTTAAAAATGATAGGCGGAAGATCTATAACAGAAACAATTACATCTCTCGAACACCGCCGTAATGTTTCGTGTCTTTCTCTATTTTATCGGTATTATTATAATCAGTGTTCTAGTTAAATAGCCAGTTGCATTCCTCCCCTTAAAAAATTCAACCGAAATACTCGCGCTTCTAGGAATGCCCATCAGTTCACCCTCGAGCCCAACTTCGGACGTACTGTAATGTACAGAGATTCTTTCTTCAGTCGCACCACACGAATGTGGAATGCTTTACCTGACTCGACTTTCCCCTCTTATTTCGATGTGCAAACGTTCAAAACCAATGTGCATCGGTATCTCCTTCTAAATCCTCTCCTACTTACCTAATCGCTCGTGCTGTGTTAAAAACATTTTAAGGGTAGCCATAACCCCTTTTGCGCGCGTGGAATATAAGAAAAAAGGGAATTTAAATTGTTTTTTTTTTCCCATATTTATCTCAATGCAGAAAATAAATATTTGTTCCGTTTTTGTTTTGCAAATTTTAAAAGCTTTACCTATACTTAATGAATCGGTTTAATTTAAATTTTTAAAATGATACAAATTTACCTATTTTATTTTTATAAATAATAAATAATTTGACCTGTGGTAACCCTCTCTCAGCAGTAGAAACATACATGCGCCGAACAGTACACAAGATAATGGTTGTATCGGGCTTTTCCTCAGGGGGCTTACAGAAACAAAATAAATTGACATAATTCCACTAACAATTATGCTTCCATTAGACTTTTGTACACATAATAGCTTGTTTCAAGTCTTTGTAAGCAGGCCCTTCCAGAGCTCTTGGCAGTGCTTCCTAATGAAAGCTTTTTCTTTGCTTTTATTTCGCATGCCTATCAAAATTTATTTCTGGGAAGCCTTAAGAAAACTATTACCAAATTGTAAATATTCAGGCTTGCAGAAAATTAAAGATTCTGCTGTAAGAAGCTGTTTTCAAAAAATAGCTTCGAAAATTTGCAACTTCGATGTCCAAACTAAATACAAGCCTTGTAGAAATAATAACTTATAGAAATGCAAAAAATTAACCTTATAGAGGAAAAATATTTAGTTGGGTCGTTTTGAAAATTACGGAATGACCCCCCTGGTTTTTGAATGCGATACCATTCTTAAGAAATCTTATTATATATTATCCTTCTATGCCGTAGAGTTTATCGAATTGAAGGTAAAGAAGATTTGTATCCAAATCTCGAGTTGTTTTGTTCGACCATGGACAAGAATTTTGTTCCACATCAAAAAAATTCTTTAAAAATGCAAGAAAAATGGCAGCAACAAAAACAGCGATAGGAACGATGATGAAGACAGCGATAGTTTCTTCGAAAATGTTTTACAAGTGGAGTTCGTGGATATTTGTCGAAGAGCGCTTCAATCAGAGTGGAACACCTAAACTTATAAATAATTCTTAATATTAACGTGTATTTGGAATAAGTAGAACATAAGTTAGTTTAAATTACTTCGGATACTATTTCACTTAGTGTTTTTTTTTTAAATGAAGATAAAATGTCAGGCTACAAATGCTATACAATTATATCAAGGTGAATTGACGCTTGCTGCTTTTGCGAAAATATCAGTGGTCATATTGTAAGGATTCAAAAATATCTTAAATATATTTCGGTCTTAAAATTAAATAAATTAGGTGGCACAACGGATCGTGAAGAACCAGAGCCTAGTGACTAACAACCTGCAACCATTCTTGTGTGTGCGAGCCGACAGGATTGGAAGGGACCTACAATTTTATGCCGAATCCGAACCGCTAGACGAGAACCACTTATGCATAACAATTGTTACACGAACCCAGACCTTCGGTTTTAATCAGCCTTCAAAAATACGAAACATATACCTAGGCTCTAGGAGTCTAGGGTATTTCCTATTAAAAAAATAACGTACATTTTAGTGACACGTATTATGTAGTGCAACAAAATCTTACAGATTGCTTACAACTGCCACTCACTCATAAGGCTGCTGTTCGAAGGCTTGATAAATATTTTCGCACAGCACATTATAGCATCCGTACCTTTTAGTACCTACTCTAAACTGTTTTATGTTCAATGGAACTCCGTAGATGTTTATCATTTATCAACATTCCTTATCCCTCCAGACCATTTTCCATATATATTATCATTAAGAAGGACTTAATAAAGACAGATGATGGGCAAGTATAATGTCCTATAGACAAAAAAAAAACAACAACAACACCAATTTAATTGGTTTTATCCAGGAACAAAACAGATAAATATCTTAAAATTCCACAAAGCGATTCGTGTTTCTAATGCTTATTTGCCTGTAAACATTTGGGGAATTTCGTTTGACTGAGATTTATCACAAATTAACCAAGCAGTGAAAGAATGGTTAAATGTTTTGGATATAACAAATCGATTACAATATGTAATTGAATTTTGAATGGAGAAATTAAATCATAAATCAATTTAACGGGACAATTTTCCACTAAAATTGCTGGTGCATTTTGAATTGGGATGTGAGTTAAATGATGCATATTATTATTGTATGATTGTAAGATAGCACAGCATACAGGTAGTTGATGATAACCCGATTATGGGAATTAAATCCATTGATCTCCAGTCGAAATTCATATCTACATACATACATATGTAATATGTTGTATAGTATACATGTATGTATGTATACTTACTAAATTTATTTATTATGCGGGTGGCAAAGGACATTGGGCAAAGATGTATGGAGCGGTGGCCCAGCACCGGCGCGCGTTTATATCTTATAGGTACATACATATTTATACATTCACTAGCCACCCGCAGGAAAAGTCGCTTCGCAGACTAACACACAATATCTTAATAGTACAAAAAGTATAAATAGCCGCCACGGGTTAACAGTTGCTTCGCAGACTTACACACTGCCTCTGTATAGTATAGTATAGCCTTTCTGTCGAGTGCGTTCTTACTTGTCTGTAGGTTTTGCACGTAAAAGTTCAGCTTAATGTGATCTTTGTTTAACTTAATGTGATCTGTACATATGTATGTATGTATGTATCTATGTAAACATTAAATTTGTTTGCAAGATTTTGAGGGTAGGTAGGTATTTTAGTTGACTTCAAATTTACAATTTTGGGGCTTAACTAAGCGTCCTAACGAATTAAAAAAAATGGCATATTCCTGAGTGCTGCCTTTCCATCGATGTATCGTATGCTGTTATCTTTTATCTTTAAACGCGATTTTCGGCTAAACTAAACGTCCTAGAGGCTTCAAAAGTTGACACTTCTAACTTCAAACTCGATTTGCGGCAAAATTTCTTGTCGTAGTGACTTAAAAGTGGCATATTTGTGATCTAGGGAGTACCACCTTTCAATCAATATATCGCACAACACGAAAAAACTATTTCTCAAAATCGACACATTTTTCTACTTAAATGGTATTTGCTTCTAAAATAATCCTCCCAGCGACTAGTCACAGGTTATTTTTTATTTAATAAAATAATTGTCTCTGTTGTATAGCCTTCCACTTTTGATACCTCATTTATAAATATCAAAAAAATAATTACCCAAGCTAGCTAACGTGTATTTTATGTTTATTTTTCCAAAAAGAAACAATTTGATCCACATATAGACTGGATTTTTGATACATTTTCCTGTCAATTATTTTTACTCTTATATTTGTAGAAGAAGGTTACACCTATAATTTTATATCATTAGTTTTTTTTTTAAATTTATATATTCTTCTTTAACTTTTACCAATTTTCAAAGTAAATACACTCAAAAGGTATGAATTTTTCGCTTTATGACAAATTCTTCATATTTTAACAATTTATTTTCTCATGCAACTTAAATAATTTTTATTTTTATAATTTTTCATGTCTAATAACCTTTCATTTGATACCTCATTTATAAATATCAAAAAAGTATTGCCCAAGTCATGGCTATTTACAGGTATTTTACGTTTTTTTTCCAAAAAGAAACAATGAACGTACGCCGGGAGCAAGCGTACTCCCAAAATTTGCTTAACACCTAAGTTTCCCTTAATTAATTGTTTAAGTATTATATAACAACAATATTTCCTAAACTTGCTTTGTCTGGCATATTTGTAAGCCGACTTCATAATAATTACTTATAAGATTTATATATTATATACATAAGAAAATTTTGTTTCAAAAGTCTCAATAAAGAATTGAATTGAATTGAAATCCAAAAAGAAACAATTTCATCGACCAATAGACTGGATTTTTGCAAAAAAAAATTTCTTTCTATTATGTTTAAAAATCCATATTAAAGCTTACCATTATCGTAGGAATATGTGTTATATACCAAAATAATTGTTGAATGGTATAAATTATTATAAAATTTAAATTTCGATAATCGGTTATATAAAAAGTTATAATAATTACTATTTAATCAAAATAATGCAATTTAATCTGTTCAACCGTATAAGTCATTAAAATTATACGGTTGTGTATTAATATTTTGTATGCATTTAAATAGTGAGACAATGGCCTTTCCATATACATCTAAATTTTGAAATTCTGATAAGTACTTTCTAATTTATAGCCAATTTTATGCAGACAAATTGACAATTTTAAAATTTTGTCTGGATTTTATCTGTAAAAAAACATTTCTAATGTAAAATTTTAATATTTGAAATTATTTTGTGAAGCTTGTGAGCAACCCACAGTTATGTTTTATATATCAACATTTTTAATGGCTTTTCAAGATTTAAAATTTTTAAATTTGAAAATATTTTATGGGCATGGCGAAATTAGAAAAATAAAATTCGTTGAAAAAGCATGATCGATTTTCCATTTTTTTTTTTGGTAAATAAATCAATACAACTAATTTTGGAGTGGCTTTTGTTGAAATAATCATTTAACATTTAGTAGCAATATTTTAGAAGAGGATTAGAGCAATTGGTTTGATTGTTTTGTTTTTCAAAATTTATAAATTTTGTATTAACTTTTGTATTTAAAGTACCAAAAATCGAAATGATTTTTCACTAAATCACATTTTTAGTATGAATTTTTTTAAGGTTTTGCAAAAATTTTAACACCGAATTTTAGATTATAAACTTCTACCTAAAATTCATGTATCATTTGTTATGAACTTATAAGAATTACTAAATTTAAAACCTCTTAAATTGGCTAAATGGAGCTTTTTTGTGATTTAATTTATTAAATTGACTCTACTTTTTTCCCCGTTAGATTTACAATGAAAAAATTACTCAAATATTTGTAGAAGAAGGTGACACCTATAAAAGTGTATCATAATATTTTTTTAAATATATAAATTTTTAATTAACTTTTGAATTTAAAGTACGAAAAATTGAGTTGATTTTTCATTAAAACACATTTTTAGTGCAAATTTGTTTAATATTTAGCAATAATTTTTGCACAAAAAATTAAGTTATCAATTTCTACCTAAATTTCATCTATCATTTATTGTTGAACTATTAAGTATTACTTAAGTTTGAAGTCTCTAAATTTGGATAAATGAAGCTTTTTTTGCGATTTATTTTATTAAAATGCCCCTACTTGTTTGCCTGTTAGATTTATAAATACAAAATTACTCACATGTTTGTATCTATAATTGTGTATCATTAGTTTTTCAAAAATTGAAAATTTTTCGTTAACTTTTAACAATTTTCTAAGTTATTACACTCAAAAGGTATGAATTTTTCGCTTTATGGAAAATTCTTTCTATTTTAACAATTTATTTTGTCATGCAAATTAAATAATTTTTATTTAAATAATTTTCTATGTCTTAACCTTTCATTTGATACCTCATTTATAAATATAAAAAAAGTATTGGCCATTTACAGGTATCTTACGTATATTTTTCCAAAAAGAAACAATTTTATCGACCAATAGACTTGATTTTTGCAAATTTTTCTTCAATTATATTTAAAAATCATTATTAAAGCTTACGGTTATGGTAGAAATATGTTTGATATACCAAAATAATTATTGAATTGTATAAATTATTACAAAATTTAAATTTTGATAATCGGTTGCATAAAAAGTTATAATATTCATTATTTAGTCAAAATAATGCTATTTTATTTGTTTTTATTAGTCTTTAAAATTGTATGGACATCTATTAATGTTTTGTATGTTTTAAAATAGTGAGACAATGACCTTTCCATAGACATCTAAATTTTTTAAATTTATAGCCAATTTTATGCAGACAAATTGACAATTTTAAATTTTGTTCTGAATTTTATCTACAAAAAATATTTCTAATGTAAAATTTTTATATTTGAAATTGTGCTTGTGAGCAACGCACAGTTAAGTTTTATACATCAAAATTAATTAATTAATTTAAATTTGAAAATATTTTATGGGCGTGGTGAAAATATAAAAAAAAATTCGTTGGAAAAGCATGATGGATTTTGCATTTTTTTTGGTAAATAAATCAATAAAACTAATTTCAGAGTGGCTTTTGTTGAAATACTCACTTAACATTTTCATCAAGTTTTGAATTTAGTATATGTAATTTAAATTTGTCGGGTCATTTACAAACCCTTTTAGTATAAAATTTTTCACCCCCCCTCTCAATAATTTTTATACACAAATTTAGCCACATTGCATAGTTAAATTTTGAGATCGTAATTTTAAATATCGGCCAATTATAAATGAAGTTATGATTTTTCATATTAAAAATAATCGAATAAAAAATAATTTGAGATAACGGGTCTTTGTAGTGGTTGACGAATTTTGCCAATGAACAAAGCGGAGCATTTCTATGGATTTTATTCGATTTTGTATGAATTTTAAAAAATCAATTGTGACGCTAATATCAGAGGTAGATTAAAAAATGAGGTACCAAATTAATGGTTATTCTATTGAGATTAAATATAAAAAATAATCAATCCATGCACACACTCACATGTTATTAAGTAATATGTTCCTATAGACAATATTATATTGTTAATTTCTCAGCTCAACGGTACAATAGGAATATATTTTTTACTTATACAAATTCCTAGAACATATAGAAAATAAGATGTACGACGCGACGTCGCGTTTAGAAGTTAGTTATCCGACTTTTCCCTACTCTTACCCCTATTTACCCTATTAAATTGTGCGAATTTGAAAAAATCCGTTGTTATCGCTCACCTACATAAAACTTGCAATCGTATAAATTTTAGTTTCAATTTTTAGCACTTGCAGTTTAGGCTGTAGCGTGATTTGTAAAAATGGTTATATTCAGTACGATTAAAATTCTTTCTTTTTTATAATAAAAATATAATTATCAGTTAAGCGCATGTCCAAGTTCGCTGTGTGACAGGAGTTATTTAATTTTAAAGAATGAGTTTTAGGATCACAATTCTCTATTTTAATTTTTTTTCTTTTATATTTTGTGTATTTTTCGTTCGATTTAAACCAATTTTTTGAGTTAAGTTTAGTTTTTTGAAGCCTTAACACACTACCTGATTTTTGTTTAGATTTTTTTTAAATAATGCTAAAGAGTCGCGAACACCAATTTTATGTAAAAAGCGTTTTTTGGAGTTTTTTTTTTTTTTTAATGTCGTTTTAACGCTAAAATCACTAGGTCATAATCAAAGCCAGATCGTAGTCTGAAATCAGGATCAACAAAGATACGTCTTCACAGACACAAAAATGGCGTGAGGTACTAGTAGACCAGTTAATGAGGCATTGCTTGTGGCCAGTCATTTTCTAAGATGTCATTAACCTGGCGTGTATACTGATAGTTGTAAAGTATTCGACTATTTTTTTAGCAGAAGTTAATGTTTTTTTTTTTAATTGAATAAATCATCGTTATATTTATCAACGTTATATTAATTTGTATGAACAAGTATATAGGCACAAAAAAATATTTGCTTTCATTTTCGTTATTTAAGATAAACTGTTAAATCTTTATTTGATTTTTTACCTTGAGCAAAAATTGTATATGATAGATAAAGGGACAAACATTCTTCTTAGAAAAACCACAAGGAAACTTAAAATCCGTAAAAAGCTGACTGATTAAAGAATCATAAAAAGCAAAGTAAAACTTTCTATTTTTTGTTTATGGGCCTTATTGCGAGAGTCTACTACGAAAAAATATTAATTTTCTATCAAATAGAAAAAATTCATTTAATTTCATAGTAATCTGACAGAAAAGTATAAACGAATATATTTTTGTAATATCGCCAATTTCTTCACAGAATACTAACACTAGTACCGGTACTAGTCCTAAAAATAGTACTCAAATCGGTACCAACTCATTTCTCCACACAAGTCCTATTTTTTCACACAGCTATTTGGAATGAGCTGCCGTTGTAAGTATTCATTTACATACCTTTTCATTCAAGGACTATGTCTCGTCGTTATTGGTGATGTAGACCATTTTGTCCGGTTCTACTCTGAATTCCTTTTCAATGCTTTTCTTTTGACATTTAACGTTTAAATCCTAATACGCTGCTGATGCGAAACGAAATTTTTCTTTGGTCTCCTAGAAGGCATAGGAAGGCTTACGAAAGCGCAGCGGAAAAATATTCATGGAGGGTTTCACGAGTGCCCCTCCAGCGCCCCCCTCGCTCCGCAACTGTTTGTATGCATATATTTGTACAGTAGCACTTTATGCGGTTTGTGGTATTTTTGTTGAGTAACTTTCAAGACAATGAACGTCCGATTAGTGACTAGGCTATGAAGAATTTTTGGTGCTATGCAATAAAGTCAAATGAAATCAAATCCAAAGTTTTTTTTTGACTTTACTGCATTCCTATGTAAGAAATAAAGTCCAAGGCTTTTTCGGACTTTATTTCACACCTAGGAGTGCAATAAAGTCCAAATATAAAATGAAATAATATCCAAATGAAAATTAAAAATAATTTTTTTTTTTTGAAAATTTAATTAGGTAGTTTTATAAATTTCGGGCGAAATTTTTTAGTTTAATACAAAAAACTTTGATAACAGACCCACTGACAAAATAGGCGCCTGCCAGAGGTCTGAGCATACCCAAGCGGAGCGATGGAGTCGCGTGAGCGGGACAGAGGACCCGAAAAGGGAGTTAAAATCCTTGAACTCGCGATGCGGTCCACCCAAATTATTTTTTTTTTTTTTTGAAAATTTAATAAGGTAGTTTCATAAATTTCGCGTGCCTATGTTGTCAGCCGATCTGTTATTAAAGTTTTTTATACTAAACAGTACTTTGGGTGCCCCGCTTCGAGGGTTCAAGGATTTTAACTCCCTTTTCGGATACGCTGTCCTGCTCACGCGACTCCGTCGCTCCGCTCAGACGTCTGGAAGGCGCCTATGTTGTCAGTCGGTCTGTTATCAAAGTCTTCTGTACTAAACTAAAAAATTAAATAATCCTAAAGAGTCGCGAACACCAATTTTATGTAAAAAGCGTTTTTTGGAGTTTTTTTTTTTTTTAATGTCGTTTTAACGCTAAAATCACTAGGTCATAATCAAAGCCAGATCGTAGTCTGAAATCAGGATCAACAAAGATACGTCTTCACAGACACAAAAATGGCGTGAGGTACTAGTAGACCAGTTAATGAGGCATTGCTTGTGGCCAGTCATTTTCTAAGATGTCATTAACCTGGCGTGTATACTGATAGTTGTAAAGTATTCGACTATTTTTTTAGCAGATGTTAATGTTTTTTTTTTTAATTGAATAAATCATCGTTATATTTATCAACGTTATATTAATTTGTATGAACAAGTATATAGGCACAAAAAAATATTTGCTTTCATTTTCGTTATTTAAGATAAACTGTTAAATCTTTATTTGATTTTTTACCTTGATCAAAAATTGTATATGATAGATAAAGGGACAAACATTCTTCTTAGAAAAACCACAAGGAAACTTAATCCGTAAAAAGCTGACTGATTAAAGAATCATAAAAAGCAAAGTAAAACTTTCTATTTTTTGTTTATGGGCCTTATTGCGAGAGTCTACTACGAAAAAATATTAATTTTCTATCAAATAGAAAAAATTCATTTAATTTCATAGTAATCTGACAGAAAAGTATAAACGAATATATTTTTGTAATATCGCCAATTTCTTCACAGAATACTAACACTAGTACCGGTACTAGTCCTAAAAATAGTACTCCAACTCATTTCTCCACACAAGTCCTATTTTTTCACACAGCTATTTGGAATGAGCTGCCGTTGTAAGTATTCATTTACATACCTTTTCATTCAAGGACTATGTCTCGTCGTTATTGGTGATGTAGACCATTTTGTCCGGTTCTACTCTGAATTCCTTTTCAATGCTTTTCTTTTGACATTTAACGTTTAAATCCTAATACGCTGCTGATGCGAAACGAAATTTTTCTTTGGTCTCCTAGAAGGCATAGGAAGGCTTACGAAAGCGCAGCGGAAAAATATTCATGGAGGGTTTCACGAGTGCCCCTCCAGCGCCCCCCTCGCTCCGCAACTGTTTGTATGCATATATTTGTACAGTAGCACTTTATGCGGTTTGTGGTATTTTTGTTGAGTAACTTTCAAGACAATGAACGTCCGATTAGTGACTAGGCTATGAAGAATTTTTGGTGCTATGCAATAAAGTCAAATGAAATCAAATCCAAAGTTTTTTTTTGACTTTACTGCATTCCTATGTAAGAAATAAAGTCCAAGGCTTTTTCGGACTTTATTTCACACCTAGGAGTGCAATAAAGTCCAAATATAAAATGAAATAATATCCAAATGAAAATTAAAAATAATTTTTTTTTTTTGAAAATTTAATTAGGTAGTTTTATAAATTTCGGGCGAAATTTTTTAGTTTAATACAAAAAACTTTGATAACAGACCCACTGACAAAATAGGCGCCTGCCAGAGGTCTGAGCATACCCAAGCGGAGCGATGGAGTCGCGTGAGCGGGACAGAGGACCCAAAAAGGGAGTTAAAATCCTTGAACTCGCGATGCGGTCCACCCAAATTATTTTTTTTTTTTTTGAAAATTTAATAAGGTAGTTTCATAAATTTCGCGTGCCTATGTTGTCAGCCGATCTGTTATTAAAGTTTTTTATACTAAACAGTACTTTGGGTGCCCCGCTTCGAGGGTTCAAGGATTTTAACTCCCTTTTCGGATACGCTGTCCTGCTCACGCGACTCCGTCGCTCCGCTCAGACGTCTGGAAGGCGCCTATGTTGTCAGTCGGTCTGTTATCAAAGTCTTCTGTACTAAACTAAAAAATTAAATAATCCTAAAGAGTCGCGAACACCAATTTTATGTAAAAAGCGTTTTTTGGAGTTTTTTTTTTTTTTAATGTCGTTTTAACGCTAAAATCACTAGGTCATAATCAAAGCCAGATCGTAGTCTGAAATCAGGATCAACAAAGATACGTCTTCACAGACACAAAAATGGCGTGAGGTACTAGTAGACCAGTTAATGAGGCATTGCTTGTGGCCAGTCATTTTCTAAGATGTCATTAACCTGGCGTGTATACTGATAGTTGTAAAGTATTCGACTATTTTTTTAGCAGATGTTAATGTTTTTTTTTTTAATTGAATAAATCATCGTTATATTTATCAACGTTATATTAATTTGTATGAACAAGTATATAGGCACAAAAAAATATTTGCTTTCATTTTCGTTATTTAAGATAAACTGTTAAATCTTTATTTGATTTTTTACCTTGATCAAAAATTGTATATGATAGATAAAGGGACAAACATTCTTCTTAGAAAAACCACAAGGAAACTTAATCCGTAAAAAGCTGACTGATTAAAGAATCATAAAAAGCAAAGTAAAACTTTCTATTTTTTGTTTATGGGCCTTATTGCGAGAGTCTACTACGAAAAAATATTAATTTTCTATCAAATAGAAAAAATTCATTTAATTTCATAGTAATCTGACAGAAAAGTATAAACGAATATATTTTTGTAATATCGCCAATTTCTTCACAGAATACTAACACTAGTACCGGTACTAGTCCTAAAAATAGTACTCAAATCGGTACCAACTCATTTCTCCACACAAGTCCTATTTTTTCACACAGCTATTTGGAATGAGCTGCCGTTGTAAGTATTCATTTACATACCTTTTCATTCAAGGACTATGTCTCGTCGTTATTGGTGATGTAGACCATTTTGTCCGGTTCTACTCTGAATTCCTTTTCAATGCTTTTCTTTTGACATTTAACGTTTAAATCCTAATACGCTGCTGATGCGAAACGAAATTTTTCTTTGGTCTCCTAGAAGGCATAGGAAGGCTTACGAAAGCGCAGCGGAAAAATATTCATGGAGGGTTTCACGAGTGCCCCTCCAGCGCCCCCCTCGCTCCGCAACTGTTTGTATGCATATATTTGTACAGTAGCACTTTATGCGGTTTGTGGTATTTTTGTTGAGTAACTTTCAAGACAATGAACGTCCGATTAGTGACTAGGCTATGAAGAATTTTTGGTGCTATGCAATAAAGTCAAATGAAATAAAATCCAAAGTTTTTTTTTGACTTTACTGCATTCCTATGTAAGAAATAAAGTCCAAGGCTGTTTCGGACTTTATTTCACACCTAGGAGTGCAATAAAGTCCAAATATAAAATGAAATAATATCCAAATGAAAATTAAAAATTATTTTTTTTTTTTGAAAATTTAATTAGGTAGTTTTATAAATTTCGGGCGAAATTTTTTAGTTTAATACAAAAAACTTTGATAACAGACCCACTGACAAAATAGGCGCCTGCCAGAGGTCTGAGCATACCCAAGCGGAGCGATGGAGTCGCGTGAGCGGGACAGAGGACCCGAAAAGGGAGTTAAAATCCTTGAACTCGCGATGCGGTCCACCCAAATTATTTTTTTTTTTTTTGAAAATTTAATAAGGTAGTTTCATAAATTTCGCGTGCCTATGTTGTCAGCCGGTCTGTTATTAAAGTTTTTTTTATACTAAACAGTACTTTGGGTGCCCCGCTTCGAGGGTTCAAGGATTTTAACTCCCTTTTCGGATATGCTGTCCTGCTCACGCGACTCCGTCGCTCCGCTCAGACGTCTGGAAGGCGCCTATGTTGTCAGTCGGTCTGTTATCAAAGTCTTTTGTACTAAACTAAAAAATTTCGCCCGGAATTTATGAAACTACCCTATTAATGATAATTTGTCTTAAGAATTTTTCTTTGAAATAAAAATAAATATTTTGTTACTTAAGATACATATTTTCATAATTTTTATATTTTTTTTTGTTTTCAAAAATAGAATTGTCCACTCTTAGGTCTGCAATAAAGTCCAAAATGGCTTTGGACTTTATTTCATGGCACCGCATTTTTACCACTGGGACAATTTTTTATTGGATTCTTTGGGCTCAACAAATTAATTAATTTAATTTTAAAGAATAATGGATGAATACAAAATAATGAAAAAGTGGGCAGGTAGTTAAATCTTTTTCTTTTAATTTCTTGTTGCCTGTACACCCCTTCCCCCCTGAAAATGTGCTGTCAAGACTTGTATGCAAATTTTGTACGGAAATATGGGCGTTTATGAAATGTGTGTGTAAAACTTAGGGCTGGCCACGAGACGAGAAAAGATCTCGGTCTCTCATGACGAGAGCGAGACGAGACGAGACTGGCTTTTAAGCAACCGAGACGAGACCGAGACGATACTGTGTATTTGGTCCGAAATTTAAAGAGAGTCTAGTAAATTAAACAATCCAATTTCAGTTAAATATTTATTTTCTTCTGAACGTATAGAAACTATAATCGAAAATATTTCGTTCGTTAGAGACGAGACTTAATTATAGGAGACCGACTGAAAATTTTCGATTTTAACGAGACCGAGACGAGACTTACAAACGTCTCGAAGAGTCTCGTCTCTTGGCCAGCCCTAGTAAAACTCTTCGGTTTTAACAAAAGGGGAAATGTACCGTGTACATTGTTGCTTGAATAAATATTTCGAAGCTTATGGATAAATTGTCTTTATTATTATTTATTCCTGAATTCCAATTCCCAAAATGTTTTAAATGTTTGTTGGCATTTTTAAAGGATACTTTTATGTTTGTTAAAACTTTCACTTGTTAGTATTGGTACGAGTACAACAAACTTACCTTTTTGTGCCCACTCGTTATTGCTATTTAGCGCCGTTAGATAGGAAACAATATCCATGGCACAGGTCGGAGAAACTTTATTTCGGGTCTCCGATGGCTGCCAGAAGAAATGATCATACAAATTCACCATCAATTGAAACACATTTATATGCGCATGCAGAGCATCTGCTGTCGAATTGTCATCAGTATCCCCAAAGAATGTGCTGATACTGTTAAAGTGGTTCCCAAAAGTCTTTTGTTGTTCGTCCTTCAGATAGTATTCATGGCCACCCTTGATTTTGGATTTATTTTTAGACAAAATCTTTAATATATGCGGACTCACTGGATCTCCGGATGCTGATGCAGAAGTTGTTAAACTTTTATCAGTTGATACTGCCATCACCATGGGAGTTGTTACTTCTGTTGATGACAAATGAGTTGATGAAGTTGATGACGTTGACGTAGTGGACGTTGTAGTTGTAGTTCTCGCAGTGGATGTACTCTTTGATGAAGTGCTATGATATAACTCTGTTGACATGGGTGTTACATAAGTGCTCACGACACTTGGTGTTATTAATGGCTCTTCGGAATATGTCAAGTCCTCATCATTTGTGTTTCGAAGCAAATGCCTTTCCTCTGAGCTTAGATCTCCACTTGGCAGTATGGCATCGTGTACATCTTCTAAGTCGCCTAGATTGAAATCAAATGCCACCGCATGAGCGTTGTATGCTTTTACAACAGGAATTTTTACATATTCACTTGACTTGTCGAGAATGGCATATGGTTTCTTTTTAATTGACTTTGAAGGTAACACTTCGTGGGTGTTTAGTTCTAGAGGGTCGTTTTCGACTTCATGGAGAATGGTTATGTTATTTCTGTTAAATTCATCTCCAAACGTTAGATGAAAGTTGATATAAAGCACAACAAAAATGGAAACATATTTTTTGGACTTCATTGTTACTATTCGTTGTCGTGGGATTAATTTTATACGGTAACCATCACTTTTTCCTAAACATTTTCAAAGTTTATTATGATGATTATAAAGGGTGATGAGATCTGAAAAGAAAAAAAATAGAACTTTTTAAAGAGTATGCTTGCATAAGTAGAAGCGAATATTTTAGTTTTCTTAAAAATAATATTGGTTTCAAGGCTTAACTTTGGACTACAGGAAAAAATGCAATATAAAATCGAATACGATCGAATTTCGTTTACAATTTCGTATCGTTTACAATTCAGTGAAGTAAATTTAACTTTAAGGGCTCTGTAGAATAAACGGTTGAACATGATGGAAGTAAACTTGGTTCAAGTGCTATGTTCGAGTTGATTGTAATTGTCTTCTGATTAAATTATACCTATGTACATAGGTAACAATTTTTGGATTTCAACAAATAAAAATTTGATATAAGAATTCAGGCGAATTTTTAAAACACTAGTTTCATTTTTAAAAATTTTAGTCAATTATTTTTAACTTACTTAACTTTCAATCACTAAATTTGTATTCTTGGCAGGAAGTTTCAAAATTTAGATAATTTATGGAGTAGGTAGCTCTTAAATATTCCCGCAAAAATGGATTTTAGATTAAATTTGTAGTTTTTTGTACCTACTTTTAATTTTAACTAAGTATGTTCCTATACAACTTCAGGTCTTTTAAAGGCAATGCGCGGCACTAGTTAGAAGGAATAGAAGGAAGGAATTTTTGTTGGCATAGTGGATTGAGAATAAGGTGTTAATTATCTCATCAGATTTCATAAAAGAATGCTGCTTAGGGTGAGACACGCACCCACACCCCCAGTTCAGCAGTCAAACACTGTATCCATTGTGCCATTTTTAACGTGAACTTTTTAAAAATACATAATAAAGTCCTCATTTTGATATTGTAAGTTTTTAATAAATTGAATTTGAAAAAAAAAACTTAATAAAGTTCAAATTTCGTCCTTGAATATTTTATAAGATTAATTTATTAATTTCACATTTTGCTCATTATTTAAACTAAACAAAATTTTAAAGTTCATTTTTAAAAATAAATAAAATTAAAAATGAAATATGGCTTTTATAAACCACATACGTATATGTTTAAAAATTCACCCGAATTTTAACATACAAATTTTAAAATTGTTTCCCTGTTGCTAAACAGAAACTCAGCTCTTTCCAACTCATGCGAAATAAGACAATCAAACCATTCAGCAATATGGATCCAACTTTCGCAAAACAATAAAAAGATTTTTTCATCTTTTAATAATTATATCGACGAAATAAGCAATGACAACATTACCTCTTACAATTTACATGGGACTGCTGTAATAGAAATTCTAGGTGGTTGCTACCTTAAGAACAAGGACATGACAATACACGCATTTAGCGAAGATTCTACAATACTTAACAAATTTTATATCCCTCCAATAAACATTTCAAATTTTTTCATAGACAATTCTTCCAGTTTTCCAAATTATCAGAACAATTTAGGTATCATTAAATTTTCTAGCCATGAAGACTTAAAACTTATATCGCAACAAATAAACGAATTAAAAACAGAAGAAATAAAGCCGCTGACAACTCTTGATGAACACCACGTTCATCATTATATACTCACCTACACGGTTATAGTTACGATTCTAGCGTTGGGTTGCTTTAAAAAATACCAAACCTACAAAGTCAATAAATCAAAACCCAAGAAAATCACAAGAAAGAACAATGAAAAAATACAAACAATTAACGCAGAACAAACCATCCAAACTTCAAATGAGAATTGTAATAGGACACCAGAATTCGTACTTGCAATTTAAACAAAAAAAAAAACATTTCAATAAATAAAAAAAAAAAGTGTGTAGAAATAAAATGTTAATGAAAGAGGAACCATATGAAAATATATAATAATTGTAGGTATTAGAACTAAGAAATTAAACGTCAAAAAAAATGTTTTTGAAAATTGACGGAATAAAGAATGGTCAAGCCTAATAAGCTGACGTTCTACTACGAATAGTACAATAATAACAATAATGTTTCTTATTGTTAATAAGATATCAACTACATATGTATATAAAAATCTATAACCTTACAAAAAAAAAAAAATATAAAACGAAATATCAATTATATATATGAAAATCTGTAATCATACAAAAATGAAAACAAAAATGTAATAGAACTTAGAAATTAAATATGTACCAATTGTTCGCGCCATCTACGAGTTAGGTTGGTAATCACTCACTCCTAGCACATCCCTGCTGCTGGAGTGAGTGACACATATTCAACCACACCTAACTTCGCGATGGTGTGAAATTTATCGGCTCACGGATGTTGAAGTGTCAACCATTTTGTAAATGGTTGACTCGGTCACTTTTTTATCAACCCTCGTTCTGGCTTGGCGGCTTCTCCGCAAAGTTGGCAGCTTCCCTGCAGAAATTCTTAAATCTAAAACTTAACTCTACCTACCTAAATCTAGTTAAAAATTAAAAAAAAAATTACGAGTGTTTCACTTCTTAAAAGGAAAAAATTGAAAAAGGGTTCTATCCCCAACGAATGAAAGGGTTCTAGCCCCAACGCTTGACAAGGTTATAGCCGTAACATTTGGTCCTTCGAGCCGGTTCATCGATTCATCACCTCACTCGCATCATCATCGCAGTCGCCACCAACATCTCATTTTCAGCGTAGTCGTCGCCCCAGACGAAAGCTACACGACCACCTCGTGAAGCCAACGCCAGCGTTTATCAGCGTAGTCGTTGCAACCAACACCACCACCTCAGTTTCAAGGATTTTTCTGCATCTTCGTCGTCACCAAAAGACGTACGACGTTTGAGCATCTATCTACACCTACTACGTAGTGCACGACCTAGTAGTGTCGTCGTCATGTCGCCATTACCACCTCATCTCATCATTATCATCATCGTCGTCGTCGTCACCACCGACGACATCAAATTGTCCATTGTACAACGAGTTACACGACTACCTCGTGTCGCCACACCACCAGCAAATTTCTTCATCGTTAACAACACCTCACTTTCGAGGATTTTTTTAATCGTCTACGTCACCCACAGACGTTATTATTACATTGTTATCTTCGTCCATAGGAGACGAACCATCAGCGGTTCTACGACCGCCAAAGTAAACCATTGACCGACGATCGTAAAGGGAAGCTATAGTCTATAGGTGGTGACGACCACCACCGTCGCGTCGTCGTCATACATTTTGTATGAACTTAAATTGCGTCGGCGCCACCACCACATCTCTTCATCGTATTCGAACCACCATCGTCAACTTAGTGGTCACCACAATTACCACGTCAGTTGCGAGGATTTTTTTTCTTCGTCGTCGTCACCACCACCGTGTCGTCGTCATACATTTTGTATGAACTTGAACTGCGTCGTCGCCACCACCACATCTCTTCATCGTATTCGCACCACCATCGTCATCTTAGTGGTCACCACAATTACCACCTCAGTTGCGAGGATTTTTTTTCTTCGTCGTCGTCACCCAAGGACGACGTTTGCGGATCTACCCAGAGGGAAATATCGTCCCCAATGAATTTTATAGCTGAATTCTTCAATCAATTCACTAGCCAAATAATAAAAGGAAACGTCATGCAATGATTTAGTCAGTGAAGAGTCATGGGAGGTTTCCTCAGTTCATAGATTTGAACCCACTTTTCGCTTTGTGTGTAGAAAACAACAAGACAACAGCAATCAATTCACTAGCCAGATAATAAAAGGAAACGACATGTAATGATTTAGTAAGTGAAGAGTCATGCAATGTTTCCTCAGTTCATAGATTTGAAACCACTTTCTGCTTTGTGTGAAAACAACTCTTTCTTTCGTTGAATTAAAAATTGCTTTTGATATGGAAAATTATAAGATGAAAAAACTGTTGAAAAGTCATGTAGAAGTTCACCGTCTATGTCCACTCATATGCTTTGTAAAGTGTGCACCGCCATTGTGTGTTTTGATAGAAGTTGATTTTTATTGTGTTCTCTGTGTTGACATTGTCTACTGACAGTTAATATTATAAGAGGACTTGTGAATTTCTTTTAAAATGAGGAAATCTCAGATTGTCTCAAAGTATTTCAGGTTGTTGGTTAATCACCACTTCGCATATAAAGTGGTGATTAACCAACAACCACTGACCTAGTGATTTTTAACTTTAATTAAATTTAAAGTTTTAATTCTATATTTTATTTTAATTAACCAATCACAAATTCACAACACATACACATTAGAGTAATGAATTCACTATTTATTTAATTTTTTTCCATTTTTCATATTGAAAAATAATTAATAATATAGTTAATAATTGCTGAATAAACAACTACCACTAATCTTGTGATTTGATAATTGAATTTTCATTACCATTTTCATTGAAAACATTGAACTGATGAATAAACCACAAACATTAATGTAGTGAATTCACAGATTATGCAACCATCATGTTTTTCATCATCTGGGTCGGTGAATAAACAACTTACAACGAAGTAGTGATTTCGTTGGCGAATTTTCATCGGATTTTCAGCATGTGCTTCCCGCCTAGGACATGCCCATGTTAATTTCATCAAAGGAATCAGCTGAAAAGTGGACGGTGCAGCTGCCATTCCTCAAGGAAAAAGCTGATCTTTTCTCAATGAATTTTTCAATTTTGTACCACACCATCGTCATCATAGTGGTCACCACACCACCACCTCAGTTTCTAAAGCATTTTATTATTATCTACGTCCATAGGAGACGAACCATCAGCGGTTCTACGACCGCCAAAGTCAACCATTGACCAACGATCGTAAAGGGAAGCTATAGTCGTCGTCACCACCACCGTCGTCGTCATACATTTTGTATGAACTTGAACTGCGTCGTCGCCACCACCACCTCATCTCATCATAGTTGTCACCACCACCGTCGTCATACATTTTGTATGAACTGCGCCGTCACCACCACCACCTCATCCCACCATATAGTCATCTCACCAGTCACCACCACAGTATCATCACGAAAATTAAAGAGAACCAAAACAAAACAAAAAAAACATTGTAAAGCGGGGTAAGAATTTTGATTTGTATTCATTTTGTTGTTTTAAAAAATTATTTATAACATTATATTCAGTAGCTACATATACCAACATAATAGCTTAGTATATTCATTTTGTGTGGTTTTGAAAGAAAGGAGACAAGTTAAGGTTACATTTTTTCGCTGGTTCAATTTGTGTACTTCGTTTGCATTTTTTGCTTAATCGTTTTTAACGAAAAGTGTTGCCACTGCTCCTCTTCAGTGGAGTAGGGAATTTAATTTCGTTTACTACTTAATCAACTGCCATTGCATTTTTTGCTTAATCGTTTTTAACGAAATGTGTTGCCACTGCTCCTCTTCAGTGGAGTAGGGAATTTAATATTTGTTTACTACTTTAATTAACTGCCATTGCAATACCGATCCTCACTTTTTTTTATATACCAACGAATTTATAATGTCGTTACTGGACAATTTTATTTTTTCTGCCGACCAGTTGGTCAAGTATTTTTCTACGGCAAAGGAGGTGCCAGAGAAAAATCACACGATAGCCACGTTAGAAGCTCGTAAGGAGAAAATAAAATGCTTATGGGTGGACATAAAGTCCGACTATATGAAATGCGTTCGTTCTACTTCTGAAGATAGAGAGGATATTGAAACGTATATTGCCTGCTTAGATCTCTTTTTGGAACTCCAAGCCAAATTAAAAAATGAAGTTTTAAAACCACCTATGTCACCTCCTCGTACTTCTAATGCTACCTTTTTGGACAAATCGTCCTTTTCGCATTGCTCAAAGCTACCACCCTGTGACACTCAGGTATTCAAAGGAGATTATGTATCATGGCCGTCGTTTCGCGACATGTTTAAAGCTGTTTACTTCAATCACCCAAAGCTAGGAGATGCTGAAAAATTATTTCACTTAAGACCTAAAAAGAGTGACGAAGCTTATAATATCGTTAGTAAATTTCCGTTAACGAACGCAAGTTTTAATCTAGCGTGGGAAGCGCTGCAAACACAATATGAAAACAAAAGAATTCTGGTTAATAACCAAATACAAATTTTATTCAGTCTTCCTAGTTTCAAAGATGAAGTTTCTTCCGCGATAAAAACTTTTCAAAGAAGTATTAATGATTGTGGGGCAGAACTCCATGCACAAGATATATGCACTAAAAATTGGGATCCAATCTTGATCTTTGCTTGTGCTAACCGATTGCCCCCCGCCACGCTCGCTTTGTGGGAACAATCCCTTTCCAACCCCACCGAAATTCCTAAATGGGAAGAAATGGATAAGTTATTGAGCAACCGTTTTCAGGTTTTGGAGTCTATTTCTGATACTACCTCATCGCAAACTTCATCCAACAAAGTTAGAATGACCTCAAAGCAAAATATTCCTGCACCAATTACGTCTTACTCTCAACATCAAAAGCAAAAAGCACAAGAATTTGTATGCAAAGCGTGCTCTGGAAAACATTATATTCGTCAATGCTCGCAATTCTTAAAATTGCCAGTGCTAGAGAGAATTGATCTTATAAGGCAAAATCATATGTGTGTCAATTGCTTATCATTGAATCAATTTCTTACTCATTGTACTAGCAAATATACCAGCAAAACATGCAATCGACGACACCATTCTTTGCTTCACATAACAAAACCTTCTCAGTCAAATTCTAGTAATTCAAACACGAATTCGCAACCTTTTATACCTCAAAGTAACCAATCTAATACCTCACAATCTCTTCATCTAAATATAGATCGCAATTCTGCATGTGCAAATACATCCGATTATAATTCTACTTCTCAAATACAGTCCACTTCATCCTCAAATATACCCAATGAAACACAACCGAATTTTTTTGTCCATGCTCATCGAAGAGTCTTACTTGCTACAGCTTTAGTTGATATCCGTGGTAAAGATGGTATTCATCGAATACGAACCTTGATTGACCCCGGCTCCGAGCCTTCTCTTATCACGGAATCAACTCAACAATGTTTAAACCTGCCAACTAAAGTCTCAGAATTTTTGATTTTAGGTGTCAGCGGGGCTCACACGGCTAAGTTAAACAAAAAATGTCTGATTTCAATAATCAATAATGAAGATCCAAGCGAATTAATTTCCACAGATGCACTTATCTTTAAGAAACTTACAAATAATTTACCTAGTACCTCATTCTCTTTAATTGATTCCCATAAATTAGAAGCACTTTATTTGGCCGACCCAACCTTCAATAAATCCTCTCACGTCGATTTGCTTATCGGAGCAGATCTTTACCCAAGCATTATACGCAATGGTGTTAAGCAAATTTCGAATTAACTTTTAGCTCAACAAACCGTTTTCGATTGGATTTTATCCGGACCAATACCTCACACAGTCCAAACTTATGCTACTCGTATCGTAGAAAATGAGTCCCTTCATGATAGCATTAAAAAATTTTGGGAGTTAGAAGAACTTTCTGAATGAAAACACTTTACTTCTGAATCAGATAGATTCTGTGAAGACCTTTATGAGACCACTACCCATAGACTTCCAGATGGAAAATATGTAGTCAGACTACCTTTTAAAGCCGATTTTGAATCATCTCATCTTTGAAACTCAAGAAATAGTGCATTGCAACAATTTTATCGCACAGAACGTAATCTTCAAAACAAATCCGATCTTCAAACCAAATATTCTCAAGTGCTTACCGAATACCTTACGCTAAGTCATATGCGTAAATTAACTCTTTTTGAAAGACATAATACCAATAACAGTGTCCCATACTATCTGCCTCATCACGCGGTGCTTAAGCCGGAGAGCCACTCCACCAAAGTAAGAGTCGTGTTTAACGCTTCAAACTCCACTTCCACCGGTATGAGTCTTAATGACTGTCTTTATGCCGGACCTTCTCTCCAAAGTGATTTACCATCACTTATAATAAAATGGAGATTTTTCAAGTACGCTTTTAACGCGGACATCGAGAAGATGTACCGCCAGATTTTGGTACATCCCGATCAAACAAAATTTCAACGTATCATATTTAGAACTTCATCACTAGAAAATATTGAAGATTAAGAGCTTCTCACTGTAACTTTTGGAGTAAACTGTGCTCCATACCTAGCGATTAGTACACTCAAGCAACTTTCAAAAGACGTTCAGATTAAATATCCTCTTGCGGCAAAGGTAATTGAATCTGACTTCAACGTTGATGATCTTTCAGGTGCGCATGATCTTCAAACTGCAAAAAGTATACAACTCGAAGTTATTGAAGCACTCAATTCTGCGGGCTTCCCACTTCGAAAGTGGACTTCGAATTCATCATTTCTATTAGATCATCTTCCTTCTGAACATATTTTAAGCGAAAACTTATTGAAAATCGATTCTGACAGCACCACGAAAACCTTAGGGATTCGTTGGAACGCTAAAGATGATTTTTTCTACTTCACCACACAACCTCTCAAATTTTCTACCAAACGTGAAGTTTTTTCCGAAATATCTAAACTTTTTGATCCTGCGGGCTGGTTAGCTCCGATAATTGTAACCGACAAAATTCTTATGCAAAGAATTTCGGTAGAAGAAACTAAATGGGATGAACTCATCGAATCCAACACTTTTCTCAGATGGAAGACCTTTGTAGAAGTTTTCAGTGAAATCCAATTAATCCAAATACCAAGATGGACTGAATACACTCCTTCTGCACAGGTGCAGTTCCATGGTTTTTGCGATTCCTCGGAGCAAGCATATGCTGCTTCCTTGTACGTACGAGTTGAGCACCCGGATGGTAACATAAGCTCACATCTAGTCTGCACAAAGTCCAAAGTCGCTCCAATAAAATCTGTTTCATTACCTCGTTTAGAACTCTGTGGAGCCCTTCTTCTTTCGAGACTTGTAAAAACTTATCTTCCCCAAATACTAGTCGAATCTTATCAAAACTTTTTCTGGACCGATTCTTCGGTTGTCTTGGCTTGGCTTGGCTCAAAAAACATCCAGGCACTTAGAAAACCTTCATCGCAAACCGAACAAGTGAAATTATCGAAAAAGTAGGCAATAGAAACTGGAATCACGTAAGATCTAGCGATAATGCTGCTGATCTAGCGACGATAGGTGTCACTCCATCTAGTTTAAAGGATAGTGATCTCTGGTGGAATCGACCCTCGTGGTTAAGCGAGCCTCAATCTCAATGGCCGACAAGCCTTTCTACTGAACCACAGTACGAAGACTTAGAGATGAAACCTGTTACAAGTTTCACCACCTTAACCACTGAAATTGTTTTATCGAGATTTTTTTCGTTACCGCGAGCTTTGAAAGTTCTCTCGTATGTTTATCGCTATATTCGTATAAAATTCCCGAAGAAATTCGATCCCATTTCTTATGATTCTGATCTTATCACCCAACCTGAAATACAATTCGTTCAACAACGCCTTATATTTCATTGTCAGCAATCAGTTTTCTTTGATGAATTCCAATCTTTATCTACAAACCGCAATATTAGTTCAAAAAGCTCTATTTTATCTTTGAATCCTACTATAGACTCTAATCAAATTCTACGAGTCAACGGACGGCTATCAAATGCAAATCTCTCATTCAGTGAACGTCATCCTATCATCTTGCCTTACGGAGCAAAATTTAGCCAATTTTTAGTTGATTTCATTCATGAACTTACACTTCATGGTGATAACGCTCTAACGATACGGATGATTCGACAACTTTATTGGATACCTAAACTAAAAATTCTTGTAAAATCTCACATTCATAAGTGCACCACTTGTGCGATCCATAAAAAAACAGTTAGGTCAGCAAATGATGGCAGCTCTTCCTGGTGCACGTTGTAATTACTCTCCTCCTTTCACTCATACCGGAATAGATTTCGCGGGACCTTTTACAATCAAAAGTTTCACTGGTAGAAATTGTCGGTTGACGTAGGGCTATGTTTGCCTTTTCGTATGCTTTTCAACGAAAGCCATACATCTTGAAGCCATCAGTGATTTGTCATCAGCAGTTTTCTTAGCAGCGTTTGCTAGGTTTGTTGCAAGAAGAGCTCTTCCGCAGGCGGCATACTCAGATCATGGAACCAATTTCGATGGTGCCGATACAACATTAAAAAATGATTTTAAAAGGCTTCTGTCATCTTCTCCAGAAATTACTTTAGCTAAATATGGTGTTCAAGGATTAAGCTGGAATTTTATTCCCCCAGGTGCTAACCATATGGGTGGGCTCTGGGAAGCTGGGGTAAAGAGTTTTAAAACTCACTTTCGCAAAATCGGACTTCAAACTCATTTTACCTTTGAAGAATTCGCTACACTGTTAGCTCGGTTTATCCGGCTCCCTACCCTTGGAGTTATACGAAGGGTCTGGTCTTCCGGGTCGGGGGTTGTGCGTCGGGGTAACTTCCCTACCACGTAAAAAAAAGTTGTTCCGAAACAACAACAAGCCTCGGATATGGATGATTTTAAAGTTGACGACCCCAGCAAACGAAACAAGGACAATGAATTTCGGATCTGCACGTGGAACGTCCTGTCCTTATACAGAACACGTGCAGCCGAACAATAAGTGGAGAACCTGGACAGGCTTAAGGCTGACGTAACAGCCATCCAGGAAGTGCGATGGGATGGAGAGGGCGTACGGAGACTGAAAACGTGTGACATCTACTACGGCGGGTGCTTGAAGGAACAGGGTCAGCGGCTCTTTGGTTGTGGTTTTGTGATAAGGGGAAGACTTAGGCAAGAAGTCTTGGGCTTCCGAAGTGTAAGCGAGCGCCTGGTCACAATCCGCATCCAAGGCAAATTTAAGAACATTTCGCTGATTTGTGTTCACGCCCCCATGAAAGGAGAGAGGACTCAACCAAAGAAGCATTCTACGATCTCTTGGAGACAACGTATGATATGTGCCCGAAGTACGACGTGAAGATCATTCTTGGTGACTTCAACGCAAGATTCAAAAAGGAGGGCATCTTTGGTTCGATAGTCGGAGGAGACAGCCTACACGACGAAACTTCCGGCAACGGACACAGGCTGGCAGACTTTGCGGCGGGGCGAAATGTCATCATCTCAAGCACCTACTTCCCATACCTCAATATACACAAGGGGACTTGGCGGTCGCGTGATCAAGTAACCGTCAACCAAATCGACCACGTTGCGATAGACGCGAGACATGCTTCCAGTATCTTGGACGTCCGAACGTTCTGAGGGGCCAACATTGACTCGGATCACTACCTGGTGGTAACTAGACTACGTATGCGGATATCCATGACGCGACAACGCAGAGCAGATGCTGTGAAAAGATTCGATGTCGAGAAGCTTAAATCGCAAGAGACTGCCAGAACTTTTGCAGACCACGTAACTCTTAATCTCTCAGGAGGTCCCCCACCAGCATCAAGTGCAGGAGGACCAGTGGGAACACTGTCAACAAGCCATCAGAAGTGCCGCCTCTGATGTGCTGGGTTTCACTAGGCGAATACAACGAAACCCCTGGTTCAATGAAGAGTGCCGGCTAGCGCATGCAGCTAAGGACGAGGCCTACCAGGCAATGCTGCAGACTCGAACAAGAGCTGCTGAGAGAGTGGCCCGGGAGCTCTACGGGCTGAAACGAAAAGAGGAACGCCGACTTCTCAGGAGGAAAAAGAGAGAGCACGAGAAGCGGTCGGTAGAGTCTATTGAGGGTTGTAGCGGTAGGGGAGATGTTCGAAAATTTTATCAGAGGGTGAAGCGATCCACCCAAGGATTCAAGGCTAGAACGGAATCCTGCCGAGATGAGAGTGGGAGGATCTGGAAGGAACACTTCTCTAGACTGCTTTATGGCGAAGACAGCCAAGATGCCGCTAATAGGCAGAACACTCCATTCAACTTGGACGATGATGGCCAAGAGTTTCGTCCACCCGACCTAACTGAAGTGCGGCTGGCGATATCCAAACTTAAGTCGTACAAGGCTGCAGGTGCGGATGGCTTACAAGCCGAACTATTTAAATCAGCGGGAGATGAATTGGCTAGGAGCATACACCAGCTCATCTGCAAAATTTGGTCGGAGAAAAGTATGCCCGATAAATGGAACCTCGGTATAGTGTGCCCCATCCATAAAAAGGGAGATGTTCTGAAATGTACCAACTACAGAGGAATTAGTCTCCTAAACGTCGCTTATAATACACTCTTCGTCAACTGAATACGCACAAACATTTTTTAATATACTTTATCCATTTTTTCCAAACAGTGATGGTTATTATGCCATCTGTTGATGCTAACTATTTCCTTAAGATGTTAAGCAGATAATTCCGAAAGAATTATCCAAAAACAACCGTGAGTTTTTCTTCAACCACTTGCAAAGTGTTTTATATGCAAAGTAGGAGTTTTTTTTTAGTCAACTGAATAGGTACAACGCCATTTTCTTCGTTGTTTATAAGTTTTTTGGAGTGCTTGACAGTTTAAATTAACGATTTTAGTGTTTTCAGTAAAATTTAATTCTTGATTTCAAATTTTAAGAAAAATGGGTAGATCTACGTGTCTTAACAGTGTTGAAAAAGCTAAAATCGATTTACTTAGAGACCAAGGCCTAACTGGACGTGCAAAAGCTGATAAAGTTGGCCGAAGTTTTAATGTAGTTTATTCTTACTTGAAAAATAAAGATGCATACGGCAAAAACATGAAGGGAGGTAAGAAAACAGCAACAACAGCAGCTGAGAGACGAAGAATTTTAAGATGTGCATCAAATTCTTCTGATTCTGTGGCAAAAATAAAACAAAAAGTCGGCGTAAACGCAAGTTGCTCAACAGTATTAAGAGTAATCAACAACTCAAGCCATCTTAAACGAATGAAACTTAAGAAAAAAACACCACTTGACGAGAGACGGAAAATGTTGCGATTAGATTTTTTAAAACTTCACATGAGTTGGAAAAAAGAATGGTATCACGTGGTTTTTTCAGATGAAAAAAAGTTTAATTTCGATGGCCCTGATGGGTTCAACTTCTATTTTCACGACTTAAGAAAAGAAAAAAGATTTTTAAAGCGCCATCATAGTCGTGAAGGAGGTGTCATGATATGGGGAGCAGTCAGTTATTATGGAACAGTTGAGCTCGAGGTTGTAACATCAAGAATGACGGCAGCTGGGTATAAAGTAATTTTGGAAAGAAATTTTCCTAAATTTTCTAACATCCTTGGACCCATAAACTGAACCTACCAACATGATAATGCGCCTATTCACTCAGCGCGCATAATAAAAACATGGATAGAGAGCAACAAGTGCAGTTGCTTCAATGGCCGCCGTACTCACCTGATCTAAACATCATAGAAAATGTCTGGGGATGGTTAGTACGCAAAGTTTATGAGGGTGGTCGTCAGTTCGAAGACAAAGAAACCTTAATTTCTGCAATCAAATTAGCGTGGAGCGAAATTTCGTTAAATTACATTAAAAAGCTATACGATTCCATGCCGGATCGAATTTACGAAGTAATTAAAAATAAAGGTGGAAGTACCCACTACTAAACTTAAACAAAAACTTGTTTCATTCCATTCCAATACCAATTTTAATTTTTGTACCTATTCAGTTGACTCAAAAAAAAAACTTCTACTTTGCATAAGTTACACTTTGGAAGTGGTTGAAGGAAAAACTCACGGTTGTTTTTGGATAAAACTTTGAAATTCTGTTATTTATATGTTACGAAAATTTTTACCATCAACAGATGGCATAATAACCATCACTGTTTGGAAAAAATGGATAAAATATTTTCAAAAATGTTTGTGCGTATTCAGTTGACGAGGAGTGTATCTTGTCGGCCATCCTGTGTGACCGCTTAAAACCTTTTGTCAACGATCTGATCGGCCCTTATCAGTACGGTTTTAGGCCAGGCAAGTCAACCGTCGATCAAATGTTCACACTCCGACAGATTTTAGAAAAATCCCGGGAATTCCAGATCGATACACACCACCTTTTTATCGATTTTAAAGTCGCGTATGATAGCGTGAAAAGGGACGAATTATACAGAGCCATGTCAAGTCTCGGCATCCCTGCCAAACTCGTCCGCTTGTGCACCCAAGCAAGACATAAACTCTTCAAGAGGTCTTCAAACAAAATGATCATATCTTAACTGCCTCTTAATTCAATCTTTTTTAAACCATTCCACTTTACTACATTTAAGTTTGCTCTTCAAAAGTGTTTTTGTTTTAACTATTAAGAAAACGTCTTTGAAACATCTTAAATACCTCTTTTTCGAATATTTGTATATTTTCCCTTTAAATATTTTCTTAAAAACGTCTTTAAATGGACCATATTCACAGCGCATTAAGAGCAGTTCATTTTCCTCTTTCTAATACTAATCGGAGATGTTTTTCAGATGTTTTTTATTAAAACATATTTATGAAGGCTTAACATTTCATCTTCAGTTAGTATTTACTTTATCTTTAGAGAAAGTATAGAAACATATTTTTTTTTTGTTACAAATTTTATCGCCTTTGAGTTTTTATTTGTTCTTTGTTATGTAATTTTTGCGTTATTAAAATTAAAATTATCCAAACATTTTATTGGAAACCTATGAATTGAAAATTAAAAAGTGTAAAATAACAAAAAGGTTCTCCACAAACCAACGTACAACTCATTGTTGAAAACATTTTTATCGTCGGTCATCGCTTTTATATGGTAAATTCCATCGCAATCGGGCGTTCTCCTTTATTATCACGTAAATTAATTTTGAAAGGCGTATGTTTGTTGCCGAACCGATTTGTTCACGTTCGTTGGTTGGTTTAAAAGAGCGATAAATGGAAAAAAAAATCATCAAATCAGGCAGACACAAATTCTCATTGATAAACAAAATTATTCACAGCTGTTTTTTGTTTAACTCTTTGATGACTCTTTATTAAGATTTAAATTTTGTTGATAGCTCTTTATTATGAAATTAATAAGAGGGATTTGGTTCTTAGCAAAAGAGTTTATAGGCAAGATGTTTTAATGACTACTTAAAAATCACTTTAAACCGTTTTCCAAATAGGTAGTGTATTTATAAAAATGCAAACGTAAAGGGTGACACTGCTTAATTTAATTTTACATAAAATTTAATTATTAGAAACACACAAATTATTAAACTTAATATTTTAATATCAAAAATTGTCATCCCTTATCAATAATTATCATTAAATGTAACAAATGTTTTTTCATGTAAGTTTAACTTCAAAAAATTTTAAAATTATAAATAATTAATTTTAAGTTTATTCAGATTTAATAAACTACCCCTGATGAAGTCGTGAAATTACGACGAAACGTAGGGAAAAAGTATGGAATACAAAATTTTTATTTGCATATAGAAGAAAGTGACCAAAAAAGCCCGATTTAACATAAACATTCAAATTAATATTTTATTATTATTTAAATCTAATGTACGCAAATTGTGTGGGTAGACTAAAAACCTAGTTAAGGCAGATTATATTGTGTTTTGATTGATCTTAAATAGTGTTATGATGTAGATATGTTTTTGATTTTCTAAATTTAAGAGGTTCATCAAGGGAGTTTGACGGCGACAAACTAGATTTTCACATTTAAAAAATGTTCGCTCCAAATTATACCCAAACGCTCTAGAATTGTTTTTTTTTGGATAAAACTAAAAATCTGAAACATGCCAGATTTTTTAGGGGTTTTAATTCAGCACCATCGTAGCAATCCTTCAATAGAATTTGGCAGTTATTAGCTTAAGAACCAAGTAACAAATTTTATTTTGACAAAGCCCAAAATCGCATTTTTTCGGAACAGAAAATAAAATCTAAAACTCACGATTTTCACAGATTTATTAATCCATCGACATCATAATGACATGTTTACAATATTTCTTCTTATTTTCTTAACTTTCACAATAAAGTTATACAAAATCCATAAGAAGAAGAAAAAAAAAAACATTTCGTACACTTCAGAAAATGAGGCACCCTGTAATAATATTTGTACCTAATTCGCACACAAAAAAAATGTCCATGTTTATTATAATTGTATATGGATTTCTTTTTTATCTATTAAATTATTGATTTTAAAGAAACCCAGTTAATTTTCACACTATGCATACACTATTTATGTAAATAACACTTTTTGATTCAGTTCAAATTATATTTCCTTTTTTCGACCGTGTTTGCGATTATTTTTCTTATTATTTATCTGTTAATACTTGTCAAATTAATGGCGCGTTAGTTTTAAGTGGGGTAGAATATGCAATTTCCAAATAAATCTTGTCCTGCATATCAAATTACTAGTTATTAAAGCTAATAAAATAGGTTTAGTATCCCTTATAAAACAAATTATAAATCAAGGATAAATAAACATTGAGAATTCATGTGTTTATTTTATGTTCATTCCATTTCATTTTAATTGTATTACATTTATATTTGTGTAAGAGAGAAAGATATTATTTTTTAATATTTTCTTCTCCCTCCAAGTTCACACTATTCACACAAAATACATTCAACTTCAAGACATCTTAAAAGCCTCTTCAAAAGATCAATAAAAAAGCTATATCTTTATAAGCACTTACAAGGACTTTAGTAAGAACTCTTTGTGCCCATACAGTTGGCTCCTCCCTTTTGGTCCTTTTTGGGTCTTAATGACCTCTTTCAGATCGTTTGAAGAGTTGAAAGCTCTTGTAAAAGTAATTTTAAAGATATCTTAAAGAGCCGATTGTGTTGCTTGGGCAGGATGACGATGGAGAAATCTCGCTGCTCCGTCAAAATTGGTAAGAACACCACCGATTCCTTTGATGTTGAGAAAGGATTGAGGCAAGGCGACGCGTTAGCATGCAACCTATTCAACATCGTTCTTGAAGCCATTGTACGCAACGCACATGTCAACACCAGCGGTACAATCTATCAAAAGTCCGTTCAATTGCTTGCATATGCGGATGACATAGACATTGTCGGCAGAACGAAGCGAGCTGTGGCAGGGGCATTTGCGAGCATTGAATCGGAGGCGGCTAGAATGGGATTGGCGGTTAATGAGGACAAGACGAAGTATATGCTGTCATCGAGAGAGGAATCTCAACATCGTCGACTCGGGCAAAATATCACGATGGACAGATATAACTTCGAAGTTGTCAAGGACTTTGTCTACCTGGGCTCCACTATTACATCGCAGAATGACATCAGTGCAGAGATCAAGCGAAGAATTACTCTTGCCAACCGCTGTTTCTTCGGTCTAAGAAGGCATTTAAGTAGTAAGGCCCTCTCTCAGAGAACCAAGGAGACTTTATACAAAACCCTAATCATCCCGGTCCTGCTTTATGGGTCAGAAGCATGGACACTGAAAAATTCGGATAAAAATCAGCTAGGGTGCTTTGAGAGGAAGATTCTTCGTGTGATTTTCGGCCCGGTGTGTATCGAAGGAGTATGGAGGAGAAGATTCAACGACGAGCTATACGGGCTATACAGCGACGTTCACCTGGTCAAACAGCTGAAAATACAGCGGCTGAGATGGCTGGGGCACGTGGAGCGTATGGACAGCAACGCACCTGCCCGACGAGTCTTCGAATCCAACCCCGATGGGGTACGCAGCAGAGGAAGAACCCGTAACAGGTGGCGCAATCAAGTGAGTGACGACATCAAAGCACTCGGTGTGCGCAACTGGAAACGGCTAGCTAGGGACAGAGCTGGCTGGAGGGGCTTGTTAGTTGAGGCCGAAGCCCATCCTGGGCTGTGAGCGCCATCAAAAGTAAAGTAAGTAAGTAAGTTAGCTCGTATAGAGGCAGTTTTAAACTCGCGACCTCTATACCCTTTGTCAAATGCACCTACCGACCTATTAGCGTTAACTCCAGTTCATTTCCTGACGGAAATCCACTTCTAACTTTTCCTGAATTATCTCCGGAAGAAAAATCGCTTTCACTTATTAATCGCTGGGAAAAACTCAATTCAATTCAGCATGAATACAGCAAACGCTGGAAAGAAGAATATATCAAAGAACTTCATAAACGCACAAAATGGTATTACTCTACTGAAGATTTTAAAATCGGTGATTTCGTTTTATTTAAAAAAGAGAACGTTCCATCCACGGATTGGTGTATGGGTCGTATCATTGAAGTATTCCCTGGTCCAGACGAGAGAATGAGGGTGGCAACAATAACAACGCGTTTGAGTGAACTAACTCGCCCAATAGTCAAACTTTGACGTTTGCCTATATATGATTGAACCAAGGAACAAATGAATTTCCGTAGTAACTTAATATTTTAGATGAAGTATATATCAACTTTTAATTTTAGATGAAGTATCTTTAAACTAAATTTAGGCTTTTCTTTTTTCCGAACTCTCAAGAGCACACATAATTGAACTTTGAGTACCTACAAAAAAAAAAAAAAAAAAAAAAAAAATCGATGAAACAAAATGAAATCAGATCAATGTTCTATATCCATTTTGTATTATATAACGCTTGAATACAATATAATATTTTTAAAAATTCTCTATAACCAATTTGGATTGTATAAAAATTAAATAAAACATAATATATTTAAAATTTTCTATAACCAACTATTTTAAATGTTTCTTTTAAAAAACAATTTGAATTATATAACTTTAATATATAAAATTATCATATTTTAAAACTTATTTTGAATTGTATAATTAACAAAAATATATTGCTTGAATCAATAGTTAAAACAACCAAATTAAGAATTAAATATAACTTTCTTTGGCACCATATGCCAAGGGGACCGGTAATGTTCGCGCCATCTACGAGTTAGGTTGCGTATCACTCACTCCTAGCACGTCCTTGCTGCTGGAGTGAGTGACACATATTCAACCACACCCATCAAGCAACATCACGGACCCGAATTTCTCGGTTCAGTTTGGAATCACTTGGGAATCCAAAAAAACTAAGTGTCTCACACACATTAACAAATTTTCTGTGTACACATGTAAAAATAAGAACAAGAATCGAGAGAATTTTTCTATGCACGGAGAAATAGAGAGAGTACAGTCATTTTGTTTTAATTTCCACCACCTTTTTTTAGTTCAGTTTTGTAGGTAGCGTGGCGAAGACCATTGCTTTTTTATCTTTTTTTCTTGTGAAAACTTTAAGAAACTTCCAATCAAAAATACAAGTTTACTGTTTATTAAATGTAATGTAATGTTGTGGAAATATATAATGTACCTTTTATAATTGATAAATAAAAATAAATCATTGAAATTAACAAAATTCTGTTTGTTTTTTTTTTTTTTGTATGCAATGTAGAAACTCGACTAGATGGGGAAGATTCATTCATTTTTGTTGGTCCGTTTTGGATTCCATTTAGGCTCCGTTTTCTCGGAGTATGGTGAGTTGGAAACTTTCTCTCTCTCACAATACATTCACATAATGGCTCCGTGGTGATTCTAATTTCCATACTAATTTGATCCGATTTGGAATCGTTTTGGATCCGGTTTTGGGTCCGTTTATGAACTGGTTTCGGATCCAAAACGGACTCGATTGCTTGAAGGGGACCTAATTTCGCGATGGTGTGAAATTTATCGGCTCACGGATGTCCACCATTTTGTAAATGGTTGACTCGGTCACTTTTTTATCAACCCTCGTTCTGGCTTGGCGGTTTCTCCGCAAATTTAGCAGCATCCCTGCAGAAATTCTTAAAATCTAAAACTTAACTCTACCTACCTAAATCTAGTTAAAAAATTTAAAAAAATTACGAGTGTTTCACTTCTTAAAAGGAAAAATTGAAAAAGGGTTCTATCCCCAACGAATGAAAGGGTTCTAGCCCCAACGCTTGAAAAGGTTATAGCCGTAACACCAATTGTTAAAATGGCTCTTCAATCCTCTTTTTACTGCACTGCCAGAAAAATCCTGGATTTTTCTTCGGGGGGGAGGGGGTGATGTAGTGATCTACATCACTACATTAAGCCTCATCTCCTCTCCTAGAGTAATCTTCTTTCCAACAACATAATGATTCTTAAAGAATTCTTATCGTTCTTTTCGTTTTCGATTCTTCTTGTATTTCAATAATGCAGACACCATGCATTCGCCTCGTATACGGACTTTGATACGTCACACCAATATAATTGTTTATGTCCAAGTCATATTGTTTTCCGTACACAAAACCTATATAGATAACATGCATTCATTTTACCCCGATACGTCATCGCATAGTATAATGCAATATGACCCAACGACACAAGATACACAAAATCCACGATCGAGGGCAAACACCACTGCCTCTTAAGTGGGTCAGTGAAGTGCATGAGTACGATAGTAAGTGAATTCGATGATTTGTGTCGTAATCATTGAAGTGATGACAAAATCATAAAGGCACAAAAGGCGATGCAGTGAATGTTGGTCGATCGAAATGCAAAAGTGATGATGGGAGTTCTTTTATAGAATTTCATAGTTTACGCAAGAAACTGTGTATGCGTGGTGGGGATGAAGATTGACTTTATAATTCCATAAGTAGTTATTTCCAGTATAAAAGGAGTGTTAAAGGGATTGAAGAGACACAGAAAGATTCAAATTAATAAACTAACAAGGTCGCAGCCGAGCTTAAGACAGCGGGCCTTTTAAATAAAACAAAAACTTGCTAAATAAATAAAAAATAAATAAAATTAAACAAAAACTTCTTTCTGTCCGAATCTCACTCTTCGCGTTTAAAAACGAAAGCACGGTGAGCCCGTACAACCCCCTTCACCCGGCATCTGTCACTGATATAACGAAACATCAAATTAGACTTACTTGGAATTGTAAATTAAAACTTGCCCCTATCAGTTGTTCGGTTTCCATATACAGTGTGATTCACCTAAGGTGTGCCAGAAAGATTGTGCGTGTAGGTTTGATCGATAAAAGAAACAAAACCTGCAGGAAGGGGTGTTTTTATTCCCCTTGTTTCGGCAGGAGTGGCAATTTAAAAAAAGATACTTAAAACACAAACCAATATATTTAGAAAAAAACGGTTATACTAACAATTTCCTGTTATACCTTTTTGTCTAGTAACCTTGTCGTTTGTATGGAAGGCGCCGCCGTTTGCGTCGAATCTGGTATTTCTGATTTTTTGCTGAGTTGTTTAGGATATGAACCTAGTAAATCACATAAGTTTTTGACCATGAGCGGCGACCACTTCATGGTCAAAAATAAAAAAAAGCCCGATTTTTTCGCGCTTTTTTCAGTTATTGGCGATTTTAGTCTTAAAGAAGTAATTTTAAATAAAAACATTGTTCCACGATTTCAAAGTTATCTATTTTGCTATAATTTGAGCCCAAAACCATCTCTGTAGACGACCAAATGGTTTCCAAAAAACAGCATTTCACAATTAGGCGATAAAAAACAAATATTATCAAACAGTATAATGGAAAATAAAGAATGGTTGACATAAATGCATAAAAGCACTGGAGCATGTAGGTTGAGCCAAAAGAATAGGACAATCATACTGGAAAGGGGGTCTTAATACCCCCGTTAAGATGGGAGGGGTAGTTATCTAAAAACATGACTTAAGGTAGAAACAATACTATTGAAAAACAATGGTTACACCCACAATATTCTCCTACAGCTTATCTTGAACTCAGAAACACATTCTTGAATTTTATTTTCAAATAAAGTTATTTTAATCGATAGCTTTTGAGAAATTAATTTCCAAACTCAACATTCTGAATAAGAATTTTCTACTATTTACTTAGTAAAATCAGGATCCTTGGAGCAAATTTCTTTTTCAATATTTTGAGTTTGGAAATTAATTTCTCAAAAACTATCGATTAAAATAACAAGGCCAGAAAAATTCTTCTTTTATTTTCTTCAGCAACCAGTTTGATTAGGGCTGCCAGACATCCCAATTTTAGCAGGACAGTCACGATATTTGAACCCTGTCCCGATATCTGTCCCAATATACAAAATCTCCCGATTTTGTCCCGACTTTCCACGTTTACTTGCTATATAGGGCAAATATTGGTTTTGTGTCAAAAACAAAATTCAAGGTTTTAATCAAAACTAACATTACGATAATGTAGAAGTTTGATTTTCGACAAAAGACGTCCGTCGGTTTGCTTGCCTGTGCGTCCCGATCTATATCGAGCTAGAGCTAGAGAATTTGTGGAACATTCTATGTTATTCCCTAGGAGTGAGATTCAATTTTGTAGCTTTACTGGATAGAACGGTCATACAAAAATGTCGGTCTTATCAAGTTTTTCTTAAAAAAACAACTGTAATGGTTTTGATAAAACTTCGTAAATGTAATCCCAAGAACAGTTTTTATAACACTGTATAAGTTTTTGCCAACAAAAAAGCGAAGAACTGAAATAAGTGTTTGGGTTTTTTTGTGAAAATTACTGGTTTCTTACTTGTTTTGAGATATTCCCTAATATCTCGTTTTGATTTTGTCAACATTTTAAAATTCGGTAGAGGTACTTCATCAATTTGACATTTAGCAACGTTAAAAGGTGTCATATGGATTCAGTACGATAATAAATAAACAAAATAGATTTTAATTTAAGTAAAATGTAATGTTATGAGATAGTAAGATGCTAAACTCGTTTTAAATTTATAAAGCTATAAATTTTGCACCATTGCATTTAAAATTTGTATAAATAGGTTTTTTTTAATGTCCCGATTTGTCTCAGTTTTTGGGACCTGGCGTCCCGATATTAACCAAATTTAATCTGGCAGCCCTAAGTTTGATTATTATCATCAACCTCGTTTTTCCTTGTTTTAACTAAGAAATTGGTTTCCTTATTTTTAAATATCTTGAAAAGTAAAAGTCCAAGGACCATACCGGGGTTGGGGTCAAAATATTGTATGGATTATAATACTAAATTAAAAATACTGTATCTCAAAATACTGTTTTTTCAAAATACTGTATGTACAAAATACTGTATGATCAAAGTACTGTAAGTCAAAATTCTGTATTTCAAAATCATTTATCTTAAAATTTTGTATTTGAAAATGCTGTAATTAGGCTGAAAAAAATTGGTTTTGATAATGTAAAAAAGTGCTCACTTTTTTACATCTATCAAAACGATTTTTATTTTTCAGCCTATTTACAGCATTTTCAAATACAGAATTTTGAAAACAGAATACTTTTTTTTAAGAATACATACATCAAAATAATTTTTCATTAGCTTAATATTCTGATATACTTCCCTTAAAAAATCTGTACCTTTGATAATTCATAAGTCTTTGAATTTTTTAAATCAAAAAGAAAATAAATGGTATCTTATTCTTATTTTCTCTTTCTCATTTTCTTCTTAATTATTGTTTGTACATGAATTATTTTGATCGTAATCATCAATTGCATAAACAATTGCACCAAACTAATTGATCTGCCAAAACTACCACGTGTTCATGCATTTCGTTGATGTTTGAGAGCTTGTGTAAATTTAAGTGTTAAGTGCTATTTTGTTATTTAAAATAAATATATCGACTGTGAAGTCAAATAAAGGAAATGACAAATGATAAGTTGACGGATATGCATTTTGTTTAGAAAGAGCTAAGAAAGTGGAAACAGGCATGTAGCCAGGGGAGGGGCTTGAGGAGCTGAAGCCCCTCCCGAAATGATTTTGAATTAAAAAAATAAAATAATTAAAAAAATAAGGAGACTATTAAGTTAAAATTTAATATTTGGAGACAAGGTATTAAGTATGTTATTTACTACGTTCACTTTGTATGATATTGAAGCGAGCTGGACCTCAAAGCTGATTCGAACCTTTGTATACATTCGTTGAGTGGTAATGAACGAATCTTATTACCACTCAACCAAATCAATCCAAAATTAAAGAGTAGTTTTTTTTGCATGTTTGTTTAAAAATATGGACTTATTTTATGTGTGTGTATCCAATTCTATTTGATGATTTGACCAAAATCCTTCTTCTGTAATCTTAACGCCATTTTAACACAACTGTAATGTAATGAAAATCAGTCGAAAATCCGATCCTTCCGTAAGTGAAGTGGATTAAAAAATCGAATAATCTTGTTCTAATGCGGAGGCCACACGAGCCAGTACTGGCTAGCCAGTGGCAATACACTCACATTTTCTGTTATAGTTCATAACTTTTAAGCACTATTGTGCACTGTATTATAGTTTTGTTTATATAATAAAAGTCTAAATTCACGTATATTATTTAGCAATGCAATTCTAGAGTACTTTTCTTTTCTTATTTCTTATGTAATATTAGGCTACATGAAATTTGGCCCCAATGAAAAATGGCCCCAAACAAAAATTAAAAATGGCCCCAAATTTGGGGCTATTTTTCATAATGAAAAATGTCCCCATTTTCGAAAGTGAAAATGGCCCCAAACTTATGAAAAATGGCCCCAAACACAAAATGAAAAATTGACCCAAAATTAATATATGAAGAATATGACAACAAGAGAAAAATTACAATCGCACAAAAAATGTTTTGCGTCGGCTTGGGAGAACATAAAAAGTACCTTGCCTGGCCCGCTTGGCGGATTCAAGGATTTTAACTCCCTTTTCGGGTCCTCTGTCCTGCTCACGCAACTCCGTCGCTCCGCTTAAGGTATGCTCAGTTGCCTGGCAGGCGCCTATGTGTTCGGTCGGTCTGCTATCAAAGTTTTTGTTTAAAAAGTATTTTGGTTTAAAAATAAAAGTTTGGGCCATTTTTCATAATGAAATTTCACCTCAAAATTTAAAATGAAAAAAGGCCACAAAGCAATGAAAAATGGCCCCAATTTACAAATTTTAAACTTTTTTTTGTTTTTGATGTTTCCCATATACATTTTTGGGGCCGTTTTTCATTTTAAGTTTGGGGCCATATTTCATTGGGGCCAAATTTCGTGTAACCGTAATATTATTCACTCTCAATTTATACTTCTCTGAATAAAATACAGCTTTTAAAACGTTGTTAAATCTTGTACTGTTTTAGTTCTTAAGATTCTAACAGGTTATGGGCCCAGGTCACATTTTTTTTTAAGAAAAAGTCTACTAAAAGTTAAATCTTAATTTAATAAAGTTTAAATAGTTTTGTGCGTTTGTCGTATATCACTTATTTTCTTATAAATAAAATTATCATGACATCATTATATCAAATTGAGAAACTTGATAAAGATAACTACTGTGCATGGGAGGTTCTGATGAAGAGTGTGCTCGTGCATTGTGATCTCTGGGAGTTAGTAATTGGTGAGACCAAACTCAAGGAAGATGCTGCTGTGGAGGAAAAAACCAAGTGGGACAAATTGGATATTAAGGCGCTTTCGACAATCCTACTTAGTGTGAAACCATCAGATCTCATTCACGTAAAGCAGAGTAAAAGTTCAAAGCAGGCATGGGACATTCTTGCATCGATTCATAAGCCATCTGGACCTGCTAGACAAGTAAGTTTATTCAAGTTATTATTATCAAATAAAATGCATGTTGGTGCGCCGTCCCAAATAATAAATATTATAAAAGATCCAAATATTTTGGAATTCAGTACAATTTTATTTCTAAAAATAAAAACTTACTTTTTGTTTAAAACTAACTTAATTGATACTCACAATTTGGTAAGAGACGTAATTGCGTGCAACAAGATAAATTGCAAAATCAAAATTAACCTCTTTCAAAACGTGTCTTTTTTTCTAAATGAAAGATAACAATTTATACAAAACTAGCGGAAACACCCGGCGTTGCCCGGGTCCCTTTTGATAAAGGATAGTTTGTTAACAAATCTTGAAAAAAAAATTTCCCGTGGAAAATAGTTTTCCTTAAAAATATTTCTGCTGTCATGAATATCTCTGGAATAAATTCGATGAATTGACCGCCCGATTCCCCAGGAAAACTTATTTCCGACATCAATAAATTTTCAACATCATTCATGTTCTCAATTTTCAAAGGATAGAAATATTGTGCAAGTGTTAATTATTATAAATATAAAAGCTTATTCACGTACTTCTAAATATCCATGCTAAAGACACCTACTTGTAAGAAAATATTTGAAAAATTTGTATGGTTTGCTATCTCGCCCCCAACTATCAACTGTCAAAGCAAAAGGTGTGATTTTTCGGATTTTTGACATTTCACCATCATCACTGTCAACTGTCAAGTGCGATTTTTTTGATTTCCACTGGACTTAGAGTGCAAAATCCACCTCCTAAATCGATTGGCGCTCTTAGATCTTGACATTTCGACACCTTTCAAAGGTGCTGGCCGAGACATTAGGTGATAACACCCTCCTTAATCGATTGGTGCCCTCAGATTTTGACATTTCGACACACGACCTGCAACGCACAGAAGAGAGGAGCTGTAATCAGTAGCGGATCTAGGATTTGGCTGTGGGGGGGGGGGGGGCTTGGAGTTCGGAAATCCAGTTTGTATCTACATATGAAGTTATATCACAGAAAACGAATTTTGACATCACTTTTCGTTTAATAATAGCCGTGTTTTGTGTGGCTTTATATCCGCTCCTACCGCGCTTTAAAATTTTTCAAAATAAAGCACAATAACAAGTATTTGGGATTGATGTATTAAGCATGGGAATTATTTTAAAAGCCAATTTTAAGTCTCAGCAAAACATGGTAGTATAAATAATTTTATAACTTTAAGTTCTAGGCACGTTACAGCCTCAAACCACACGAACAAATTTGTTTATTTATAGGTATTTTGCTTAATAATTGATTAGGTATCAAGAGCCCACCTACATATGTACACTATGTAAGTGTTTGTTTAAATTAGCTGAAGGTTTGCTTTGAACTTCCCCTTTTTAACAAAATTTGAAAACTGTTTGTAATGCTAGTTCAGAAAAATGATATTTAGGTGGTCTTACTGGCAAAAGCTCATATCTCATTTTCTTTAATTAGCCAAATCAACGAACCTACCTGTTTTCTTCAAATTGTCACAAGAAAGCATGAAAATAATATTTTGTGGATCGAAAAATAAAATGTCAAAATTTCAAGACTTTTAGTCGGGCACAAGAAACAGCTGCTCTAAAAAAAAGCTGCACGGCCCAATTCTGCAAGTTAGAATTTTCGTTTACACTGCACCTACATACACTTTCTATTCCTGCTCAAAAAATGTGTCGATAAATTTGTAAGTCACTCAAGAGTCTATAGAGATTGGAAATATTCATGTCCACCTGCAAAATATTTCTGAGTTCACAGAGTTTCTCAGGCTTTTGGAATTTGGCTACTCGACTAAAGAATTTGTATTGATATGCTTAGCCCAAAAATGTTTTGTATGTATTCCCTTGGACCTTTGAAATTTTATAAACTAAGCCCCAAAATGCTCTAAGCAAAGCCAAGGCCGTAAGAAACAATTCCTGTTGTATAAAAACATATACACTAAGCCTTACACCCCGGTGTTCTCTTTTTGTTTTAGCCTCAATTGCGTTTCTTTCGTTAAATTAGCTAAGTTTTTAGTGTAAACAGTTGTTTTTTGACATGTAAATGTTAAACCCCGACCACGTTTTTTTTTTTTAAATTATACCTTCAAGCCTTAGCCCAAACTTCGGACTTTGAAAATCCTTAAACGTATGCCCCAAAAGCTCTCTGGAATAAGGTTAGTTTTTAGGGAGTTAGTTGTAAAACCTGACTACGTTTTTTGTCCAATATTCTCAGACCTTATTAGTCCCAAGTTGTTTTTTTTTTTTTTTTTCCAATTTTCTGGGTTTTGTTTTAAGGGAAAATTGTCGTTGCATGAAACATGTCCATTATTCATAGCCCCCAATTGTTTTTTTTTTAATTCACTTCAGGATTTAGCCCCAACCTTAGGGATAAGAAAAGAAGTTGCAGAACATGTAAATTGTTCAGCCCCAACCACGTTATTTTGTCCATCAAAATTCTCATCTTAACAATATTTTAGACGAATATAAAACTTTACACTTGTAATGTATTGTTTTCTATACTTCAAATTATTTTAGCAATCGGCTATGGGGGGGCTTTAGCCCCTATAGCCACCCCCCTGGATCCGCCACTGGCTGTAATACGGCAGTTTTTGCTCTTATAGCATTGCTGTTACCATTTTTGTTATACATGTGAATGATTTACTCTACGGAGCGAATGTTTCTCACTGATTTGGGAGATTGTGAAAGTATTCGCCGTGTTGATTTCAGCATAACTAAATTTTCACCGACCATGTAAATCAAACATGATTGGTTAAGGTTTTACCTTCCACCACAATCCAATCAACAACCAGCGCATTTTTACTTACTTGAGAATTATATCATGCCATTCATTAGCCTTTCATCACTAGTTATTATATTTTCCAACATTCTTACATTCACTTACACATTCAACAAAAACCATACGCACTTGAAACGTCAAATCTCATAGCTAAGCTTTGTACAACGCTCATGTCTTGTTCAAAGAGTTATATTTTTCGCCATGTCGGTCGCTGCATGTGGACATATATTTTTCGGACTCCATTGGATTTTTTCAGGACATGTTTATAATCCTGCCATCTGTTTAACCGAATCAGTCTTTAAAATTGTATGGTTTTCTATTAATATTTTGAATGTGGTGGGACAACGACCTTTCCAAAGACATCTAAATTTTGAAATTCGAATAAGTACTTTCCGATTTATATTCCATTTTATGCAGATAAATTGACAATTTTTAATTTTTTTCTGGATTTTATCTGTAAAAAATATTTCTAATGTAAAATTTTAATATTTGAAATTATTTTGTGAAGCTTGTGAGCAACGCACAGTTATGTTTTGTATCCATGATCCATTTTGCATTTTGTTTGGTAAATAAATCAATAAAGCTAATTCTGGATTGGCTTTTGTTGAAATGATCACCAAATATTTATTAGCAATATTTTAGAAGAGGATTAGAGCAATTGGTGTGTTCGTTTTGCTTTTCAAAATTTATCAATTTTGTATTAACTTTTGCTTTAAAAGTACCAAAAATAGAATTAATTTTTCACTTAATCACATTTTTAATATGATTATTTTTAAGATTTTGCAAAAATTTTAACACCAAAATTTAGATTATAAATTTCTACCGTAGTCTATATCATTTGTTAGTATCATTTGTTAGTATCATTTGTTATGAACTATCAGGCATTACTAAAGTTTGAAGCCTCTAAATTTGGCTAAATGGAGCTTTATTGTGATTTATCTCATTAAATTGCCCCTACTTTTTTTTCTTTAGATTTACAAATATAAAATTTCAAACATATTTGTAGAAGAATGTAACACCTATAATTGTGTGTTATTAGTTTTTCAAAATTTAACCTTTAACAATTTTCTAAGTAACTACACTCAAAAGGTATGAATTTTTCGCATTATGGCAAATTCTTTCTCTTTTAACAATTTATTTTGTCATGAAAGTGGATTATTTTTTATTTTAATAATTTTGTATGTCTTATAACCTTTCATTGGATACCTAATTTATAAATATCAAAAAAGTTTTGCCCAAGTTATGGCTATTTACAGGTATCTTAAGTATATTTTTCCAAAAAGAAACAATTTTATCGACCAGACTGGATTTTTGCAAAATTTTTCTTTCAATTATGTTTAAAAATCCATTTTAAAGCTTACAGTTATCGTAGGAATATGTTTTATATACCAAAACAATTGTTGATTCGAAGCGATTATTACAAAATTTTAAATTTGATAATCAGTTAAACAAAAAGTAACAATATTCACTATTTAGTCCAAATAATGCTATTTTATCTGTTTAAGCGTATTAGTCTTTAAAATTGTATGAACGTCTATTAATGTTTTGTATGTATTTAAATAGTGAGACAATGACCTTTCCATCGACATCTTAATTTTGAAATTCGAATTCGTACTTTCCGATTTATAGCCAATTTTATGCAGACAAATTGACAATTTTAAAATTTTTTCTGGATTTTATCTGTAAAAAATATTTCTAATGTAAAATTTTAATATTTGAAATTATTTTGTGCAGCTTGTGAGCAAAGCGCATTTATTTTTTATATATCAAAATTTTTATCAGATTTTCAGGATTTATAATTTTTAAATTTGAAAATATTTTATGGGCGTGGTGAAATTATAAAAATAAAATTCGTTGAAAAAGCATGATTTTTTGGTAAATAAATCAATAAAACTAATTTTAGAGTGGTTTTTGTTGAAATAATCACTAAACAATTATTAGCAATATTTTAGAAGAGGATTAGAGCAATTGGTGTGTTAGTTTTGTTTTTCAAAATTTATCAATTTTGTATTAACTTTTGCATTTAAAGTACCAAAAATTGAATTGATTTTTCACTAAATCACATTTTTAGTATGAATTTTTTTAAGATTTTGCAAAAATTTTAACACTGGAATTTATATTATAAATTTTAACCTCAAATTCATGTATCATTTGTTATGAACTATTAAGTATAACTCAAGTTTTAAACCTCTTAATTTGGCTAAATGGAGCATTTTTGTGATTTATTTTATTAAATTGCCCCTACTTTTTTACCGTTAGATTTACAAATACAAAATTATCACATATTTGTAAAAAAAAAGCTACACCTATAAATGTGCATCCTTTGTTTTTTTCAAATATATAAATTTTTGATTAACTTTTGAATTTAAATTACGAAAAAATAAGTTGATTTTTCATTAAAACGCATTTTTAGTACAATTTTTTTAATATTTTGCAATAATTATTACACACAAATTTAAGCTATAAATTTCTATCGAAAGTTCATGTATCATTTAATATGCACTATGAAGGTTTGCTCAATTTTGAAACCTCTAAAGTTGTCTAAATGTAGCTTTTTTTGTGATTTATTTATTAAATTACCCATACTTTTTTTCCTGTTAGATTTAGAAATACAAAATTATTGACATATTTATAGAAGAAGGTTACACCTATAAACGTACATCATTAGCTTTTTGAAATAAACAAACATTTCATTAAGTTTTGAATTTAACATATGTAATATAAATTTGACAGGTCATTTACACACCCTTTTAGTATGAAATTGTTCACCCCCCTCAATAATTTTTATACACAAATTTAGCCATATCTCATAGCTAAATTCTGAGATCAAAACTTTAATAATCGTCTGAGTAGAAAGGAAGTTATGATTTTGTATATTTAAAGAACTCCAATTAGAAATTCAATTGAGATAACGGTGCTCTCCACTGGTAGACGATTGTTGACAATGAACAAAGCGGAGCATTTCAATGGATTTTATTCGATTTTTTATGAATTTTAAAAAAATCAATTGTGACGCTAATATAGGAGGTAGATTAAAAAGTGAGGTATCAAATTAATGGCTATACTATTGAGATTTAATATAATACAAAATTAAATCAATCCCTGCGCACACCCACATGTTATTAAGTAATATGTGTGAACAATATTATATTGTGAATTTCTCAGCTCAACGGTACAATAGGAATATAATTTTTTTTAGACAAGTTCCTAGGACATATAGCTATAATAAAGATATTAATAAAAAACCAACAAAACAAATTTCATATAGGCAACATATAGGACACCCATACAGCCAAACTGACAAGAAAACAAAAAAAGACTTTTATATATTAGTTAAGATGAAATCTTTTCTTTTTTTTTGAATAAATGTGTTCAGCTTCCTGAAGACACCATCAACCTAATTGTTTGACTCGATGACAATGCATGAAGGGCAATCGATGTCTGCCCATATCAATAATTTTTGCCTTACTGTTGAGAAGCTTTATTAGATTGATGTTAAGATGCCAGATGAGTTGCTTGCAATAATGTTACTGTGTAGTCTTCCTGATGATTACGAGAATTTTATAGTAGCTATTGAGAGTCGCGATAGATTGCCTACGTTGGCTTCTATAAAGGTTAAATTGACAGAGGAAGAACAAAGGGGGAATGATAGGAACAAAGAGCACGTGAGTAGCAGTAGTCAGCATGTGTTAGCTATAAATGCAAAATCAAAGCTAGGTCCAGTTCAACACTCAAACAAAGGCAATTTTGATGGAAAACGAAACAAACGTGGAAAATGTCTTAAGTTCGTCATTCGAGGTCATTTCGCTTCTCAATGCACTGTATCAACGAGCAATCGAAACAAGACAGCTTTTGGGATAGTTTCTAATACTGTCTATGGAAATGGAGTTTTAGGTAGAAACGAATGGTGCATAGACAGCGGTGCCACATCTCATATGTGCTGTGATAGAAATCTGTTTTCTTCATTAGAAGATGCTTCTAGGCCACCAGTAGAATTTGCAACAGATGTGTGTGCTACATCCAGTGGTGTGGGAACGGTTTGATTTAATACAGATGGTTGTGATGTAACGCTAAGAGATGTTTTCTTTGTTCCCGAGTTGAGGGGAAATTTTGTATCCGTGAGTAAGATTACGGCTAGTGGCCATGCAGTTGAATTTGGGTAGCGATTTGATTTTGTAATTGTAAGAGGCCAAAATAATAAAGTAGTTTTAAAAGCCAAAAAGCGTCAAGATTTATACGTTGTCTGTGGTGTGAGGAATGAATTAGCATTGAGCTTAAGGAATAATGACTCAGGAAATGAATTCAAGTTCTTATAATAGATGGCACGAAAGATTCGGGCACCTGAATGGAAGTAGCTTAAAACAACTTTGCAAGGAGAATATGGTTCTGGGTCTTAAACTTGGCAGTAAAAATTGTCTAGACTATATGTAGTTTGTGCAAAGGCCAAAATAAATGAACAGCCATTTCCTAAGCAATCACTCAGCAGCAGTAAGGGATTGCTTGATTTAGTCCACACAGACATCTGTGAACCGATGAGGGCAGCTTCAGCTAGAGGTGGAAGCTTTTTTGTGAGCTTCATTGATGATATTTCGCGCAAAATGCACATTTAGGAACGAGGTACTTGGAGTTTTTAAGCAGTTCAAGAAAGATGTAGAGCGAGAGACAGGGCAAGCAATTAAAATGATCCGTAGCGATATTGGGATAGAGTATGTTACCAATCAGTTCTCAGATTTCTTAAAAGATAACGGGGTAAGGAGGCAGTTGACTGTAGCTCACACACCGCAGCAGAACGATGTGGCGGAAAAGCCAAATCGGACACTTGTAGAGATGGCAAGATGTTTGCTGATATTTGCGAAACCGATGTCCAACAAAGGTATTAGGCAATAAAACACCTTGTGAAGTCTGGAGTGGGGTGAAACCTTCAGTTAGTCATTTTTGTGTGTTCGGATCTAAGGCAGTAGCTTTAATAAAGCAACCTGGCAAGTCAAAGTTTGAGGCAAAAGGTAAGGAGTATACGTTTGTTGGCTACTCCGATGAGTCAAAATCATATCGGTTACTAGACAGGGCCACACGTAAAATTGTCAAGAGTCGTGATGTTCAATTTTTTGAGAACGATAAAGATTTGAGTGCTAACTTTTATGATTTTTAAGACACAGATTTAGAGTCATTGTCACAAAATGTTAGTTAATTAGTTAAAGGTAATAATGGTAGAGGAGAACTCGTAGATTCAACGAAGTATCAATCGTTGATAGGAGCACTTCTCTACATTGCGGTATCAACCCGTCCTGACATAATGTTGCAAAACATGTCTTGAGATACCTAAAGACGACCATTAATGCCAAGCGTACATATGGAAGTACACCATCTAACCTTACTGGATACGTAGATGCAGATTGGGCTGGTTATATTGATGACCGTCGATCGTATACCGGTTTTGTGTTTCTGATAGGAGGTGGATCAGTTTGATGGGAATCCAAAAAACAAACTTCTGTGGCTTTGAGCAGCACAGAAGCCGAATACATGGCTCTTTCGCAGGCGTCTAAAGAGGCATCATATCTTCGGAATCTGTTGAATGAATTCCAATATGAAAAGGTACCATTTAAATCTATATTAATCCATTCTGATAATTTAGGTGCACAGCAGCTTGTGAAAAACCCAGTATTTCATCCTCGAAGCAAGCACATAGACATTCGATATCATTTTGTGCGTCATCTATATGAAGATGGTTTGATTGAGCTGAAGTACACACCAACATCTGAGATGATCGCTGATGTCCTTACAAAGAATCTGACCAGACCAAAACACGAGAAGCTTTCAACTTTAGCTTACTTACTTTCTTTACTTTTGATGGCGCTCACAGCCCAGGATGGGCTTCGGCCTCAACTAACAAGCCCCTCCAGCCAGCTCTGTCCCTAGCTAGCCGCTTCCAGTTGCGCACACCGAGTGCATTGATGTCGTCATTCACTTGATTGCGCCACCTGTTACGGGTTCTTCCTCTGCTGCGTATAGCTCGTCGTTGAATCTTCTCCTCCATACTCCTTCGATACACACCGGACCGAAAATCACACGAAGAATCTTCCTCTCAAAGCACCCTAGCAGATTTTTATCCGATTCTTTCAGTGTCCATGCTTCTGACCCATAAAGCAGGACAGGGATGATTAGGGTCTTGTATTAAGTCTCCTTGGTTCTCTGAGAGAGGGCCTTACTACTTAAATGCCTTCTTAGACCGAAGAAACAGGGGTTGGCAAGAGTAATTCTTCGCTTGATCTCTGCTGTGGAGCCCAGGTAGACAAAGTCCTTGACAACTTCGAAGTTATATCTGTCCATCGTGTTATTTTGCCCGAGTCGACGATGTTGAAATTCCTCTCTCGATGACAGCATATACTTCGTCTTGTCCTCATTAACCGCCAATCCCATTTTAGCCGCCTCCGATTCAATGCTCGCAAATGCCCCTGCCACAGCTCGCGTCGTTCTGTCGACAATGTCTATGTCATCCGCATATGCAAGTAATTGAACGGACTTTTGATAGATTTTACCGCTGGTGTTGACATGTGCGTTGCGTACAATGGCTTCAAGAACGATGTTGAATAGGTTGTATGATAACGCGTCGCCTTGCCTCAATCCTTTCTCAACATCAAAGGAATCGGTGGTGTTCTTACCAATTTTGACGGAGCAGCGAGATTTCTCCATCGTCATCCTGCACAGGCGGACGAGTTTGGCAGGGATGCCGAGACTCGACATGGCTCAGTATAATTCGTCCCTTTTCACGCTATCATACACGACTTTAAAATCGATAAAAAGGTGGTGTGTATCGATCTGAAATTTCCGGGATTTTTGTAAAATCTGTCGGAGTGTGAACATTTGATCGACGGTTGACTTGCCTGGCCTAAAACCGCACTGATAGGGGCTGATCAGATCGTTGACAAAAGGTTTAAAGCGGTCACACAGGATGGCCTACAAGATTTTATAAGCGACGTTTAGGAGACTAATTCCTCTGTAGTTGGTACATTTCAGAACATCTCCCTTTTTATGGATGGGGCACACTATACCGAGGTTCCATTCATCGGGCATACTTTCCTCCGACCAAATTTTGCAGATGAGCTGGTGTATGCTCCTAGCCAATTCATCGCCCGCTGATTTAAATAGTTCGGCTTGTAAGCCAATTCATCTCCCGCTGATTTAAATAGTTCGGCTTGTAAGCCATCCGCACCAGCAGCCTTGTACGACTTAAGTTTGGATATCGCCAGCCGCACTTCGGTTAGGTCGGGTAGACGGAACTATTGGCCATCATCGTCCAAATTGGCTGTCTTCGCCATTAAGCAGTCTAGAGAAGTGTTCTTTCCAGATCATCAGCACTGACTGTGTGTCTACTACCATATTCACACTCTCATCTCGGCAGGCTTCCATTCTAGCCATCAATCCTTGGGTGGATCACTTCACCCTCTGATAAAATTTTCGAACATTTCCCCTACCGCTACAACCCTCAAGCGACTCTACCACCCTCGTGAGCTCCCGTAGAGCTCCCGGGCCACTCTCTCAGCAGCTCTTGTTCAAGTCTGCAGCATTGCCTGGTAAGCCTCGTCCTTAGCTGCATGCACTAGCCGGCACTCTTCATCGAACCAGGGGTTTCGTTGTATTCGCCTAGTGAAACCCAGCACATCAGAGGCAGCACTTCTGATGGCTTGTTGACAGTGTTTTCCCACTGGTCCTCTGCACTTGATGCTGGTGGCGGACCTCCTGAGAGATTAAGAGTTACGTGGTCTGCAAAAGTTCTGGCGGTCTCTTGCGATTTAAGCTTCTGGACATCGATACTTTTTACAGCATCTGCTCTGCGTTGTCGCATCATGGATATCCGCATACGTAGTCTTGCTACCACCAGGTAGTGATCCGAGTCAATGTTGGCCCCTCGGAACGTTCGGACGTCCAAGATACTGGAAGCATGTCTCGTGTCTATCGCAACGTGGTCGATTTGGTTGACGGTTAGTTGATCACGCGACCGTCAAGTCCCCTTGTGTATATTGAGGTGTGGGAAGTAGGTGCTTGAGATGATGACATTTCGCCCCGCCGAAAAGTCTGCCAGCCTGTGTCTGTTGCCGGAAGTTTTGTCGTGTAGGCTGTGTCCTCCGACTATCGAACCAAAGATGCCCTCTTTTCCGAATCTTGCGTTGAAGTCACCAAGAATGATCTTCACGTCGTACTTCGGGCACATATCATACGTTGTCTCCAGGAGATCGTAGAATGCTTCTTTGGTTGAGTCCTCCCTCCTTTCATGGGGGGGTGAACACAGATCAGCGAAATCTTAAATTTGCCTTTGATGCGGATTGTGACTAGGCGTTCGCTTACACTTCGGAAGCCCAAGACTTCTTGCCTAAGTCTTCCCCTTATCACAAAACCACAACCAAAGAGCCGCTGAACCTGTTTCTTCAAGCACCCGCCGTAGTAGATGTCACACGTTTTCAGTCTCCGTATGCCCTCTCCATCCCATCGCACTTCCTGGATGGCTGTTACGTCAGCCTTTAGCCTGTCCAGGTTCTCCACTAATTGTTCGGCTGCACGTGTTCTGTATAAGGAGAGGACGTTCCACGTGCAGATCCGAAATTCATTGTCCTTGTTTCGTTTGCTGGGGTCGTCAACTTTAAAATCATCCATATCCGAGGCTTGTTGTTGTTTCGAAACAACTTTTTTTTACGTGGTAGGGAAGTTACCCCGACGCACAACCCCCGACCCGGAGGACCAGACCCTTCGTATATATCCAAGGGTAGGGAGCCGGATTAACCGCTCCTTATAGGCCTGAGCTACAAATATGTCGTAGTAGCCCATATAAGGTGTTCACTAAGTAGTTCAACCTAACTGGAACTGTAGACGCCACTGTTGATTCTATCTAGAGAATTCGTCCGCTGCCGCCTCGATGAAAGGAGAAGTGCCTTAGTGGGAGCACTCCTCCCCCCTCTCTCGTTGGCTGTCCCCAACAGCTTTCCACGGGGATTTAAACCCCGTCTCCAGCTGAGGTACTAGACACCCGATGTTCACCACTAGGAGGTGAGAGTATAGGAGTTGGTAGACAGAGGTGGGTTTTAAGAAAAACCTGTGGACGCTTGTGTCCCCTTGAATGCACATAACTACCCTTTTGAACATCTTTCAACTTTAATGGGAATTAAATATTGAAATTTCAAATTTCATAACTTTTAAGCACTACTGTGCACTGTATTATAGTTTTTCTTTTCTTATTTCTTATGTAATATTATTCACTCTCAATTTATACTTCTCTGAATAAAGTGCATTTGATGCAAAATCATAAGTTCCAAAACTCAAACGTGAAAATGTTTACAGAGCGAAAGCAGCATGTTTGCGTTGCAGATGCGCATCAATAGAGCATTGCTGCCGCATCAAAACTTTTTGGAACTCAGCCAAGCTTTTGAAGTCGGAACCAATCATATCTCGGGTGTTGTGTTGTGAAGTCATGTGTTGCAGTCATTCCATATATTTCCTAAGCCACACACCAACACAACACACGAGAGAAATATGGTTCTATAATAATTCCTAAAATTATTTTTAGAGGTTTTTTAATCCATCATCTCATGGTAGCCATCCTTCAATGGAATTTGAAAGTTTATACCTTGACAGATAGCTTATAAACTAAATTTGTGCGTACACAGAATATTTCGTTCCAAATGTCACCTAAAAGCCCTAAATCCCCGAGCAAACAATGTTATATAAAAAAATCAGTTTTCTTAAAGGTTTTTCAATACATCATCTTTGCAAAAATTCTTCACTTTAATTTGACATTCTATTGGTGGATTTATATCTATCTTCGTCTGACTTATGCAAAAAAAGCGGATACAAAAAATAAAATTTACTTTTTACTTTTGTTGGATAGAGAGAGAAGATAAAATTGCAGAAGATCTTCATACCTTCAGATTAGAGGAAGTGCCACAATGCAGATATGAAGACGGAAATGTTCATCTTCATGATGATTCTCTCGGTTTTTTTACATACTTCTGTGATGAAGATACATGTCAATCCAGCATATGGCTTGACAAATCGGTAACAGAATATTATATCTTGAGTTCTTCTAGTCGGATCATCAAAATCAATGTATTTAGTTAAGGAAAATGACAGAGCATCATGGTATATTTTCAAAAAATTAATTGAAGTGATAATACCGCGGATAAAAAATTAAGAAAATCTCCATATTCAACCCCCCACCCCCAACCCTTCGTCAAGGGTATGGGCAGGCAGACAAGGTAATCCTGGTTTTACCCCTCCAAGGCTTTGTATTGGTATGGGTTTCAACATTACGCAAGGAACTTGACTTTTTATGTCGTTGGCTCTTAGACTATATTTTGTACATACATTATTTCAAAATACAGTATTTTGAAATACAGAATATTAACCATGCAGTATTATGACCATACAATATCGTCAGCGGCGACGCCTGCCTAAGAAATTTAGTCGTTCAGTTTCAAAATTTTTACTTGCAATGCCAAGAAGTCAAACAAATCTTTTTTTTTAATAAAGGTACATAAATTATGTTTTTATTTTTATGTTAATAATAAATACTTTGATTTAGTACATTTGGAAGTTTATTTTTTTTTTAAGGTTAATAACAATAGATATTAAAATCTTCACTCGATTCTTCTCGATTTTTCCAAAAATAGTTTTATAATATTGTCATAAAATGACTCTTCTGATTGTTTTTCTTTTAAAAGTTTTTTATTCAATGGTAAGTATTGAAAGATTTGTTAACCTATTTTGCGCCATAGTTGTTCTAGAGTAGGTTTTTATTCTTTTCAGGGTTGAAAACGACCTTTCAACAGATGAGGTAGTTAAAGGGAATGTAAGTACAAGTTCACTTAATTTGTATATCTCAGGGAAAACTGAATCCAGGTCATCATAACGAAGTTTTTCAAAATATTGTTTTAAATTTACATTACAAAAGTCTTTTTGTCGATACATTACAATAAATTCATTTTTTTACGACAAAGTATCAAAGAACTGTCCATATGCTACATTTAAATCAATCATGAGAGGAGTGGGAACATTTTTAGAATATTCTTTAAATTTTGTTGTATCAAGCAAACCTATAAATTTAAGTTCTTTTAGATCTGAAAACCTTGTAATTATTTGTGTAGTTACTGTGTCAATAATTGTTCTCTTAAAGTACTTATATTTTCATTTGTTTGATTTATGAAATCCAAACAATAAATTACATCGAGAGATTTAGTTTCTAAAACATTATACAAAATATCAGTAAAACTGAAAACTGCATTAAATATTTAAAAAAAAAATTTCGATTCAAAATCAAAAAAAATTAAATAACCTTGAGCCAAATTGATGGTGTTACAGTCCCAAGAAATATCTTCGCCGTCTGCTTCATCACTGTCCAAAATTTTTTGAAAATATTCGATAAAACTTTTTCTATATTCTTTTGCCACAGAAACAAGCTTTGAGTTGTACCTCCATCTTGTTGGTGCTGCGTTCGGAAACCTTTTTTGAACTATTGCATCTAGTAATGCACACATTTTAGTAGATTGTGAAAAAAAATTCGACAAACTTGTAAGCCTTTCGAAAAAACGTCTGCATTTTGGATTTTGTTTTAAAACATCTTGAAGACATAAGGTCAGCCTGTGTGCCGCACAACCACAATAAATAAATCTGACATTCGGAAAAATATTCTTTACCCGGGATTGGGTACCCGATAAATGCCCCGCCATAACTGCTGCTCCATCATAAGTTTGGCAAAATAACTTTTGGCCGCAATTCAAATAATTAATTTGAGTTATGTTCAGAGAGACTTTCTGCAGACTTGTTAGCGCTTACATCGGAGAAGCCCAAGAATCGTTCTTCAATAATTCCATTTTTCGAAACAAATCGCACCATTGTAGATAGTTGTGACTTCTTACTGTTGTCAGTTGATTCGTCCATTAAAACAGAAATAAAAATGCATTCCTTTATTTCAATTTCATTTGAAAGAAAAGTGCTTACTGCATGAATAACATCATTCTGTATATCGCTGGAAGTCCCACGGAAAACAGTCGCTTCTTGTAAATGGTTATTTAGAATGGGGTCATACCTCGCAAGATAATTTAAACATTCCTTAAAATTTCCTTGGTTAAGCGACTCTTCTGTCTCATCATGTCCACGAAATGGTAGCTCTAACTGTCCCAGTAAACATGTTGTATCAATCAGACGCTTCATTATCTCGCGATTTTGTTTCACTTTTTCATTGTGTTTACTAACACTTATTTGCTTGGATTTTGTCTTAAAGCCAATCTTCCCTTACTTTTCCAAACGTCTTGAATGCATTCAGAGAATCAATGTGAGAACAAGATTTTAAATGCTTACCATAGCTATCGCCTCAATGATTTTAATCGGAAAACCCAAAAAAATTCCAATGGTTTTTGTCATTTTCGCTTCTAAAAATTAAACATGGCCAACAGAACAGCTTGTTTATTTTCTTGCAACCGGTAATGTATATATATCTTTTATAAGTTTCTAAATGAAAACTACGAACAGTTTCCTTTGTTCCGGTTTTTTTTTTATTACACATTTTTGTTATTAGTTCTGGAAGCATGTGAGTTGGTCTTTCTGATAGTATAATTGCTTTTTTTCCCGTTAAATTTAACTTAAACAATGGCTTGTTTATTAGTTTTTCAACGACACAATCACACACCGAACCACTTTCACTATAAGAATCCATTTTCTAACAAGTATATGTTTGCCGCACAATTAGGTATTAAACTGAACAAATTTTTCCTTTAATCTTAGATACGCATGAAAACAAAACTTAGTGCAATGCGCAATGCACCTAGATATTTCTCATTTCCTTCATTCCATTTATTCAAACAGTAAAAAAGCTTTCCTCGTTCAAAACTGATTTGAACGAAATCGTCCCTCTGAACGACGAGCGTTTCATTTCTCATATTCGAAAAAATAAAAAAATTAAATATTGGAATAAACATAAATAAACTACCTAGATACCTCCTACCTACGCCCTAGCTACCCGTTTTCCTCATTTCCATCATTCTGTATATTCAAAAAAAGCTCTACTCGTTCAAAAATGATTTGCACGAAATGGTCCCTACTACGAGCGATTTGTTTTTTTCTTTTTCTGGTATGCTTTCTATGGGTTCAGTTCGTTGCCAAATCGTTTGAACGACCTGGGTAGATAGATAAACATCGGTTGAGTGGAAAAAAAAACAGTAGCAGGTAGCTAGTTCGTTTTGTTTTATTTAGGTAGTTCAAAGAAGGTATGAACGAGTTGACAAAAATGTACGTGCATACATTAGTTTAGATTATGTAGGTACATATAACTATAAGGAATTATCCCACAGTATGAGTTGAGTATTGTGTGTGGGTTAATTAGATAAAAATTAAAATAATGGCACCTGTAAGCTAGTCGTTCATGCACGACTTGAACAATATGACGCCTCGCCACTGAGTATCGTTCATAATTTCCATAATGTATTTTTAAATATAGCGTTTCGACCCGCTCCCCCATACAGATTTATTTATTTGACTAAGGATTGATAAAAGCATTGAATTGTGCAAGCAAACGTAGAACTTGATATCGTCAGTTTTGAATAAATATAGTTAAATATATATATGTATATTCATATATATATATATATATATATATATAAATATATATATATAGAATATAAACATATGTACCTCTATAATGCTTGCATGTAGTTGGCCCACCAATTATTGAGTTGAGCAAAACTGTTAATTGCAATCGTTTGTAAATCGTTTGTCTACGTTTGTACAAGTTTTAGATTCGTTTGTACACTCACCGTTTTTTTTTATATAGCCACTTCAAAAAAATTTACGGAGTTTGGCCCACCAACTATAACGCTCGAAAAATCTGGAAATGCAGTTCGATAGATAATCGTTTGTATATGTTTGTCTTTTTTTTCGTTTGTATACGTCCCAAATTTGTTTGACAACAAATTTTTTTTAATTAAATTTTGTTAAAATTTTAAAACATATGCATTCGTTTGTCTCTTTTTTATAATGATTTTCCATCGTGTTAATTATTTTAATTTGTATTTATTTCTATTTTTAATTAATTATTACTTTTTTGGGACATGTAGTTGGCCCACCAACTGCATTCTCTTTTATTTGGGTATCCACAGTTTCAACTTGTATTCGAAATTGCGATAATTTAGACTTTATTCTTTTTTTCTATTCTTTTTAAGGAGTGCCCTGCATTTAGGCTGCATTTAAAAAGACTTAAGTTACACCTTGAGTATATTATTTATTCAGTTAAAATAATTAAAAAAAAGCAAACAAAAATAATTCTAATTCTATAGGTACTTGTTCACTAACTTGAACTTTGCCGTCGGCTTAAGGCTTTTGATGAGTTTTTTTTCTGTATGAAATAGAAAGTTAATTATGGGTACAAATACCTATACATGCCTATTATAGATATTAATAGGTAGTAACCAAATTTTTGAGTACCTACCTAACTACCTACGAGTTTTGGCTGTTTTTTCAGCGAATGGCTTAGGGGGGGTTTACTTAAAATAAATCAAAATTATTTTAACTCAAACATAATCATGAAATGTGTATTTCCTGTAGTTCCAAAAACCCATTTTTAATAAAAATTCAGCATGCCTGAATAAAACAAAATACCTGCATGTGTTTTACTCGTGTCAGAAGCAAAAACATTTTTGCCTCAAAACCCTACTTTTACAAAGAAAAAACCTATAGGTACGCCTTTAAAAAAAAAAAATACCTCAACCGAATATTAAATAGCTACCCAGCTCATTTCAGAAATTGTTTATAGGTACCTAGTTTTAGAAAACTAAACTTCACTCATCGTTTTGTCACTTCAAAATTTAAAAACTTGGTCGATTGAGCTACGAAAAAGTGGTAGATTCAGATTTTTGAGGTAGATTTCAAAATTAAATGATCTATCAAACGAAATTACCAAATTTGCAAAAAATACCGTCATTTATGCTGTAATGAAAATGTAGCATTAAATAATAAATATGAAGGTATATAATGATTATTGTCTACTAAGAACATAGAGCAATGTGCGCAAATAACTCTGCAATCTTTTTGACCTTAAAAATCGTAGGCTGAAATTGCTCGGTGTAAACGCATTAAGCAGTCTACCTACTTACTTTTCCTTATATGCCGCCTCCACTAGCCATGAATGATAGCAGGACTATGTACATGCCTAGAAAAAATCAAAATCAGATTGTGGATTAGATTGTAGTTTGCAGTAGCGGATCTAGGATTTTGCTGTGGGGGGCTTAAAGTTTGGAGATCCAGTTTGAGACCTTAAGTAATAAAATTTAATTATTAATTAATTGTCCTAAGATCAATTTTATAATTTATAACAAAAAATAGAGATTAGTTTAGGTTTAAAGCAACACCGTACTCAACTTCAGCGGAACTACACTTCACGACGACCGACGCGCAAAGCACTATTTTTTATGAAATTTTAGAGGCTACATCGCAGTAAGTAGCAACTGAACCTCATACAAATTCATACGAATTCGTATGAAGTGTAATTCCGCTGCAGGGCAGTTACGTCGAGTGAGGTCTAACCCATGAGGTTCAAGTTTTTTTTTCAAAAGATATATGGAGATACATATGCAGTTAAGAGATCACGAATTTTGACATTCCCACTTTTGCTTTAATCATATCTGTTTTTTTGGTGCGTGAATGAATGTTCGTGTATACGGTGCACACACTTTATATTCGCGCTCAAAAAATATGCCGGCAAATTTGCGAGTCACTCTAGAGTCTATAGAGAGATATAGCTTTTGCATGATTTTCTGAGTGTGCACAGAAAAAACTTACGCTTGTGGAATTTGGCTCCTTGACTAGAGAATTTGTTTGTAATTGCTTAGTCCAAAAATGTTTTGTAAGTAAAATTTTTTTGGCCCTCCGAAATTTTGAAAACTAAGCCCGAAAATTCTCTAAGTCCAGCCAAAGCCGTAAGAAACAATTCCTGTTGTATTAAACACTTACACTAAACTTGACACTTCTTTGTTCTCCAATTGTTTTAGTCTCAACTGCGTTTCATTCGTTAAATTATCTTTGTTTTTAGTATGTAAACAGTTGTTGCAGTTGACACGTTAATGTTTAGCCCCGACCACTTTTTTGTATCTCTTTTTACTTATCTCTTCAAGCCTTAGCACCAACATCGGACTTTGACAGTCCCTAGATTTAAGCCCCCAAAACTCTCTGGAATAAGTCTAGTTTTTAGGGAGTAAGTTGCTTAACCCTGGCTATGTTGCTTGTTTTTTCGTCCAAATTGTCTGGGTTTTGTTTTTAGGGAAACATTAGGGGGGTTCACACTCATCAACAAGTCGGTCAACCTGAGTCGTATTGCTAGCGTTCACATTCAACGACCGCCTCATCAACTTCATTTGTAAATAAATTTTCAAAAAGCAAACACGGCGTAAATTTAACTTTTTGCACTAGTTTCAGTGATGGAAATTCATATTTTCTCGCTTCCTTTTGTGGGTTTACTTCTATTTCAACCCATTCTCTATGAATCTCACATACAAAATTGAAAAGAAACACTAAAATTCAAATTTTCAGACATATCAGTTGTTCAACTAGTGTTCACATTAGCTACATCAGTCGCTCGACCGAGTAAAATATCAAAAAATTTAAAAAACTTCCAACAGTCGTTCAACTTGTGTTCACATTACAAATTATGTGACGATTCGACACGAGTTGATGAACTTGTCGATGAGTGTGAATCCCCCTATTGTCGTTGCATGAAACATGTTTATTATTCATGTCCAATTCGCTTCAGGATTTAGCCCCAATCTTAGGGCTTAGAAAAAAGGTTACATATCATGCATGCAAATAGTTCAGCCCCAACCACGTAATTTGGCCGTCGAATTTCATATCTTAACAATATTTTAGACGGAATATACGATTACACGTTTTAATGTATTGCTTTCTTTCAAATTATTTTAGGAATCGGCTGTGGGGGGGGGCTTTAGTCCCTAAAGCCATCCCCTGGATCCGTCACTGGTAGTTTGGATTATGGACATTGTTCAAAGGCACCTACATTGACCTCGTTCACTAACCAATTCCGAGTGCCCTGAAGATGAAACGCATTAATTTCTATTAATAATTAAATAAAACTACTTATAAAATTTGGAAAAAGCAAGAGTATTTATTCAAAAAATAAAAAAAATAAATTTGTACAAATGCTTATAACAGAAATATCAGATAATTTACACACACACACTTTATATATCGCAAATTACGCTTGGAACAACAGAAAATAATTAGATTGAAATCAAAAAGGAGCAGTACTGATCTGAAACCCAACCGAAAACGACAAAAGTTAACCTATCCGGTTTTTGTCTTTCATAAACATATACGGATACTCGAGTATCCAAGATACCATATCTCAGGGTAACTGAACGTGGCCATTCTCATGTTAGACCACTTTCATACAAGGAAACTGAGTTGCCAGAAACTAGTTAGTTTGTTGGCGAGAAGGGTGAGAGGGGAGATTTTTTTTTTCTTTCCCTAACGCCCTTCTCGCCAACAAACTCCCAATCGCCGGCAACTCAATTTCCTTGTGTGGAAGCAGTCTAACGAACGAAGTTACCTACCGCTAACCATGTTTCGTCGTTTAGAACAGTTTAGTTTCGTTTCGTTTCTCATTTAGGTGCTGTTCCAATTCACTGGAAGAATAAAATGTGCCCAGCGCTACCGGAGTGAGTACTAAGGGAGTATTCGTACTCCCCAAGCATTCACTATACTCCCGTACTCCCTTTGAAAATAACCAAAACTTTTGCAAAGATTCAGTCTGATTATACGTTAAATTTTTTATTCGTTTTGTCTTTCGTGCTTTTGACAGGCACGAACCTTCATGATTACATGAATCGCGAAAAAACGTATGTACTTCCTTTCGTTATTTTGACGTTCATGGAATTTAGGGTTGTTTTGTGAGAAAATAATCAGTAGTTATAATTAAAAATGTTTTGCAGTTACGAAAAACAATTTTCCCATTCATTAATTTTTGTTAAAATCGTTTTTTTGCTAACATCGAAGAGCACGATGGTTGCAAAATCAGAAACGTTCAACCAGAAAAAAGTTTTGAAATTTCCATTCCTGCTTTCGTTACTTCCTTCCCACTACATTTCTACTCCCCACACTCGATCTGTTAAAAAGACGTAAGTCGAAACAACCGAAAAAACAAATCGTGTAATCGGGCACATTCGTTATAATTGTGCCAATTTCAGCGTATTGAAAATATTTATTTATTCATTGATGTTTTTAATTTACAGAAGTGTCAATTTTGAAAAAAATATTCTGAGTTAATCTTAAAAAAAGGCAAAAACAATATAATCAGCATTTAGCATATTTATGGAACAAAATAATATTTTCTTAGTTCCTTCATGGCCGTCTTCGATATGGAGAAATATAAAATCTACTTAGGCATCTTCAAGCCACAGTAAATTTCATTTTAATAGCAAAATCGGTTCTCCTGAGATCACATGTTCGATAAAATGTGTAAAATGCGAAAGTTTGAATTAAAAAAAAATTACATTTATCGTAATTTAAGGTCCTAATACCACCATTTTTCATTTTGGTTTAAGTTACTGTTTTTTTTTTATATTGTACGCGCGCTCAAGGGGTTTTAATACCTTTTAAATGTTAGATTAAACACAGTTAGGAAAAAAAGGAAGGATTTAAGAGGAGATACCGGTGCACATTGGTTTTGAACCTTTGAATATCGAAATCGAAGGGAAAAATAGAGCCGGGTAATGCATTCCATATTCTTGTAGTGCGACTTAAGAAAGAATCTCTTTACTTAACAGTAGTTCTGAAGTTGGGCTCAAGGGTAAACTGATGTGCATTCCTAGAAGTACGAGTGTTAAGGTTATATATTTTTAGGGGAGAAATGTAACTGGCTATTTCAGTAGAACACTGTTTATAAAAATAACAGTAAAATAACGAAAGACATGAAACATTGCGGCGGTGTTCGAGGGTGGCAAATGCTTCCGTTTTATTTCTAAGTTTTTCTTTACTAAAACAATTTATCAGCTATATTCTTCTTTTCACTCTTAAATGATAGGTATGAACTGAGGTATAAATTATAAAAATGTTTTAATTATGTTTTATTTCTAGGTCTTGTGCGAATTGGAAATCGTGTTAAATTTTATCTGATGATATTTTTGGCACTAACCAGGTGCATTATACGTGGAATCTTCAAAATTATGTTTCGGTTGGAATTTGTTCGTAATTTAAATCCAATTCCCATAAGGTCATAGTATTAAAGAACACTTAAATACTACCCTCCAAATTTTTAAAACGGCAGCCCTGATTGTGTCATCTTATTGATTTTTTTTTTTTTTTTTGCAAAAAGCTGAGGAGAATAAAGCTCGATTCATAATGCGACGAGTAATAACGCGACGAGAGCGTGACGTGATTCGCTGTCATTTTTTTTTTCTAGTTATAAAATCGTTCCCAAATTCACAATGCGACGAGTTTCTTGATGACGATTTTTTTGACAGCTTTAAGTTATATATTATGTTTGTTCTTGTTGTGCAGTGTGCGTTTAAAATAATGACAAAAATCAAACTGAAATTACACTTATTATTTAAATATTATATTTGTGTTTGTCCATAGCTGGGCTGGTGAAATGATTTTCGGCTAAAAATGCAAAGAAATTAAAACAATACAACATTATAATATTGTCAACACAAAGATATCTATAAATATAATTTCATTGCCAACAAAATTTATATTTATTTTTGTTAATTTCCACGTATTTGTTGTGTTAAATATAAAAACAAAAAAAAAAACATAAAAAACGTCGACGAGAGCAATTTTTTTTTTTAAGTTTCCCAACTCCGGCGTTACGTGACGACGACAAACGTTTCATTGTGCATACCGTGGCGTTTCCTCGTATACTTACATATATGGTTTGAAATTGGTTTGACAACTACGACGAGTTCTCGTCAAGCTCACGTTGCGTTTTCACGTCGCATTGTGAATCGAGCTTAATGGTTTTATTGTATTTTATGTAGGTATGTATGTTTATTGTATATAAACAATAGCGCAGATCCAACCCCTTGAAAGGACTGCGACCTACTGTCTACTGTCTGTGTCTACTGATACTGACTGTTCTGTTTTGAGTTCTGCTTCAGCCTTCAGCGTTCCCACTTTCGGAAAAAAAGTCGAACACGATTTAAAGAAAAAAGTTAAGTAAATTGAGAAAAATCAAAGTAGATTTCAAATATGGATTTACATAAATCCATATTTTTAATTTTTTTTTGTGTAATAAAATTTAATTAAATTAAACAAAAAATAAATCTATAATAAAAAATTGAAATCCTTTCAGATCTTATATTTATATACATATGCTTTGTTAAATTACTCAGTTGTGTATTTGTATTGTGTTAATGGCCTTCTACACTAGCCCACTCTGTATTAATACATGTGAAAAAAGTGGGACGTAGAATAGTGTGGAAACAAAATATGAAAGCCCAGCCTACACAACCCGACATTTTATCCCACACGATTTGACATGTGTTAATACATGAATAATTTTAGAAATGCAAGGGTTGAAGCAAAATATGAAAAGTCATTTCTTTCACACAAATTTGGCAGTCGCTTGGAATTCTTTCCCACTTTCAATTTCAGATGTATTAATATACAGTGGGCTAGTGTGGAAGGGCTATTACAAGTTAATTTTTGTAATGTAATGCCAGATCTACACGAATTTCAAAGTTGCCAATATTTCTGCCAAAAAAATGGTAAAATAATGGCAGAAATAATTTTTGTATGACATGCATTTACACAAGTTCAAGTAATGGCAGATTTCAAAATACTGGCAAATATGTCATAAAAGAATGAGCAAGTTCATACTTTTTCTAGAACAGCATAATTTGGAAAATGGCATCAGTAAAGTATTAACACATGGCCATATTATTGGCAGCATTTTATGCCAAATTCTCTCTTCCATAATTTTTGTTGGCAAAAATATTGCCAGTATTTAGAGCGTTTACACGATGCAAAGAAAAATGGCTATAATTTGACAGATAAAATGGCATTTTGCCATTCGTGTAAGTGCAGCATAAATCCCTACTAGAGTGAAGAGAGAAAAAAGAATTAGATTTGACCTTTTTTTAAAGGTTGAAGTAGGATGAAGCAATGATTTTAAAAAAGAAGTGGATTTCAATATATTGGCGATAGTGCAAAGTAGGAAGTATTTTTAAAAATAAATTGAAAAAAAAAGAAGTAGATCTACTTCAATTGAAGTAAAGTGGCAACACTGCTTCTGGCTAGTGCGATCTGCGATGTGATGAGGATGACGATGAGTGAAGTTTAGTTATCTTAAACTAGGTACCTATAAACAATTTCTGAAATGAGCTGGGTAGCTTTTTAATATTCGGTTGAGTTATTTTTTTTAAAAGGCGTTTAGGTTTTTTCTTTGTAAAAGTAGGTTTTTGAGAAAAAAATGTATTTGCTTCTGACACGAGTAAAACACATGCAGGTATTTTTTTTATTCAGGCATGCTGAATTTTTATTAAAAATGGGTTTTTGGAACTACAGAAAATACACATTTCATGATTATGTTCGAGTTAATTTTGATTTATTTTAAGTAAACCCCCCCTAAGCCATTCGCTGAAAAAACAGCCAAAACTCGTAGGTAGTTAGGTAGGTACTCAAAAATTTGGTTACTACCTATTAATATCTATAATAGGCATGTATAGGTATTTGTACCCATAATTATTTTCTATTTCATAAAGACAAAACACTCATTAAAAGCCTTAAGCCGACGGCAAAGTTCAAGTTAATGAACAAGTACCTATAGAATTAGAATTATTTTTGTTTGCTTTTTTTTAAATTATTTTAACTGAATAAATAATATACTCAAGGTGTAACTTAAGTCTTTTTAAATGCAGGGTCTTAATTATCGCAATTTCGAATACAACTTGAAACTGTGGATACCCAAATAAAAGAGAACGCAGTTGGTGGGCCAACTACATGTCCCAAAAAAAGTAATAATTAATTAAAAATAGAAATAGATACAAATTAAAAAAATTAATACGATAAAAATCATTATTAAAAATAGACAAACGAATGCATGTTTTAAAATTTTAATAAATTTTGGTTAAAAAAAAATTTGTTGTCAAAAAAATTTGGGACGTACACAAACGAAAAAAAAAGACAAACATAGACAAACGATTATCTATCGAACTGCATTTCCAGATTTTTCGATCGTTATAGTTATAAAAAAAAACGGTGAGTGTACAAACGAATCTAAAACTTGTACAAACGTAGACAAACGATGTACAAACGATTGCAATTAACAGTTTTGCTCAACTCAAAAGTTGGTGGGCCAACTACATGCAAGCGTATATAATAAATATAGTAAAAATTAAAAAAAAACTGTTCATTAAATAACTTTATTTAGAAAGAAAATAAGACCAAGGTTTTCTGTCCTTAAGAAAAGGTATAACAAGGTTAAGGTAAGTGTTACTGTTGTTTTAAAATAATAAGTTTTCTGTTTTAAGTCCCTTTTTTTTAGAAAATTGCCCATCCTGCATAAACAAGGAGGAATAGACCTTACTTCCATAATAGTTAGGGCGTTAAGGGAGCCATCCTTGCACTTCATTCTGACGGGATGAGCTTTGGTACACTAAAAGTCCACATCCTGAATTTACTTTTAAGGAGTGTTGCAACGGTGGCAACACTGGCAGACCGGAGATATAAGAGTTGCCTTTTGACCATGTTTTTACAGGAAATATAAATTAGGCTATAAAATGGGAACGAGACATCGGTTGATTTCGTGGAATATCTCGTTGGTTTTAGTTGAAACCATAGGAATATGTTAATTTTTTGACCCCTTCCCTTCAAGCGTGGGGAGCAAAAAATCCTCGGCAAATAAGGGTTTTTATTTGTCAAAAAATAATGGTTATAAAGTGAATATTCATAAAATTTTAAGATAAGCATCGACGTAGAAATTCATACTCTACAATAGCATATCCGAAATATATTTTTATCCATGAATTAGTTTTTTGTATAATCGCTTTCAAAATGGGGGAGTGGAAAGTGGGAGTATATCAAACCAGTATATATTTGTCTTGGTATAAGCTAAGCATATGGCACATGATCTTAGGATAATTTTGAATGCCCAATCAAAATATTTTCAATATAATTTCCCTAGTCAAAGTTATAAGCTTTGTATAAAATTAAAATAATGACTAAATTTTCAGTGAAACGAGCATAACAATATCAAATTTCAATGGAATGATGATGAAACTTGGCACACATGTCTCATTTGTCGTAAGATAATGGGCAACAAAATTTCCAACAATTCTTGATTAGAAATTCTAATTGGGTTGGATATAGTTCAAAATTGATTTTCGCTGTAAAATTGATGTAAGTTGGACTGAACTTAATAAAAATTGCGCCTTGACAAGGCCCTTGCTGTCAACTGAAGAGTTCAAGTGAGAACGCCGGGACGAAACGCTAATTTCTAAGGACTAAAGGCCGTTAAAAGCTATTTTGAATCAAACTATGTATTTAATTTAAAATTCTTTAAATCCCTTTTTAATGTATAGAACCTGTGAAACTAAATGTTTTTTTTTAATAATTATAATAAAATTATTTTTCTAGTAATGGACATGGAGTCAAATTGAAAATCTTTTAAGTAAAAGGACCTATCGTTTAACTTCTCCTTACTCTTCGGGGTAATATGTAAAATTAGCTAGATATTTATAGAACCAATTTATTCAAATAGTCACATCAATCAAAGAAATCTTTTTGGAATGTTTTCCATTAGAGTTATTGCCACAAGTAACGAAAGAGCACAATGTTATATAGAGAAAATAAAGGCGGGTACGATAAAGAAAAGAAAAGATAACGTCGGTATCTCATATAACTTGATCCTTGGGAAAGTCCTTTGTCTATTATCAATCTGATACACTCACCAAAGTATTTTTCCTTTGCCAAAGTCTTGTAAATTTGTGATAAGAATAAATTGCAAAACATTGTTGCAATATATTATGTTTCACTGTGATGGGAAAAAGCAACAAATATATATATAGCCAAACCATTCTTAGAATATTCGCTCAAATGTAAGTTAATAGCTTCGTCACCGCCACCCACTAAGTTTAGAGATAAATATTTTTCTGTGCGAGAATGACAAACTAAGCACCGTTATTTATTTTTTTCATATTATGGACTATGGTGACAAAATGCGTACTAAGAGTGTGTATACTGGCTCTCTCATATAAAATTTCCTAGAAAGAAACAAATCACCCAGTGTGGTGCTCTCCTCATGCAGTTCCATGAATCATTTTGAGCTTTATGAAAACTATGTTTTACGTATCAATGTGCCACTGTTTTCTTTTGTACTATTTAAGTCATTAATTTATGTATTGAATTGATACTAAGTCAAAATATTAAAACAAAGTTTTTTTTAGTGAAAAATCACAACTTGTAATGTATAACTACTTTTCTTAGGCTTGATTAATATTTTATAGATTAAATAAAATTCATGATTGAGTCTAATTTTCAAGCGAAATTGCATTATTTTTATAATTTATATTATAATTTATATAATATTAATTCTTTTTTATTTCCTTGAGGAGGAAATATGTATAGGTACCTACTTTCAATAATATAGAAAATTAAATTTATAAAAAAGATAAGAATTCAAAAATTGACACTCTCAAGCGAAATTTTTAAATTTAAAAAAAAAAACAAAATTTTTCAAAAAATATTTTGTAATATTATTTCTAAAACTGCATAAATCAAGTTTAAAAATTCTTCAAATGCTTGTAATTGCTTGTGACATCTTTGTATTTAATAAAAAAGTTTAAAACTAATATTTAGGGCTGGCCACGAGACGAGAAAAGTCTCGCATGAGACGAGACGAGATTGCCTTTTAAGCAACCGAGACGTGACTGTATATTTGGATCGAAATTTACAGAGTCTTATAATTTAAAAAATCCAATGTCAGTTAAATATTTATTTTCTTCTGCACATATTCAAACTATAGTCGAAAATATTTCGTTCCAATAATCAACACGTTGTTCGGTAATCATATTTTTTGGAGACGATACCGAGACGAGACTTAATTATACGAGACCGACACGAGACCGAGACGAGACTGAACATTTCCGATTTTAACGAGACCGAGTTTTCAAACTGTTTTGGATTACACAGCCCTACAGTCCTACGAGCTATACAGCAACGTTGACCAGGTCAAAAAGCTGAAAATACAGCGGCTGAGATGGCTGGGGCAACGCAACGCACCTGCCCGACGAGTCTTCGAACCCAACCCCGATGGTATACTCAGCTGAGGAAGAACCCGTAACAGGTGGCGCAAACAAGTGGATGACGACATCAAAGCACTCGGTGGGCGCAACTGGAAGCCGTTTGCTAGGGACAGAGCTGGCTGGAGGGGCTTGTTAGTTGAGGCCGAAGCCCATCCTGGGCTGTGAGCGCAATCTAAAGTAAAAGTAAGTACAAGGGTTTTATCAAGAGTCATTTTATAGATTTTTTTTTGCGGAACTCAAATATTTCAACCGTTTTTTGCCGTCTCTGGGTTTCGAGATATTACCGTTAGAAAATTAAAAAATCATGTTTGTTCACTATTTTGGGGACTACTTGAACAATTACACTTACACTGAAATAATAAGGGTATTCATGCAACGTCGTAAGTTTACACAAATTTTGTAAAATGATAAGTTTACACAAAAGTTTGCATGAACGACCTTTTAATTAATTTGGTTAAATGCTGTGTAATTTAATCAGCTATTTGCTTATTTGACAGATTTGGTGTGTGACACATTATAAGTGTTTAGATTTTGAAGTTATTTTTCAATGATGAACCTCTCCCGAACCAATGCGAAAACGGAGCCGAATGTCTCGCAACGATAACAAAATTGTAAGATACACGATGGAACTACGTCGTAGGCTTACGGTAGTGGTTGGACGAAAATGATCGAATACAAAAAAATGATATACCAAGTGCGTCATTAATGTCGGTTTCTTGATTCGCGCCCCCGATATTGATGTAGTTTTGTCGTCGCCAACAATTTGTTGGGGAGAACTTTTATAATTATACCTTAATAGTTCTACGAAAAGTAGCTTGGCTAATCATTGATTAAATGAAGAAGTCCTAATTATTTTTTCGTACATAAACAACGTTTTAAGTCACTTTTATTGCCAACTAATCGCGATTCGATAATTATAGAACACGGGCAGAGTTTTTTTTAGTTCTCTGAGTGAGATATCATATTATGCAAATCATATTTTTGAACGCGCCTAATTTTAAAAGTCAGAATGACGTTTGGATAAGTTTAACAAAATAAATGTGGTGAAATTTCCCCATCAAAATCCTTGGATAATTTTAACCAAATTGTGTAAACCATTTCCCATACAAAATTGGACAGTTCATTTACCTACCAAACGATAAATTAAACCAAATCGTAAACTTATCTAGTGTTTAACGACTTTGCATGACTACCCTTATAGACCAAGAGCCCACAGCAAATTTTGGGAGTGGATTGATAACCAAAATATGAGTATGAGGGTTTGTAGGTGCATGTATCGCTGTATCAAAAACCACCGTCTGGCAGGTTTTTTTTCAGCCTTTGACGGGGGTGGGGGATTGAAAATAGCGATTTTTAAATTTATTTTGTCAGAGGTATTGCCACTTCAATAAATTTTAAAAATATATGCCGTGATGCTCTGTCAATTCTTTAAGTCAAAACGTCATAATCTTGGAAATCCGATCAATAGAACTCAAAAAATACGCTTTTTAAGAAGACCTTTTCGACTTTTTTTTGGAGAATTATAAACACACAAAAAATCAACAAAAAAAGTCTCCAAAAAAAATCGATTAAGGTTCGCTTAAAAACCTAATATCTTGAGTTCTATTGGTCGGATTGCCAAGATTATGACGTTTGGACTTAAAGAAAATGACAGGGCATCACATAATATATTTTTTAAATTTATTGAAGTGTCAATACCTCTGACAAAATAAACTGGAAAATCGCTATTTTCAAACCCCCACCAAAGGCTGGAAAAGAAACCTGCCGGACGGTTGTTTTTGATACCGTGATATATGCACCTACAAACCCTCATACTCATATCTTGGTTATGAATCTACTCCCAAAATTTGCTGCCGGCTCATAGACTATTAATATTTCTAATTTTTGTCTACTTTGTTAAATTTCCTGGAAAATATTTAGCAGTAGCTTTATACAAAATAAAACATACGATAGGTATACTGATATTAAGTTGTTATTCTTTAACTCACAAATCAAACAAGCTTATTCCTTGCGTGAACTCATTGAAAAAGGCTTGTCAGATACAACTGATGGAATTTGAAATTTAGACCAAGCCCTATACATAGCCTTATATCATTGTGGGCAAGATCCAAAAAATTCGATCTAAGCTTTATTCGATAAGCTTTATTTTTGTGAGATCTCATTTCCCCGAAATTACCAATTCATTTCAGATGACACTTAACGTTTTATATTTTAAAACATCAAACAATAATTTTGATCAGCAAATTGGGACAAACAGGTTAAGTTTTCCATTAACAATGCAAAGAAATGCGTAAATTGGATATTCATTGCTGACCTAACAATAATCAATAAGGTGTGCATAGTGCCGATTCTCTCATATCAAAAACAAAAATAACAAAATAAATTGTAATAAAATGATAAGAGACACAATTATTAATTCTCATTAAAGTGCCAGAAGCTTTTCAATGATCATGTGTGATAAGATAAGTTAAAATTCTGTGAAGACGTCATTAAAAGTGCTTATCTAATAAGGAATTTGAAAAAAAAATACTTCTTTTTGTTGATAGCAAGTAAAGACTAACAAAACAAATACGTTTCTGAGGTTTTATATTTGTCTAATATCATTTTGAGCACTAAATTTTTCAATTTCGTTAAGAATTTAGATCCATCGTTGATTGAATGAAGCTTAGAAAAGATGTAAGCCTTGCATAGCCCGACGGCAGTCCTTCAGCACATGAATCCTGAGCAACAAACGAGTTTATTCCAATCTGTATGAAATTACCATTCGAAGGCGAAGTCACAAGTGGACCACCTGAATCTCCACTGCAGATACTCTGGTTTCTATTATTTGTTCCCATTCCACACATGGTAGATTCGATAACTACGTCTTCGCCAAATTGAGAAACACATCTTTCATTGTCAATGATAACCACTAAAGCGGCTAACAAACCTTCCGAGAACTCAAGGTCCTCATCATCTGTATATCCAAATCCTGCTATAAGTGCAGTTGTTCCCACGAAGCTTTTACTGTCATCGCTAGGAGGGACAAGTTTTATTGGCTTAATGTTGTCGGAAAAGGTCAGCGAAGTGGGCAATTTTATAAGGGATACATCGTTGTTTAAGACTTCTGGGACGTATTTAGGGTGGAGAAAGAATTCAGTCGCGGTCATCGATACACTGTAAGTCTTCAAATTGTTTGTTCCGAAGATAAGAAAGAGCGATGTTTGTCGGTATGTACAATGACCAGCAGTTAAAACCCAATTAGCTGCTATGACTGATCCACCACAGAGGAGGTCATCGGATAGATTTTTCTTCAATATGACTTGCCATGGAAGTACCCCAACTGGTACTTTAACACCATTGATAATCCGAAAAGTCTAGAGAATTTTAATTTTTAATTTAGATAAATGAATGTTTTAAGAACTAATCTTACCGGAATACCCGAAACAGCGTTAAAAATGACCAGTATAACAATCACAACAAATAATAATTCCCTATGCATGATGTTCCTTTTTCTGAGTTAATAAATTGACTGAAAGCCATAGTTTATTTGCTTCTTTTTAATAATTTGCGATAAAAGAAATGGTGATAAGTGAGTACTCATAAATTGAGACAAGGGCTACTAAAATATTTAACTCATGAGCTTATTAACTTTTAATAAATTTTTTTAAGATAAGGGCAGCAATTAGTAACTTCCGATACTATGTATTATAATTGAATCATTTGAGATTTTAATTGTATCTTTTAGTCATAAATATTGGCCCATGCGGGCTTAAAAAAAAACTGTATGATAAGTGCAATTACTTGTACAATAACATTTAACGTAAACAATAGAAAATGCACAGACTACAGGCAATGCCTATCTAGGTGCACAATTTCTTCTTAAAAATGTAACTTGCAGCTTATTAATGCAGCTTATTCTATATGTTTCGGTGTTTCATACGTCTAAGATTGGTAACACCATCATCTTACTGATGAGCCAAACTGTTTTTTTTCAGGGCGAAACGCATATGCACTAAGGTTCGCAGATAAAATCCAAATTGAATAGAAAAATTTGGCGGGGAGGGGGGGTAAGGGCTTCGAAAAATTAAAGATGTTAAAAATATTATATTTACGAAAAGTCGAAATCTTGACTTGAAGGACAACAAGAGTATTTACTACTTGTCATGAATAAGTGCTTCTCGTCTAGCCATTCGGATTCGGCATAAAATTGTAGGTCCCTTCCATTCCTACCGACACACGCACACAGGAATGGTTGCGCGTTGTTAGTCACTAGGCCCTGGTTCTTCACGAGCCGTTGCGCCACCCAATTTATTTTTTTTATCATCGTTATTTTGGATAAAATTATTCTTTCGAGTTCGATTTTTTTACGAATCCAAATCTTGCCCTATAGAAACCTATATCACAAGTAAGAAGTAATTAACAAATTAATTTTTAGACCAGAGTACCTAAGAAGATATTTAAAAAAGGACAAGTTTAAAAATGTTGCGGTGTTTTCTAGATGGTGGTGCCCGAGGTGTAGGAGATTAGATTTTCAACATTATTCCAATATAACACAAACAAGAAACCAAATATTCCAAAATACCCTTATTTTTGTAAAAGAAATTATGAAAACATGACTAAAGTAACATTGGGTAGATTGTTATGCATTAAAATGGAAAAAAATGACTTTAACATAATCTATGCATATAGCACATCATTTCAAGGTAGTTTTTAATGGGAATCTGGTGAAACTAAGACGATGCGGTTACCGTAAAAAAAGTCCTAGTTCTTTTTATGTAAGTATTCTATTTCTTATGGCGACCAAATATAAGTAGATTATATAAAAATATCTATGGTAAAATGGTGCTTTTTTGTGAAAAAAAAATACCCGCATGAAACTTGGTATAAATGTCAAGAGTGACACGCGATTCAACAATCAAAAAAGGCTTTAGTAATATTGAGTAGGGTAGTTTTTTTTATGTACAACAATCTACCCCGCTCTCCCTCTACAAAAAAAACACCTTTCCCAACAAAATATTTGTATAGACTCTTTTGATTCTTTATTCTTAATAAATAGCCCAGTCAAATTAGACAAAAAAAAGACCCTAACCCGGACAAAATTTTTTACAGGTATATTTTTTAGTGGAAGTATTCAGAACAGTGTCCTTAATCAACTGTGAAAAGTCCCAAGCAATTAATGTCAATGTCAATGTTTTGTCAGTTTCGTTTATGTTCATGTGTTCGTCGTCGATGTTACGTGTGGAAAGTTTTGTCACTGGCGACTTATCTGTTATCTCCTTCAGTTAACGAAGGAGCTAAGCCCGAGCCGGCAGCCGTGACTTCTACCGACGTTTTGGCACATATCTTGGCACATAACTTTCCATAATTATTTCATAGTTTTGAGTTTGTTAGTTAGTTTGGTTCCGCAGCTGGATTGTTGGAGAACCCCACATAAGCTCCCCCACCAACGTCAAGGTCAAACTCTCGGGGGCTAAGAGTACCATAATTTATATTTGTCGGCTTTTGGCTATACATGGGGTATATTTTTGTCCTAGAAAGATCATTCAAACGTAAAGTGGACATGCTGTGGGGATGGGCGTTAAAGAATAGAATCATAATAGCAGTCCCTTCTACAGCTGATCTTGCTTCAGAGGATATTCTAAAAATTATATCATGCAACTGCGAATGTTAATGCGAGGGTAGCTTGCCTACAAAGTGGTCTAAGCTGCATGGCATTCTGTGGTTAATGCGCCGTCCGGTCATGGTTGTTTTAATTGACCAGAAGACATCGACGAAAACGACAGCGAAGTATTGTTCAATACCAAGGTAATGATTGTATTACATGCGCAAATGTCTTCAGATACTGAGGAGATCAACCGAAGCTGCTGAAAAAATTTTAAAGTTCTTAACACAATATTCCTCCTATAAATATCCAATTCGAGACTCGAATAAATGTCAAAAATTCGTCCACAGCTGGATTCTACTTTTGTTTCTTATAGGACGTAGAGCTACATAGCGATGTTGTATTTTGTATGCGTGTAAAATCGTAATGTACTATGGATAAAACACGCATTTTTTTCTTCTTTAGACCAACGTTGTATTTTTCTCTGTTATCATTTTAATAATAACATGTTCTAGGGTTCCTTTTTTTTGTTTGTCATAATTAATATACTTAAAAAACTTCTCCTAGCATTGTTTTATTGGGGATTTGTTGTATAAGTACTGTTCTGGAATTTTTTTTCGATTTTGCAATGCACTGCAATTACTTACTCTTTTTTAGTAGTTTCATTCAAAACAGTGTAACCATAAAACACCTGTTTCTAATTATATGTATGCGTCTCTGATTTTGAAGTCAAAGTCTGTCCATTTTACGCTTGCATGGTCTTTCTAGAACAATTAGATAGCCAGAATATCAAAAAGACGATAAATTCAGATGATGGTACTTTTTATTTAAATGGTGCTCTAATTCCAACAGGGATTTTTCGGTAACTTATTACCACAAATGATTGCTGGTGCTGTTCTGAACATGTAAAAAATGTTGTCCGGGTCAATGTCTAATTTCACTGGGCTAAAAGTAAATGTAATGCTTTCAGCAACATTAATGACGGTCGGAATTATTATTTTTTCGACGGATTTTGTGTACTATTTTACCTGTACTAATAAGGTGGTTGATAATAAGAAAGGCTTTAATTTTGTTTGCTAATTTGTAAAACATTAAAAAAAAATTCCACCAAAATTGAGTATTTATTTGGATAAGTATTAAGTTCAATTGATTTAAGTCAATTGGTTTTGAAATTGCTTTTGTTACAGCATTTATTTACATAAATGCATTTACATAGATTATATTTATGTATCATTAATGTTAATCCTGGCAAGAATCTGCAAACGATTAAAGCATTAAATCTCTTTACTATTTCAATTGATTAATTTTACAGAAAAAAAAAACTATTATTGAGGATATTGAATATATAATGGGAGAGTGAGTTGAATTTCCGAATAAGAAAGAACAACAGGATGGTAGCAACAGGCAAATGCTATATCATTGAATAAGCAAAATAAAATAAAACAGTGAAAAAGTAGAATAATTGAAAAACTGGCCCTTTATATTCTACGAGTACAATATTCTCTTGAAAGTCAGAATTACAAAATAAAAGTTGTTATTTGAAATGAAATTAAAAGAGATTTTTTAACTAAGGAACGTTAAAATTTGAAATCCAAGAGCAAAAGAGAACGTACTCTTGCAAAAATGCACATTAACTTCTTAAATTAACTATTATGAATGCTATCAAATCCAGAATTATGACATTATTTGCCAGGAATAAATAAATATTAATATAGGTTATAACTTGACTTTTGGAATTGAAAAAAAAAAAAATTCGAAACTATTTCAATAATGAATCTCATTTTTTTTAATTCTAATGTTCTCTTCTCTCAGTAGGTCAAATAGCAAGAGAAAACAAAACGTAATCAAACAACTTAGTTTGATTTTCTGCATAAAAATATGGATTGCATTGAATTATTTATAAAGTGATGTAAAACAGGCAAGAAACAGGCAAGTATACCTACCTAGCAATCATGTAAATCATGAATTTGTTTTCATGAGTTATGGGTGGTTTTTTTGTCGAATAAATAAAGAAAGAAGTATTGTTGACAAAGCAAATATGTATATTAGGGTTAAGGGATGTATCTTGGTTCTACACATAAGAGTACAAATTTTCAAATTCAAAATAAGACGGAAAGGAATACAAAAAAGGGTATATGAAATACAAAAGAAGAGCAAAATAGTACATGCGTAGAAGAGCAAGTTTACTCTTAGCGGGAAAATAGTAACTTCTCAAAATTACTGCCATATACCTACTCGTACATTAAAATACTTCTGTCCATCTATCTTATAGGGGATGAAGATTATAATCATTAAAATTACTTCTGTTTTAAGTGGAGTTAGATAATGAATATAATTCAATTAAAAAGTACAGTGATATTTTTAAGAGTCGGTAAACATCGACCAAAATATGTATCTTAGTGGGATATGAAACTTGGTATAAATTGATTTTTAAAACGAGAAAAATGATGTTGCTGGAAGAAAAAATAAACAAATGTTGAAAACCCGTTAGTAAAAATGTTGTTTTTTTTTCAAAAACTACTTCAAAAAGGAGAATGGGCATTTTGGTCTACCTATTGCCCACGAATGAGGTATATATCGTTGGAAAGCTTAGCCTTACTAGATCATTTTTTTGTATGGACACAAAGCTGTAAACGGTGCGGTGGGGTTAAGGAAATATATGGCAACAAAGATTGCAATTAGAGCTAAAATTAATTGCAATAGTGTTACATTGAAATGACAGTATTGGTCACTTTCGATGAACTGAATAGAACACAAAATAAAGGAACTTTTATACCAATGGGAAAAAATGTCGAATAATATCATGATGGAAGAATAAAAGAAAATTCTACTTTTTTTATTCAATTTACCGAATTTAATGAATGGGAATAGTTGTGCGTCTAGTGCCCACAATTGAGGTATACAACGTTAGAAAGCTTAGTTCAAGAGCATCATTTCTTAATATGGACACAGAACTATAAACCATGGGGTTAAGGCAGTATATTACAAAATATAAACAATTCGTTCATGTTTATTCTAATTAGCAAAGTGTTTTTCTTATTTTTTGTGGTCGCTTATTTTAGCCAACTCCCATTGTTTAGAACAAAAAATATACTCGCACGTTGGTACACTTCATAGTACCTAATCATTTTCATAGGTCTCGATTCTGGGCACTAGGTAGACCAGCTACCATATATTTTCGCCCATTCTCCTTTTAATAATTGTGTTCTTTAATTATTAAAATATACTGTTATAGAAAAAACAATTTAACTTAACACTGTTACCTATTTCAAAAGTATCATAGTTGGATAAACTGATTATATGTTTCTTCATACAGAAGATTCTAGAAGAAAGATATCTAAAAATAATATTGCATATCAAAACTTTCAACATTTTTTTTTTTTGATTTAAGCCTAGTACGCTGCTGATGCAACGGAAAATCACTTACAAAAATGACACAACGAAATCATAAACGAAAAATTTCGTTCTGCTTTTCATTTTGCAGTACGCTGTTTAATGAGCGGAATCGATAATTGTAGCAGATTATTTGGAGAAGTCTACACCCCTTTTTCGCACAGAATTAACTGACCAGACCATTAATCGTGTGTGGAAAAATGACATTTGAGTGTCATTCGTGTTTGTATTTGTTTTTTCTTTCATTACAGCATAACTTTCTGTGATTGTGTTTCCTTTGTGTTTGTTTTTTCGTTTTTAATTGGTGACACTTTCAAAGAGAATTTGTTCCCGGTGCTTTCCGAAAGCATTTTGCTGTCGTGTTGGAGACCAAAGAAAAAATTCGTTACGTATCAGCAGCTAGTACGCTTTTTTAAAAAGAAAATTAAATGGAAAGTTAATTTTTCAAATCGGGTTTATAAAATTTCTTGAAATTAAATTTTGATCAAAGACGGTTTTTAAATTTGGTTTGCATACGTTCATCTTTTGTCAAGGAATTAAATGGCTCAAACTTCAATATGAATAACTAAATACTTTTAGCAAATAAACAAAATATTTCATGCTTTCGAACATTAATGTGATTACTCGTACCAGGTTTTTACATAATATCGTGTATAAAATATCAATTTGAAATTCAATTCAATTATAACTTAAGATCCGAAAATCAGAACTCAATTTAAAAAGTCTTCTAATTAAAAAACAAACAATTTAATTCTTTTCAAAATCGATTTAGATTTTTAAACGAATTTTTCTTTTAATAAATATGAATTTTGTTGGTGATACTGATAAACTACTAAAATACCCTTACCAACTCGCCTATTGCATTTATCGCCATATTGAAGAGGAGGGTTCGGGCAACAAATTCGTATATTTTTTTTTATTTTTGAATAATTAAATAAATGTTATGTTAAGATATACAACATAAAAATTCATCGCTGACTCAATCACTCGTCTAGTATGAAATTTTGTGTACCTTCTCATTTAATTTTACCCACAAATGTAGTTGTTCAACCTAATTTAATGGTCCTAATCCGCAGATAATAAGTACCGAAGTTTCATGGTTTCATATTTGACGAATAAATCAATAAAGGTATAGTATTTTCCACTCAAACGCTTCAGTTGGCGGTGAACACCTATTCTTCGATTTGTATTGATATTATTGTGTCCTTACACGCAAGGCGCATTTAATGCTTTAAATACTTTGAATAAATTTCGAAATGTATTTTCTAGTCTATAATAATTTCCCTTGAGTAATTGGTTGGGTAGTTATGATTTACTGGCCTATCTTAAGGTGGTAAAACATCATTCAATTTATTCAAATTCAGTTTCGGAACATGAATGTTCTCCTTATTGAACGCTTAAACGTTATATGAATCGTTTTAAACATATGGGGCATATTCATGGTCGCAGATAGACGCAGGTTTAACTAAACTTCAGTTTAAGACAATTTTGGCTCAATGAATACAGACCGATTTTAATTACAAATTGTTGGTTTTATATTTGTATAAGATAATTAACTTGGTATACTACACAAATAGCTTCAAATATTTTGAAATGATAAACTTAGAAAATTAGAATCAACGTCTGAAAATTTAACTAAACCTATGTTTAAATTAGACCAAGGTCTAATATGACTATGAACACGCCCCAATTTGTATAAGCATTGAGTTCCTTGAACAAATTACTGATTATAACACACAACTAAATTAAGGATCATAATAATTATGAATATTTAACTACATAAATATCTACTCCATGCCATTCTGCAAATGATTTTATCGACAAATTCAAAAACTTTTACTTTTTATTGTTAGCTTTTTATGACACTTTGAATGAAAACTTTAGAACTTTCAATAGAGAGAAGATAATTGCAATCATAATATTAATTCATACTCATACAAACATATAAATTTAAATTTTATCTGATTAGGGCGAAAATTGCATTTCTTTGGACTTTGGTGCTAGGTTAATATAAACATAAGAAAACTTCTTGTAGAGTTTTTGTTATGCCCTTAATGCAAAGAAATTATTGTAAGCCTTCTTTTTCTGTAGTTTAATTTTAAAATTAACTAAAAAGAGGTTTTTTGTGACCCACAATTTCTCATTAGAGCCCTTGTTATTTTGTTAAAAGAAAACAGCGCATTTAATATCTTCGCAAACCGTATTAGTTGTTTCAATATGCAATCAAGTGAAAAGTACCATTGGGCCATTTTTCGTCTACAGATATTGGGGACAAAAACAAAATTTGAACTATCATTAGAAGGTTCCTTGTATTTTTTTTGGAAATGTTGGTTAAAAAACTGTCATTTTTTTTTTTAACTATTCTTCTTTATGACGTGTGTGAGGAAAAAATATGCCTGAATCCATAAAGGATTGTTTGCTCTCAAAACATTGGAGCTGGGAAACAGTTTTCCACATTTTTCAGTAGTTATTTTTAAAAACTTTGAGTTATACTTAATTTTAAAAGAGAATGCCCAAAAATGTATGGACAAAAAACCCAGGGTCGTCATATATGGATTGAAAGGTCATTAATTGTAGATAACAAATATGGAATTATTTTCTTAAAATGTTAACCCCCGCACTGGCCATGACAGTTTTTAATTCTTAAAACTAAGTATTTCTTCGTGTAAAAAAAGTAAAAAGTGACAAATCTACATGTTGTGGTGGATGCATATCAATACATAGATTCTCACAGGTCACTAAAACCTGCAGCCATTAGATAGCGCTATATTTGTTCACAAAATGGCGGTTATCACCCATAATGTTGCACATAAGTTTTATTAGAAATATAATCAATGAAATACTTGAAATCTATTCAAAATTATAATAGTTATAAAAAGTAAATAAATAGTTGCTACATGACCCATGTGCCATTATGTATAAATCCATGTTTCTATATTTTACACTACATATCACTTTCTAATCACAAGAAACTCGTTATAATAAAAATAAATAAATTGTCTTAGCCAGCCCCGGGGATAATGTTGGATTTACATTTATCTTCGTCTGAATTCTGCAAAAAAAGGGGATGCAGAAAATCTTCGTACATGCAGATTATAGGAAGTGCCATAATGCAGATATGAAGTCGAACATGTTCATCTTCTTAATGGTTCTCTTTCACACGCTGGTAGTTTTGGCATACATCTGTCCCGCTCTACTTTTCTTCATATTTGGAGACGAAGATACATGTAAATCCAGCATAACGTTTAAAGAAAACAATTTCATATTTGATATCTGCAATCAAAGCCGTTTCAATTCATATATGTTTTATTTTAATCGACGCTGGGTTTTTCGGGCATTCTCCTTTGTATTTATTACTCATGAAGTTTCATTATGTTAAGAATAAAATTGATCCGAAATCAAAATGATTTTGATAAAAATAAACTGCACGACTCAATCGCTCAAACTTGCTCTTGTAGCTAACAACTTTAACGCAGCTAGAAATGGAAATGTATGTTTTTGATTCAATAATAAAATGATGCCTTAAAAATAAAATGTTAAGTGGTAAATAAATAAAATGTTTCAATATATTATTTGTTATATAAGTTTTAATAAATTTGTTTCTAACAAAAAAACATTTAAATAAACTGTAGCCCTATAATGGATATTAATGGTACTTGGCACTGATTTTTGGTTTTCAAATTTCTCGTTAACGGCTTCACCGAATTCAACCAATCTTAACAATTTTGCATTAAATAAAATTTCGAACAAAATATTAGGTAATTTCTATTTTCTTTTTGTAAATTCAGTATTTTGAAAACATATTTATATTTTTTTTGTTTATTTATGTTCAGGAAGTTTTATTTAGAGGAAAAGTAATTTTTAAGAAAATTGAACTAACGAGTTTTAATTAATATACAAATATCAACCCAATCAAATTGCATACAGACCGTTTTTCTCCAAATCTGTCAATTGTACGAAAAAGAGTGTACTTTTTTGTGTCGAATTTTATGAGATGCAATGTGTACCTCCAATTTGTTTTCAAAAGAGCCTATATTTTTCGAGTAATTTAGAAAAAAGTGCATTTTACCCCCTTTACCACCCCCTCTCCACCCCCAAAAAAACAGCTTTGTCGGATTTTTTTGAAAGTGAATATCCTATTTTCCTGGATTAAAGTTTGACAGAAAAAAAAGAAAGACATTTTAAGGAATTATTATTAAATTCCTTTAAGTAAGCCTTCCAGCCAGGATGTGAATAGGTTCCTTTCATTCAATTAATATTTTATCATTTCGGATATCACTTCCGTCGTCTTCAATTAATATTTTTTTCATTTGGCATTAAGTAATCCTCTTATGAATTAAAAAAAAAAAAACAAAAATATAAACTTACCACAGAAATGTAGCAATCCGATTTTAATATTGTAATCCAATTCCTGTTTGTTGAGGAAATTTGCGTTTTTCTATTAAACAACAAAAAATTATCACTTAACCAAACAGATGTATAGAGACAGGAATTTTGAATTCGAACTTTCACTATTAAAACTGGTTATTCCGTAAAACAAAAGCTATGCAACATTTTTTTGGTATCGCCTGGATTGAAAATCCCCTCTTGGAGCCACCGTACCACAGAAATTAGAAAATATTATATTTTATTATATAATCAACTTCACTAAAGATTTGCACAAGGAAATGCAATATTTTATTTTTAACATAGATTTAAATTGAAAACTTCTATTCATTTAACTTTCAATTTTCTTACACATTGTACATGATTTTATTTGTTACAAAATTCTACGTCCTTAAGGTTTTTTTTTATTGTATTTTGTTTAATCAACGAGGCCAGCAAAAGCGAATTTGAGTTTTAGGTCTATATCGACGAAAGTAAAATCTGCAACTGATCGTGTACATTGCACCTGGCTTTGCTGAGCGAATGCAATTGCAAACAATTTCCATCGAAACCCAACCTCTACTCTCCCCTGTCTTAAGTTCAATCACCGACCATTAGCACAATATCAAACACTGACTACGACACGACGACGACGACGATGGCAAAGTGTTGCGGATGGGGAACTTAGAGGCAGCAAAGAGAGGCAACCACGATCACTACTACCCAAAGCCAAAACCACCAGCAATCGAGTTCGCGGAGATCTTGTTGTAGATCATTTACAAGAGAAGTTTGTACTGAATTCAATAGATTCAAAAGTCCAAATCCAAACGCTGCGTTACTTGCTTAAGATGGAAGTCTCTTGGGCAGGGCCGGACCAACCATATGTGCAAGATGTGCAAATGCACAGGGCGCAACATTCTGGGGCGCATTCCAAGGAGCAAGAAAATGTAATCTCATCTTGCGCAAACAAATATGCACTGCCATTTGCACTGCCATTCGAAGACGCTTCTTTACGGTGGAAAAGAAGGTCCTCAGAATGCCAGATTCCTGCAACTAGAGGAGGAATTTATGCGGTATAGGATGGACATATAAGGGATAATTGAAGTTAGATGGCTGGGCTCGGGTATGTTTAAGTCACCAACCCGTAACACTGTACTATTCTATTCCGAAAAAACACCTGGAAGCGCTCGGGAATCTGGCGTTGGATTGCTGCTTTCCAAAACAGCTCTCAAAAGCTTAATTTCCTGGGAGCCTTTAGGTGACAGGATCCTGAAAGCCAGGTTCCGGACTAGAGTACGTCGCGTCACCATCATACAGTGTTACGCCCCAACTTTGATCTCTTCTGACGAGGAGAAGTAGGCCTTTTATAACCGGCTGAGTGCTGCTTATGATAGCGTTCCACGAGGTGGTATAATTATGGTGATGGGAGACTTAAATGCCAAGGTTGGCAATGACAACACTGGGCTAAGGCATGTCATGGAAAAACATGGTGTTGGTAACCGAAACGACAATGGCGAACGATTTGTCGATTTCTGCAACACCAACGGCCTTGTTATTGGAGGGACCATGTTCGAGCATAAGACGTGCCACAAAGTCAGTTGGGTGTCGACTGACAGACAAGCAACTTCCAACCAAATTGACCACTTCGCGATCAGCCGGCGTTTTAGAAGCAGTCTCCAGGATGTCCGTAACAGAAGAGGTGCTGACATGAGAATGGCCCGGGACCACCATCTGATGGTTGCTACCGTAAGATTGCGTACAGCTGCAGTTCGGAGATCCCTAGGAAACACTCGAATGCCCAAGTTTAATACAGATAGACTAAAGGATCCCGCAGTGCACCAACAACTAGGGGACCACCTTTCACAAGGATTGAACGCAACCAGCAGCACGGAAACCACATCCATCGAAAATCATTGGTGTGCTGTGAAAAATGTGTTCGTATCCGGTGCTGAAAGTATAGTCGGCCGGGCGCAAGGAAGAAATAGTGCTTGGCTTTCCGACGAAACTTGGGCAAGGATCGAAGAAAGGAAACACCTTAAAGCTCACATCGCAGCAGGAAGAATCGAGCTTGAGTCTACGTACCGCATGAAGATTAGGGAAGTTCACCCTAGTGTGCGACGTGATAAGCGTAACTACATCAACGCATTGGCTACGGTAGCAGAAGAACCCGCTAGTAGGTGTGACAGTAGGACCGTCTACAGAATTACCAAAGAGCTCACTTGTGTCCAGAGCTCTTAACAACACCTGGTTAAAGACACAAACGGATCCCTGCTAATTTCGGATGAGGATCAGCTCATAAGGTGGAGGGAACACTTTTCTGCGGTTTTAAACCGCGTTTTCGCCAGTGAAGTGAACCCTATTCCCACTGAGCTACCCGAAGTAATAATTTCCCGAATACGCACCGTACCCCCCAGTAAAGAAGAAATTATCACCGCCATCAAAGCACTGAAGAACAACAAAGCGGTTGGACTTGACGGTATTCCTCGAGAGCTCTTAGGAGCAGCCCCAACAACATTGAGCGAGCTACTGCACCCACTTATTAAGAGAGCTTGGGAAACAGAGAGCTTTCCTGAAGAGTGGAAAAAAGGAATGATTGTCAAGCTCCCAAAGAAAGGAGATCTCACACAGTGCGAAAACTGGAGAGGAATATGCGTTCTGCCTGCAGTAGCCAAGATAATATCAAGGATAGTATTGGACCGAATTAAAGACCACCTCGAAGGCACGCTCAACGCCGAACAAGCAGGTTTCCGCACTGGATCTTCCTGTGTGGATCACATCAACACCTTGCGGATCATCATCGAACAGTGCGTGCAATATCGATCACCGCTTCACCTGCTGTTCATCGATTTTGAAAAGGCGTTCGACAGTGTCAATAGAGATTTTATTTGGCTTGCTTTGCGCAGGAGGGGCATCCCAGATAAATTGATTGCTAATATCAAGGCTACAAATGATGGATCCAAGTGTCACGTTTTGCACAAAGGTAGGCTGTCAGAGGAGTTTGAAATCCAAAAGGCAAGGCTGTATACTGTCACCAATACTGTTCCTGTTGGTGATTAGTGCAGTACGTCACAGCTTAACCCTTACACAGCAGCTTTGTCAAATGGAAATGGTAGAATTCAGTGGACTCTGCAATCTCACCTCAAACATCTGGACTACGCGGACGACGTATGCTTACTCTCTCATAGGATCATGGATCTCTATCAAATGACAACAAGGGTGGAGAGAGAAGCAGAAATCGTAGGGCTTAAGATCAACTCGGCAAAAACTAAAAGGATCAGCCTTGGAACTTCCTCAACAATCCAAGCAAATATTTCTGTACAACCGGTAGAGATGGTAGGGGATTTCCAATATCTTGGGAGTATTGTCTCTACGGGTGGCGGAACTGAACTGGACGTAAACAGCCGAATCAAAAAAGCAAAGGCTGCGTTCGGAATGCTGTCCAAAATATGGAGAAACAACTCTTTTAGCTTAAAGACCAAACTACGACTGTTCCGCTCCAATGTTGAATCCGTTCTGCTTTACGGCTGCAGCACTTGGAAAGTCACTGACACTGTCACTAGAAAGCTGCAAACCTTCGTTAATAGATGTCTATGAAACATCTTGAGGATTTTCTGGCCCAACCGTATCTCAAATGCCGAACTTCATGCGAGAACGGGTCAGGAGCCCATAGACTCCATTATACGAAAAAGAAAGTGGCAGTGGATTGGCCATACGCTTCGAAAAGGCGATCGGTGCATTGCATCTCAAGCAATGCAGTGGAACCCGCTCCCACAGGAGGGAAGACAAGTGGGCCGGCCTAGAAGTACATGGCGAAGAACGGTCGAACAGGAATCGGCACGACTGGGGAAAAGTTGGAGAGAGCTGAAATATATTTCAGGAAATCGTACACGATGGCGCGTAGGTGTAGTGGAGGCCCTATGTCCCGTAAGGGAAACATCACGGACGTAATAGGTCCGAGGACCTAAGTAAGTAAGTAAGTATTTGCATTTTAACCACAAACATTCTTTAAATAATCCCAAAATAACATCCATCACAATCGTGCTAAGTTATTTCTTGCACACTAACTAATATCACTTTCACTGTTGCATTCAAGGAAAATTTAACTCAAGAGTCAATATATCGTAGAATTAAAAATCCCACTAGACACATGCAAGTTCAATCCTACCTACCTAATTTCCAAACATTTCACCCTGTTCGTACAAAAGAAAAAAAAAGAATAAATCTCAACACAAAAAAGTTCCATGCCACACCTCATTATGTGCAAGATTTATTTCATGCACACTGAGTCCCAAAATTAACATAGAGAATATGACAATGCAAAATACTTATTCATACTGTATCATGTGGGCTAGAACGTGCAGGTTTTGTATTACCCACCGTACCTCTGTATGTGACTTCTCATCTACGAAAAAAACAACAACAAAATGTATCCGAAAAAGAGAACAGGTAGGTTGCTGTGCTACCTATTAAACCTACTACTACAGTCAATGGATGTGCAAGTTTTTTTTCTGCACACAGAGTATCGAAACTAATATGGGAAAATATTAAAAAAAAAACTTATTTATACGGAATCACATGGGCGTGCAGGTTTTCTTATTGCACATTGTAACTGTGTAAGGGTTAAGTGCCTGTTTACACAGGAGATGGAATATGGAAATTTTAATAGAATGGAAAAGGAAAATAGAGTCGCGTTGTTTATTGGTCTGGTGCAGATTGTTTTAATTGTTTTTTCGCTTTGTTGGTTAAGATTAAATAAATAGCTATCAGTTTTTAATAGAAGTGACGTATTTTGTGAAAGTGTTTATTATTCGTTTTTCCAATATGGATAAAAAAAAGCCTTCGGGTCAGAATTTAGAAAAAGGCGAAGGCTTGTTGAGGCCGAAAATAAAGAACAGAGCAAACATTTCGCAAAATTTTTAAAACGCGTCGAGGAACAAGCAGATGGGGAAAATGTAAGCATTAAAATAAATAAATAATATATAATAATATATGAATATTGTCTCACTGACTGTATATCGCTGCAATGCGATTTTACAAAAAAACAACAACATTTTTTCAAAAAAAAACTAACTTTTTCACAAAAAAAAAATAACTTTTTTACAAAAAAAAAATAACCTTTTTACAAAAAATATTGACTTTATTACAAAACAAAAATTATCTTTTTTACAAAAAAAAAAATTAAACAATAAATTCAAAGTAAAAAAAAATTAAACTTAAAAAAAATAACTTTTTTACAAAAAAAAATTAAAGACTTACAAAAAAAAAATTAACTTTTTTACAAATAAGAATTAAGCTTTTTACATTAAAATAAAAACGTTTTTTTAAAAAAAAAAATTACTTTTTTACAAACAAAATTAACCTTTTACAAACAAAAATTAACTTTTTTACAAAAAAAATACCCTTTTTACAAAAAAAAATTTACTTTTTTATTAAAAAAAATACAAAAAAAAATTCTTTAAACTTTGATGATCTCATTTCTGAATTTGCAAAATGTAAGGCCAGAAAAGTAAGTTTAAACGTTTCCCCTCTGCTCATTTCTTCGCTGCGTTTTAGTTTATGGTTTGACTTTTTTTTCCTAAAAAAATTAACTGAAGTTCCTATTTATTTTGTATATGTATATACATATGTTTGTATATATTTTTATATTATTTTGTTTTTAAATTAACTAATTTATTTATTTTTAAACGAAGTTTATATATTTTTTATTTTGTATATGTATGTATAAAAATATTTATTTTTTTTTTTATTTGTTTATTTATTTATTCATCAAGCAGATTGATATAATATTATTTACAAATAAAATACAATCCTACAGACTAATTGAAACAGGTTTATAACTTTAACAATAACTTATAAATTTAAATAAATACATTAACTAATGACTACTGGCTAGAACCTAAGCCACCAGTGTAGGAGTTAAGTAATAAATATATTAAATATGTTTTAAAAGAATCTCTACTTTGGTAGGAAAAGAAGTCAACATGATTACAAATGATATTACTTTCTCTAATGCAACGAGTTAGAGGCTCATTGAAACCATAGTTTACCCGATGATAGGGTTCATGAAATAGAATACAGGACCGCGTTTGCCTATACGATGCATATATATCAACTAACAGCAATAGTAGGACAATTTATGTGAGATGTAATAACATCGCGTAAAAATACAATAGAAATATACCGACGGCGAATATCAAGCGGTTGTAGCCCAAGCAATTTACATCTGGTCTCATAAGAAGGCACTTCAATATTCCAGTTTAAACGATGTACTACAATTCGCGAAAATTTTCTCTGGACCTTTTCAATCCTTAATCAATGAGTTTTATAAAAAGGATTCCAAATTACTGAGCAGTATTCGAGGGAAGACCTTACATAAGCATAGAATAGTGATCGAAGGGTAAATGGATATTTAAACTCATTTGAGTTGCGAACCACAATTCTCAACATACTATTCGCTTTAGCAACCACAAATTCAATGTGGGAGGTGAAACTTAGTTTGGAATCGAATATTACACCAAGGTCTTTCTTTTCTCTAAGTTAAATAAGCTTTGACTTGTTAATTTCATATTCAAAGTCGATTCGTCTAACACAACGAGAGAAAGATAAAGATTGACATTTGGAGACATTTAAAAAGAGCTGGTTAGCAATGCACCATTAAGATAAGCGCTCAAGATCACTTTGAAGTAAAAGGCAATCATTCAAAGATTTAATGCAACGGAAAATTTTGATGTCATCCGCAAACATTAAACAGAGAGCATTGTTGATAAAAGTTGGTATGTCATTGATCAACAACAGGAACAGAAGTGGCCCCAAGTGACCGCCTTGAGGAACACCAGACGTTACATGGATATTTTTAGAAAATAAGTCGTTAATGCGGAATAACTGTGTTCTACCATTGAGATACGATTCAAACCATTTTAAAATACTTGAATGGAAGCCAATGCATTCCATCTTTTTTATTAATATCAAATGATTGACCTTATCGAAAGCCTTCGAAAAGTCTTTAAATATATATTTTTATTTTGTTTTTAATTTATTTACTATTTTTTTTTTTTTGAAATATGTACTTTTTTTACATTTGATACATACAATCATATATGTAAACATATTTTTTTGTTACTGAGGATTAGGCCTACCGGGGATACCTCAATAGAAAAAACTCATTGAAAGTCTACCTCCTGGGTAATGTGGAAAAGGGTTATGCATGTGTATCAGTGTTTGTGTGAAAATATAAAAAAAGGGCGCTTTCTACAAATTTTGCATAGGGCGCAAGTTTGGCTGGAGCCGGCCCTGCTCTTGGGTACTTGGGTTACTACTTTGAATTTATTGTTGTCGTCTTGTTTGGCACATGACTTGCTTTCCCACTCGATGGCTTCCAGTTAGAGATATTAAGACTCCTGCTGTTATATAATATTGATACGTGAGTACTATTGGATCGGGGTGTCTTATACGAGTATGATTCGATAACAATTATAAAAATGACCAAAAGGTTCAGAGTGTAGAAGAAACTAGGAGTTATAAGGAGGAGAAGAATAGGAGAGAACCGGTATCTTAGTTATTAAAATAAAAACTGAAATCAATAAATTGCAATGACCTGAATTAAAGTTGGACTATGTACAATCCTAAAGTGATTGTTTTCTATGAATCAACCTAGATCTCAAAGTAGGACGGTTTGTATATATTTTTTTAAATTTTTATCGTGAATACAAATCTAAAAACACAAATATACGTACAGATTTACTCGTACAATTGGTTTGAAATAAAAAGTTCAAAAATAAGACACTTAAATAAAAACAACAAAATTCGAAAACGATAAATGTAGGTACAGTACACAATGTGGGAATGCAAGATAATAGCGGAGTTTCAAAAATATTTCCTTTAAATAATCGTAGATAAAATTTGGTCTCTAATTTTTTCTTAGTTATATTCAAAACCTGATAGTTAACGTTTGGGTCCAATTCAACTGAAAATCACCAAAAATATTTTTCCATGTTGCTTCAGAACAATTCAGAACAATTCAATTGTTACCTAATGCTAATTCTGAGTTAAATTTAGATGTAACGGGGTTATAAGAGCGGCATTTTCGAATTCACCTTGTAAATTAATTTGACAATTCATGTAAGTTTTTCGTAACGTTGAAGAGTGTCGATTTAAAAGTTTCACTCTTTCTATATTAACAATTTGACCTCGCCTATCCGCACAACTATTTAAAATCAACTATTCAGAACACGAACAAAATTCCTGAATGTATTTTAAGGTTTTGCTGGCATCTGGCTTAATAATAATATTATTGTTTTACTTCAGCATATTTTTTGTCTCGATGGATTTTGTCTTCAAAATGTAATGAAAATCCATGAGTTTAATTTAAAATCATATGTCCTTAAAATAAATTAAAACAAATCAGATTTTTTACTTGCTTTGTCTTGTTTTACACAGCGCAATATTGTGGGTTTTCAACTTTTAAAACTATTTTAAAGATAAAAGAAGACCAAAACCTGTGAACAAGAAAGCTTTATGAACCTTATAAATTATAATTATAAAAATTAAGATGGTTATATCAATTGTAGCATTTTGTTTCACACAGGACAACACCAGGGAATTGATCAATAATAATTATTTTTTTTTTTGAAAAACTATAAGCAACGCCAGAGATTGTCAATAAGAAAAGGATCTATTTCTTTGAGGATGCGAAATCGAGTCTAAAAAAACATCATCATGGTGAAATGAAGTAATTTTGTATAAAATTTCTAAAATATAAAAAATTAATAATGCTTTATTATTTGTTAGATATATATAAATATAAGTATATGATTCAAAATTCAAAAATCATTAGAACCGTTTTCTTAAAAACTAATTTCTTGAACATTTTAAAAATTTAAATTTGGTATACCCACTTTTAGTATTTAATAAAATACAATTTAAACTAAATTTAAAAAAAAAAGCATTGATCCATTTTCAAGATATTGGGCCTTACCAATTGGGCGTTTAGATAAACGCCACGTTAAACTTTAGAGACGAGTTAATTTATGTGTTAACAAATAACCAAATTAAACACGTCTTTAACTAATCAGTGCTCTATTACGTAATCTACTACATTTGTTGCTAAACAGACAGCGTCTGGGAATGGAAATAGCCGCGATCAAAAATCGATGCGATAGCCTATCTAAGATAGATTCCTATCCATATAGGTTTCTGATCAACCAAAAAGTCGATAGGTTACTTGAAAGTATTTTTGGTAAAATTCTTCGTTACAATACAGTAATTTGCATTTTATTATTAAATTATTTTATTTATTTTTCTGAAAAAATCAAAAATACAACTCAATGACGGCAAACAAATCTGCACTTTGCATTTTGTAGTCGGCTGTTCTTACAATTGTTCGGATTTTTCGGATAGCATGGTTAGTAGGGTGGATCGTTTTTAGCATTTTTTGCCAAATCACTGTGTGCAACTCATAGTATAGGCTTAATGGTTTCCTAAACGTATCCTCATCATTTATTTTAAATCGCCCATGAGAAAAACAAAATCGGGAAGCCATTGAAAATTTGAAGTTTTTCACAAAAATGATATATTATGAATCAGGAGTGGGAATATTTGGCGACAGCAAAATAACGGATTCTTGTAGAGGATTTAGATTTTTTTTTTAGTGGTTGATGAAAAATTAATAAAAGCACTTATCCACTAAGAAATTTCTAATTTAATTCCATATTTTTGAAAGAAAAAATTAGTTCATATTTTTTAAAGTTTGAGTTGGAAAATATTTTGTTCGAAAACTATAAACACAAAAAACTTGATTCAAAAGCTCAATAAAAGTACAGACTTCTAGCTTTCAAAAAATGTATCATTCTTTATTATCCTTTCCTTTTAATAATTTTTTTTCCTTTTAAATAATTTTTTAAATGATATTCTTTCATTTTTAAGTATTTTTTAAAAAGTTCCCCTCCCACCTTCCTCCATGCTGAAAAACACTTGTATTTAGTCCCTTAACAAGAATCCGTTTTTGTTTTTTGCCAACTATTCGTGTCCCTAATTCTTAATAGGTATGTATATAATTTGTTTGTGAAAAAAGACCAATTTTCGATGGCTTCCCGAGTTTTTCCCAAGGGCGACTCAAAATAAATGATGAGGATAAGTTCAGAAAACCATTAAGCATAAACTGTGAGTAGCACGCAGTGATTTAACAAAAAATGTTGAAAACGATCACCCTAATGGTTAGCTATCCAACAGCAAAAGCTATTTTGTCATCTGCTGTTTTTTTTTTACAAAGGACTCCAACAACAAAAACCTATCTGGATAGCTCTACATAGGTTTTTGATCGCGGCCAATGACATCTAAGTTATCATAAAATAGTCACCAAACAAATCTTAGCCTACGTCTATAGTGTTAGTTTTCCGCAATTCACTCTCAAATTGAAATTTATAAATAAACAAATAAGAAGGAATAAATTTATTTGTGTATTTTGATAACCTTATCAAGGCCCATTGAATTTTCAAAAAAAAAAATATTTATGTATTTATTTATTCAATTTTAAAGTACAAAAAAAAAATTATATGCAAAATAGTTAAAATTGTGCTGGACCTCCTGCATAAAAATTTTAGTTGAAATCAGTAAAAATGTTAACGAGAAATTTGAAAATCAAAAAACCGGTACTATGACAGAAACATCAAACAAACCAGATGAAACTACCTTTCTTGGAAACAATACTTGCCCTATAGAAGAAAAGAAAAGGCTTGCCTATCTATATAGCACAAGACTAGATGCACAATTTTCTATGCACAATTTTCTTGAAATATATCCACAAAACAAATAAACTGAACTTTTGTTTAAATCGTTCACTGGGGCGTATACGTACTTTTTTATAACTCATTGAATTTGCGACATTTTCTTAAATTTTTCTCTGAGCAACATGTGTACTATTGTTTCATTCACGCGTCCGACGCATGTGACATTAGGGTGGTTTTTAGGGGAACAAAATTGACGACGCCCCCGAAATTGGTTCAAATTCATGAAAAAAAAAAAATTTCCTAATTTTTTCAGATTTTTATTCCTAACCCTTCCTGACCCTATTTCATTAGCAGTTTTTTTTTAATTGTTTTTTATTGGATTTTTCTTGCGAAAATAATATCCTTTCCGCCGACTACATTAAATTGTATTGACTGTGTTATTGTTTAATTTTATTTTAGTAGAAAGTGCATAGAAAAAAAAAAAAATGCAGATAACGGTATTACCTACGGCGCGCCGCCGCTATAGCCGTTTTCAGTACAATGACCTATTATCATATTAACATAACACATCGAAACGTTGATAGTGTCGAATATAAGGAAAAATCTCATTTAATTCAGGTTAATGAAAACGGTGGAGAGATCAACAAAAAAAAATAATTTATGTCAAAATGTTGCTTACTTTACGCGTATTGAACGAAACTAAAAATCTGCCTTTTTGTTTATTAACAATACTGTTTAAACAAATGATCGAAATTTCTTTAAACATGAACGCGGCTGTAGAGTTTTCAGAGACGCTTCATTTGAGCCTAATTTGAAGTCTTTTCATTGATTAGTTCAAAAATGACACCTGGTACAGTGTCCATTTTTCATCCAAAAATAAAACAAAATAAAAAAAAATCTTATCAAAATAGGGCCAGGAAGGGTTAGATATAAAAATCTGAAAAATTAGGGGATTTTTTAATAATTTTTTAGACATGGTTTAGGGGGCGTCGCACTCAATTTTCGCATAAGAGAACAAATAAGAACCACCCACTTAAAAACTTTCGTGTGTAAATACTATTAATAACTGCGTGCATTCTACGAATTTTATTCGTGGTTTTCAGCCACGAATAGCATTCGTAGATTGGACATATATAAGTACACATTACGAATATTTTATTCGTATTCGTGCAAAAACAAACCTACATTGTACTAATAAGTCTTGTTATATTTACCAATGCTCTCGTTATTTATTCGTACATTATACAGTGCTATTCGTACATTGTACTAATCTTATTGTAGTATTTCGTTATTCATTCGTACATTCTACAGTGCTATTCGTATATTGTACTAATAGTATTGTAATATTTACCAATGCTGTCGTTATTCATTCGTACATTCTACAGTGCTATAAGTATATTGTACTAATTTGACTGCTGGTTTTCCCTTAATTCTGAAATTATATTATTTTATTTTAATTGAAAAAAATGTCAAGTTTTACTTACCTGGATTTGAACTGGTATCCTTCCGTGCCGAGAGCGAGCATGCATCCACTGAGCTAATTTGCAACATAAAATTCTCCGGCAAAATATTAATCAGTTGAAAAGTATAGTTCAGTTTCTTTTTATTTAGTTTTGCAGACAGAAATGTACTGAGTCTACAGCAAGTATGCCCAGTAAACGTACGTAAGTTAGCCAGATAGATGTGTAGTGGGTATATATCACTTGTATCCAATAAACGCATACGGTAATCACGAATATTTTTTTTTTTTTACTAATTATTAGTAACTTTCACTAATGGAGTATGAAGTTATTCTTATGAGATATTAAAAAAATCAGAAAAACAACTTTCGATAAAAAAAAATGTCTGTTAATATTTTTTTGTTTCTATAACTTGACTCAGTTAATAATAGTTAATAATTTCTAATTAATATACTTAGGTACTTATTTTTATTTTTCACAAAAGACGAATTTGTTCACTTATGTAACTCGGTCACTTAACACATGCACGAATATTTTTGCTACGAATGTCATTCGTATCCAATTTACTAATAAAGTTTTTGAGTGCCCTTATGTGACATGACCAGACGAGAGTAGCACGACACGATTTTAGAAACGTGTTCTGCGGTTCAACGCATATTGGGTCGCATGTTTCGTGTCAAATGTCGAGAGGAATGGATGGGACCTACATGATAGACGAGAAGCACTTATTTATGACAAGTGATATTCTTGGAGGATTTGTCAATTCTTCAGGCAAGAGGCAGTAGTCCTGATAGGCAGTAGCGTCACTCACGCCGAACGCGTCTCATTTTGGAAAGTTTTCGTGCCGAATGTTTCGCGTTGGTTTGGAGGAACCTTAAACCTTATAATTTGGCAAAACTAATTTCTTGTGATTTTGAATTAAAAAGTCTTGAGCTAGCTAGGATTTGAAAGTGTGTCTTGTTGAAGTGTTCCCTGCTTTCTGATGCAACTAATAATAATCAATAGTAAAGTTAAATTATTTAACAACTGAGTATTTAACCTTTAAAATGATTTCTTTTTGTTTCTTAATCTGAACATTTATATCGTCTTTTTCTCTTGTTTGACAATTCAAATTTGTTGTAATTTTTTCATGAAAACCGAACTAATTTTTTCATTATTTTCAAAATTTCCATAATAGTGGTAAACGCGTACCCTTAGCTAGCTTTTACCAATCGAACCTATAACAATTGATTTGTATGTTTCACTTTGTTTTCACTTGTTAGTACTTTGATTTTTATGTCGCGATGTTAAGTCGCGGTGGTAACAACTGTTTTGTATGATTGCGAGAGAAAAAATGGCAAAAATGGCTTCTGTGAATGGAAAGCCCTAAGTTCACGTTTACTAAAAATAACAATACGTTTTGGCCTACTGTTGGGTAATTATTGATTTGAAATAAATATGTTTAAACTTTTTTGCGGAATAAACCACTATTGTCAGTCGATGAGCATAATTTAACAACAATTTAACTCTATAACCCGCACAGAAAAACTTATACTCGAACACAATAAGTAAGTGCCTACTTAAAGCTAAGTTAATAACATAAGCTCAAATAATATAAGCTTATGAGAAATCTTCTAATAGTAGACAGATGGAATTTGTTGCAAAGTTTGTTTTTATTAAATAAAAAAAAAAACGGCCTTCATCTAATAATTTAATTAAATATTTTAAATAGCTACATCGATTCAAATTAACAAATCAAATAATTTATTACTCTGTAAAAAACACCAATAATAATAAGCTGTGTGTACAACCTACGGCTGCACTTATACCTAGCGTTATTCAATCATAGAATAAAAATTACTTTGTGCTAATTTTAAGCTTTGTTTTTTTCAAATATTTGCATAGTTTCACTATTCCGATGCCGGGCCACCAAACTTTATTTCGAACAAAGTTGTTAGAAGGCTACTTTAAATACGGTGACCATCAATTCTGAGTTATAAGGCTTTATAAACATAATTTATTTCAGCACAAAAATGTCGACTATGTATTTTATGGTTGTACGGTTTCTATCGATGATTCTAAGGACGGTATTTCTACCATAAAAAAACATTTATTCATATATGTTTTTTTATTACAGCCGAAGTTAATTGTCTACAATTTATTAATATCGCTTTCAAAATTATCACTGTAACACTTATCACCTTCTATTTAATTGTTAGGTAGGTAGAATATGTATTATTAATTATTTTCAAATAAATTTAAAAAAAAATTGTGCATTTAAGTGGGCTTTACTGTACAGGTTGTTGATGATTAATATTAAATTTAATACAGAAAAGATTATTTTAATTTTAACTATTATTATTTTTAAATAAAAATAAATTAAAAGAAAAATCTATCATATCCACGTGAATATAAACGGGTTTTAGTGTACTTAGTTTTGCACTTTTATACTAAACTAGATAATTGCAGTGCTCCAAAGGAGCTCGTCGAACATGTTATGTTATGGCATAGCAGCGGTCCCAGTCAGCGAGTCAGTGATTCAATGAGTCAGGGATATAAGCCGTGTTTTTTGAGAGAGTGACTAGCCACTCAGTAAAAGTTTTACACGGAAACACTTCTCTAGAATAATTTATTTTGTTATTGTTTTGCGTGTAAACATTTTGCTGAGTTGCTGAGTCACTCTCTCAAAAAAGATGGCTACAATTAAAAAAAAAAAAAACATTTATTTTTTGTCGAGTCTGATTTTAATATGAAATAAGGTCCCAACTAAATAAGACACCAAAGTAATTTGTGGTTTAATTTCATCTCATTAACTAAGAAAAAAAAATGTAATTTGGGCCTTTATTCGTTTTAAGATTACATAAATCTACTTAAAAATATTATAACAATACTGCAGATTTTCAGAATAGTGTTTTCGAAAAAAATGGCTCCAGCTCTTATATTTCAATGTAAAACCAAACTGCTGTTAGGGATTCAACAGAAAAGATTTCTAATTCTGGCATCTGGTTAGATCAAAATATCGAAGCTATAAATTCCCCATTTTGAAAATATTAGCGAGTAACAGAAAAAGTCACGCAATTTTGTTTAGCTCAGTTATTCGCTGGTGTTTAACAACGCGATTCTTACATTGGAAAACATTAGTGAGTTAAAGAATAGCTCACAAAAACCGCGTGAGTTTTGACTGAAGATGACAACTCTTGATGAAAACCCTGTTGTTGTTTACCTTTTCGTTGACAAACTGCCTAATTTTAGTTAGATGATAACCAAAAACGACACTCATATTATTTCAGGGAAGTGTTTTTGGCAGGAATGCAGGGGGTTCTACAATTATCTGCCAATCTTAAACAGCTAGTATAAGAAGCACTTTAAATGTTTACCCCTTTAAAGTTTGTCTGTTTCTTATTGTAAAACTGATAAAATATGGTCACCATAAAATAATATAACCTTAGGTATGGACGATGAACCTATTAATTTACCTATATTGTTGTACAAATTGCACAGCGATTACTCAATGCAAACAAAATAAATTACCTGCAGTTACAACTGTTACTGTTATGCTGTGTCATAATAAAGCCAATCACTACAGTACGAACCACCGATTAATTAACCAACAATAAATATAATGTACCGCGACTATAATACTAAACAACAGAAACAATTTCTATACTGCACTTCCATTTATTCGCGTTGGAAATGATGAAACCCTAATTGAATGGGAATGGTGATGTGTTCTGAATTTGTTCAGGTGAAAAATTGCTGAAAAATTGCGTGAGTTGTACTTGGGTGATGAAAGCGCAGGTGGTGCGGGTTGGAATGATTGTTTGTCTGTTCGAAAACAATTGGGTCTAGCCTAGCCTAATGAAATGTATTAAGTATACTACGTAGAGCTTAATGCAGTCACGTTTATATTTGCTTTCATTTTGGAACACTGAGACTACCGCAGAGCATGAAACTGCCATTATGTCATTTAACAAACCAGAATGTTAGTATCAGAATGTCTATATCATTTAAGATTAATGATTTGTCAATTGCCAAAAGCGCAAGGTAATGGAGAACAATAGCGCACATTATGTTAGAGGATTGATATTGTATAACCAGTTCATAAAGGCTGTAAGTTTTAACTTTCTGAGTCATTAATTTCAATCGATTAATCATGAATAAATAATATATACATTTATTACATTCCAGGCTGCGCTATCGTTATCTTTTGCCTTATGTATCTTTTTTTTTCAGATTTTGCTCAAAAGCATCATCGTCTTGAAGTCTTTTTGATACATTTTAATTAGTAGAGTAAGATTAACTTTTAAAGCCTTAAAGTGATGATGCTTTTAATTTTATTTAGTTATAATTTGTTGTATTGTAAACTAAAATAAGTTGAGAGCTTAGAAAACCAAAATGTTGCAAGTTGAATAAACTGTTGAACCATGTTCCACAGTAAATCATTCTTATTTACAGATTTACTAAGTCAGTGTAAAAGGAAAAGTAATACAAATGTAATTCCGTAAATCAGAAATTGATTTGTTTTTTGTTTGTGTATGTTGTTCGGTGATGTCAGACTTTTGGGTCAAGTATTTCACAATGATACCAAAAAAATCCCAAGCCGGCCGCGCGGCCGCCGCCGCCTCCGTTATTATATTCATGGTGTCCAGTAAATAATATATAACCTTGCTTCCGGTTATAGTTGGCCTTAAGACCTTTTCTAAAAAAAAATATTTGCCTTGTAGCTATTAGGTTATGATTTTTTTTTTTCAAAGAGATATAAAAAGTACATTTTCCCTCAAATACATTAATCCTACGAGCCTGGTTGAATGATTATTATTGATTTTTTTATGTGTATAATATTCTAGAATAATTGAACCATAAGATGGTACACAAAATTTAACACTTGTTGTTGCGATTTTCTAATAATAATTTCTTAAATTTATTTTTTGATCCAAAAATCGTAGGTTTATTTTCACAAGACTTTGAAAATTATGAAGCATAAATGGCCAATTATCTTGCCTTAATTTAAGGTAAAATGTCAAGTATTTGCTAATTTTAAGTGGTATCGTTTTGCTCTAAGCCTACCTTTTTGGTTAAAAAATGTAATGTTTCGTGAATACAGTCTTAAAAAATCAACCATTGAATTCAATTAGATTTAATGCATTCCCAAAAGATAACATGCAGCAATTGATTGCTGTAAAATATTTGCCATTCATTGTATTCTTTAGAACGGTATGCAAAAGATAGCAAAAATTGCAACAAATTAGATAGAATGCATGATTCCCAAAAAGATTCCATTCAACAAACTGGCCCTAAGTGCAATAAAATTAATGGGTTAAACAAGGATAGCAATATTTTTCATGTCAAATAAATGGTGACTGCATAAATTGAAGTTAAAGTCGTAAAATTAAGTCAATGAATGCAGTTCGTTAAATAAATTCAGTGATTGATTTCTAAAGATTGCATTATTTTACATCTCTGTGCGCATAAAGCAATCAAACTGAGGTTGGGTTAGAACAAACGATGAAAATAATTGAAAATTTACCTTAACTTAATTTTCATTTGAGAACATAAAAACTCTTTTTAGTAAATAAATGAATAATTTGATGAATCGCGTTCAAACAAGCATGTATTGTGCCATTTTGAAAAGAACATTCAACAGACAACTTTTTAAAACCACTTATGTTACCTTTTTTTTTTTTTTTAATTTAGAGGTGGTCAAACTTTTGTGAAAATAAAAAAAACAACGATTTCTGTATCAAAAACTAAATTTAAAAAAATTTTATGAGAAAACTCAAAGTTTTGTGTACCATCTATAAGTATAATTATTCTAGAATATTATGAAAATATAAAAATGAGGGAAGTCGGGCTTTTTTTTTTTGAAAAAAAAAAATCATAACCTAAAAAACGCAAGAAAAATATATTTTTTTTCTGAAAGGCCAGCTATAACCGGTTGCAAGGTAATCCATTATTTACTGGACACCCTGTATATTTGGTGTATTCCATGAAAATGCGGAAGTTTTTTTAAAAGAGACAAAGCTTAAAGTGGATACTGTTAAAGCAGTAGCAGGAATTTTTAGATTCAACTTCATGGGGAGAGTACGATAAATTGTGCGCTTAAAATTGATAACGGATTTTTGTAGAAGGGTTAAATACAAGCATTTTTATAGCAGGAGGGGGGTCTATCTCGCCCCGTTTAGGAGGTAGGGCGATTTTCGATAAAAACGACTTAAATGGAAAAACAAATATTGAAAAGCAACCACAATACTTAAAATATAGAACAATAAAGGCTTTAAAAGCCAGAAGTCTGATATTTAATCCTACATTTCAATTAAATTATTTGTGTCAATCGTTTTCAAAAAATTTGCATTCAAACTCAAAATCTTGATAAAAAACGCAAAAAGAATTGATTGGATCAATTTTGATCAAAATTGTGAAATGGAAAACTAAATTTTCTTTTTGTGGTCAATGTTCATATCAATTCTGAATCAAACACAAAAAACTGAAAACTTTTGTGTTCTCTAGTTTTTGAGAAAATTTCAAATTACTAGAAGTACTTACTACTTTTCATACATTTCCATTTATCATATGTAGCATATGTAGCTGTTGACATTGGAAACAGAGAATACGTTCAAAGTTCCTTAAATGCAAACGAAATTTGGCATTCACCGAACATCGCACATACCCCAAATCCTATAGTGAGCCCAAGCAGGGGGTTGCAGGTGGCAGCACGCCCCCCATACATACCTCGCTTTTAAAATACCCGTCTTATGCTGGGTACTAGCACTTTATTTCAACATCAAATTTTGCATACACCGAACCTCGCGCATACCACAAATCTTATAGTGAGCCCAATAAGGGGGGTTGCAGAGGGGCAGCATGCCTCCCCAAACATACCTCACTGTTTATACGCCATAAGGCTCGGTGTTGGGTATGATAATTTAGAGTCAATTTGTGTAAGAATTAATCCATATTATATTTTTACTATCAAACTAAAACCATGTAAAATACTCAAGCAAAAAAAAAAAATTAATTGAATTAAAATATGTAATAGTTTTGGTAATTTTTAATTTTCTTGAAAACTAGAAGACATAAAATCTTCTAAGAAAAAAATATATTACAAAATCTCAAAGTTTTGAAAAAATTACACTTTAAACGTTTTTTTATATTTTTTTTTCCCAAATTTTGAGTTTGAAATTTTTTTTTTTTTCAAAAACTGGATAGATTTCACTTGATTTTAAAACTTGCTAATAAAACAGAGTATTGGTTTTCAAAAAAGATGTAATACCTTATTATTGTAGGTATACTGTTGCTTGTATTAAGCTAAATAAATAAATAACTGTTATTTTTTAATGATTTTTTTCCATTTTTAGTACTTTTTTCATTAATTTGCCCCTCCCGCCCAAACGGAGGAAGATAGACACCACCACCCCCCCCCCCGCACCAACAGAAAAAAATGTTTGTGTTTGACCCTTCTACAAAAATCCGTTATCAATTGTCGGCGACCAAGTATCCCACTTCAGGGACTCAGAGGGCAAAATTGTGGAATGCAAGGAGAATGTGGATTTACAAGAAAAAATCCGTTATTTCTTATAGATTTTTTGTTCATTTTATCACACGTGACGTTTTATGTCCGTTCGTGAAAATTTAAGATGATCACAAATAATATATTTTATATCAAACAATCGAAACTTGAAATCAGACTAATAAATTCGTAATCATTTGAATACATATCTTAATCAGTATATTATTAAGAAAGTCGAAAGTAAGCAAAAAAACATTCTATTTAAGGTAAGTCCTGTTAAAAGGTAGTTGCTTTCAGTTAAATTTTTTCTTGTCGAGAATTAGGACGGTGTTTTTCGAAAATTATTTTTTTTTACATTTATATACATATGTTGTTTTTTTTAATAGCAAATTTTCAATATCGACTGGTTTGTATTCGAAGACTGCTAAGTTCCAATTCTTATTATAAAAATGTACGTATTTATTTAAAAAATATTTTTTTTATTTAAATCAAATAATATTCGCTTTAAAAATATTGGTACGGAACAGGCGCGAACGCAGGAAAAAATTTCGGGGGGGTTTTAAAAATTTCGGGGGGGGGGGGTTCAAACCGAAAACTCAAAAATTCAAAAATTAAGAGTGAAATTGTATGACGAGGATGTTAAATTCATACATTTCGGGGGGGGGGGTGTTGAACCCCAAACCCCCCCCCCCCCCCCTGCGTTCGCGCCTGGTACGGAATACTACTAACACTTTCCAGAGGCGGCTGCATACAAATTTAATGAAAATTATATGAGCCGCTGCAGGGAAATGAAAAGAAAAAAAAAAACAGTTGAATAGAATGTACCGGATCACATTTCAGACATATACAAGAAAGTATACAAATTTAAAAATGCAATTGTATTTAAATTGGTGTGGAAAAGTGCGTGAATGAAGTCAAAATTACTAAGAAATTATTTGTTCTCTTATTTATTTATAAAACTGTTTGTAAAATATTTGGAATTAAATATGATAAGTATGTGTACCTACTTGCTAGAAGGACCTGTGTGCAAAATAATCTTAGTCCATTACGTGATATGCGGGAATAACCCAAAACTACAAAATCAAAAAACGTCAAAACCCATGTTTCCATTGATCAATGCAGTTTAAATAAAATTATTTTATTAATTACAGACACGAAGTTTAATCGAAATCTGTATAGCCGTTTTCGAGAAAGTTCGTTGTATGGCAGCTACCATCTCTAGATAAGATAAAGGTACGACTCGAATATCTCCTTAAGCTTTCAATACAAAATTTGAATCAAGAATCTCTAGCAATAACACCAGAATAAAATTTATTTTTGAATATATTTTTCTAGTGCGCTTTTAATTTAGAAAGTGATAGCCCCATAAACGAATTTATTAACTATCAATTTTATGGTGTTCTTAGACCATTGCTTTTCTGGACGCCTCATAATATTGTGATTTATACCTGATTACTGAATTTACAAACTAAACTATTTAATATTAAAGACACATTTTAAATAACTTCATATTGGTTACGCTATTTATTTTTTCATTTTCTTACTGACACTTCGATGAAAGGGGGGGCTGTCCTCCTGAAACTTTGTACAAATCTGAAATAGAGTCGTGAAAACCAAGAATCAAAAGAATCATTAAAAATATTTAGTAGGAAAGGGTGTTTTTTTTTGGGTTTAGAGAAAAGGGGTAGTGTTGTTACGAAGACGTTTTTGTATATAGAAGAACTCCCTATATAACATTTATTTTCTTGTTGTGATTTAACTTATATTTGCCAAGATATTTTAAATCTCTACTTTTTAGGACTGACTTGTAACACGCAGGTTCTTTTATATTTAGGACTTTGGCTCGTTTTCCTAAATTAAAGTTATTGGTTTGATTCCATCCAAATAAATACAAAATTGTTAAGTTAAGAAACTTTGTCTCGCATAACGCAGAAGAAATTAGGTGATATGTTAGTAGGTACATAACTTTGGATATATTTGTCCTGAGAGCTTAGGGACAAACTATGGACTATAATAGAAAAATACAAGAAATTGTCGTATTCGTTAAACGAAAAATCGATTTTCCGTTTCAGCTAAAACCACTTTTAGGTAAGCTCATTTCTCATAGCTAAGCGAATTGTATGTCACATTTAAATTTAAATGCTTATTAACAAAATACCAGGGAATAACTATAAAATAGAGCTAGCATCAGTTGTTTTGATTGCTTATTTTTTGGTAATCTGAGAGTGTGATATAGAAAGCAAAAGCTGACATTACTAATTTTTATAGTTGTTTGAGATTTAAAAATGCATCTTTTTCGGCTGTTTTGGTCGTAATGATATGTTAATGAAACAATTTCATTTCCTTTCCCGACGTTTCGACTGTCAGACAACTTCAAAGAGACAGTAAAATATAATACAAAAGACTTCAATTTAGCGTATAAATCCAATAAGACGCTGGCACCTCTTTTCACCAACATGAAAACGAAAACGGAAAAGGACAAGTGTACCGACGTAGTTTATAAAATCAACTGTCTTGGCAATGAAGAGGATAATTGCAACCTTTCCTATGTCGGTACTACAAAGCAACTTCTTCGTCAACGAATTTCAAACCACAAGTCCGACATTAATTTAAAAAGCACCGGGAAAACAGCACTGGCCTTACACAGCGTCGAGCGTGGACCTAAACCAGATTTTGACGGAGTGGAAATCCTAGAAATGGAGAAACATGTCTCCAAGCGGTATACTTTGGAAACACTTCATATATCATAAATAACAAAAACAATATGAATCGTAAACAAGACAGCCAAAATATTTCATCGGTTTACTGCTCATTAGTGAATGGGCAGAATTTCTGACAGTTTAAAGCCGACTAAACTTCATTTGAAGTGTTTTAAATAAAACAAAAACATTTTTCAAAGTAATTTTATTATTTCACAAAAATTTTGTGTTTGTTTAGAATTTTCTTTTTCAAATTGTCTTTACAGTTTTCAGTACATTGTCATGTATTTATTATTTTTACTTTTATTGTTGATTTATCTATGTAAGTTGTAAACATCTACCTAATGTAAGTTTGCTTAAGTGTTACACCAAATGTTCTCATGTGTATAATAAATTCAATTTATTTTTGTAAATAAAAGATCCCCTGAAGAAGATGGCAACCACCGTCGAAACGTCGGGAAAGGAAATGAAATTGTTTCTTTAACATATGATTATGACCAAAACAGCCGAAAGAGATGCATTTTTAAATCTCAAACAACTATAATAATTTAACAAATTGGTCAAGAACTCAACAACAAATTACTAATTTTTGTGATATTCTGAACTCAAATTCAGATCAACTACGTTTTTCTAAGAGCGATTAAGCTCTTGGTTGGTCACGAGAAAAAAAGGCTCGGTCTGGATCTCGTATGAGGAGACCGAGACGAGACTGCCTTTTAAGCATCCGAGACGAGACCGAGACGAGACCGAGACGAGACTGCCTTTTAAGCATCAAAGACGCGACTGAGATGAGACTCTGATGAGACACCAGGTCTTCTTCTTGGAATCCCATCGTTGTTGCATGGGCGTCGTACCGTGTTTTCATCCTATCACTAGCTGTTTTTATGTTTTTCCTTGTCCGTTGATAAATGTCAATGAGTCTTTCTTTGAGGTTATTCACATGTTCATCTGACCTTTACGGTTCCATGGTATGGCATCCAAATTTGACTTCACTGGGCAGCCGTATTGTTGTGCCAAAGAGGATCTCCGATGGTGTATGTCCTGTTGAACTATGAACCGCACTTCGATAGGCCATCAAGAACAATGGAATATGGCGGTCCCAGTCTCGTTGGTAGTCACCTACAACCTTGGACAGATGTTCTTTAAGAGTCCTGTTGAATCGTTCTACCATCCCATCAGATTGTGGATGAAGCGGTGTTATCCTCGTCTTCTTGATGCAAACGAAAGAGCAAACCTCCTGAAAGATGTTAGATTCGAAGTTCCTTCCTTGGTCAGAATGCAGTTGCAAAGGTACGCCGAACCTGCTCACCCAATTGAAGATAATCTGATTAACAACTGTTTTATTTTCTTGATTTGGGATGGCAAATGCCTCAGGCCACTTGCTGAAGTAATCCATGACTACAAGGATGTATCGGTTGGTCTCCGGAAACGGCCCTGCGACATCTACTGCTATTCTTTCGAAAGGTGTGCCCACATTGTACTGTTGCATTTTACTTTGAAGCTTTCTACCTGGTCACTTGGTAGCACCACAAGTATCACATTTTCGGCACCACTTTTCGACATCATCTCTTGCATGTAGCCAGTAGAACCGTTGTCGTGTCTTCTCCAGCGTTTTATTAACTCCCAAATGACCTCCAGATGCTCCATCATGCATCTCTCGAAGAACGTCATTAACCTTTGGCCTAGGCACTATCAACTGCATCACATAAGACTTGCCATCTGCAGATTCCCATTTGCGCCTTAGTACTCCTTCTTGCACATGAAGTGAGTCCCACTGTGCCCAATATGCTTTGAGAGCTGGACTTCTATCGCAGATGTCACCCCATTCTGATTCTGGTTTTTCTCCGTGTTCCTTTCATGCAAGAATGGGTTCTATATCCGAGTCTTCTTGTTGGGCAGTCCTCAGTTCTTCATTGCTCCAACCGTAAATGGGATCGGCTCTTATTCGTTGGATGGCAACCGCTTCCTTTTCTTCTTGACGCGTGCAATGTTTACAGTCCTGCTTACACGGTCGTCGAGACAATGCATCTGTGTTTGAGTGCAGCTTTTCTCTTCGATGTTGAATTTCATTTTAGGCGACGACTTTTTCTTCTCCGTCATGGACTTGCGACAATACAGCTCCAATTCCAACATCGGCGTCGATGATGAAAGGTTTGCCTTGAATCGGATAGGTCAGCACAGGAGCATTACACAAGCGTAGCTTGAGTTCCTGAAAACTTTTCTCGCACTCACCTGACCATTTGAACGGCTTCCCCTGCTCAGTAAGCTGATGTAAGCCTTAAGCGATTCCAGCAAAGTCTTTTACAAAGCGCCGATAATATGTGGCTAGACCAAGAAAGCTACGGAGTTGGTGTTTATCCTGTGGTGTTGACCAATTCATCACAATGTCAACTTTTTCCGGATCAGTCTTTAATCCTTGGGATGAGATGATATGTCCCAGTTATTTAACTTCGGTTTTGAAAAGCGCACATTTATCTGGATTTAATTTTAAGTGTGCTTCTCGAAGCCTCTGAAATACAGCCTTAAGGTTTTCACAATGCTCGTCGAAAGTTTTTCCATAAACGATTACATCGTCCAAGATTTCTAAGTAAGGCCTTGAAGAACACACTCCATCAGACGCTCAAATGTTGCCGGAGCGTTGCACAGTCCGAATGACATCACTTTAAACTGCCACAGACCATTTCCGGTTGAGAAAGCTGTCTTCTCTCGATCTTCTGGATAGATTTCTACCTGCTAGTAGCCACTCTTCAAGTCTAACGTCGAGAACCATTGAGCTCCTTCCATTGCATCCAATGTATTGCTGATTCTGGGCAGAGGGTAGCTGTCTTTCTTTGCCACATCGTTCAGCCTACGGTAGTCCACACAAAATCGGGTGCTTCCATCTTTCTTTTTGACAAGAACAACTGGTGACACCCAAGGGCTTTTGGAATTTTCGATTAGACCATCTTTCTTCATTTTCGATATCATTTCTTCAACTTCGGCTTGTTTGGCTAATGGGAGACGTCTTGCTGGTTGTCAAATCGGTCTCGCATCACCTGTGTCGATTCGATGCTGTACCAGTTGTGTTCGACCATACTGCCCACTCGGTGAAGAAAATATATCAGTGTACTCATGAAGAAGACTTCCAGCAACACTAAGCTGATGTTTACTTAGATTGGATGGCTTGAGAATTTTGGCTTTTATGGAGCTGTATTTTCCGGGGTTCATTGGTTCTTCTGCTTTCATTTCTGTGATTTTAGTTATTGCGGTCACAGATTCGCATTTTCCAATTACTTCTCCTTTCTTGAGCTTGACCTCGTACGGTTTGATGTTCAGAATCCGTACGGGTACCATGTTGTTTTTTGGTTCCACAAGAGTCTTCCCTAAGATGATGTTTTGGGAAGATTGCTCAGACTCTGGTTCCACCATGAGGTATCGATGGCTACCTAGATCGCCCTATATTTTTGTCCAAACAAACACTTCTGAAGAGGCAGGCAAGCATATGTCTTCTTTGATGACATTTTACATACATTTTGGTACTTCAACACTTGCTTACCGAATCACTCCGTGCTCTTTCATGAAGTCGATTCCAATTATGCACTCATCACATATGTCTGCTACCAAAAATAGATGCGAAAACTCTAATTCTGCCAAACGAATTTTAAGACGAACTTCTCCATATACTCTTGCTGCCTCACCTGTCGCAGTTTTAAGACGGTAGCTATTGGCGTTATGTAGCCACGTTATCTTGACCAAGTCTCTCCGCACAATGGAGGCTGTGGCACCAGTGTCAATTGTAGCCACGTGTTTCTTGCCATTTAATGTTGCGTCCACTGTCAGACTCTTATTGTTTCGTTTAGTCTGCGAGACTTGGATTGTGGTTCTGGGCCCATCGATACCAGGGCGAGCAGGAGCGATGATGTTATTGCTTACCTGTTCGCGGGTATTATTCCTGTTTCCACAATGTTGGCAGGCGACTCTTCTTGGTGGCAATCTGCACTGGCGCTGGAGATGTCCGGTTTTGTTGCAATTCCAGCATCGAGCTGGTCCTTCTCGCTGACTTCTATGGAATTCAGCTCTCTGGCAAGAACATTCCTCAACTTCAAGTTCTCTTACCCGATGAACTCCTAAGAAAGCCTGTTCTGATGCTTCCATAGTCAGAGCGAACGCTAATGCTTCAGAAAGCGTGCGTTTTCCAGCAGTTCTAATTGCTCGCTCGAGGTTGATGTCGGAAACTGCACGGACAAAAGCCTTCGTTGCTAGTTGGTTGGTAATTTCATCTCCTACAGTTGGGTATGCTAAGTGCGCCAGCCGTTCAATGTCTGCTTGGAGTTGTTGCAGACTTTCACCTCTTTTCTGGAGTCTGGTATTGAGCTGGACGCGAAAGACTTCTTGCATATGGCTATCACCAAAACGTTTATTAATGACCTGAACGAGAGCACTGAAGTTGCTGTTCTGTTCTGCTGGTATGGTTTGCAATAATTCAGCAGCAGAACCTCTAAGGGCAAGCGTCAGGGCAATAAACTTGTCTTCTTAGGACCATCGCCAGAATATTCTCGAACTTTAATTTTTCTCATTTTGTCTAATTCTTTGGAAATTAACTCAATTTTGTTTACAAATTTCTCAAAATTTGCGTCTACTGTTGACAATTGTTTTTCGACACTTTCAAACCGCTCGTCAAGAGCAAAAAACTAATTCTCGTTTGCATTGAGCTTACCTTCGAGAAGGGTTTTCTGTTCTTCTAGAATGTTCGTTTTTAGTTCCTCTAGATTACTCTTTTCTTCATTTCGCTGCTCTTCACACCGCCCAAGAAGATTCTTTTGTTCATTCTTTTGCTCTTTTTCGTTGTTCTTCAAACTGGACGAGCAGCTGAGCTATTATATTGGTCATGTCTAAGGTTGTACTTACTTGCTCTTCTTGCATTTCAATTTCAAATAGAAACGTGTCTGGATTTTCATTGTGTTGCCTTAAATCTTCCTGCAGACGGATAATGAGGTCATTTTTCGTTCCAGCAGTAGGAAGACCTCGTCTGTTTAGTTCTGCTTTAAGTTAAACACAATTCAATGCATTCACAATTTTACCTATTTTTTTTCTATTTTGTTCTTATATTTTTGTGTGTCACTTTTCACAAACACCTTTCTTATTTGTTCACTAATCCCCACACTTTATAAATTTTTCACCATCAATTATCTGAATTCACAGATTAAATAAGTTTTATTCCACTTTTTCTGACACCAATGTATTATTTTACTAAGGGTTCCCAAATAAAATTTATTTCCTTTAATCAAACTGAAACAACAATTACTTCACAAAATAAAACGCTTTTATTTCTAATACTTTTATTATAGCCAAGCACAAGTATACAACTCTTTATTCGCACTGACATTTATTCATTCACTTTCAAAATCAAACTGCCCTTTTCGGACTGGTGGCCCTGTATTTATATCCGAAATAAAGGGTTCTAGAATTTTCTAGGGTCTACTAGAAGGTGCTTTCCAAAAGGTTTCCTCAATATTCCAGTACACACGAGGCTGGACACCAACCGTGATGGATTTAATTATTTATTTCACTCAAAGATGGCGCGGAAAGTTGTTCTAATGTGTGGTTGTTTACATAACTGGGCATATTCACCACAATATAATAACTGAATTATTGGTTAAGTCTTTCAGGCCAACATTAAAACATTTAAAAGTCAACAAAAACTGAAAATCGATCGCAATTAACAAAAATAAATTCATTACATAAAAAAAGTTCAGTAAATAACTTGCAGATATATATGTACATAAATAATATCTGTGAATAAAATAACGAACGTAAATCAATGTCAATGTACTTTCAGGATGATTTGCAATTACTTCGTTTCAACCATGATTACTTCATTCGTTCGAAGTTTCCATTCGATTTCATTTCGCTGAAAAACGCCTGAAGTAAAAATAAATCGCACAGCTATACTTTACATACATATATTATTTACCATTATTGAATTGCATTCGCACGTAGCTACCCTCAGCCTAAATGCAATAACGCCCAGAAGCTGGCAAACAACCAAATGAGGTGAGATGATGGGGTGACGATACAAACAACGCAGCTATAGTAGGTGCATACATATGTACATATACTACAAAGCCTCCTGATGATGAAGAAAAATCCATTAACCTAACACAACCCGATAATTATTATTATAGCTACGACGACGACGATGATAATTATAATTTATTGATGATGATGGTAAAATCTTGAAATTGAAATCCATTCAAACGGTTGATGATGATGATTTTGCGTGATTCTGATCATCCCAAAGCAAACACAGAAAATAGATAAATATTTGCTTGCATATGTGTGTTACATGAAAGAATTTACAGAACTTGCGATGTCATATAAATTCTGCATTACTGATTAAGTGATTTATGAAATAAAACATACATATTTCATAAATCACTTTGAATCTCTATATTATAGTCTAAATGGCATCAATTTTACTATCTCTATATGGTGTTAGCAGTTAGCACAATACTACTCAAGGTCTTTGAGTCGTAAGTAAACGTAATTGTATATAATATAGGCTTTAAGTCGAACTAATTTGAACATAAAGTTTTTATTTGGATTCATAGTTCGAATTTGGAGGTCTCAAGAAAAATCACAACGACACGGCGGCCCACAGTGTGAAATGTACAGATTCTAGCGGAACTTAAGTCTACATTAAAATAATATCTTTTTTTTAATTTTTTTTTATGAAAACGATTTATATATATCAGATTAATTTAAATTTAATAATTAATTTCAATTTTATTTTATCTTAAAATAAATAAGGCATATGTTGTGATTAAATAAAAAATAAAAACATTATTGAAAATAATTTGAAATTCAGTTAGTTTGAAATTATTTTTTCAGGAAGATCATGAAATTTAGTTCTTGAAAACCTTGATCTTAAGGAAAGCAGTGGATTTGATGACTTTTCGAAACTTTTCGTTATTTGGAATTTATTTTTTTTCTTACACGGTGTTTGGCTTTGACAGCTAACTTTACAAAATATAATGAAAACATGAAGCTTTTACTACCTGAAAAGAATCAACCGTTATGTTAAGAACTGATAAAAATCGGTTTTGTACTCGACAGCTCAACTTTTTTTCTTGACTTAAGTTCCGCTGGATTGTGAAAATTTCACACTGTACGGCGGCGGCGATGTCAACAATTAGTCCCATTTTTCAACAGAGCACACAATTTGTAAATATCTTAGGCGTAGACATAGAGCGGGTTGCGACTATCGATCTAATCAACTACTACAGATAAAATCAAGAGAAAAACAATAAACATGGACTTCTTAGCAAACTCTGGTCTCATGGGTCTAACACGGGTCAATTCGGGCAAAGTGGTGCGGAGTCCTGAAACCATCGAGATAATTTAACCTCATATCATTTGGCCTTGCCATCAGAAATCAAAAAAAATAGTTAGAGCTAAAAAAAAGTATTTCATCTGATTTGTTTGATAAATGTGAATTTATGAAAAAAAAAATTACAAAAATCGTTAGAGCGGTTTACTTAAAAATTAATTTTTTATATATAAAATTTCTTAAACAATTTAAAAATACAATTTGGTATGCCAACTTTTAACATTAAACAAAATACATTTTTACACCAATTTAAAGAAATATTCATTGACCCGTTTTCAAGATATTGAATTTTCAAACAAAAAATTTCAATATTTTTTTAAAAATCCAAAAATTATTTTTTAAAAAAAATTTATACGCAAAATTTTTAACATTGTAAAGGACCATTTACATACAAAATTTGGTTGAAAACGGTGTAGGCGTTAACGAGAAATATGAAAACCAAAATTCGGTTTTTGAAATAAATCAATTTTTGTATATTGGTTGTGTGGCAGCATTGAGTTTATACACATAGAGGAACCACGTCAGCTAAACCAAAGTTTAGTGTTACATCCACACTAGGTGGCGATGCAACAAGAACCATAGATAATCAATACACGAACCATTTTGCTCCTAAAGTTAGACTATTTGTGGAATCTTGTGGACTGAATGTGGTGGAATGTGGAACTCAAACACCTTTTTTATGCGATATTTATGTTTTAACCTTGGATATGTTTTCATATACAAGGGTATTAACCAGAGTGAGTGAGCATAGTGAGCTCATGAGTACCTACATACATACATGAGCAAAGGGAAGGTAGAATTTTCTTTTTGTTTTCTTTTGGGATGATGGAAATATGTATGTGCAGGTGCACGTATATTTTTCTTCTTTTTTTCGAAAGTGAGTAGGTCAGACAATAACGAATAAAGCAGTTTGTTCATAAAATATTTATATTTCGGGATGAAAATTTAATTTTGATTGATTTTGGATTTTCAAGTTCTGTTTAGTTTTTTTTTTTAATTCAAGAACAGTGAACTTTAGCCATTTAAACTTGATGTTTTTTTTTAGATACGTACATTTTTAGAATACAAAATTGTAGGTAGGTAGGTAATGTACCTACATACCTACCTTCAAGTTGAACTAAATTTAAAAAAAACTTTGTATGTTTAAGAAAATGACATATTTTTTCTAAGTAGGTAGGTATGCACAAAAATTAGTAGCTATGCAGGTACCTATGTTTTGGTGTATCTTTGGTTGGTAGGTGTAGGTTACATAAATACATATACAAAAGGTTTATCAATTGGTTGAAAGGCAGGAACGTAGCCAAGGTGGGCTTGAGGGGCTGAAGCCCCTTCCGAAATGATTTTGATTTAAAAAAAAATATTAAAAGTTTACACTTTTGGTATAAATTAAAATCTTTTAAAATAAGAAGACTATTTAGTTAAAGTTTAACGTTTTAAAGACAAGACATTACATATTAAAGTATAATATTTAATATGAGGAGACTAATAAGGTATTAAGTTTGTTATTTACTACGATCACTTTGTGTGGTATTGAAGCTAGCTGGACCTCGAAGCTGATGCGAACCTTTGTATACTTTCGTTGAGTGGTAATGAACGAATCTAATTACCCCTCAACGAAATCAATCCTACGTAAAGATTAGAGTCGAGTCAAAATTTGTTATGTTTATGTATAATGAACTGTTTTTTTGCATGTTTGTTTACAGAAATTTGACTAAAAATATGTGTGTGTATTCAATTTCATTTGGTGACTTGACCAAAATCCTTCTGTAATCTCAACACTATTTTAGCACAACTCCAAAATGGAAATCTAAACTCATGTAATGAAAATCCGATCCTTCTGTAAGTGAAGTGGATTTCTATTCCGATTAATTTTTCTTGTTCTGAGGCCACACGAGCCAGTACTGGTTAGCCAGTGGCAATACACACATTTTTTTACCAACTTAGCTTACTTTGCTCGTCAACTGGTTTACCTTTTTAGAAACCAGTTTGAAGCCAGTAAAGAAGCTTTTAGCTCGGAACCATTCATCTCTCGTGTGTTGTGTTGCGAGACAAATATGGTTCTATAATAATCGGGTTTTTAGAGGTTTTTTTAATCCATCATCATGGTAGCTATCCTACAATGTAATTTGACAGTACATGCCTTGACAGATAGGTAATAAACTAAATTTTGGCATACACAGAATATTTTATTTCAAATATCACCCAAAAGCCCTAAAATTCCCCGAGCAAACGGTTTTATCTAAAAAAAAAACAGATTTCTTAAAGGTTTTTCAATATATAATCTTTGCAAAAATTCTTCTAGTAGTGGATTTACATGTATCTTCGTCTGACTTCTGCAAACAAATGTTTACCTAGCATATTTGTATGTAAATTCTTAGAAAAAAAACCTGTATTCATATCTTGAATACGGCCCTTCGTATTTTATTTAAAATATGGTGATGCTACAAACTTTGGAATAAAATTTTGAAGCAAACAGTGGTAAAAACTAACTTAAATGAAACATTAGAACGTCCTTTCACTATAGCTATATTTTATTATAGCTATCATTGGAAACCCTCATTGAAAAAGTTATCTGTTTATTTTGAGACTCTTGGAAAGTTTAATCATTGAATATTTTAATGCAGAAAATTATTTCTACTCTAAATAAAATTCATTTTTATCCATATCTTCTCCATAACGTAACTTTTAATTTTTTCAATGATCATGGGTAAGGTAGTTCATCATTGAAAAATTAAAAGTCATAACAATTTGTTTACTTCATAATAAAGATCTATTACTCAAGGTTATTAACTTGGTGTTCATTTTGGTGTGAAACCAACAGTAGAAGAACAGTTATTTTTTTCGCTTGTAAAACAAGCGGGGGACACGTCAGAAGACTGCGAATTAAGCACTATGAAGAATTTTTAGAGTAATTAAAATGTATCAGTTCTTGATAATTTTGTTTGCCGATGTGGGAATCGACTAGATTGACTATTGTCAAAAAAATCAGATTGATTTGTTTTCAAAATATCAGCGTGGCCATAAGAAATTGCATCATTTGTAGAATCACCCATATCTTTTTTTCCTGATACTTGCCTAAGGAAAACCCCGTATATTGTATTTTTAACACTAAAATCATTGAATAATGAAAACTAAATTACTACTCAAATATGTAGGTACCTACGTAAAATTTTGAAAAAATAGTAGGTAAGGTACCTAGGTTGTTATAACTACATATCATTTTTTAATTTAATTTTTCAGAGAACAACAAAGATAATATTTTTTTGAACCACCCTGATTTGAAAGCAATCTTTTTTTTCAAAATCGTTAGAGGTGTTTGCAAGATACCATTAAATTTAACTTAATCAAAAGTCATAACTCGAACTCTGAAAATTTCACCCAAATCGTAAGAGGCACTGCAAAAAAACCAACGAATACGAAAAGTTGGTAGGTATGTAAGTGGGCGAATCGAAATATAACTAATTTTAGATTGTTTTCCTGGTTCTTAAAAACGATCAAAACGGGAAAATCAGCCAAGTCTATTCCGTGAAAATGAGTCTGTGAATTCCATAAAAAAAAAGAAATAATAAAAGAAATATTTTCCTTGTTTAAAATGACAAACTCTGAAAATTGTATCCAAATCGTAGAACCCGTTTCCGAGAAATCAAAAATAGAGTAAAGTGGGAGTACATATTTGTTTTTTTGCTTATTAAAATGAACTCTGAAAATTTCTAGAAGTCGTTGCAGCCATTTCCGAACTGACTTTTTAAAACAATTCCTGAATTTTTAATTTGCTCATAAAAACATACCTACTTTGAAAATTTAACCTTAAACGCTTGATCCCTATAAACGAGTCCGTTCCATTAAACAAAGAAATAAGAAAAAAGGGTGTGGTTGTGAGATGATTCTATTATAACTAATTTTTAATTTTTTTATTATTTATAAAAACAAACTCTGAAAATTTCATCCAAATCGTAGAAGCCATATCCGAGAAACCAAATACCTATGTAATAAAAATAAATATAAATATACCTATACATATATACCAAAACCTACTCGTATATTTAAACACACACGTGTAACTCCTTCAAAATACCTAAAAAAAAACATCAAAATCGGAGCTGAACTTTGAAAGTTAGAAAAATTGACGTTTTTGCTTTATTGGCATTTTCTTATTAATTGACTTGAATACTTGCCTACCAACTACACAAACAATTAACATCGTCTTGATATAGCGATTTAGCCACACACCTGTTCATAGATCGACACAAAAAAGAAACAAAAACATACATTTCCCACAAGCCACAATTATGTCCCTCTTACTCTATACGCTTTGATATAATATTAATATTACCAGAAGACCCGTGCGAAAATTTCGCACATTCAATAATGCTTTAAATTTTCAAATAGAATGTTTGAACAAAATAAATAAATTCTTTTTATTATTGGTATGAACAAATTAGAAGAATTTAATTTAAATATTTTAGATATGCATTTAAGTGATCATAATATTTTTTCTAATAAAATTTGATGGAATAACAATATTTCTTTGATTTATTTTCATTCTAAATGTGTTTAGATTTTTGTTTCCAACCCCTTTCGATTGACATACCAACAATATTTTTAACATTGATCGTTCCGAAACGAAAGTTACACAGTGTTACACTTTTTAGAATGACATTTTAAAATTTCTTTTGACACAACAACAATAGTTAACATTTTATAGAAAAAGAACGCACCACTGTCATTTTGCCGAGCTAGAGGAAAGTGTTAAGAGATTTCAAAACGTTGAAATAGTGAAAACACTTAATAAAAAAGTGAAATAAAAGTTAACATAGTGAATATTGCAATACTTTATTTAAAAAAATATGCTTTAAATAGTGTAAAAACACCAATAATATGGAGTTTACAATTTTCGCATCTCACGGGCTGATTGTGTCTCGTATTCCACATAATGTTTTTACAGGATTTAATACTACGTTTTCATTGGAGCCGAAATAAGGTTATTTCCAAATTAGCTCATTTGGAACGTCAAATTTGTATAGGAAATGACGTTCCAAATGAGCTAGTTTCGAAATTACCTCATTTCGGCTCCATAAAAAAGGTAGTACTCGTATAACGCTGCACCGCGTATGTTATATATTTTTTTGTTCAATGAAGTATTGCATGTATTCACTATTTTTACACTTATTTCACTTTTTTATTTAGTTTAATAAGCTTTTTTACTATTAAACTTAAATCTCAAAAACATCTCTCAAAAACACAGTTAAAAACTTATTTTTGGGGCCCCAGCATTAAGCTATCTCACTGCATTCCGACCCTGTGTGAATGCATTTGTGTTTGTGTAACTCACACTATTTTGAAAAAAGCCTCACTTTTTCCTCGATATGCCCTTTCCTCTATTTCTTCTCCTAAGATTTTAAATTAAAGAATAAATAAATATGTTTCTTTCATTCATGCAATCTAGTGATACCTAATAAATGCATTCGGCTTTTTATAATGAGAAAAAAGATTACAAACAACAGAAGTAGGTAACAAATATGTTTCTCCACCACTCACTCAATCATTGTATATATACTTGTATATATATACAATGGTGTAACTAAAGAATGTTTCTTCCCCACTCACTCAAGGTGCAGCGAAAAAAAAGAAAATTTTAAATTACAGAAGTAATACATATTTTTCTCTTTCACTCATTCAATGGTTTAAAAGTGATGTATTATTTATGTCAAATTTTTCATTTATTAAATTATATAAAATTTACAAAATTTATAGAAAATAGTGTTGACCTACAAATTAAAAAAAAGGCAAAATAAAACCCCCGAATAGGCAAAAAAAAAGCATTTATTCAATAAATAAATAAAAACACTAAAATGAAAATTTAATTATAATAGGTTTGAACCACCATGAGTTTTTTTTTTAAATTTTCAGGTAACAACCGCCTGCGATTGTCCCTTAAGAGAGCCTTAAAAGAGCTGAAGGACCGCTCTACATCCACAGATACGAGTGGGGCCCAATTGAAACACTCAACATCACCAACTTCAATATTTTTAGGGAGCTCACGGCTTGCGTCCCCTTTGATAATGCAATTTATTTGCTCCAGTGTCTCAAGTCCATTATTGGCAGAAAAAACGGAATTGAATTTTTCTATAACATCTTTTGCGACTGTCCCTTTTGCTGGTTTCAAGTCACTCTTGATTTTTTCAAAAATCTGGAAGACTTCTCCGATTGTGTTTCCTTAATTTAAAAAAAAATTAATTAGGTACTGTTAGAAAAAGCGTTCTAGAAGGCATTCAATGCTAGGAATAGCACACGAACATTTTACATAATGTAGATCTATTTACTCGATTTTTATTTTTTGTTGGGCTAATTATTATTGAATCTTTTGTATGCGTATGCATGCACGTATATTGTATATTGAGTAAATTTGCTTTTTGTTTGTGTATTTGAGTATTTTGTATGAATGACATTGAAAAAAACTAAAAAGATGATGAATATGGGAAAAGGCAAAAAAAGGCAATAACGAAAGAAAAGGCAAAAAAAAGGCAAAATAAAATTCATATATTTGGAATCAGCAGAACGTCAAATGTGTTTGTTTAAGATCTATAGTGTCATAGGAGTGCGCAAAAAAAAGGCAAAGTCAGCAAAATCCTATCCCTGGTCATGAGTATGTGTAAATTCCTATTCAGTGATACCTATTTTAGTGGATTTGACTATTTTATACATGAGAAAAAAGGAGTTTGACAACAGAAATAATATATATGATAATATACATACCTACAGATAATGTATCTATACACACAAGCGCATCTATACAAAAAATCGAAGGAAGATTGTAGAAGTATCCGTACACAAAACAACCACAAAATAAAAGAGATACCTACCTCTCGTACACTTTTCTTTTTGTTATTACTTGCTCTGTTATGTTGATTTTTTTTGCGACAGTCAATGCGTTCCACAAAAATTTAAAATCTCGATTTGGTGTATGTAGCGACACCTAGTGAGGTTATCACTTTTTGTTCGTGGTTCCTCTATGTGTATAAACTCAATGATGGCAGGTACCGTTATTTTTTGAGCTAATCAAAAAATTCAATCAACCCTCTAGGGAATCTCATATGAACCTTAAGTCCAAAGTTTGAAGAAAATCGCTTCAGCCGCTTAGGCTGCAGATCGAGGTACAGACAGACGGACAGATAGACAGAATTGCGAGACCCACCTTTTTCGCGTTCTCTATCATCGTAATGTTAGGGAAAATTATTATATCGATTTTTTTGCACGAATCCTAAACTTGTCCTATACTACGTATATCGCCTTTAAAAAATATAAAAATCAAAACCCAAAACAGTCCATCAAAGTTTTTAAAAGCTTGAATGTTGGCGATGAAGGTTTTTCTAGGTGCTTTCGCGTACATGTAGATAAAACTTTAAGAGGAACAAACATTTTGTAGATCTAAGAAAACGTACATTTTTATCAACGTATAACAGTGAAGTCAATATTTTAAGTAGATTGTGTAACTTACTAATCTGACCATCTGCAACATAATGTAACCTCCCAGATATAAAAATAAAAAAATATCAAATAGAGCCTCCAAATGGACACATCCTGCATAAGCGGTTTATCTACTGCTACATTCATTACTCTTTGTTATATGTGTCGCAAGTTAGCTTTGTGCAAGACTTTCTTTCAAACTAACTTTGCAGCGTTTGAAATCGATGCAGTTTAGTATAGTCCCAGTTAGCAGTTACAACATACATTATGAGGCATAAAACCTGCTGCAAATGCGATATAGTAGTAGTAGATGAAGTAACTTCAGACGATGTATTGTCTGCCATTCAGTGCTTCAGTCGAATTTAAAATACAATTGATATAAAGCTTTAAACTGATAGGTTTGTCGGTTGGGAAATTTTTTGTATCGGTTTTTCTGTAATTCCACGACCACAGAAAAGATTTAATGAGATAAGTATGTTATCTCTTTCATAAAACTTGTGAATATTATAGAATTAAGTTATAGGATAGTGTGAAAAAGATTACTAATAAGGAAATTGAGCGTTTAAGATCAAATCGAATGCAAAATGGTGTACAATATGTACCCTCATCTGCACTCACAGAAATGCACAGTCAATGGGCTCAAATGTGTTGCATCAATGGGCAAAATCTAATCTAATCTAATCTAATCTAATCTAATCTAATCTAATCTAATCTAATCTAATCTAATCTAATCTAATCTAATCTAATCTAATCTAATCTAATCTAATCTAATCTAATCTAATCTAATCTAATCTAATCTAATCTAATCTAATCTAATCTAATCTAATCTAATCTAATCTAATCTAATCTAATCTAATCTAATCTAATCTAATCTAATCTAATCTAATCTAATCTAATCTAATCTAATCTAATCTAATCTAATCTAATCTAATCTAATCTAATCTAATCTAATCTAATCTAATCTAATCTAATCTAATCTAATCTAATCTAATCTAATCTAATCTAATCTAATCTAATCTAATCTAATCTAATCTAATCTAATCTAATCTAATCTAATCTAATCTAATCTAATCTAATCTAATCTAATCTAATCTAATCTAATCTAATCTAATCTAATCTAATCTAATCTAATCTAATCTAATCTAATCTAATCTAATCTAATCTAATCTAATCTAATCTAATCTAATCTAATCTAATCTAATCTAATCTAATCTAATCTAATCTAATCTAATCTAATCTAATCTAATCTAATCTAATCTAATCTAATCTAATCTAATCTAATCTAATCTAATCTAATCTAATCTAATCTAATCTAATCTAATCTAATCTAATCTAATCTAATCTAATCTAATCTAATCTAATCTAATCTAATCTAATCTAATCTAATCTAATCTAATCTAATCTAATCTAATCTAATCTAATCTAATCTAATCTAATCTAATCTAATCTAATCTAATCTAATCTAATCTAATCTAATCTAATCTAATCTAATCTAATCTAATCTAATCTAATCTAGTCTAATAATTTAACCACAACAAAATATGGTATACAATAATTGTATTAATACAGGATGTCCCTTAATTCGTCAATAGTATTTTAGGGCATGGTTCTTGGGTACATTTCAAGAAAAAAATCGTTATACAGTAAGGGCGCTCTCTAAGTTTGCTTCCATTTATTGTGTTTCGCCCAGGTATAACAGTGGGCTCATCAGTCAGTCTGTTATACCCTACAAAGACACACTGTTATACCTGGGCGAAACACAATTATTTCTGGAGTTGAGGTCTTGTACTTTTTAATTGAATTATATTCATTAACTCCACTTAAAACAAAAGTAATTTCAATGTTTTAATATTTTAATTTCTTCATCTTCTTATTTAAGAAAAGTCTTACTTTGGTGCACTTTGACCCATGTGAACGGTAATTGCGCTGTTAGTACTAATGCTAGAAACTTCGTCTTTGCTTTTGTTTTTAGAAGAAATACCAGCTTTTGTAACTGCATTTAAATAAATTTGATATCTTTTCTCAGTCTTTAGATTCCACTTTTTAGCCTGATCCAGTTTTCCTGCCCACGCCAATTTTTTTGAATTTGTTGTCAATTTTCTCCAGAAGTAAGACTTTTCTTAAATCCCCGATAAATGGTATCAAAATTGGAGATAGGCCTTTAGTGTAAACGATTTTTTTCTTAAAATATACCCAGGAATCATGCCCTAGAATACTATTGACGAATTAAGGGACATCCTGTATATTTAGTTTTAATTTAAAAAGATCCAAATTTTGTACCTACAATATAAGTGCTTGTGTACACATTGGATTTTTAATGCTAGGTGCAATCCAGTGATACAGGTAGATTTTATGTGCATGAAAAAGAGATCGGTAGATTCCACCCAAAATCCAGTGATGTGCAATATTCTCTGATTCAACACGAAAGATTTTTTATTGTGTGCGTAAAAAGATAGATGGATTTTAAGGCTGAGAGATAGGGATAGGTAGATTGAACTAAGAGGATTTTCGCTTCATCGTATGGACACGACGAACATAAAAACCACCAGCATTAAAAATCCAACTGGGCAGGTGCTTATGCAGTCAACAAAACATTTATATTTGTGTAGCTTTATGTTCTTTCTGGTACACATTATACAAACGTTTTAATGTATGCACATGAATTTCACACATTTTTCTTGAAACCATTAATAAAATATAAATTTAAATCTTTATATTCCATCTAAATAATAATATTCAAGCAAAAAAAATCAATTAATAAAACCCTATTTTACATTTTGTTCAAACACAGTGATATTAACGGTTATTTTTGAATTATTTGAATTTCCGGAAATAACTGTTAAAGCACAAAAAAGTTATAGCTCCGTCTGTCGACAAAAACGATATAATAAAAACGTGCGCCATCTATTATGCGCAGTATTTAGATTTTAGATAGTTCCATCTTGTGAGATTTTATGAAGAAATTCTAAAAAGCCTTTTTATTGTAACTGCGCCATCTGTTGATTTAAATAAAAGAAGGGAAGAATGCAGTGTCCATCTGGTGGCCAATAGTTTGAAGTGAAGCATAAATAAAGCCACAACATGGATTTAAAAAGCTACAGAAGTTTTAAAGTTCCGATAAAGCTGTTCGGAAGGAAGGTAGCAAAAGAATACCGAATTAATTTCTGTAAGTACACTAAGAGCCAATTTTTCATTTGTCTTTTAAAGAGTCACTCATTTTGAAATTCCCGAAAATTAAAATTTAAATAAATATTTTGGTGGAATTTCATCTATGTATGTTAATCTACTCTACATCTCTAATTCGAACTCACAAATAATAATTTTTTATGAATTTGTGAAGATACTCGAACACTGCAGTTTGTTTTGTCGTTTAAGATTTGAATACCTATCTTACCTATGTATGAGTGCTTTTTGAGTGAATTTTTAGTTGTAATCGTGAAGCAAAATAATTATTGTCTTCTATGGAGTCCATAGGAGAGTATTCTTTGTGCAAATGGAATAGTTTTAGCTTCTATTATGATTTCAGACGTTTTGTTTGGAAATAAGATGTTCTTACAAAACGGTTGGTTTTACAAATACTTTAACAAAACTTAAGCAGTGATATAGTGTTGCCATAACATAAACTGTGATACTTACTTTAAAATTTGTTTGCTTATTGATTACTTTAGTATTTTTCAATGTTAATTTTTATTCAAACAATTAATATCAATAACTTAAAATAATTTTTTAAGAAAATGTAATTAAAGGAAAAAATTAATAAATTTTATAACCCCTGATGAAGCTGGAAAATAACCGGAGAAACGTTGGGAAACAAAAATGAACTAGTTTTAATTAATTGCATTAATCTCGAATGATCATAAATGCCCAATTTATTTAAAAAACTTAAGCCAGGTTAAGTAAACAAGAACAAAACTTCAAAAATTGAAATATCGTTGGCACTAAGAAATACATAGGTACATAAGTAAATGAATTTATAGTCAAATTTAGATTAAATTCAATTTTTTTGTATGGGCTAGATTTGCCTATCGACTTAAGTATAAATACGGTTCTAAATTTGTTTGTCCATGGATAAGCGGGAGACATATTTAAATTAAAAAAAGAAGAGGATCAAGCCTTTAATTACGGTTTTATCTCCTTGAAAAGTTATTAAATAGATTTAAGTCAACTTTATAATAAAACAAAATTCTGAAATTGTTTTTAATGGTACATAGTCCTAGTAGAACAATTTTAACTTTTTTTTAAAAACGAGTCAGTTGATTTTTGTTTTCATTTTTGAAGAAGAATCTTTTTTCTTGAAGTACATATAATGTATGATGTCCAAACCAGACCAAAAAGAACATATTCAGAGACTTTTAATAAACATTTCAGAAACATTACTAAACATTCATAAGAAAAAAAATTCTAGAACGTGTGTTTTGATCTGAACACTTTTTTTCAATATGACTAGGGCTACCCTTATATTTTTTTAACACTGTACGAGCGTTAATGAAATCTGGAGACGATTTTCTTAAAGGAGAAATGTTTGAATATCACAATAAGATTGAAAAACGGAGCCGTGTAAAGCATTCCACATTCGTGTAGTGCGATTGAAGAAAGAATCTCAAATACTTGACAGTACGTCCAAAATTGGACTCGAGGGTGAACTGAGGTGCATTCCTAGAAATACCAGTATTAAGGTGGAATTGTTTTAGGGAGGAATGCAACTGACTATTTTATTCTCGTCTTCTTCTTTATAAAAAATATCGAACAAATTTTAAAAAAAGGTATACCTTACACTAAAACATTTCTAAGAAGTTTCATTTTTTTCCACGGCAAACGGTTAATTGTGTGTAGGTAATTTTTGGTCCTTCTGGTTTGAAGTTTGTGTTTATTTTTATGGAAGAAAGAAATAAAATTGTTCAAAAAGATATGGAGTTAAAAAAAATGAAAATTATGAAAATTAAATCCGCTGACGCCATTTACAAGTGAACTAAAATGCATGAGCATGACTGATTCGCACGAACTTGTTCTTGCTCTCGGAGCTTACAACTTGAACGTAGAAAGAAATTGACAATGTTTATTATTCGTTCAATAATAGCCGTGTTTTTTGAAAGAGTGACTACCAACTCAGTAAAAGTTTTACATGGAAAACACAAACAAAATTCTATATTAATTTATTTATTTTGTTATATTATATTATAATGTTATTATATTATAATCTTAATCTTAATCTTAATCTTAATTTTAATCTTAATCTTAATCTTAATCTTAATCTTAATCTTAATCTTAATCTTAATCTTAATCTTAATCTTAATCTTAATCTTAATCTTAATCTTAATCTTAATCTTAATCTTAATCTTAATCTTAATCTTAATCTTAATCTTAATCTTAATCTTAATCTTAATCTTAATCTTAATCTTAATCTTAATCTTAATCTTAATCTTAATCTTAATCTTAATCTTAATCTTAATCTTAATCTTAATCTTAATCTTAATCTTAATCTTAATCTTAATCTTAATCTTAATCTTAATCTTAATCTTAATCTTAATCTTAATCTTAATCTTAATCTTAATCTTAATCTTAATCTTAATCTTAATCTTAATCTTAATCTTAATCTTAATCTTAATCTTAATCTTAATCTTAATCTTAATCTTAATCTTAATCTTAATCTTAATCTTAATCTTAATCTTAATCTTAATCTTAATCTTAATCTTAATCTTAACTATTATCTTTGAGTTTATACACATAGAGGAACCACGTCAGCTAAACGAAAGTTTAGTGTTACATCCACAATAGGTGGCGATGCAACAAGATCCACAGATAATCAATACACGAACCATTTTGCTCCTAAAGTTAGACTATTTCTGGAATCTTGTGGACTGAATGTGGTGGAGTGTGGAACTCAGACACCTTGGATATGTTTTCATATACAAGAGTATTAAGCATAGTGAGTGAGCAGAGTGAGCTCATGAGTACCTACATACATACATGAGCAAAGGGAAGGTAGAATTTTATTTTGTGTTCTTTTAGGATGGTGGAAATATGTATGTGCAGGTGCACGTATATTTTTCTTCTTTTTTTTTCAAAGTAAGACAATAACGAATAAATCCTTTTGTTCATAAAATATTTAAATTTCGGGATGAAAATTTAATTTTGATTGATTTTGGATTTTCAAGTTCTGTTTAGTTTTTTTTTTTTTTGAATTCAAGAAAAGGGAACTTTAGCCATTAAAACTTGATGTTTTTTTTTTGAGATACGTAAACTTTAAAAATACAAAATTGTAGGTAGGTAGGTAATGTACCTACATACCTAACTTCAAGTTGAATTAAATAAAAAAGAAATTAGAGGTATGATTTAAAAAAAAGACATATTTTTCTAAAAAACATGAATTTTGACCTAATGATACAATTCAAACTCATTTTATATAAACAATTTTTTGGCGAAACCTCATTACTAGAACTTGAAAATTAAAGGCTATAGAGCATCATTTGTGGTTATATACACTGTCACTTTTAAATGTTTTTTTTTTGTTGAAATGTATTTTTTACATTTATTTAGGGACCTTTGAAGTGAAAACAGTCCAAGAAATATTTTAAAAGTGTCATATTTTGCGATAAAACTTTAATTAATAGCTCTACCAAGAAAAAAGAAAAAATTAGATACAAATGAAGATGGTTATGAAATACAGCCATGCAAACTTTAAATTGCGATTTCTGAAGTTTGAGGTTTTTTGAGTTATGACGTTGTTCTTTTTAATGAGCGATACCTATACAAAAGGGTTATCAATTGGTTGATATGATAGGGTACAATTGGATACGTAGGAAACAGGACATTTAGCGCAAAAATTAAGAATTGTGTCTACGAATATCTTATAAGGTAATTTGTAACGGTATAAGACAACAACCAATGCTGTCAACCCTTCCATCCTACAGATACAGGTCCTGTAGAAACAAACGAATGGAAGGGCGTCCAGAAGACAAGACCAGGTCAGGCATGCTTGCATGTATTGCTTAGCTCGTTGGATGTGGGGTGGGTTTTTTTGGCCTGCCTGTCTGGACTACCGTACATAATTCATGCCTGATCTAAAACAAAAAAAAGAAATAATAAACAAGAATAGAAAAAGGAAAATTGAAATAAACTAGGACTGTTAATGGTAAAAGTAATCAAACGGACAAAACGGACAAGTGAAATTAAGCTACGTTACACTGAAATGATTTTAAGGATGATAGGATGCAAACAAAGAATTTTCCTAGCTGATTAATCTACTCGTCCTTTCACTGCACGGGTATCTTTGGTGTTATTGATACCCTTGAGCATCCCTCCCCTTTGCCAATCTCTTCAACGAGAATGACACCTTGGCTGCTGCGTGCTCATTATTTGCAACAGCCCCTAAAACCTGGGCTCTAAGCCTCACTTGCGAAATCTCACAATCAAGAAACCCTCATATCCAGCCTGCCTTAGTCACTCTGCACAAAAATCTACACTTCCATCTTTGAAAAAGATAACTCAAAAATCATTCTCATTTTTCATGCTTCATTTTATGGATGTACATAAAAGTTTATTTAAAACGTTTAAATTACTTAATTTAAATGGATATTATTGATTATAAAAGTAGTTGAGTTAAAATATATTTCTTTAAAACTAAAAAAAAGAACAAATTCAATATAGTTAGCAATGTAATGAAAAATTAAAGTGGCAACATTTGTTTGCCCTAGAAAATTTTGTAGTTCAATGCCAAAGATAAACGAACTCAGGTTTCAGCAAACAAATAAAAGAATTAGGAGAACAATCCGTTTACGTGTGCGCACATGTATCTGGATCCAGCGTAGCTTGACCTGACAGAAAAAAAGTAAAATCTCACACACACAAACAAATCAACCTGAGCAAATTTCCAGGCAACAAATTCCAATCACACGAAAATTACTCAACACACACTATTAAGGATAGATGGAATCATTGTATATATACTCTATAGTAATATCATCACTCAAATAATTGGCGCTAGCAAAGGTGAGGAGTGTTAGAACTAACGATTTGGTAGACTTTTCAAGCTGTGTAGAGATTAAAAGAGGGGAAAAATTAGGAGAAAATGAATAAAAATGAAGACTAAAGGAAGAAAAGAAGAATAGAGAAGGCTATACAAAATGTATGAGGTTACAAGGGAGACAAAAAAAAACTATTTTCTTTTATCTGTCAATTTGTTTTCTATAGGAAGTAGATAGTAAATAGAATAAAGATGACAAAAAAAAAACAAAAACAATTTGTGTGTTCCTCAATGATAATGAAGGAATCATCGGTTTGCGGCGAGCAAGTAGACACATTTTTCCATCGGTGATAGTTATGTGGGAAAGGAAGAATGTGTGCATTGGTAAGTATATAGGTAAGTATGATGGGGGGTAGGTTTTGGTTTTATGGGTATTCAATTTTCTTGCAAGATTTCAGTTTTATTTTTTTTATGTATGGACATAATTGTTGAGGTAGGTTAAGTCACATACACTATTAAGGATAGATGGAATTATAAATTTAAAGACAACAAAAAAAAAATAGCATAAAAGTAAGTACCTACGGGTACAAGAGAACAAAAAGATTTAAAATTAACAACAGGAACAAATTAATATCATTATATGAACACAGGAGTACAGGAACACCAGGAGAACAGGAACATGGGAATATGTTTTGTTATTAACCAATTTGGGGCCATGTCACAAACTAATTTATTTTGTATATATGTATATATATATATATATATATATATATATATATATATATATATATATATATATATGTATTTTTTTATTTTTTTTAATTTTCAGGAAAGGTTTGTATTTTCTTATTAATATCTTTTGTTAGTTGAATTTATGATTTAATCACTATGGTAGGTATTTTACATAGGATTTAACACTACTTGATGCAACCAGATTTTAACACTTTTTTGTTTTGAGTTAAACCATAACTAATAAGAAAAAAATTGCAGCACTGGAAATCCCTTGCGTTTTCCGTTTATACATAATTTGATGTATGTATGTATACATATATTCTTAATTTTAACAGGGTTATTTTAAGATTCTTTATTTCATCCAAATCTGACTTTAGAAATTAGAAACTTTCTTTTTATATATCTTTTATTACAGATATCTTATTATATATTTCTTATTCTTTTTTTTTCGATATTAACAAGGAGCGAAAGAAAACTCGAAACTTCCAAACGAAGAAAAAACTATTTTTCTTCAAAATTTCAAAAATAACAACAAATAGTCCTTTAGATTCCAAACACAATAATAATCTCACAAAAATTAAAATTTTCTTTAATCAGAGAAAAACAAAACTGGGCTATTCGATTCTGCTGTATTTTCTTGATACAAGTATATTTGAAGCTCAGTGTTTTTACAATCAAAATTGATAATCGAAATCAAAGAGCGACCCTACAAATGTTCGTATTTTGTACATTATTTAAAACGAAATAATTTTTAAAGTTCTTAAATTTCATTTTTAAAAATGAACGTGAATATAGGTATTTACATTAAAACTGAAATTTATCTTTTATGAGCTAAGTACCTCTTGGCTCTTGCAGTCTTTCACACGCAAACGCATTCAACAAATATTTCGTATTTCCCTTTCCCTTTCATTTTGCCAATGCTTACGGGTACGTGTACGGTGTACCTGTGTATATCTGTATTCGGTCTCTGCACTGTATCCCTCATATCAATGTATCTCGCTCACGCGCTCTTGCCAGCCTGAGCGATCAGGTACCCAGCGGGAAATAAGTTCCCCAATGAATTTTATAGCTGAATTCTTCAATCAATTCACTAGCCAAATAATAAAAGGAAACGTCATGCGAGCTTTCCTCAGTTCATATATTAGAACCCACTTTCTGCTTTGTGTGAAAACAACCCTTTCTTTCGTTGAATTAAAAATTGCTTTTAATATGGAAAATTATAAGATGAAAAAACTGTTGAAAAGTCATGTAGAAGTTCATCCTCTATGTCCACTCATGTGCTTTGTAAAGTGTGCACCGCCATTGTGTGTTTTGATAGAAGTTGATTTTTATTGTGTTCTCTGTGTTGACATTGTCTACTGATAGTTAATATTATAAGAGGACTTGTGAATTTCTTTTAAAATGAGGAAATCTCAGATTGTCTCAAAGTATTTCAGGTTGTTGGTTAATCACCATTTCGCATATGAAGTGGTGATTAACCAACAACCACTGACCTAGTGATTTTTAACTTTAATTAAATTTAAAGTTATAATTCTATATTTTATTTTAATTAACCAATCACAAATTCACAACACATACACATTAGAGTAATGAATTCACTATTTATTTAATTTTTTTCACATTTTTCATATTGAATTAACAATAATTGCTGAATAAACAACTACCACTAATCTTGTGATTTGATAATTGAATTTTCATTACCATTTTCATTGAAAACATTGAACTGATGAATAAACCACAAACATTAATGTAGTGAATTCACAGATTATGCAACCATCATGTTTTTCATCATCTGGGTCGGCGAATAAACAACTTACAACGAAGTAGTGATTTCGTTGGCGAATTTTCATCGGATTTTCAGCATGTGCTTCCCGCCTAGGACATGCCCATGTTAATTTCATCAAAGGAATCAGCTGAAAAGTGGACGGTGCAGCTGCTATTCCTCAAGGAAAAAGCTGATCTTTCCTCAGTGAATTTTTCATTTTTTCCCGCTGGGTAGAAATTCAATTTTTAGTATATGGGTACGTTTTTTCTTTTTCGTAGGTAGTGATTTTCGAACAATTGAAAAGATCTCATTTCCTATTTAAATTATGTATTGAGAATTTTTTGCTTCGAGAATTCTTTTCGTGGGGCTGGTTAAATAAAAGATTCAGAGAAAATTTTTTGTAATATCGTACGTGCATTTGAGTAGATAATTATGTGGGTGTGGAAGTGGATCTATGGTCCCATCTGTGGATTGGGCTGGAACATAAACTCGTAGATAGATTTTCTTCAAATTTTTACCTAGCATACTTGTATGTAAATTATTAGAAAAAAAACCTGTATTCATATCTTGATTATGGCCCTTCGTATTTTATTTTAAATATGGGTGATTCTACAAACTGTAAAATAAAATGATGATAATTTCGGCACTACACTTTTTGAAGCAAACAGTGGTAAAAGCTAACTTAAATGAGACATTAGAACGTCCTTTCACATACCACAAACCGGCCAGTCAAAAAATTTAAAATTATCAGTTTTATGGGCATTTTTTAAAAATTAAGTGTTCAGGGGACTTAGTTTTTTTTTACGGAAACTAATATAAAACACAAATTATCTTATGAATTATTATGTTTTCTTATTAAAAGTGACTTATATAATGTATAGACAAAATACATAATAAATCCTTAAGAAGAAAATACATAAAAGTATACCTACTGAGTGTTTTTATAGTTCTTGCACCAAAAACAAAGTAACGTTTTATTTGATATAAGAAAACAAAATTGTTTATACTGTGGTTTTACTAGGCCTACAAAATTTGCATGCTTTCATACCAAATTTGTGCCTGGACATTCCTTCAATATGGAATAACTTCAATATACCATATCTGAAACTTCGATCGGTACATTAGTTATCGAAATTTTTAACTGCTTCAATCTGCCAGGGGACTGATAAGAAAGCGTGGGGACAAAGTTTAATGATTTGTTTTGTTCGTAAAATAAATGTATATAACAATTTGTTTACTTCATAATAAAGATCTTTTACTCAAGGTTATTAACTTGGTGTTCATTTTGGTGTGAAACCAACAGTAGAAGAACAGTTATTTTTTTTTTCGCTTTAAAAACAAGCGGGGCACACATCAGGGGACTGAGAATTAGCACTTTGAAGAATTTTTAGAGTAATGAAAATGTATCAGATCTTGATAATTTTGTTTTCCAACGTGGGAATCGACTAGATTGACTATTGTAAAAAAAATCAGATTGATTGGATAAACCGTTTTCAAAATATCAGCGTGGCCATAAGAAATTCCATCATTTGTAGAATCGCCCATATCTTTTTTTTCCTGGAACTTGTCTAAGGAATACCCCGTATATTTTAATTTTAACATTTATAGCATCTACTTCCTTGCATTCCACTATAAATTGATAAGAGCATTGAATAATGAAAACCAAATTACTACTTAATTATGTACCTACGTAAAATTTTGAACAAATAGTAGGTACCTAGGTAGTTATAACTATAGGTACATAAAATTTTTTAATTTATTTTTTTGATTTTTTTGAACCACCCTGATTGTAAAATAAAATGCAGAATTGGCTTTTATTGTTCACTACCCCTATTAACTCTTAATTGAAAACTGAAAACTAAATGGTTTTCTGTTTCCTAGTTTTTGAGAAAATTGAAAGTTACGACGACAATTTTTTTGATTTTTTTTTATAATTTTTGTTATTATTATACTGCGTAGTATGTGATAGTAGTGCTCCTTTGAACTTTAGGTTAATGAATGAATAAATTCTTTGAACCTGCGAAGCAAGCCACCCAAGGTACTGTGATGGTGGTAGAGCAGACCCTAAGGTATAGCATACTCAAAGTCCCCATCCCAGGGCCGCAAGCTTTAGACAGGAGAGGAAGGTAAAGATCCCCTTTTGTAGTTTTTTTTTCAATATTTGGGAAACTAAGCGTAATAGAGGCAAAGTCAATACCACAAAGTGAAAGAAAATGAAATTCCCTTCCAATAAAAGTATTTTTTTTTTTTGTTGTAAGTGTTGCTGTTGTTTTTTAATATTATTTTTTACAAAATGCCCCTCCTCTCTAAAGGGGGGACAAAGAACCCCCGTATATGTCAAATAAATTTTGTATTGTGTTCCTTTAAAAAAAAAAAAACATTTTTTGGCGCCATATAAAGACAACTCTTGCTATTTAAATTTTGCCTAGTTTAGTATACATCAACTTTTTCGTACAGTTTCGGATATATATAAAAAAAGGAAATTATAACTCCTATCTTAGCTTCACTACATGATGAAACAACAAGGAATGAATGTGTATTAACGTGTTTTGTTTTTTCCAGGTAAATTGGTCGGCAAACATTCAATATCTAAGACAATAACGATTTTTAAGATTTTTTGACTTTTCTATCGCCCGCATCTCCTTTATTATTAACCCTAGAAAAAATTTGAATATATATTTTTATAGACAATTTAATTGTCCCTAATTAAGTAAAATAGACTTTTCCGCTAACATGCTAGGTTGTGGAAATATTCACGAAAATCTAAAAAGGGGTACCTTTAACCCCCCTTCTGAGGTATGTTATACCTGGGGTTAACCCCTACCACTTAAAAAAATAATCCAGAGAGCACTATTTTTTGCAAGCAAAATTCCTTCATTGACTATACTAAATGCCAAATCGTTAGATATATAAGCATAAGCCATCGCAGAGTTCTTTGAAACGTTTTTCTTCATCAACTTGCAGGTGCAATGGCAATACCAGTGCTGTTTTACCGCCTTCCAAAAATTTTATTTTATCTGATTCCTTCATATTACTTCCTCGGTCCAACCCGAACCCATATCAATCCAAAGTTGGTGAAAATCGAACGATCCTTTCGGATGTAAGGTATGTACTTAAAACAGGATCTTCCCGTTCCAGTTTTTCTGGAAATTTTCCGGTATTTTCCGATAGTATTATATGTCCTTCCTTGAGACAATACGAATTCATCAAGCCCAGAATCGTGAAAGTCGAAGTATCCGTTCTTCAGTTATGCACTAAAAACAGGATCTTTCCGGGATTTTTCTGCAGTGTCCTTCCTTGAGTCAATACGAATTCATTAAGCCCAAAATTGATAAAATCGAATTATCCGTTCTTGAGTTATGCGTGCACACACGGACGATATTTAATGAATTAAAAAAATGAATAGAACAAACAAACAAAAAAGTAGAAAAACTGAACTAATTTTAACTATTTATGGATTTGTATACCTATGACTCTAATTGAAACATTGCAAACAAAATGTTTTGACCTTTCATGCATGTTTTGCACTCTGTCTGAACTTGTTTGGAAGTGGTAATGATTTCACTAAAGCTATTATTAGTGCTAGCCTTGATACGATGTGAATCCTATAATTTTCTTATCCAACAGAACCTAAGTAGGTTACAGGTCATATAGATATTGATTTAAAAATAAGGTAAAAGAATTTTTGCTTTCAAAATAGTAAACACTTTGTTCTGAGAGCATCCATAGTTTTTAAATAAAATCTTTTTGATTCTAAGCAATTAAAAAAAGCCCCTCCAACCTATAAAGGGATATATAGACACTTTGTTCTGAGAGCATCCATAGTTTTTAAATAAAATCTTTTTGATTCTAAGCAATTAAAAAAAGCCCCTCCAACCTATAAAGGGATATATAGACCCCCCCTCCCATAGTAAAAAATACTTGTATTATATTCCTCTACAAGATTCTGTTTTAATATTTCAAAAAAAAATTTGTGCCTCCCGTTCCCTGTCCATTTATCATATATGAACACAAAACTTAACACCTTTTTTTAACTACAAGAGCTCATTATTTAGGCGAAAAAACCATTCCACACTAAATATTACCAAAAAGTAATGGTTTTTCTTTGAAAAAAAAAAAAATTGGATGTGGGTGATGATTTTAAGCAGTTTGTATGGGGACAGTGAAGCTAATTTAATTAAATATGTTTTGTGTTCATATATGATACATGGGATAGGGAACCCGAAGGACAAAACAAATTCTGTGTATCATATATGATACATGGGACGTGGATTGGATGTTTTGTTTTCCTGAACAAAAATAGCGGACGTGGAGATGTGTGTATAGTTTGTATGGGGACAGTGAAGTTGTTAAAATGACGAACTCTAAAAATTTTACCCAATTCATAGAACCCGAACCCGTTTCCGATAAATCAAAAATAGAGTAAAATGGGTGTACCTATTTTTTTCTTGCAATCGTTTTCGAACTGACTTTTTAAAGCAATTGTTGAATTTTTAATTTGATCATAAAAACAGACTTTGAAAATTTTATCTTAATCGTTTAATGCCTAGAAAACGAGTCTTTTCCATTAAACATAGAAATAGGAAAATAGGGTTTGGCTGTGGGTGGATCTATTTTAACTAATTTTGATTTTTTTTATTGTTTATAAAAACAAACTCTGAAAATTTCATCCAAATCGTAGAAGCAATATCCGAGAAACCAAATATATAAAAAATATAAATATACCTATATATACCAATCCCTACTCGTATATTTAAGCACACAAGTGTACCTAACTCCTTTAAAGTACCTAGTAAGATAAAAAACAAGTATTTAGCAACACAAGTGTACCTAACTCCTTTAAAGTACCTATTAAGATAAAAAACAAGTATTTAGCAAAAAAAATCATCAAAATCGGAGCTTCACTTTGAAAGTTAGAACAGTTGACGTTTTTCGGCTTTATTGACTTAATGCCTTTTCTTATATCAATTGACTTGAATACCTACCTACCTACATAAACTATAAACATCGTCTTGACATAGCGATAAAGCCACACACCTGTTCATAGATCGACAAAAAAAAAACATACTTTTCCCACAAGCCACAATATGTCCCTCTAACTCTATACGCTTTGATATAATATTATAATATACCTACATACCTACAGATGATGTATCTATACGCACAAGCGCATCTATACAAAACATCGAAGGAAGATTGTGTAAGTATCTATACAAAAAAAAACAGAAAATAAAACAGACACTCCTCGTACACTTTTATTCTTGTTATTACTTCCTCTGTTTTGTTGATTTTTTTTGCGACCGTCAATGCGTTCCACAAAAATTTTAAATCTCCATTTGGTGTATGTAGCGACACCTAGTGAGGTCATCTCTTTTTGATCGTGGTTCCTCTATGTGCATAAGCTCAATGCTATTATATAAAGACGAACGAATTATTTTGTTCCTTCGCGCATAACTCATAAAATAATTAACTTATTTACGTGAAACAAACTTTATAATATACTTTATGTCTATGAGACGGTTTAAGGCTATTTTGTATTTCTTAATTTGATTAAATTTTAAGAATATTATTGTTTTTTTAATTTTTTGTCACCTTTTTCTAAGAGTTTGTCCCAAATATTCACTCATACACTCAAAACGGTTTTATATTTTAAAATAATAAGAATTTGTTGATAAACTCAACATTCTTACGAAAATTTCAAGACCCATATCTTTTCTTAATTATACATACAAGCTGAGAAATAAATATATAAACTTTTTAAAGTTATCAATTTTTTAAATTATTTCTCTCCAGGAATCCTATTCAAGAGCAATCAACGGGTAGCTGCTTTGTTTTTTTTTTTTTTGTTCTTTTCTTCCGCAAACTAAATTCATGCCTGCTGGCTGAGCAGAGCTCAAAACAAAATGCCACCTAATTAGTTTAGTAAAAATGAATTTATGAAAAATAAAATAATTTTTATTGGAAATTAATTTTATAACTTAAAAATTTGGTGAGCCAATTTTAAATATTTAATAAAATACAAAAAAAAATTCATCTCTCGTTATATTTAGGTATGAAAATCATTTAGATTTGATTGAAATTCGCGAAGCCATTAACGAGAAATTAGAAAATAAAAAATGGACACACTGGATCGCACACAAACTTGCGTTCGTAGCGAACAAAGTTAAGGTAGCTAGAAATTGAGGAGGTACATATGTATGTATGTATTTATGTATCGGTTCCATAATATTATGATATCATTAAAAAAAAAAAGTTTTGAAAACAATTAAAAGTAAATTATTACTATAATAGGTTCCTATAAATTTGTTATTTAAATGGCTATAAAGTTAGAGCTCAAAATACAGTATGCCATCTGATTTGCTTGATATATATGAACTTATGAAAAAACAATCAAAAATCGTTGAAGCGGTTTTGTAAAAAAAACTAATTTTCTTATTATACCAAATTTTGCCCATTTTCAAAAATAAACTCTTGTATGCCAACTTTTAGTATTTAATAAAAAACTATTTTATACAAAAAAAAAAATATTCAAGAGGCCGTTTTCAAAACATTGAATTTTCAAAAAAAAAATCAATATTTTTTTAAAATGCAAAAGTTATTTTTTCGAAAATTTGTATCTATATATAAATTGCCTTAAAAAAATGTGTGGTTCCATTTGCTCAGAAAGTATCCAACCGATTTCGATAAATTTATATATATTTAAAGAGAAATTAATTTAAAATTTATAGAACAAATTTTGTGTGACTTAATTTTCAAACTAATTGTTTGACTCTAGAGAAAAGTTTCTTTCAAGTGTCAATATGAGTTTTTGAGTGAGTTTTTTGTCGAATTTCGGCTTGTGAGTGATACACTTGTAGACAGATAGATAGACAGATAGATAGAAAGATAGCTAGATAGATAGATAGATAGATAGATAGATAAGATTTATTGTTATTTTTCTTGTTTATGTTACAAAATCAGTTTACAAAAATCGATAAGCAGGGCTTTGCTGTCTGCCTGATTGACATTAATTTAAACATTTAATAACAAGTTTGTTTTCATATTTCAAGAATAAATTTAGGAACATTTTAAATATTAAAATATAAAACATTTTTTTTTTTGTTACATACATAAGTTAAAAATCTTCATTAACAATTTGATTTCGATATTTTATTGCTGCTTTATAGAAATAAAAAAGTTGCTTTGTGTCGTTTTCACAATTAAGATGTTTTAAAACTTCTTCTGACATGGTGTCGCTTCCAAGGAAATGTCTTCGGAATTCTTTTAGAATAGGACATCTACCAATGAAATGCTTAACATCTTCCCTCTCCGATAGGTTACAGAGACTGCAATAAATTGGTAAATCAGAACGATGCGGGATATAATTGAGCCGTAAAAGCTCTCCTCTCATTTTGAAAATCGACGAAATCATTTTAAAGGTGTTTTCATCGTGAAAAATATGGTTTAGTACACTATATATAGCTCTATGTACGGATGATGAAGCTGAATTTATACAATCAGCTCTGCATTGTTCCTCTACTTTTGATATAAGATTGTAGAGTACCTCTTTGCTGTATCTTCCATTTTCATGCATAAAATTGAACTCCAATCCGCAGTACGTTGCAAGCTCCTCTAATTTCTTATACCATAAGCTTCTCCGTTCTATTGTCTTCATTGCAATTATTTTAGGTAGCCTATCCTCCGGAAGTTCTAAGACATTAATAATATGGCCCACGTGCAGTTTGAGGGTTTTTATGAAAAGTGGTGACAATCCTGTTTCAATATTTATCATATAGTTTGGTGTTATATGGTGTCCACTATTTTTCAAAATAAATTTCCCTGACTTTCCCTAACTTTCCTTGACCAATTTCAAAAAAAATTTTTCATGAGTAGGTACGTATTAATATTGCACAAAGTGGTAGAAAATGTACGTATTTGAATGGAGTTAATTAAACTTTAGGCAAAAAGAACTCACCTTGCATTTTTCAAAGATCTATCTTAAGGTATACATAACGGATTGCATTTAAAGTGAAAAATAATAACTGCATGAATTAAAAAAAAAATTGTTTTGCTTAACAAAAGGGACGACTTTACCTATGTAATGTTGTTCATAGTAATGAATGACCATTTAAATAAAATGCTTTTAAACCATATGTATATATCTTTGCGATATTAAAATTTAATAGTATTTTTTTTTAAATAAATCAAAATGTAATTCAGGTATGCAGAAGCAGTATGAAGAAATAAGTACAAAGAAATAATCGTACTTGAAACTTGAACACGTTGGTTGAACCTCACAGTCAAAGGACAAAGGACAGTTTGGGCCCAGCACCAATAAGAACGGCCTTCATATTATATATAGGTATTTATTTATGAATTCCTTATCCGTTAACTGTTTGTCCAAATTCGCTGTGTGACAAAAGTTCAAATCCTTTTTTCCTTAGTTTTTCTTTAATATTTTGTGTATTCTTCGCTCTTTGAACCCATGATAGAATACCTGAAAGTTATGTTTAGGGGTCGCAAGCATCAATTTTATGCAAAAAGCACTTTTTGGAGCATTTAATTTGTAAAAAAAAAAACAAATATTAGATTTTAAATAATATTTTTGGTGTCAAAACCATCTGTGGAAAAAATCAGAAAATATCAATTTTTATCTCATTTATCAAAATAAAAATGGGATTTGTTTTTAATCTTTTGCAATTCGTAAAAGTAAAACAAAACAACTTACAAAACGACCTTCAAAACCACCATTATATATTGAATATTATTATAAGGGGTTGAAATATTTTAAGCTTATTCATTATTTAGTAACGAAAAAATTGGTATTACATTTATAACGGGCTGACGGGCACAATTAAAAAAAAAATTATAAACAAAAAATTAAATATTTTGTTCGTTTGGTACCTACTAAAAGATTTTTAACTCAGTCAGTTTCTTAACTATTTTAAGTTACTTTTAATTTAGGTGCCAGTTATAGCTATCATTGAAAACCATCATTGAAAATATTAATTGTCAATTTTGAGAGACTTTGAAGAAAAAGTAAATTATTATTTTGATGCCAAAGTAAAGCTTATTGACTTAATAACTATTTATAGGTAAAACAAAATTCAATTTGGCACAACTTTTCTCATAAAATGAATTTTAATTTTTCAATGATGAACTACCTTACCAATGATCTTTGAAAAGATTAAAAATTACGTTATGGCGAAGATATGGGTCAAAATGATTTTTTTTTGAGGAGAAATAATTTTGAAGTCGTAATCTATATTACTGCATTAAAATATTCAATGATTAAACTTTCGAAGGGTCTCAAAATCAACAGCTAACTTTTTCAATGATAGCTATAACTGGCCCCTAATTCTCTTTTTTATCATATACAAAAATCCCAAATCCAGGTCCTTGTTTTACACAAAAATCCCTTAATAGTCCAAAATCAAAGCCAGGTCGTCGTTTTTGAACGAGTAGACAAAAAAACCATGTTTGCACTAAATCTTCGTTTTCATTATCGTTATTTTAGATAAACTGTTAAACTTGTACTTGATTTTGTAGCTTGAGCAAAAAATGTTCTTTTTCTGAAATGTTATTCTTCTTTGAAAAACCACAAAGACACTTAAAATCGGTAAAAAACTGACTGAGATAAAAATATTTTAGTACCATAAAAAAGAAAAAAAATATATTTTTTGTTTGATCTATTTAGGAATCATTTCGTAAAAAATGTACAACCATTTTCTTCGTTACTAAATAAGGAATAAGTTAAAAAAAAAAATGAACCCCTAATAACATATAAGGGCAGTTTGTGGGTTGTTTTGTTCAATTTTTACGAACTGCAACTTAAAACGTTTAACATAATACCCATTTTTACTACATTAAATGAGATACAAATTGATGTTTGTTTGTTGTTTTCCAGAGATGATTTTGACATAAAAACTTTTATTCAAAAGCCAAAATTTGTATTTTTTACAAATTAAATACTCCAAAAAATGCTTTTTGCATAAAATTGATGCTTGCCGCAAACACAATTTTAAAAATCTGAAAAATTTACAAAAAATGGCTTAAATCGAGCGAAAAATACACAAAATATTTAAAAAAAACTATGGAAAAAAATAATTGTGGCCCTAAAACTCATTTTATTCGAATTTGGACAAACGGTTAACGGATAATGAATGCATAAACATGTACCTATATACGATATGAAGGCCATTCTTATTGGTGCTGGGCCCACGCTCTTTACATCTTTGCCCATTGTCCTTTAACAGTGCCTCTTGCCTCTTATTGGCCGCGATCGGAAACCTATGCGATAGCCTATATAAAGGTCGATTCACAATGGAACGAGTAAACGCGACGAGAGCGTGACTTTATTCGCTGTCATTTTTTTCTAGTTATAAAATCGCTTCCCAATGCACAATACGACGAGTTTCTTGACGACGAGTTTTTTGGTAACGTTAAATTATGTATTCTTTTTTTTCTTGCTGAGCAGTGTGCGTGCAAAATAATGAAAAAATCAAACTGAAATTACTGTTATTATTTAAATATTATGTTATTATAATTTAAATATTATAAACTGTCCCCCTTATTTATAAAGAAAAAATAGTTATTTAAGCTTCCGTGTTTAGGAAAACTTCACCATGGAATTCGAATGTTCCGGACTCAAATGGAGCAGTAAGCAATTGCCTTTAATTTGAGTCCACAAAATTCTTATTCCATGTTGTAGTTTTCCTAAACACGGGAGCTGAAATAACTATTTTTTTTTCGTCGCATTGTAAATCGATCATATAGGTTTTCGAACGGATTGATTCTTTTTGACATTTCGCTTGGAATAGAAGCGTACATTTATCTACCAAAATATTTCAGCTAGCATGGATAGCTATCCAACTGCAAAAGCTGTTGTGTCAGCAGCTGTTTTTTACACGGGATTCCAACAACACGAACCTATCTGAATAGCTCTACACAGGTTTCCGATCGCGGCCATTACTATACGAAATAACACAAAGTGCAGTTAGTAGCGTTTCACTAATTTTTTTTTGACATATTCACAGGTAAGGCAAAAGATACGAAATGAATAATTTTAAACAGAGATGTAATCAAAACGCATTGTTCGATCAAAATTTTCCCCGACCGCTTCCCAAATTCCCTGACTTTCCCTGACCAAATTTTGTTCCCTGACTTTCCAGTTTAGCGGACACCATGGCGTAGTGCTGGGCAGATTGAAGCATTTTTTGATAAAGTATCTCAGCAGTTTTTCCACAGTTTCATACTGACAATACTCCCAGGATTGTGCTGCGTACATCATTACCGACTCGGATACAGCTTGTACTTCACACTATGGTCAACTAGGTGGTTTGAAAATCATATCTTCCAGGTAGCAGATATGGCACTTTTAGCTTTTACTAGTTTCTCTTTTAAGTGAGGTTCCATACTAAGATTACTTGTAATCATCTATCCGAGATACCTGTAGGAGGTTACAATTTCAATGGGTTGTCCATTCAGCTTCCATTTTTCGTTGCTACAAAGTCTTCCGGAACCCCTTTTAAAGCTCATTACTTTTGATTTTGACAGATTCACCGTAAGATTCCATAATTGGCAGTACGAATCCAAGCGGTTAATCATAAGTTACAAGGTATCTAGCGAATATGCGAATAGAACAACATCATCTGCGAATAATAGGGCTTTTACTAGAACACCGTCTATAATTATGCCTCCTGGTAGAAAGTCTGTGAGATCATTGATGTACATTGCAAAAAGATACGGGCTTAACGTGCAGCCTTGTCTTACTCCCGTCGTTGTCTCAAAGCATTCTGATATCTCGACTCCGCTCCACACAGCTGATTGGTTATCCTCATAAAGATTTTCGAGAATCCTACCAAACTTTTGACTCATTCCAGCGTTGTACATCTTGTAAAATAAAGCTCTTCGGTCGATATTGTCAAAGGCGGCTTTAAAATCCACGAAAAATGCGTACAATTTCTTTTTTTGTTCTAAAAATGTTCCAGCGATGTTTTGCAGTACAAAGATATTGTCTACCGTTGAATATCCATTTCGAAATCCTGCTTGCCATTCATTGATCAGTTTATTGCTTTCAATACAATCTGTCATTCGATAATTTAATAGTTTGGTAAAAACCTTATACGCTGAATTTAGAAAGGATATTCCTCTATAGTTATTCGGATCCGATGAATCTCCTTTTTTATGAATGGGAAATATAATCGGCCTTATCACAGGCCCCGTCGTAAAAGATTCGTACTATTAAGCTTGAAAACAAGTACCATGGAACCGTCGTCGTAAGAAAAATATTGACAAGATTTTGTGGGCTATCGATATAACTTTTCACGTCCTCTGAATTGGTTTGGAAATATTTTTGTTACGACGCCAAGTTTAATACTTTTTTTTCGGGATTCGTAGTATGAAACTATTACGACGGGACCTGTGATAAGGCCGAATAGCTCGTTTGAATTCATGTGGTATAAGGCCTGTTTCCAATATTTCTTTAAAAATATCCGACATTTTATGAATGGATCTGGTCGTCGCATACTTAAGGAATTCTATTGGAATCCTATCAGCTCCGGGTGCCTTTCCGTCTTTGAGTTTTTTCAAGACATTGCTCACTTCTTCCTGTGTAATTGGTGCATCTAATATTTCATTTGTAAAGAAAGATACACTAGTATGTAAAATTGTTTGAATTATGAAGGAGCTCTTGTATAAAAATGTGGGTTGAAGTCGGTAACGTTAACGAGTAATTTGAAAACCAAAAAATCCGTTCTATGTAATGTAAGGTAAGTAACTACAAAATTATTTTATAAGTTTAAATATTGACCAAGTCGATTTAAATTTATTTAGTTTTCAAAAAAAAAAAATTTTTTTTTTTTTAATTTTCAAAAAAAAATTATTTTGGTTCACAATAATGTGTATCCTTTTTAAGAGATTTACCATTAAAAAAATTTCAACTAAACTGTTGTAATGGAGGTACCAAAAATAACAATTTTTTTAAAATAAAACAATTATTAAAAAGCATTTCATTATAAAAATTTGTTTTAACAAAAGCCGTTTTTGAGAAAAATATGATTTTCCTTTTTGGCGAAAAAAATTGTATGGCAGTCCTAAAAAAATTAAAAAAAAAAAAATGTGGGGGCATATTAGTCAAAAAACACTATGTACCAAGTTTGAAGAAAATCTCCCAAGACGTTTAGGCTATAGGGGCGAGGACAGACAGACAGGCAGAATTGCGGGACCCACTTTTTTTGCGTTCTTTATTATCGTAATGTTAAGGGAAATTAATTTCTTAACTTGCTATATAGTGAGTACCTAGTTATATATCGCAAGAAAAATAGGTTTATACATAGGTAGGCGCACCATACGAATTACGTAAGAGATACTTGTTGTCTACATAAATAAAATAATACTAATTTTTCAACGTTATTTTAACATAATTTGAAGAATATAAAATTTTATTTTCATATTTTTATAAGATAATTAACTTGGTATTGTGGTGAATATGCCCAGTTGTGTAAACAACCACACATTAGTACAACTTTCCGCGCCATCTTTGAGTGAAATAAATAATTAAATCCATCACGGTTGGTGTCCAGCCTCGTTCGTACTGGAATATTGACGAAACCTTCTTGGAAAGCACCTTCTAGCAGACCCTAGAAAATTCTAGAAGCCTTTATTTTCGGGTATAAATACAGGGGCACCAGTCCGAAAGCGGCAGTTTTATTTTGAAAGTGAATGAATAAAAGTCGGTGTGAATAAAGAGTTGCATACTTGCGCTTGGTTATAATAAAAGTATTAGAAGAAAAAGTATTTGAAATAAAAAAGCGTTTTATTTTGTGAATTAATTGCAGTTTCAGTTTGAATAAAGGAAATAAGTTTTATTTGCGAACCCTTAGTAAAATATTACATTGGTGTCAGAACAAGTGGACTTATTTAATCTGTGAATTCAGATAATTAATCGTGGAAAATTGATAAAGTGTGTGGATTAGTAAACAAATAAGAAAGGTGCTTGTGAAAAGTGACATACAAAAATATAAGAAAAAAAATGGATAAAATTGTGAATGCATTGAATTGTGTTGACCTTAAAGCAGAACTTAACAGACGAGGTCTTCCTACTGCTGGAACGAAAAATGACCTCATGAAAATCCAGACACGTTTCTATTTGAAATTGAAATGCCAGAAGAGCAAGTAAGTACAACCATAGACATGACCAATATGATGGCTCAGCTGCTTGCCCAGATTGATGACCAACGAAAAGAGCGAAAGAATCTTCTTGGGAAATTTGAAGAACAACGCAACGAGCAAAGGAACCTTCTAGACGACTAGAAAAACCTAATCGAAAGTAAGCCAAATTCATTTGAAAATAAATTCATGGCTCTTGATGAACGTGTTGAAAACGTCGAAAAACAGTTCGAGAAATTTGAAGACAAAATGCAGAACTTTGCCAATGAATTAGATAAGATTAGGAAAATGAAGGTAAGAGAGGGCAGTTGCGATTTTGCTTAGAAGAAAGAAATGCATCCACTAACCTTTGATGGACAGTCTTCTTGGTCATTCTACAAGAAGCAGTTTGAGGCAGCCGCAACAAAAAATGGCTGGGATGACGAAGACAAGTTTATTGCCCTGACGCTTGCCCTTAGAGGTTCTGCTGCTGAACTTTTGCAAACCATACCAGCAGAACAGAACGGCAACTTCAGTGCTCTTGTTCAGGCCATTGACACACGTTTTGTTGATGGCCATATGCAAGAAGTCTTCTGCGTCCAGCTCAATACCAGAGTCCAGAAAAGAGGTGAAAGTCTGCAACAACTCCAAGCAGACATTGAACGGCTGGCGCACTTAGCATACCCAACTGAAGGAGATGAAATTACCAATTAGCTAGCAACGGAGGCTTTTGTCCATGCAGTTTCCGACATCAACCTCCAGCGAGCAATTCGAACTGCTGAAAAACGCACGCTTTCTGAAGCATTAGCGTTCGCTCTGACTATGGAAGCATCAGAACAGGCTTCCTTAGGAGTTCATCGGGTAAGAGAACTTGAAGTTGAGGAATGTTCTTGCCAGAGAGCTGAATTCCATAGAAGTCAGCGAGAAGGACCTGCTCGATGCTGGAATTGCAACAAAACTGGACATCTCCAGCGCCAGTGCAGATTGCCACCAAGAAGAGTCGCCTGTCAACATTGTGGAAACAGGAATAATACCCGCGAACAGGTAAGCAATAACATCATCGCTCCTGCTCGCCCTGGTATCGATGGGCCCAGAACCACAATCCAAGTCTCGCAGACTAAACGAAACAATAAGAGTCTGACAGTGGACGCAACATTAAATAGCAAGAAATACGTGGCTACAATTGACACCGGTGCCACAGCCTCCATTGTGCGGAGAGACTTGGTCAAGATAACGTGGCTACATAACGCCAATAGCTACCGTCTTAAAACTGCGACAGGTGAGGCAGCAAGAGTATATGGAGAAGTTCGTCTTAAAATTCGTTTGGCAGAATTAGAGTTTTCGCATCTATTTTTGGTAGCAGACATATGTGATGAGTGCATAATTGGAATCGACTTCATGAAAGAGCAAAGAGTGATTCTGGATATCGGTAAACAAGTGTTGAAGTACCAAAATGTAGAAATTCCTATCGTTTATGGCAACGAAAACTCATAAACTCTAAGAACTGTCATCAAAGAAGACATATGCTTGCCTGCCTCTTCAGAAGTGTTTGTTTAGACTAAAATATAGGGCGATCTAGGTAGCCATCGATACCTCATGGTGGAACCAGAGTCTGAGCAATCTTCCCAAAACATCATCTTAGGGAAGACTCTTGTGGAACCAAAAAACAACATGGTACCCGTACGGATTCTGAACATCAAACTGTACGAGGTCAAGCTCAAGAAAGGAGAAGTAATTGGAAAATGCGAATGTGTGACCGCAATAACTTAAATCACAGAAATGAACGCAGAAGAACCAATGGACCCCGGAAAATACAGCTCCATGAAAGCCAAAATTCTCAAGTCATCCAATCTAAGTCAACATCAGCTTAGTGTTGCTGGAAGCCTTCTTCATGAGTACACTGATATATTTTCTTCACCGAGTGGGCAGTATAGTCGAACACAACTGGTACAGTATCGAATCGACACAGGTGATGCAAGACCGATTCGACAACCAGCAAGACGTCTCCCATTAGCAAAACAAGCCGAAGTTGAAAAAATGATATTGACAATGAAGAAAGATGGTCTAATCGAAAATTCCAAAAGCCTTTGGGCGTCACCAGTTGTTCTTTTCAAAAAGAAAGATGGAAGCACCCGATTTTGTGTGGACTACCGTAGGCTGAATGATGTGACAAAGAAAGACAGCTACCCTCTGCCCAGAATCAGCGATACATTGGATGCAATGGAAGGAGCTCAATGGTTCTCCACGTTAGACTTGAAGAGTGGCTACTGGCAGGTAGAAATCCGAAAACCATTTTCAACCGAAAATGGTCTGTGGCAGTTTAAAGGGATGTCATTCGGACTGTGCAACGCTCCGACAACATTTAAGCGTCTGATGGAGTGTGTTCTTCAAGGCCTTACTTGGAAATCATGCCTTGTATATTTGGACGATGTCATCGTTTATGGAAAAACTTTTGACGAGCATTGTGAAAACCTTAAGGCTGTATATCAGAGGCTTCGAGAAGCACACTTAAAATTAAATCCAGATAAATGTGCGCTTTTCAAGACCGAAGTTAAATACCTGGGACATATCATCTCATCCCAAGGAGTAAAGACTGATCCTGAGAAAGTTGACACTATAAAGAATTGGCCAACACCACAGAATAAACATCAGCTCCGTAGCTTTCTTGGTCTAGCCACATATTATCGGTGCTTTGTGAAGGACTTTGCTGGAATCGCTAAGAGCTTCCATCAGCTTACTGAAAAGGGGAAGCCGTTCAAAGGGTAAGGTGAGTGCGCGAAAAGTTTTCAGGAACTCAAGCTACGTTTGTGTAATGCTCCTGTGCTGACCTATCCAACTCCTGGAAAACGTTTAATCATCAATGCCGATGCCAGTAACGTCGGAATTGGAGCTGTACTGTCGCAAGTCCATGAAGGAGAAGAAAAAGTCGTCGCCTACTACAGTAAGGTGCTCTCGAGGCCAGAGCGCAATTATTGCGTCACCAGGGAAGGGAACTTCTAGCTTTGATTTTGGCAACAAAGCACTTCCATAAGTACATCTATGGACAGAAGTTCCTCCTTCGAACAGATCATGGTGCGCTTAGTTGGCTTCTGAACTTCAAAAATCCAGAAGGTCAAGTAGCAAGATGGATCGAGAGACTGCAGACATACGACTACGAAATTCAACATCGAAGAGAAAAGCTGCACTCAAACACAGATGCATTGTCTCGAAGACCGTGTAAACAGGACTGTAAACATTGCACGCGTCAAGAAGAAAAGGAAGCGGTTGCCATCCAACGAATAAGAGCAGATCCCATTTACGGTTGGAGCAATGAAGAACTGAGGACTGCCCAACAAGAAGACTCGGATATAGAACCCATTCTTGCATGAAAGGAACACGGAGAAAAACCAGAATCAGAATGGGGTGACATCTGCGATAGAAGTCCAGCTCTCAAAGCATATTGGGCACAGTGGGACTCACTTCATGTGCAAGAAGGAGTACTAAGGCGCGCAAATGGAAATCTGCAGATGGCAAGTCTTATGTGATGCAGTTAATCGTGCCTAGGTCAAAGGTTAATGACTTTCTTCGAGAGATGCATGATAGAGCATCTGGAGGTCATTCGGGAGTCAATAAAACGCTGGAGAAGATACGACAACGGTTCTACTGGCTACATGCAAGAGATGATGTCGAAAAGTGGTGCCGAAAATGTGATACTTATGCTGCTACCAAGTGACCAGGTAGAAAGCTTCACAGTAAAATGCAACAGTACAATGTGGGCACACCTTTCGAAAGAATAGCAGTAGATGTCGCAGGTCCGTTTCCGGAGACCAACAACGGAAACCGATACATCCTTGTAGTCATGGATTACTTCAGCAAGTGGCCTGAGGCATTTGCCATCCCAAATCAAGAAACTAAAACAGTTGTTGATCAGATTATCTTCAATTGGGTGAGCAGGTTCGGCGTACCTTTGGAACTGCATTCTTACCAAGGAAGGAAATTCGAATCTAACATCTTTCAGGAGGTTTGCTCCTTCCTTGGCATCAAGAAGACGAGGACAACACCGCTTTATCGTCAATCTGATGGGATGGTAGAACGATTCAACAGGACTCTTAAAGAACATCTGTCCAAGGTTGTACTTGACTACCAACGAGACTGGGACCGCCATATTCCATTGTTCTTGATGGCCTATCGAAGTGCGGTTCATAGTTCAACAGGACATACACCATCGGAGATCCTGTTTGGCACAACAATACGGCTGCCCAGTGAAGTCAAATTTGGATGCCATACCATGGAACCGGAAAGGTCAGATGAATATGTGGATAACCTCAAAGAAAGACTCATTGACATTCATCAACAGACAAGGAAAAACATAAAAACCGCTAGTGATAGGATGAAAACACGGTACGACGCCCGTGCAACAACGATGGGATTCCAAGAAGGAGACCTGGTGTGGTTTTGCAATCCTCACCGACAAAAGGGACTGTCACCAAAACTACAACAAAACTGGGAAGGCCCATATACCGTTGTGAAGCGAATCAATGATGTGGTTTACCGCATTCAGAGAGGAGTAAAGGGTAAGCTTAAAGTAGTACACTGCGACCGTTTACATCGTTATAACGGTGGGAATAATGGATTAAATCGGGACGATCAATCCTAAGAGGGGGGCAATGTGGTAAATATGGCCAGTTATGTAAACAACCACACATTAGTACAACTTTTCGCGCCATCTTTGAGTGTAATAAATAATTACATCCATCACGGTTGGTGTCCAGGCTACTGGAATAATTGAAGGAAACGAAAAAGAATCATCTAGCAGAATCCAGAACCCTAGAAAATTCTAGAACCCTTTATTTCGGATATAAATACAGGGCCACCAGTCCAAAAAGAGCAGTTGCATTTTGAAAGTGAATGAATAAATGTCAGTGTGAATAAAGAGTTGCATACTTGTGCTTGGTTATAATAAAAGTAGTAGAAATAAAAGTATTTGAAATAAAAGCGTTTTATTTTGTGAAGTAATTGTAATTTCAGTTTGATTAAAGGAAACAAGTTTTATTTGCGAACCCGTGGCAAAATACAACAATAGTTACAACATTTATAACTTTTTTTATGCAACTTTGGTAGTGAATTTAAAAGTTTCGAAAATTTTCACGAAGTAACTTATTTACATGCCAAGTGAACAATTGTCGGAACTTTTAAAGTCGTATAAAGGAAAATTTCGGTAAAAATGGGGTGATTTTTGCGTTTTTTTCACTGTTGCATTTTTCCTGCAGCGAGCACAGGTTTTTCGAAGTTGCAAATTTAGTTGCAGACTACTCTAACATGCTCCAGCAACATATCAAAAATGCAGAACTACATCGTACTTTGCGAATTTATTGTCGAATTTGTCTGTGCTATTAGGCTAGTTTCAACATTTAAAATCCTTGCAATAGCACAATCAATTAACTAGGTTTATGTCCCGAATAGATTCACAATGAAATACTTGCACTGTTCCTTCTGACTTACATAATACAAATAACAACAAAAATCTATTATTCTTTTTATATTCTTTACCGTTCACAACAATAGCATACCAGAGAATATTTCGCAAATTCCCAGTTTGCGAATGATGTGCATCCAGGTCTGTAATTTGTGAGATTCGGCCGTATTGCCCACACGACTATTATGCCGCTGCTGCCGACTATCTAATAGACGGCTTTCATGTTAAATAACCCTAGAAACAATTTGTGCTAGAATATTTTTGTGAGAAATGCATAACCTCCTTCTTGAGATGTTAATCCATTGTTCCTTACTATAGATCTTAAAAGGCTTATAAGACCAATCATATTCTCCAGAATTCAGCTAATAGATACATGTGGATGCAGAGGTATAGACGTCACGTATATCCAAGTTGCAAGTAGACAAAGAATATGCGCTTCACTCTCTTCCTTCTTCATATATGTAGATAATTTCGTCGTATCCATATTCACATTAATGATTCTGATAGGTTAAGGCTACAGCTATAATGCCCATGGGATGGGAAAGTCTTTCTTTGCTGCCGGGTATACTATAGTTTAAAATCCATTGGAGTCTTAATATGCTTTTCAGTATCCAATTAAGTGGTTTAATGTGTTTTGCCACCAGTAAAATTAGAAAAATATATGTTATGTTCCCCTTATGGATTTATTGATCTTAAAATCAATAGTCAAGTTTTTTTCTTGAACGTTCTGTTTTAGAGTGTTTTAAAAAAATACATTTTAAATTTTGAAACAAGACAAGATTCTGTGTACCTTATTTATTTAATAATTTATTTACCTATTTATTTATTTATTAATTTATATTTGTTTCTTATTTACTTTTTAATTAATTAATTTATTTATGTATTTATTTATATTTTTACTATATATTTATTCATTTATTTATTAATTAATTTATTCATGTATTTATCAATTTATTTATTTATAACATTTATTAATTTATTCATTTATTTATTTACTTATTAGTTACTTTTTTATTTACACATTTTTTTAAATTTCTGTAGGTATTTATTAATTTATTTGATTATTTATTTATTTAATTCTTTACGTATTTATTTATTTATTTTTAAATTAAATTATTTTATTATTGATTTTTTTCCATTCATTTATTTGTCTTTCTTTCTTTTGTTTGATTATTTTGTTTGTTTGTTTTGTTTGTTTGTTAGTTTATATATTTCTTTTGTTAATTTATTATTTTTTTAGTTTATTAGATTTGGTAATTTATTAATTTTTGTTTATTTAAAATTTAATTATATTTTGATTGTTATTTATTTAGACGAGTAACTAATTATTTATTTTATTTCTTATTACTTAATTAATAACTTGCATTTGTAGTCATAAAACTCAAATTAAGTAGTTTTGAAAACATAAAACTGCCGGCTACACTTCCATTTTCTCTATTAGACTCTTTTGAGCTAATTTTTCACGTAGTTTTTCCTTCAAGATTGTAACTCTGTTCTTTTTTATTCATTAAGAAATATTATAATTGTCAGTACCTAATAAGATAGATTTAAACCATCTTCTACTTCTTCTTCATTTAGCCGGCGATTGTCATGATCTCGAGAGGGACCACAAATCTCCGAATCAACTACTTCACCTAAGGTTACACTTGTGGGGTTCGCCGGGTTGACCTCAGAAAACGTCGATAGGCCTCCCGGTTTGCCTCTCTTCCGCGATAGTATTGGAACGTCTTGTGCTATTGCACTGGATTCTCATGGCACCTTCTTTGTACATGACAGTACCAGCTAAGTTGGCATTGCTGTATTTTGTCCAAGATGGTATTTTTGACGTGTAGGCTTCTTCGGATTCTCTTGCTTCTTATTCGATCACGCTTTGTCACTCCTGCTGTCATGCGAAGCATCTTCATTTCAGCTGCCCTCTACTTACTCTCATACTTCTTGTACATTTTCCAACACTGTGAACCGTTAGGGGGCATTATTCTATCACAGAAGATGGCAGAGTTTTCCCGCCACTTCATCCACCCTACGCTTACGCGATGTTTGATGTCTTCATCACAAGATCCTTCGCTTTTGATCATTGATCCAAGATATTTAAACTTTTCCCACTCGGGAAGCACTGTTCCATTCAAATAGATGCCCGGAATAGGCCTGTTTTGATCAGAAAACGGAAAGCATAGGTATTCGGTCTTTTTCACGCTAATGCGGTATCCATTTCCCTCCAGAACATCCACCCATACATCAAGTGCTCGTTGCAAGAACACAGGATCTTAACTAATGATGGCTCCATCGTCACCGTCACCTTATAAAGAGCAAAGGACTCAAGACGCTTCCCTGGTGCACACCTACTCTTATTGTGAACTATTCGGTGATTCCTGCGGGGCATCTTACCTTTGTTTTAACTTGCTCGTACATGTCCATGACCATCCGACCGTAGACTTCCGGAACTCCTCGTTGCCTATTTTTTTAATTTTAAAATTAACATGCACTCAAGGGATTATGACTACCCTTTAAATTTTGGTTTAACACAGTGCGAGCATTAAGGAAACAGTAGGAGGATTTAGTAGGAGAAACCGATGTACATTCGCCACATTCGGGTCGTTCGGCAAAAGAAAGAATATCTATACTTAACTGTACGTCCGAAATTTGGCTCAAGGGTATACCGCTGAGCATTCCCAGTGGCCAGCGCGAGTATTACGGTGAAATTTGTTTAGTGGGGGAATGCAACTCGCTATTTCACTAGAACATTGTTTAAAGTAGCGATAAAACAGAGATAGGCAAGAGACGTTTCGACGATGTTCCAACGAAACAATTGTTTCGAAAATTGCTCTGTCACCTATCAGTCTTAAAGCTCTTCTCTGAATTCTGTCCGTAGGTGCAAAGATGTTTTTGTTGCACCAGACCAGATATGAGAATTATATTCCAGTTTCGGACGTATGTAGGTCTTATAAATTATGGCCAAATCAGAGGGGTAAAAAAAGTTTTTACATCGTCTTAGGAAACCTAAGCATTTGGCCGCATTTTTAGTAATATCCAGTATGTGGCCATTCCACAAAAGATGGTCAGTAATACACCCATATCAGATCTCGTGGTTGTCTGTCGAATGCTTTTCAAGATCAACGAATACAATATGCAAATCGCTCGAGGAATCCCGATATTTTTCTATTCTGATTATAATACTCTGAATAGCATCTGTAGTTGATTTACCCGAAACAAACCCGCACTGGTCGTCAGACAGCCGAATTATTTTTCATAGGCGGCCATCCAATTTCCGCTCAACGATCTTCATGGTGTGTGACATCAGCTTGATCGAACGGTAGCTGTCGCAATTTCGTGTATTACCCTTCCCTTGTATAATGGAAGAAGGTTACTTTCCCTCCACTGATTAGGCATTTGGTCGCCGCAGATAAGTTTGGAGATGAGAATCATGAGCCATCTAGACCCGATGTCACCCATCTTTTTCCAGAACTCAGAGGGTATCTCGTCTGGCCCAATCACTTTTCTCTTTATGGAGTTTTCACCGCATATCGCTAAATTTAGATAGATTTATACCATAACCCTATAAACTGAGCCATTTGAGAAATCAATGTATATACGTTGCGTTGTTCAAATGCATTTTATTTGATCTACACTAAACCTTCGTTCCAACTCTACTGTGCAAAAATGACACCATTATTTTGTAGTTAATATGTACGTTACGTTAGGTGTGTATGTATACAAGAAAGAACAAACACATTATTTGCGTTCCCATTAATCTAAAATTTAAACTAAAGTATTCGCGACAAATCAAGATTCATGTGTACCTATACAAAAAAAAAACTCACACAGAATTAAATGCCCATTCGTTGGCTTTTGTATAAATATTGTGGTTTATTTTGTATTTATAGTCCGGTTTACTGTGCTCCATATATCTAAAAAGCCACAATATATTTCATTACAATGAGAAGAAAGAAACGTAACTGATACATAATTTGGATTATCATATGGCCTCAACCTACGTAGATACCATTAACTCTTTAGTGCAGACGTAAACTAAGTTAACTGGTAATTGAAAAAAGGAAAAGCTAACCTAAATGTAAAATTTTACTTGAACTTTAAAGAGAATGGGGCATATTCATAGTCATTTTAGACCTGGGTCTAAGTTAAACATAGCTTTGGTTGAATTTTCGGACGTTGATTCTATTTTTTTAAGGTTATCATTTCAAAATATTTGAAGCTATTTGTGTAGTATACTGTAATATTTTACTAAGGGTTCGCAAATAAATCTTATTTCCTTTATTCAAACTGAAACTGCAATTAATTCACAAAATAAAACGCTTTTTTATTTCAAATACTTTTTCTTCTAATACTTTTATTATAACCAAGCGCAAGTATGCAACTGTTTATTCACACCGACATTTATTCATTCACTTTCAAAATCAAACTGCCGCTTTCGGACTGGTGCCCCTGTATTTATACCCGAAAATAAAGGGTTCTGGAATTTTCTAGGGTCTGCTAGAAGGTGCTTTCCAAGAAGGTTTCGTCAATATTCCAGTACGAACGAGGCTGGACACCAACCGTGATGGATTTAATTATTTATTTCACTCAAAGATGGCGCGGAAAGTTGTACTAATGTGTGGTTGTTTACATAACTGGGCATATTCACCACACTATATTTTATCAAAGTTAAAGGTTCCAAGTACGTGTACAAAAATAAGTGCCAACTTAAGTGTCTTACTTTGACATATCATCTCATCCCAAGGAGTAAAGACTGATCCTGAGAAAGTTGACAATGTGAAGAATTGGCCAACACCACAGGATAAACATCAGCTCCGTAGCTTTCTTGGTCTAGCCACATATTATCGGCGCTTTGTGAAGGACTTTGCTGGAATCGCTTAGAACTTCCATCAACTTACTGAAAAGGGGAAGCCGTTCAAATGGTCAGGTGAGTGCGAGAAAAGTTTTCAGGAACTCAAGCTACGTTTGTGTAATGCTCCTGTGCTGACCTATCCAACTCCTGGAAAACCTTTCATCATCGATGCCGATGCCAGTACCGTCGGAATTGGAGCTGTACTGTCGCAAGTCCATGAAGGAGAAGAAAAAGTCGTCGCCTACTACAGTAAGGTGCTCTCGAGGCCAGAGCGCAATTATTGCGTCACCAGGGAAGGGAACTTCTAGCTTTGATTTTGGCAACATCGAAGAGAAAAGCTGCACTCAAACACAGATGCATTGTCTCGAAGACCGTGTAAACAGGACTGTAAACATTGCACGCGTCAAGAAGAAAAGGAAGCGGTTGCCATCCAACGAATAAGAGCCGATCCCATTTACGGTTGGAGCAATGAAGAACTGAGGACTGCCCAACAAGAAGACTCGGATATAGAACCCATTCTTGCATGAAAGGAACACGGAGAAAAACCAGAATAAGAATGGGGTGACATCTGCGATAGAAGTCCAGCTCTCAAAGCATATTGGGCACAGTGGGACTCACTTCATGTGCAAGAAGGAGTACTAAGGCGCGCAAATGGAAATCTGCAGATGGCAAGTCTTATGTGATGCAGTTTATCGTGCCTAGGTCAAAGGTTAATGACTTTCTTCGAGAGATGCATGATAGAGCATCTGGAGGTCATTCGGGAGTCAATAAAACGCTGGAGAAGATACGACAACGGTTCTACTGGCTACATGCAAGAGATGATGTCGAAAAGTGGTGCCGAAAATGTGATACTTATGCTGCTACCAAGTGACCAGGTAGAAAGCTTCACAGTAAAATGCAACAGTACAATGTGGGCACACCTTTCGAAAGAATAGCAGTAGATGTCGCAGGTCCGTTTCCGGAGACCAACAACGGAAACCGATACATCCTTGTAGTCATGGATTACTTCAGCAAGTGGCCTGAGGCATTTGCCATCCCAAATCAAGAAACTAAAACAGTTGTTGATCAGATTATCTTCAATTGGGTGAGCAGGTTCGGCGTACCTTTGGAACTGCATTCTTACCAAGGAAGGAAATTCGAATCTAACATCTTTCAGGAGGTTTGCTCCTTCCTTGGCATCAAGAAGACGAGGACAACACCGCTTTATCGACAATCTGATGGGATGGTAAACCGATTCAACAGGACTCTTAAAGAACATCTGTCCAAGGTTGAAGGTGACTACCAACGAGACTGGGACCGCCATATTCCATTATTCTTGATGGCCTATCGAAGTGCGGTTCATAGTTCAACAGGACATACACCATCGGAGATCCTGTTTGGCACAACAATACGGCTGCCCAGTGAAGTCAAATTTGGATGCCATACCATGGAACCGGAAAGGTCAGATGAATATGTGGATAACCTCAAAGAAAGACTCATTGACATTCAGCAACGGACAAGGAAAAACATAAAAACCGGTAGTGATAGGATGAAAACACGGTACCACACCCGTGCAACAACGATGGGATTCCAAGAAGGAGACCTGGTGTGGTTTTACAATCCTCACCGACAGAAGAGACTGTCACCAAAACTACAACAAAACTGGGAAGGCCCATATACCGTTGTGAAGCGAATCAATGATGTGGTTTACCGCATTCAGAGAGGAGTAAGGGGTAAATTAAAGTAGTACACTGCGACCGTTTACATCGTTATAACGGTGGGAATAATGGATTAAATCGGGACGATCAATCCGAAGAGGGGGGCAATGTGGTGAATATGCCCAGTTATGTAAACAACCACACATTAGTACAACTTTCCACGCCATCTTTGAGTGAAATAAATAATTAAATCCATCACGGTTGGTGTCCAGCCTCGTTCGTACTGGAATATTGACGAAACCGTTTTGGAAAGCACCTTCTAGCAGACCCTAGAAAATTCTAGAACCCTTTATTTTCGGGTATAAATACAGGGGCACCAGTCCGAAAGCGGCAGGTTGATTTTGAAAGTGAATGAATAAATGTCAGTGTGAATAAAGAGTTTTATACTTGTGCTTGGGTAAAATAAAAGTAACATAAGAAAAAGTATTTGAAATAAAAAGCGTTTTATTTTGTGAATTAATTTGCAGTTTCAGTTTGAATAAAGGAAATAAGTTTTATTTGCGAACCCTTAGTAAAATATTACAATATGATGGACGTTCTAAATAATTAAGATGAATATTTACGAAGATTTTAATTTTTTGTAATTATGTACCTATATATTTGAATGAGTTATTTATTTGCATTTAGAATAAAAAAATAAATTGGGTGGCACAAACGGCTCGTGAAGAACCAGCGCCTAGTGACTAACAACTCTCAACCATTCCTGTGTGCGCCGTCGACAGGAATGGAAGGGACCTACAATTTTATGCCGAATCCGAATGGCTAGACGAGCAGCACTTATTCGTGACAAGTGATACTCTTGGAGGATTTGTCAATTCCTCGCAAGAGGCAGTATCCCTGAAAAAAAAACATTTTAGTTTTTAGGTGGACGAGGCTGGGAAGCGAACCCAGACCTTCAGCGTGACAGTTGAACGCACTAACCATAACGCTACGGGCTACTACATTTGCATTTAGAGCAAATTCTATTATTTGGACGCTAAAAAAAAGGGTTTATTTTTAAATCTTTTTATCCAAATTTTATTTTTTTAATTTTTGATTATACTTTTTAAGGAGAGTACCTGAGTCCTAGAATTTCTTGTTGCTTTGCTTATAATTCCTTTATTCGATTAATAATTAATTAATGTAATTTCGTCGGACTTCATTTTGGGTTTAAAACCTTAAATTTAATTATTTGTTGATAACGGTTGCCTACTTTGGTAAGTGGAAATGGGGGTCAATTAGTGCTTAATTTGTTTCAAACATATTAAATTGGTGCATTAATGTATTGTTATATTTTGCTTCGGGTTCGCAAATAAAACTTATTTCCTTTATTCAAACTGAAACAACAATTACTTCACAAAATAAAACGCTTTTATTTCAAATACTTCTATTCCTAATACTTTTATTATAACCAAGCACAAGTATGCAACTCTTTATTCACACTGACATTTATTCATTCACTTTCAAAATCAAACTGCCGCTTTCGGACTGGTGGCACTGTATTTATATCCGAAATAAAGGGTTCTAGAATTAATTTATAAGAAATTATATGATAACAATCTGTTTCAATTTAACATTAGCTATAAATTATTTTTTAATATTAGAAATAAAAATTAAAATATTGAACAAATTTTCTTATAGAGTTATTCAAGTATTTAAAGTTTACAAATTTGTTTGATTTTGAATTTGGTTATTCTGTAAATTAGCATTAACTATGAGATTGTAGTATGTATTAGTGTAGTCATTTTTATCTGTTTTGTAGTTACACGCAGTGCCCTCATTCCTTATAATTTGGTTGACCTCATGAATTTGTAACTAAAATTTGTTTCTTTCTAATTTTAAAATTTTAGCTCCATCAAAATCAAAAGAATGTCCATTTTCCTTTACATGATCAGCTAAAGCAGCTATATTTTTGTTGACCGATCCTTCGTTAACTTTTTGACATTCGTTTTTGTGTTGACCTATTCTTGACCCCAGTTTTTGAATAATTTCTCCTCTGTACGTTTTTTTCGCAATCGTTGCATTTTACAGAGTAAACTAATACACTGTTTTCTGTTTTATTAATTTTTTGTTTTGTATTAAGAAAGAATTTTGAATTTTGTTCTGTTGGCTTCATTGCTGCTTTAACATCTGGTACCAAATATTGGCACACTTTAGCTAAGGACTCACTTAATTTAGGTACATAAGGTTTTTTTGCTTAGCCTAGATAGAAAGTTAATACACCTCAAGGTATATTTCATGTCATTAATTTGAAGACATTTTCTATTCAGGCTATAAGGAAATATAGATAAAATCAATCCGAGGAGGAGTCTCGTTGCTATGGCATTTTATTTTATTGTTCATGATTTTTCGATTTTTCAATATATCAGTTAATCTACCAAACGAAAAAATACAGGAACAAGTTTTTGTTTTATTCGAAGAATAAGTACTATCTGAGGTTAAACTGGCTATTGAAAAGTCAGTCCTAAATTTAACAGAATGTTTTGTTTGTTGAGACTTAGCTGTTGTTTTGTGACATACTTTTAAGACAGTTGAAAGCAGAGAATAGGAAAAAAACACGCCTTATTGATACAGAATAAAATTACTGTTGCGCATTACCCGAAAATAGAAATTGGTAATTTCATTTGGAGCAATTTCTTCCGAATAAATACGAGTTCATGAAGTTTAAGTAAATAAATACTTTAATTAAGGTAGGGCTAAATAAACTATACTAAAAAAAAGAAACATACTGGTACCAACAAGTACAATTGTGCGAGAAGTACGAGGTACAACATTCATTTACGAATATTAAGAGCGAAATCGAGATAAAATCTTCACTTCAACGCACAAATTTATTCAGTAGATTCCATACCTTACATTTATTTGTTCGTAAGACATTTGCAAGATCGGTTCTTAAATTATCGTTATATTTAATAAAATTTCGCTTGCCTATTTCCTTAAATTAGTAAATTAAAATGTTTAATGCTAAGTCATTCACCGAACTATTTGCACCATACCTGCTCTAAAAATTCTGCAAGATGATTCTCGTGATACATGGGTAAACGAAGATCATCTTTGGCATCGTCGCTTTGCTGGACAGGCAGGGCACTCGAATTACTCGACATTTACTTGAAGACGCGATTCCAAGTGTCTATCAAATACTACACGTTCTGTCAATTTTGCCGGTGAAATCAGCTACAAACGAACGGTCCTTTATCAAAACATACTGAACACCGCGCCGCTTCTGTATAAATTATACCTCAGATCGACAACGTCTGAAGCTAGGCTGAATGGATTAGACTCATTATTAGGGCTGGCTACGAGACGAGACTCTGCGAGACTTTTGTAAGTCTCGTATCGGTCTCGGTAAAATCAAAAATGTTCAGTCTCAACTCGGCCCCGTGTCGGTCTCGTATTATTAAGTCTCGTTTCGGTCTCGTCTCCGAAAAAAAAACGATTTCCGGACAACCTGTTGATTATTGGAACGAAATATTTTCGATTGTAGTTTGAATATTTGCAGAAGAAAATAAATATTTAACTGAAATTGGATTTTTTAATTTATTAGACTCTCTGTATATTTCGTTCCAAATATACAGTCTCGTCTTCGTCTCGTCTCGGTTGCTTAAGAGGCAGTCTCGTCTCGTCTCGTCATTCGAGACCGAGACTTTTCTCATCTCGTGGCCAGCCCTACTCATTATTTCATTAAATATATAAAGTATACATACATCGTGATTTGCAAAAAGTTTTGGACGGGACTTTTTCAGTACCTCGCAGAATCAGTTTCCTGAACAATGACAACTAAATAAAATCAATAACTGGGCCAAGGACATGATTTTTTGAATTCCTTATTAAAATTGAAGTTATCCATGATTTTTCACGCACCCTGTATGTATGTGTCATTTGAAATAACCTTTTTTTAATTTAAAAATCAAATGTTTCTTGTCGTTTTTAATGTATGTACTTTAAGTTATAACCATGAAAACTATAAAAACGATATCTAAATGCATTCAAAACTGTTTCTTAGTTTGATGTTCAGAATTAAAATTTCACCAAAAATCGAAGTCATAATAAAAGCCATCATCTCGAAAAATTTCAAGCTTCTAAATACATTTCCTAAATAAGTACATTAAAATACACGAAATCAATAATCATGAGACGGAGTCTCTTATCTAAATCTCAATTTTTCACCAAATTACTCCCTTACCAAGCACCAATAACTAAGATGTTAAAGGTTGTACACATACAAATTCTTAATCATTTAAGATTATAAGAAGGCGTAGGTTCTGGATTATCACATCATACGGTGACCATATTTCTGGAAGCAAAACCCGGGACAAAAAGTGAAGTTTAAAAACGTAAAAAAAACTATTAGGTAGCCTTTTTTTATTTTGATACATATCTGCATATTACAAGAAATAATGAAAAAAGAACAATAAAATGAACTAAAATGTTTTCATCACATTCACATCTTAAAACTAAAACTTAACATGTTTTATTTTATTATTAAAATAATAAAGTCTTCTGTTAACAAATAAGTCTAAATAATTAAATCAACATTATGTGAAGCTTTATTATTTAAAGCTACAAAAGAAAAAAAAAACAACATTATTTGGTAATGCACATTAAGCCAAGCTCCCAACTTAAAAAATATTTGTCTTCAAGTTCCTTTTGATTTATTAAGTTTTGCTGATAACCATTCACAAAACTACCCTTATCTTTATATTAATACGCTTAGCAAATCCTAAGCAAAATCTATCCGTGTACACTTTTCTCATTAAATACTCAACGGAAATACATAAATTATATAACGTTGGAAAGGTTTTGCCCCACATACACCAAAAATTAAGTCTTTATGTAGCTGTTAAAGCATTTAATGGACATTTGAATTTTTCCAGATAAATGATTTTTATCATTTTAAGGGTTCGGATTAGAACTCTGAAATTATGGGAGATGGTGACCATTATTTATTTGGATTTTTTGGTGAAAAATTAAAATACATAAATTTCCGAACAACAGAGAAAGTTACATTTTTATAAATTTTTGCTTAAAAACAACTTCCATAGGAAATATATAAATGTTGAACTATAGTAGACTAAGCTTTACTATAAAAAAATAATTTGTTTGTGTGTAATGTACACTCCTCGTCAACTGAATACGCACAAACATATTTTAATATACTTTATCCATTTTTTCCAAACAGTGATGGTTATTATGCCATCTGTTGATGCTAACTATTCCCTTAAGATGTTAAGCAGATAATTCCGAAAGAATTATCCAAAAACAACCGCGAGTTTTTCTTCAACCACTTGCAAAGTGTTTTATAAGCAAAGTAGGAGTTTTTTTTTTTAGTCAACTGAATAGGTACAACGCCATTTTCTTCGTTGTTTATAAGTTTTTTGGAGTGCTTGACAGTTTAAATTAACGATTTTAGTGTTTTCAGTAAAATTTAATTCTTGATTTCAAATTTTAAGAAAAATGGGTAGATCTACGTGTCTAAACAGTGTTGAAAAAGCTAAAATCGATTTACTTAGAGACCAAGGCCTAACTGGACGTGCAATAGCTGATAAAGTTGGCCGAAGTTTTAATGTAGTTTATTCTTACTTGAAAAATAAAGATGCATACGGCAAAAACATGAAGGGAGGTAAGAAAACAACAACAACAGCAGCTGAGAGACGAAGAATTTTAAGATGTGCATCAAATTCTTCTGATTCTGTGGCAAAAATAAAACAAAAAGTCGGCGTAAACGCAAGTTGCTCAACAGTATTAAGAGTAATCAACAACTCAAGCCATCTTAAACGAATGAAACTTAAGAAAAAACCACCACTTGACGAGAGAAGGAAAATGTTGCGATTAGATTTTTCAAGACTTCACATGAGTTGGAAAAAGAATGGTATCACGTGGTTTTTTCAGATGAAAAAAAGTTTAATTTCGATGACCCTGATGGGTTCAACTTCTATTTTCACGACTTAAGAAAAGAAAAAAGATTTTTAAAGCGCCATCATAGTCGTGAAGGAGGTGTCATGATATGGGGAGCAGTCAGTTATTATGGAACAGTTGAGCTCGAGGTTGTAACATCAAGAATGACAGCAGCTGGGTATAAAGTAATTTTGGAAAGAAATTTTCCTAAATTGTCTAACATCTTTGGACCCATAAACTGGACCTACCAACATGATAATGCGCCTATTCACTCAGCGCGCATAATAAAAACATGGATAGAGGAGCAACAAGTGCAGTTGCTTCAATGGCCGCCGTACTCACCTGATCTAAACATCATAGAAAATGTCTGGGGATGGTTAGTACGCAAAGTTTATGAGGGTGGTCGTCAGTTCGAAGACAAAGAAACCTTAATTTCTGCAATCAAATTAGCGTGGAGCGAAATTTCGTTAAATTACATTAAAAAGCTATACGATTCCATGCCGGATCGAATTTACGAAGTAATTAAAAATAAAGGTGGAAGTACCCACTACTAAACTTAAACAAAAACTTGTTTCATTCCATTCCAATACCAATTTTAATTTTTGTACCTATTCAGTTGACTCAAAAAAAAACTTCTACTTTGCATAAGTTACACTTTGGAAGTGGTTGAAGGAAAAACTCACGGTTGTTTTTGGATAAAACTTTGAAATTCTGTAATTTATATGTTACGAACATTTTTACCATCAACAGATGGCATAATAACCATCACTGTTTGGAAAAAATGGATAAAATATATTCAAAAATGTTTGTGCGTATTCAGTTGACGAGGAGTGTATGTCAGTATTTAAAAAAAGTAAGTATTATTTGCAGTTTATTAACAGAAATTTGTTTGTTGGTCTATTTTAGAAAGCGCGACGTGAAAGAAAGAAAAAAATGCAGGAAAGAAAAATGTAGAATCAAGGCTTTAGCCAACATAAATCGTTGCCCTAGTGACACAAAAACGTATGTCAATATTTGCTAATTTTCAGGAGAGACGATTTTGTGATTTTTTCTTACTATTTTTTATTTTTATAAGTTCCATGAATACTTTTATGAGGTTAACTTTTAAAAACTTCAATATTAACATGCTAGCTATAGAATACATAAAATATTCTTCATTTTGTTCGTGGTTTAAGAGATATTTTATTCAATAAATTGAAAAGGTATAGCTACTGTTACGTTTATGTGCCTCAAACGATGATTATTACTTTTACCCTTTTTGTTTTGTTACGTTTTTGAATAAGATAATAATTTTCAAAAATAACTTCCTCTATTATTTATTTTATTAATTTTTTCTTGTAATATAAGTATATAAGGCATTTAAATAAAGTTATCATTTTTTTCATCCAAATCAGAAGTTTTTAACGATTTGTCGATAGCGTGGTAGTGCCAGGGTATTATTATTATACCTTTGGCTTTGAGTTAACATATTGTCTAATAAAAATTAATAAAACATATACATATTTAAAGAAAACATTTTTTTTTTCCACAAATTTAATTTTATTTATTTAGTTTTGCGACAGGCCAATGCGTTTCGTCTTCATGAGGACATCATCAAGGCACTCGTGATGATGATGTCCTCATGAAGACGAAACGCGTTGGTCTATCGCAAAACTAAATAAATAAAATTAAATTTGTGGAAAAAAACAAGTGTTTTCTTTTATTATAATGTTTTATTAATTTAAATTAGACAATATGTGGACTAAATCAATTTCCACCAAGTGCCTAACCCTCATCTATCGAGTATATTATATACCCTTGAACCCTTGATACAAATGTCCAACAAATCACTATATGTAATGTATACATTGAGTTAATTTTGGTTCCTTGATTGCCGCCAAATTATTTGTACAGCTTTGAATTCTCCCAGATCCTAGTCATACTTAAAAAATATGTTATTGGTATCAGTTTTTCTATGCTGCTGCCAAGATATTTTTAGCCAATTAACATTATTCCCTTCCTTATCTTACAATTTTTAATCAAAGAATTTTAAGAAAGTGGAAAAGGACGACCATTTTCTTATGAAGTTGATAGAGCAAAGAACCATCATTTTGAGAACCTATATCGAAAAAAAAATTTCCAATAATTGCACACCTAATAAAGCAAATTAAAATTGATTACAAGCTCCATATTTTTCCGTTAAAGAACATTTACTATCACAATACGGGGACTGTGTATAGTCCTTTTTGAATCGAAAAAAAATGCTCCCATAATTGTTTGCTTTGTACTTGCAAAAACATGGTATGAATCAAAAGAATCTGATCCGAAGGACGAAAGATTAAGGGCCAGTTTGTTCACAGGTGATTATCTTTAATCCATAATTAGTGGAGCTGAGAAATCCTCAAATGTTTTTGTTGATCAAATTTTGTTTAAAAAATTCAAAGCATGTGTTGCTAATCATGGATTTCACTAATCAGCCAATTTTGGTTGATTAGCGTTACTAAATTAGCATACTAAATTTAACCCACTGTGAACAAACTGGCCGTAATAGTCTTACGCGAGGCTGCTGCCGTTATTGTGGAAGACGTTCGGGCAGAAAAGTAGGAGACCTATACTTTACGGTGGTGTGGAAATGTGTTTAGTCGTTTCCGCCATGTCTTTGAGTTGAGCGAGTTCCCGGCCGTGATATATTCGTCGTATGTACAAAAGTTGTAGGAAATTTAGTCTTCTACAACTTTGCCATTCAAACGTGTCACTTATTTTTATTAAATATGGTCCAACAGTTCAAAAAAACAGAGGAAATCTCCTAATTTGTATCAATATTTGTATAAATAATTATTTTACAGAAAAATTGTCTAAATAAAATAGGTAGAAAATTTAATTATCTATAAATTTGGTTAAAACCAAAATGCGAGAAATGGAAAATACGCCTTCAAATCGACAAAACACAAAATCCAAAATTCCGGGCAAAAACCATATCAAATTTGGGTCTAAAACTGGTATTTTCTTATTCACTTCAACCTAACTGCATCAAAACATTTTGTACTTCCACTACTTAAATGATCGGGCTATGCCATGAAAATTAGTTGTTGACAAAAAAACATAATTGAATTTCATGTGCAGGTCAAACGGTAAAAGCTTATTTCTTATTTCCATAGGAAACGTATCTTGATTCAAATTTCTAGAGTTTGGGTCATAGAAACGTAGCGCCGCATACGTTTTTCGTAAAAAATGAAGTTACGTTCTTGTGTCACTAGGGCGACGAAATGGCAAATTATTTTTTTTTGTTGCCCCAAACGAAAAAGGTCACCAAATGTGGGCTCCTAATGAAAAATTGCCCCATTTTCGAAATGGAAAAATGGCCCCAAACTTATGAAAAATGACTCCAAACAATAAATGAAAAATTGCCCCAAAATAAGTACATAAGAAGCAACAACAACAAGAGAAAAATTACAATTGTACAAAAAGTGTTTTACGTCGGTTTGGGTCCTCTGTCCCGCTCATGTTAGGGTATGCTCACATATTCAGTCACTGGGTCTGTTATCAAAGTTTTTGTATTTTGGTTTAAGAATAAAAGTTTGGGGCCATTTTTCATAATGAAATTTCACCTCAAAATTAAGAATGAAAAAATGCCCCAAAACCATAAAAAAATGGCCCCAATTCACAAATTTTAAACTTTTATTTGTTATTGCTGTTTCCTATATACATTTTTGGGGCTATTTTTCATTTTATGTTTGGGGCCAAATTTCACGTAGCCAAGTCCACACTGTAGGTATATTTCTGATTGTGATTTTGATTGCTAAATAGTTGCCCAAAGAGCATATACAAATTAGTTTAGTTTTGACACTACAACGTTAATGATACGATTAGTTTAATAGTTTTAATGTGTCTGGCTGTCATTAGAGGTAAGGCCTTAGATAAAATAACGTAATCTTGCAACAATTGTATGGAACTCTAACATTCGCTTCCTCCTAATTGTTCCAATATTCAAGATTCATTGTATCTATTTGTTTTTGCCTACCATAGTATGTTAATGTTATAGTCTAAGAGCAGACATCAAATTTTGGGAGTGGATAACCAAAATATGAGTATGAGGGTTTGTAGTTGCTTTTATCGTGGTATCGAAAACCAGAGTCTGGCAGATTTTTTTCAGCCTCTGGCGACGGTGGGGTTTTAAATATAGCGATTTTCCAATTTGTTTTTCAGAGGTATTACCACTTCAAAAAATTTTAAAAATATATGTTATGATGCTCTGTCATTTTTCTTAAGTCCAATCATCTAAATCTTTGGCAATCCCACCAAAAGAACTAACGATTTAGCTTTTTAAGAGGACCTTATAGTTTTTTTCTTGGAGATTTATAAAACGCAAAAAATCAGCAAAGCAAAGTCTCAAAAAAACCCCATTAAGGTTCACATGAGTTAATCGTCGCCCTAATATTGGGTTGCCGTTAACGCCAAAATTCACTTTTTGAGTTTGGTATGCAGTTTTATGGTTTCGGGGTAGATCTTTCCAAATCTTTCATCCGTTATGCTCTATCTCTTTCCATTGCAAAGATATACAGAAATGGTTTTGACGTACGTATATCCATCAAATTCATTAAGTCCACGTATTGATTTGACGTAAACGGCAAAATGTGGCATTTACGTCAAATTTTGCATACAATTTAAGCAGACTTATTTTTAAGAATTGTTTTGACGTAAGTCTTATTGTCCTACAACGTACGCCATCAAACTTATAATGCTTGTTCAGTATGGTTTTGACTTATGTGCCTACAATATACAATGTAACGCTGTTTAATCGTATGCACCTACGTCATTAGGAAGAAAATATTTTTTTTTGGTTTTGCCGTACGTGCATACGATTTTAATCTGCCCGCAAAAAAGTAGGTATAAATAAGGTTCTCCTTGAAAAATATTTCATTCGTTTCTATCTTTTGTCGTGAGACGAGTCGATTGAAGGATTATAAAAATGAATTCTCCAGTACACATTATGGATGAATCCCTTCTTTCGTGAGAACAGGGGAGTATGCCAAAAAAAATAACTTACTTACTTTACTTTTGATGGCGCTCACAGCCCAGGATGGGCTTCGGCCTCAACTAACAAGCCCCTCCAGCCAGCTCTGTCCCTAGCTAGCCGCTTCCAGTTGCGCACACCGAGTGCTTTGATGTCGTCATTCACTTGATTGCGCCACTTGTTACGGGTTCTTCCTCTGCTGCGTACCCCATCGGGGTTGGATTCGAAGACTCGTCGGGCAGGTGCGTTGCTGTCCATACGCTCCACGTGCCCCAGCCATCTAAGCCGCTGTATTTTCAGCTTTTTGACCAGGTCAACGTCGCTGTATAGCCCGTATAGCTCGTCGTTGAATCTTCTCCTCCATACTCCTTCGATACACACCGGACCGAAAATCACACGAAGAATCTTCCTCTCAAAGCACCCTAGCAGATTTTTATCCGAATCTTTCAGTGTCCATGCTTCTGACCCATAAAGCAGGACCGGGATGATTAGGGTTTTGTATAAAGTCTCCTTGGTTCTCTGAGAGAGGGCCTTACTACTTAAATGCCTTCTTAGACCGAAGAAACAGCGGTTGGCAAGAGTAATTCTTCGCTTGATCTCTGCACTGATGTCATTCTGCGATGTAATAGTGGAGCCCAGGTAGACAAAGTCCTTGACAACTTCGAAGTTATATCTGTCCATCGTGATATTTTGCCCGAGTCGACGATGTTGAGATTCCTCTCTCGATGACAGCATATACTTCGTCTTGTCCTCATTAACCGCCAATCCCATTCTAGCCGCCTCCGATTCAATGCTCGCAAATGCCCCTGCCACAGCTCGCTTCGTTCTGCCGACAATGTCTATGTCAGCCGCATATGCAAGCAATTGAACGGACTTTTGATAGATTGTACCGCTGGTGTTGACATGTGCGTTGCGTACAATGGCTTCAAGAACGATGTTGAATAGGTTGCATGATAACGCGTCGCCTTGCCTCAATCCTTTCTCAACATCAAAGGAATCGGTGGTGTTCTTACCAATTTTGACGGAGCAGCGAGATTTCTCCATCGTCATCCTGCACAAGCGGACGAGTTTGGCAGGGATGCCGAGACTCGACATGGCTCTGTATAATTCGTCCCTTTTCACGCTATCATACGCGACTTTAAAATCGATAAAAAGGTGGTGTGTATCGATCTGGAATTCCCGGGATTTTTCTAAAATCTGTCGGAGTGTGAACATTTGATCGACGGTTGACTTGCCTGGCCTAAAACCGCACTGATAAGGGCCGATCAGATCGTTGACAAAAGGTTTTAAGCGGTCACACAGGATGGCCGACAAGATTTTATAAGCGACGTTTAGGAGACTAATTCCTCTGTAGTTGGTACATTTCAGAACATCTCCCTTTTTATGGATGGGGCACACTATACCGAGGTTCCATTCATCGGGCATACTTTCCTCCGACCAAATTTTGCAGATGAGCTGGTGTATGCTCCTAGCCAATTCATCTCCCGCTGATTTAAATAGTTCGGCTTGTAAGCCATCCGCACCTGCAGCCTTGTACGACTTAAGTTTGGATATCGCCAGCCGAACTTCGGTTAGGTCGGGTGGACGGAACTCTTGGCCATCATCGTCCAAGTTGAATGGAGCGTACTGCCTATTAGCGGCATCTTGGCTGTCTTCGCCATTAAGCAGTCTAGAGAAGTGTTCTTTCCAGATCCTCAGCACTGACTGTGTGTCTACTACCATATTCCCACTCTCATCTCGGCAGGCTTCCGTTCTAGCCTTGAATCCTTGGGTGGATCGCTTCACCCTCTGATAAAATTTTCGAACATCTCCCCTACCGCTACAACCCTCAATAGACTCTACCGCCCGCTTCTCGTGCTCTCTCTTTTTCCTCCTGAGAAGTCGGCGTTCCTCTTTTCGTTTCAGCCCGTAGAGCTCCCGGGCCACTCTCTCAGCAGCTCTTGTTCGAGTCTGCAGCATTGCCTGGTAGGCCTCGTCCTTAGCTGCATGCGCTAGCCGGCACTCCTCATCGAACCAGGGGTTTCGTTGTATTCGCCTAGTGAAACCCAGCACATCAGAGGCGGCACTTCTAATGGCTTGTTGACAGTGTTCCCACTGGTCCTCTGCACTTGATGCTGGTAGCGGACCTCCTGAGAGATTAAGAGTTACGTGGTCTGCAAAAGTTCTGGCAGTCTCTTGCGATTTAAGCTTCTCGACATCGAATCTTTTCACAGCATCTGCTCTGCGTTGTCGCGTCATGGATATCCGCATACGTAGTCTAGCTACCACCAGGTAGTGATCCGAGTCAATGTTGGCCCCTCGGAACGTTCGGACGTCCAAGATACTGGAAGCATGTCTCGCGTCTATCGCAACGTGGTCGATTTGGTTGACGGTTACTTGATCACGCGACCGCCAAGTCCCCTTGTGTATATTGAGGTGTGGGAAGTAGGTGCTTGAGATGATGACATTTCGCCCCGCCGCAAAGTCTGCCAGCCTGTGTCCGTTGCCGGAAGTTTCGTCGTGTAGGCTGTGTCCTCCGACTATCGAACCAAAGATGCCCTCCTTTCCGAATCTTGCGTTGAAGTCACCAAGAATGATCTTCACGTCGTACTTCGGGCACATATCATACGTTGTCTCCAAGAGATCGTAGAATGCTTCTTTGGTTGAGTCTTCTCTCCTTTCATGGGGGGCGTGAACACAAATCAGCGAAATGTTCTTAAATTTGCCTTTGATGCGGATTGTGACCAGGCGCTCGCTTACACTTCGGAAGCCCAAGACTTCTTGCCTAAGTCTTCCCCTTATCACAAAACCACAACCCAAGAGCCGCTGACCCTGTTCCTTCAAGCACCCGCCGTAGTAGATGTCACACGTTTTCAGTCTCCGTATAAAATAACACTAACTAATATTTGTTAAAAGTCAAGTGCCGTACATTTTTTTTTCATATTTTACAGTGCGTAGCTATATAACAGAAAAGGGAAAAGATCTTAATTAACTATACTAAAGGGTTTTCCAATAGGGACGGGTTGATTTTGACAGCTCGTGGCGCCCATATTGTTTCTTTTACTTTCGGTCAGAATATCGTCTTTTAATCAGTTACTACAGACAAATCATCATGGTGAGTTACAATGTCGAGCAACACGTGCAAATGATGTTTTAGAACAGTTAGAAGTTTATCCCAATTTGGGTTGAAAAATCATCTTTAGCGATGAGGCCCATCTTTGGATATATGGGTACGTGAATAAGCAAAATTGCCGGATTTGGGACGACACTAATCCACGCAAGATTTACGAGGTGCCAATGCATCCAAATAAAGTTACTGTTTTGTGTGGATTTTGGGCGGGATGCCTGGAGGCGTCATCGGTCCGTACTTCTTTGAAAATGATGCTGGCCAGGCCATCACCGTCAGCGGCGATCGCTATAGGTCGATGATCACCAACTACTTGTGGCCTTAATTGGATGATATGGACACTGAAGATATATGATTTCAACAGGATGGCGCTACATGCCACACAGCTTAAGACACAATCGATACTCTGCACGAGCGGTTTCATGGCATTTCTGGTTTCAAAGAAAATAAAATGAACAACTAAGAGCCATTTTCTTCACTATTTCTCAACTTGAGGCAAACTCTCAAGTTGATCAACTCTAGAGTTGACACAAACTTGAGAGTTGAGTGAGAAGTTGAAATTTGTTTTTCTTCACTATTTTAAATCTCAACTCGAGAGTTGAAATTTAAAAGTTAGCCTACTTGCGGTTTTTTTAAATTTCCCTGGGAAATTTTTGACAGATACGTATGTCTCAACTTTAGATTTGAATTTATTGTGTGCGGTTTGAATTATTTACTGCGTGCAATTCCCGTTCCCGTTGTTTTTGTGATTTAAAAATAAAAATTAAAACAAAGATAAATGATGGCCGAAAAAAATAAGTTGCCAAAAGTGGTATATTCCGCAGAGGAGGAAGACTGGCTTGTTGCAAATGCTTTGCAATATAGCCATGTAATTGAAAATAAAAAAACTGACGGCGCAACGAAGCGCGATAAAGACAAAGCTTGGGAAGATATTACCAAACAATTCAATATTGCCCCACCTGGCCAGGTTTGTACAAATTTAATGTAACATTACTTCGTAAAATACATTGGGCCTTACTAATAACCAAATTTAGTAAATAGTTAAATGCAAATCTCCAGATTTCAAAAAAATCACATACCAATAACGAATTTAGTCTCCAGTTTAGTCACTAGTTAAATGTCAAAATTTAATACATGGAAATCCATCTCTAAGCTGTGCACTAAAATCATATCTGAACGCAAGTGTATCTGTGGTGCTATTTTATGGTATGCAAATAAGTATTAAATGTACTGAAATTTTTACTTTTTTAGGTTCGAAAAAAGTCAAAATTTTATTTATTTATTTTTTGAATAGATAAGTGACACCGTTTGTTTATTTTGGCTTAATAGCAGCCGTAGTTATCTATATGGTTCATAAAAAAACATGCGTTTCAATAACATAACACGAGATCCTGTTCTTTATCGGTTCCGATCTGCAACCCACCGTGAGTGGACGTGTGTAGGAGTGTGAATTACGTTGTGAACTTACTAGTCAATAACCCTATCAATTGCAATATTCTGTTTTTTTTCCTCCTATTGCCGCTTTTTATAAAAAAATAAATAAATAAAATACCCATTTCCCTCTAAAATATAACAAATAAAAAAATTAGAAATACAAAACCAACACAAATCGCGCCGCGCAAATCAATAGAATCAATAGACTACATACATACTTAAACAAGTTACAAATAAAAAAAAAGTGCAAGTGGCAGTGCATAAAAACAACAACAAAAGTGCACCCGTGTAGCGACGTTTATGATGCTCAAACCACAAACAGGCATAGCACAGCGGTAATTCCTAATCTCTCCTTTCCACTTCACTCACAGTGCTTTGGCTTAGTTATTATATGTAGTATATGTATGTATCATTACATGCAATTCCTATGATGGACTAAGCCGAAGCATATCAGATAATTTGCTGTTATTGATTTTGTGTATCACGGGGCGGATCAGTACACTGCTTTTTTAGGCATAACACTAGTAGTATTGTACTGTGAAGTCATTTGGGGCCCAAACTTGATATCAGCATAGATAACTGTCTGATTTGGTTTTTTATGTCTGTTTATTGTAATGGTGGGTGAATTTAGGGTTGACTACAGCAACATTCGGGGACTGAGGCAGAATTTTTGTGCTGCATATGTCCATACTGTGAAAAACTGGCCAGCTGTTTTGGCACTAAGTGAAACCCAGGTAGGGGAAAATACCGATCACTCGGAATTCAGCCTACATGGTTATAGCTTAGTGCCTCTATTTTTTCCACATCATGGTCTCGCCGTGTATGTTCGCAGTGATGTAGCTTATCAGCTTCAACCACAATATGGTTCATGTTTGAATACGAACTTTAATTTCATGTGGTTTAAATTCACCATCCATAAGCGCATCATCCAATATTGTTTTATTTATCGTAGTCCTAGTTTGGATAGTAATTCGACTTCCAACGAATTCGATGCACTATCCGACTCCATCCAGAGAATTATTTCCCATTTTCCGCGCAGTGAAATCGTTGTTACGGGCGATTTCAATGTACATAATTCTTCGTGGCTACGCTATTCGGGTCAGACAACACCCGAAGGAAGGTATGTCGAGATTTTTGCTGAGATAAACAACCTAACTCAGCTGGTCGACGAGCCTACTCGGATTCCTGACGTTGCAGGTCAATCCGCCAACACTCTAGATTTGTTTCTTACCTCTGACCCTGATAAATACACTATAAGTGTATTATCGCCTCTAGGCACATCAGACCATTGTGTCATATCTGCGAATTTCTCGTGCCACCAAAACACAGTTAAAGAAAAAACTCCCAAGAGAACCGTTTGGCAGTATGAGAAAGCCAACTGGGACGGTCTCAATGTTTTCTTCAGGAACTTTAACTGGTCACTATGCTTCCTCGATAGTGACGTAGATTCCAGTGCAGATATGATTACAAACTTAATTCTTTGTGGAATGAGAAATTTTATCCCGAATAGGGTGAAACCTATCAAACCCAAAGAAAACTCATGGTTTGATTCGAGCTGTAAAGAGGTTATTAGGGTTAGAGAAGTAAGCTTCCGAAGTTATAAAGCCAACCCTACAGAGGAAAACCGGAAAAAGTTTCAACAAGCTAGAAAGACCTGTAACGTTCATATTCGACGAACCAAATTTTTACATGATCAAAAATTACGGCAAAAAATTCTACAATGTCCCAAAGGTAGTACAAATTTTTGGTCATTTGTAAAAAACATACGAAACACCACCTCGTCCTCGGTTCCAACGCTCGTCTTCAACGATACTCCTTTTGTCGGCTCAATCGATAAAGCCAATTTGCTTGCAGCACAGTTTGCTGTTAATTCGTCGCTGCCTGAAAGTGATATGACTCCTCCTGTACTTGAGAGCGCAAATGATTCTATGGGACAAATCTTCTTCCGCACTCGTGCAGTTGCCAGAGTTCTGAAAGATCTCGATATACACAAATCCGCTGGCCCGGATAGTATCCCTCCCATTGTTCTGAAGAGGTGTTCTTCAACGCTGGCAAAACCACTGCGTAAGCTTTTCCATCTGTCCTACTCTACTGGTCTCTTTCCGAGTTGATGGAAAACAGCATTTGTCCAGCCTGTCCCTAAAAAAGGCGTGTCTTCTTCCCCCTCCAACTATCGGCCAATTGCGCTTACGTCCCTTCTTTCCAAGGTCATGGAAACGCTGATTAATTTTCAGCTAAAGAAATATCTCGAAGAACGAAAGCTTCTTAATGACCGGCAGTACGGCTTTCGTAGCAATAGGTCCACTGGTGATCTGATGGTATATCTCACCGAACAGTGGCACAAATCTTTACATCGTTTTGGAGAAAGTAAGATTATTGCGCTTGATATTTCCATAGCATTTGGTAGAGTTTGGCATCAAGCTCTCTTATCGAAAATGCGTGCATTTGGTATCGATTAATCTCTTCTTCGTTGGATTAGAAATTACCTTTCGGACCGTTCAATACAAGTTGTATTGGATGGTTTCAAGTCTGAAATTCACAAAATAAATGCTGGTGTGCCCCAGGGCTCCGTTCTGTCTCCGACTCTCTTCCTTATATTCATAAACGATCTTTTATCTGAAACTTCTAATCCATTAAATTGTTTCGCTGATGACAGTACCCTCAGCTTCTCATATTCGTTTACAGATTCTCATCCATGTCCTTCGGATGTGGAACTTGAACGGCAGCGTATGATAAGCTCACTAAATTCTGATCTCGACAGCATTGTCCATTGGGGAATAAAAAATCGTGTAGAATTTAATGCTTCAAAAACTCAATGCTGTCTACTGTCGTTAAAACGAAACCCACCCCCCATGCCACTATCCATGAGTGGCACTTGCATTGAGGAAACCGAAAAGCTTTCAGTCCTCGGTATGTGTGTCACAGACCACCTTTTATGGAATGACCACATATTCGACATCGCCAAAAATGCTGCTAAGTGTTTAGGTTTTCTCCGTCGATGCAAGAAATTTTTCTCCCCTTCTGATCTGGCTGTGATCTACAAAGCCTTTATTCGTCCAAAACTTGAGTATAACTCTCACATTTGGGCAGGTGCTCCAATAACCCACCTGAGTTTATTGGATAAAATTGAAAAGAGAGCTCTTAAAATGATAGGTGAAAGAACTATAACGGAAACATTCTCATCTCTTGAGCACCGTCGAAATGTTTCATGTCTTTCGTTATTTTACCGTTATTTCCATAAACAATGCTCTAGTGAAATAGCCAGTTGCATTCCTCCCCTTAAACAATTCAACCGTAATACTCGCGATTCTAGGAATGCCCATCAGTTTACCCTTGAGCCCAATTTCGGACGTACTGTTAAGTACAGAGATTCTTTCTTTAGTCGCACTACTCGAATGTGGAATGCTCTACCCAGCTCAATTTTCCCCTCCCATTGTGATCTACAGACGTTAAAAACCAATGTGCATCGGTATCTCCTTTTAAATCCCCTCCAATCTACCTAATCGCTCGTGCTGTGTATATCATCTTAAGGGTAGTCACAACCCCTTTTGCACGCGCTTAATATAAAAAAAAAAAAAAAAAAAAAAAAAAAAAAAACACTTTTCATGACCAAAAAATTGGTTCTTACTCTGGTGAGTAGGAGAGGATCTCTCATAAACGAGAAGATAGTGTAAGGAAAAGAGACAACAGTCATATGCACGATACACAATAAGGGATAATTAGACACGTCTTAAGGGTCTCCCAAACCAATGCGAAACATTCGGTGCGGCGAAGAAACATTCGCAGTTGGTGTAGGCACTCTCATTTATCACCATGTAAATGAATTTTGACTGACGAATGTTTCTTCGCCGCACCAAATGTTTCGCATTGATTTGGGAGAGCCTTTATGTTGAATATTGGTGTTACATTTATTAAAATACGTTGTTATAAAATTATATTTTCAAAGGAAATTAACAAGAAAAACATTCAAAATTGGGCCTATGTATGTAAACCAAACATAAAAACAATACTTATTTTGTTGGTTGGCATAACCACTTCCTAATTTCATAAAAAATGAGATAAGCCTGATCCACATCTGTGTCGTGTGTTGTGTTGGGGAGTCGTGTGTCGCTGTCATTCCATATATTTTATGCGCCACACTGAAGCACAACACACGAGACAAATATGGTTCTACACATATGAAATACATTGTAGCGATAGCGACATACGACTCCACAACACACCACATGACACAGATGTGGATCAGGCTATAAAAAAATATGTGCTAAAGACACCTATGTCCAAACAAAATGCATGAGTTTTGTTGCATTTTTCATCGTTTCTCGACCGATTTTTCTATGTGAGATGTTACAGAACGTGGGCACAAACTAAAATAAACAACAATAATATTGTTCTGACCATTATATTTAACTTTTAACTGGTTTTTGTTTTGTTTATTTCATACGTTTGTACTTTTTCCAAAAAGTACGTGAACGTACTATAAGTGCTGACAATAAAGAAGTGGTGAAAACGGATACGACAACACTGAACCAGTAAGGTAGCGAACAAATTATGACAGTTCATTATTATTTTTTTTTTTTTAAATTGTCTTGTGTATGCGCCGACGGTCGGGTGAATATTTCGATTTGTATAACAAAATATATAATGGAGAATACTGCCAACAAAAGAAAAAGATCCAGCAATTGGACACCTGAAATGGTAGAATTTCTTTTATTATTAATAAAACCCGTCGCAGAAGTGATCGACAGTAAACTTAATAGTTTATCGATGATAAAAAAAAAGTGAAGCCTGGGAGTGCATCAAAAAGTCGTTTGACGCGAATGGGTACCAGGTAACGACGAAACAAATAAGAGACCAGTGGAACCGCCGTAAGCAGTTGTCTCGGAGTAAGATTTCAGAATTTAAGAGATCGCAAAGGCAAACTGGAGGCGGATCTCCACCGAAGGAACCGGACGAACTCGATTATGAGATTGAAGAGATAGCCAAAGACGATTTCTTGGAAGATTTATCCGCTTATGATGGCGATGCTTTTTATGCGAGAGAAGAAACGTATATAGCTTTTGAATTTATGAATTTACTTGTGAAAGATACTAACAGGAATTAATTTATTTTCAGAGTAAATGAATTACCGAATGAGCTGGAAATTTTGGTAAAGTAAGTTCAACACAATTTTTTTCAACTTAAGCCAGAACCACAGCTGCCTTCAAGTAATTTGTGTTTGAGTATCCAGAGTCACCAATAATAATGAAGTGCTCAAATTCACCCTCTTCAAATCGTTGCCTCAATGTTGACGAATTGAAAATACGTTGATCGTGCGTGGAACCCTGAAAAAAGAATAGCACCGAAAGTCAGGGGCATAATATTTATTTATTTTTATTTTATGTGAAGATCATACCTGCCAACGAGCAACGACATCTATTATTTTCAGGTCTGCAGATGCCACGGTCTGAACGTTTAAAGAGAACCAACCCTTGCGGTTTCTAAAAAGTTCTGCATCGTTTCCACCAGGCGATTGAATTCTTACATGCGTGCAATCTATTGCCCCAATTGTTCTTGGAAATTTGGCTATATCATAAAATTCTCTTGCTGCTTGTAACCGTTCTCCTCGTGTTTTGGGCATGCGAATGAACTGGGGCCCAAGGTTAGCAATTGCATTTGACACCCGCTTCACAATACGATGCACTGTTGAAATACTTACGCCAATAAAATCAGCAATGGCCAACTGAATTGACCCGAGTGCATAATACCTCAGCACAATCAATAATTGGGTAATTGGTCGTTATTCGCGCGATCTGCACATTATGTAAGTTAGCATAGTTTAAACTAAAGAATATTCAAGATATTTCACTGCGTACCTTGTTTCAGTGCAAGGCAAACTACCCTTTACCAATTCCAAGAGCAAAATTGTCGTTCGCTTTGAAATACGAAAACGGTAGATAAAATCATGGTCGTCCCATTTTTCGAGCCCAACCCGTGGACACATTTTATATTGTCTTCTTTCAATCGCCAACAATTCTTCTTCTCCATCTTCACTTCCGGAAGCAGACGATGGATGATTTTCCCAATAATAATTTTCTCGGAACATTTTATTTTAAAACTATTTTTTATTCAAACCGAAAATAATTTTTGACAGAAAATGTATTACAAAATTGAATTTGTAAGAAAACTCTCAAGTTTGCTCTCTCAACTTCTACTATTTTCGGAAGTTGAGAAAACCAGAAGTTGATCAACTCGAGAGTTGAGAATCGAAAGTTGAAACTGTCAACTTTGAGTGAAGAAAAACAAAATCACAAGTTGAGAATAAAAATCCTCAAGTTGAGTTCAACTTGTAGTGAAGAAAATGGCTCTAAGTCCAACGAAACTTTATTAGCTGGACCAGTGACCGCGCTCTTCGTTTTTATTCCTGACTGTTACATTTTTTATTTCGGAGGGCCTCAGCAGCAGCATACAGCAATCTCCAGTTGCCTGACCAAAAAAATCAGTTTAGCTAGCTGTCAAAATACTGAGGAAAAAATTTTTTGGATCCGCTTGATCGTTTCTTTTGAATAAGCAAAATATTCAGAATTTATTTTAATCCTATAAAAGTTTTTATTTCAGCGAATGGAAGTTGCAGGAAAAATTAGTAAAAAAGCACTGTTCTCTGTTTCTTAATTTTAGTAAATAGATATAAATATTCACTTTTGAAAATGAAAACAATAGCTCTGATTTTCAAAAATGACCACTTGTGTAAATTGCTCTTTTTACAATAGTGGAAAAACTAAAATACATTACATATTCGTATTATAATTGAATACAAAGATTCGTTTTCGTTGCGTTTCAAGAAAAGTGTGAACAAAGTTCACGAGTGATTTTAATATGCCTCTGATTTGAAAAAAATGTATGTCTCTAGACTGCCACCGATGGAAAAGTGAAAGGCACCTTACAAAATAAATATGTACATCGAACATACCTAATCTTTCTTACTAGTAAGCCTTTCTGATAAAAATAATGAACAAAGTTGTTAAATTCTACGAGCCTAGTCGCTTTTCGTCAATAATTCCATCCGACTGGTCAAACAGTTCACCGCAAGGAGTTCTCTCCTTTGCCATAGCTATTAGCTTTTGCATTATGGGATTCATAGGTTACTTTGTAAAAGTAATTCACATCCAAATCAAAAACAATATTTTTCAATCGTAAATGTTGAATAAGTGCAAACAGAATCCTTTCATAATAGGTTTTTATCATAGTTTTATATATGTCTTTTATCGTTAACATTAATATTTTTTGGTTAGAATAACTATAAATCGAAAGTTATCACTTTTTTTGCTTTTAAAAAAAAATAAAAATAATTCTGTATGTGTTCTATAATGTGTTTAAAGATTTTATTTTCAGAAAAAAAAAATGTTCTTTTTTTGAAAATCCTATTAGTTTTTACTTTACTGAGTGAAAATTTGGTAACAACTCCGCACTTTGATTTCTGTTTGGTTTAACAGGTTTTGACTGTCATCTCAAAACGGAAACTAGTCTATGCATATATTTTAAGATTTGAATGTATTATCATATTATGAGAAGTTTGTTGTTATGTTAAATTTGAGGTACGAGGAAGAAAATCAAAGTATCACCGATTGACCACAAAATAACGTAGGTACATATTCCATTGCCATGAAAATTAAATTTCTTATTAAATTGAAGTTACCAACATTCAAATTCTCTATTGAATTCTAAATTAACAATCGAAAATCCTACTAGCTTTCTAAGAAACCAACTTTCTTTTTTTTTCTATGTGGTAACTAAAAAAATAATTATTTCAGATCAACAAACAATCTTGAGTTCTCGGGGGGGGGACATGACCCCGTGACCCACCCCTGTACACTGAGAAAATTAATATTTTATTTTGCGTTTGCGAGTAACGAATTTCGTTTGCTGTAATTGTAATACATTTGCTGGAAATGTTATACAATCCTTGCAAACGTATTTCATTTGTAGCAATTGTATTACAGTCGCCACAGAAAGTAATTCCATTGCATCAAACATATAACAAATAACCCATTCGTTCGGAGCTCAATTTGCCTGGGTTGATTACGGTAAATGACAATGTTTCCCAAATACAAACGACATGATGTTTGCAAGCAAGTGTAATTGTTTATGACAAACGAATGAATCGATTGCGAATTAAGCTTTTGAAATGCAGTCTGCTGCAAAAAGTTTTACGTTTACTATATAAATTACAATTGTTTGCAACTAATGAATCGAACATTTGGACGAATGATTACTTCGTAGGAAGTAAACTAATTTGTAGCAAACGATTGAATGATTGCAGGGTATATATTTTTAAATCTTATTTTTACAAATTAACTTAATGCTTGTGGTAAACATTTCATGCTTTTGAGGCGAAAGAATTTTTGATTTTAGGTTTCTTTAAAAGAAATTCGCTTGCAGCAATAAATTTCCTATTTGGAAAAAGTATTTTATTTGTTTAATTCCTATCTAACCAATTTCAGGTAATCTATAGGGCAAGTATTGGGTACGTTTCAGTACATGTTTTGCATTATCAATTTGGTATTGTTCTGAAGTTTAGCACTACTTGTACAAAACATCAATTGAAAATATGTTGCATTTAAGAAGAATGCGATTCAAAATTGAAAATGTGTTGCTTTAAAAATTAGCAAAGACAAAATTCTAAGATATTTGCATTAAAAAATAAAATAAGTGCTAGATTAAAAATCTTTGCATTAAAAATAATTGTTAAAATAATTACATTCAAAATAAAAGTTCAATTTTAAAAATAAATAAAAGTTACCTACATCTCCGTTGTTCATTTCGAAAAACAATGGTGCGAAATTTTAGATGATTAAGTACGATGTTAAATCAATTTTAGTATGATACTAGGTTAAAAATTGTTTTTTGCTAATTTTAAACGAGTTTAGCATGGTACTATCCCCTTACATTTTACTAAAGTTAAAATCACATCTTTTCTCCATATGACTGGAGAATGGAAAATTTTACTCCAGGTATAGCATAGACCCGAGGGTTTTTTTTTGTAATAATGAAGTTAAAATGATAAAAATATAAACATTGATATATATATAATTAATTTACAACGCATAAAAACAATTATTGTGTTAAACAAAACGATTTTCTTAAAAGTTTTGATTTAGTCCTAGGAGCACATCTACGTAGTAATAGTTTAAAACAAAAACTGTCCCAATATTTTAAATACTTCAGTCGTGATAGTACAAATATTAATCATAATTAAAATGATTTAAAATACATGAAATTGTCTTAGCCACATTTCTTGATCAGTACATTTCCTCTACTGAACTAAATAAAAGGAAAATGTGTAAAGTTTTCAACTGATTAACATTTTGCAGAGCATTTTATGTTGTAAATTAGCTCAGTGGATGCATGCTCGCTCTCGACACGGAAGGATACTAGTTCAAATCCAGGTAAGTAATGCTTGACATTTTTTTCAATTAAAATAAAATAATATAATTTCAGAATTAAGGGAAAATCAGCAGTCACTGTATTGATTGTGACAAACGTACAAGTCATGAGCAACAAACGTGTTATTCATTTGTCATAACCACTTTCTTCTATAACAATTGACCCATTCGCTTGTCGTTAAAGTATAAACGTTTACTCTAAAAGCACCATTCGTTTACCACAAACAGTAAATATGTTTACAAAACACCATTATTCGTCTGACAGAAACACTACATTCGTTTGACACAAACACTCTATTCGTTTGGAACAAACGATAGAATTTTGCTACAACAGTATGAATTGTTTGTCTCAAACGAATTTAAGAGTTTGCTGCAAACGAACTGTCAAAACTGGCTGGCAAACGAAAAAGTCGTTTGGGCAATTTTTACGTTTGCCGCAAACGATTCCTTCCCTCAGTGTATACGCCGTTGCGTAAGAACTCATAGTCTTATGTATAAGTTTTAATTTACTGGCGCAAAATTTTAAACAACCTGTTGTTAAGGGCTGAGCGTTTTACTGTTTAGCAATTTCCTAAGTATTTACCTGGTGAACACAATTATTGTTAATTATTGATATACCATAAGATGACATATGGACTTAGCAAAGTGCTAAAAGTTAAAGTAACTATTTTGTGGTTTTAACTTTAGTAATTTGTTAAGAGACAGTAAGATGTTAAAATCGTTTAAAACTAGCTAAATCTTCTTTTTAACTTAGTAACTTAAATGGCTTTAACAATTAACTAAATCGTTTAAAATTTTGCGCCATTGTTTCTTATCTTTTAAGTTTATTGGACGAGCTAGTCCCATATGCAGCAGAGTTTATAATAGAGCCACGTTCACTTTTTACTTTTCACACTCGACTGGCATTGTTTAAAATCGGCATCGTTAAAAATAGGCATCGAAAGAAGAAGTGTACGCAGGCGAAAATCGGCCGGTTAATCGGTTTCAGTGTATGCGAACCGTAAGAAATATTTTGAAGCTCTTTTCAATCAACTGAAATAATAATTATTCTATTTTACTTTATAGTATTTAATGTGAAATGTTTTTTTAAAGTTATTTTACTACTTTGTTATTACGAAATGTGAAAAAAATATAACTTTCCCTTTTTTTTGAAACATAAAAACGTGTAGGTATGTATATTACACGTGATTTTAAGTAAATACATTTTTTACTAATTTATTATTGGAATGCCGTATGTGCACAATTTTTGAAAATATTGATTTCAGTGGCGTATACGGCAAACTCATTTTGTAATAAATTTTAAATATTTTAAAAACTAAAAGTGTTTTGGAATAATTTCTTACATTTTTTGAAAGAGGATTTCCGTATGAATATCGTGACAAAAATGAAAAAATCGCAGCGGTTTGTTTTCGAGCAATATGCTGTCAAAACTTCAAATGCGATTTCCCAAAAACATTAAAATGGCACTTACGGTAACCCAATATTAGGGCGACGTTATATTGCCTTAGTGAAACAACGCAAAAATCAAACAAATTGGCGGTTTTAGGTTTAGCAAAGTAACTGTTGTATCCACAAAGTAATTCATAATTTTACTAGGGCAAAGTTTGATTTAACTGAGAAAGGGTAATTTTTGATTGATTTATTGTATGTTGTTGTAGAGTAATTTTTTTTTCTCACTGAGCGGCAAATTATTTTCATATTTTTTTGAAAGGTGCAGAGGTTAAGTCACAGATAGAAATAAGTTACAAGAATCAGGTACCTATTGTTCAAATAAAAAAATTATGAATTCCTTATAGTATAAGGCTTAACGACATTGATTGATTGATTGTTTGTTGTCTTCAGCAAAGATATTCATTTCTAACTTTTGTACTTTTTGCAAAAAGTAGATCTATTGTAGTTAAGCCCTAACAATAAAAAAACGCAGCTAATTGATTATTTTTAATTTCTCTTACTTCTCCAAAAAATGTGTTAATTACTTTCTGGTGGCCGAATTTTCGGCCCCTGGCCGATACTACGAGTAGTATAATATTATTAGGAGTTGAAAATTTGTTTTGTTTATTCCTTACTAAGCAACGAAGAAAATGGTAGCACATTTATTACGGACTGATTGCAAAAAAGAAAAAGAAAAATAAAGAGTCAGTTTTGTACTGATTTTAGATGTCTTTGTGGTTTTTCAAAGAAGAATTATAATCCCTCTTTTATCATAATATACAAAAAATCACTAATCCTGGTCCTCGTTTTACACAAAAGAGTGATCAGGTCGTCGTTCTTACTCAAGCATAACTTGTTAGTCGTTAACGTTAGAGTTGAACGGATTTGTAAATAAATTAGTCCAAATTCAAAGCCTGGTATTCATTTGCCCTTTCCAGGCGCGAACGCATGAAAAAATTTCTCGGGGGGTTTTAAACTGAAAACTCAAAAATTAAGAGTAAAATTGTATGGCGAGGGGGGGATTTGAACCCCCAAACCGCTCCCCCCCTGCGTTCGCGCCTGGCCCTTTCATACATACATAAGTAGGTATGTATATCAACCATTGTGTTTTATAAAATATAAACATATTAAACCAACAAAATAAAAAAAAAGGACAGACAAATAAAGAAACCCGGGACACTTGTACGTCCCGGGTTTCTTACAAAAAAAAACCGGGACAGACTATTGAAAAACGGGACAGTCCCGAAAAACCTGGTACAGATGGTCACCGTAAGCATCCAACATATAGACAATATTCCATAGTGCATGATGCGACCTCCGCCATTTATTTTTTAAACTGTGTCCTCTTTTTAACTTGGTTGCCAAAACACAGTTTGTTCGCCATCACAACACGTTCGCCGCAAAATCACTTTAAATGTAAAAGCCAATTCGTTACGTTTCCACCAAAATGACAGTAACATGCGCAATCCGCATGCGGACTGCGGAGCGTTTGTATTCCACAAATAAAAATAACGCATAAATCTAACTGTCTCTTAAATTGCTCATCAGCAAAAACCCACTTCTTCAGCAAAGAAGAGGAGAACACCACAAAAAATGGGTATCTCTAGTAAAATAATCACATAGCATGTCTACTTCAAAGATGAGACAACTTAATATTACGTTTTTATTCTATGCTCACCATATATCTATGAATCTATCTGTTTGTTGTATTCCTACGGGAATATCTTCTTTTTGCATATTCATTTCTTCTTTTACATACATACCTCAATCTTCAACCTTAACCCGGTGGCAGCTCAATTTTAGCTTATGCATGCAGTGTCATTTCTTCGGAGGAAGAAAGATACATTTTCGAACCAGAGATTAAAAAAAAATTAAATGAAATGTAAAAAAAAGATAAATTTCTATCTAAGCTTTGCATTGCGAATGAGTGTTCTGTGTTATAAAACGACACTAGATTTTACCGGATTTCTTATAAATATATGATCCAACTATTTCTTCATAGAATTGTTAGATGCCTATAAAAGTAGCAAAACATGAGATACTATACAACAAATGATTAACTTTAGAATAATCTCACAAATCGTTTGTAAATTAATAAGCTTGCTATACTATACTGAGTATTGTGTAAGAAGCAAAGCTCACAATTTTTTGCTCCAGCGAGTTTTATTGAATGCCTAATACCTGCGCTAACTGCAGAAGTGCAGCTATTTACTCAGCTACTTAAGAATGGGTGATGCTCGATTCACAATGCGACGTGAAAACGCGACGTGAGCGTGACGAGAACTCGTCGTAGTTGTCAAGCCGATTTCAAATCATGTAAGCATACGCGGAAACGCCAGGGTATGCACAATGAAACGTTTCTCGTCGTCACGTCACGCCGGAGTTGGGAAAATCGAAAAATCTCGTCGACGTTTTTTATGTTTTTTTTTTTTATATTTGACTGGTGGTGAATTTTGTGAAATTGTAGAAAAGAATAAAGAAAACAACAGATAAGTGTAAATTAACAAACATAAATATAAATTTATAGATCTATTTGTATTGAGAATATTATAATGTATTGTTTTAATTTCTGTGCATTTTTAGCCGAAAATCATTTCACCATTGGACAAACACAATTATAATACATATTTAAATAATTAAAGTAATTTCAGTTTGATTTTTTTCATTATTTTGAACGCACACTGCACAGCAAGAACAAAAAGAATAAATAATTTAACGCTGTCAAAAAACTCGTCGTCAAGAAACTCGTCGCATTGTGAATTGGGGAACGATTTTAAAACTAAAAAAAAAATGACAGCGATTCAGGTCACGCTCTCGTCATTCTTCAGGTCGCATTGTGAATCGAGCTTGACATTTGAAACATTCTTGAAGCTATGATAGATTACAATATGTACAATTAGGGTGGTTCTTAGGGAAAACAAATTGACGACGCCCCCGAGATTGGTTCAAATTCATGAAAAAAATATTCCCTAATTTTTTCAGATTTTTATTCCTAACCCTCTTCCTGACCCTATTTCATTAGCAATTTTTTAAATTGTTTTTTATTGATTTTTTTGTGGGAAAATAAAATCCTTTCCTCCGACTACATTAAATTGTATTGACTGTGTTATTGTTTAATTTTATTTAAGTAGAATGTGCATAGAAAAAAGAAAAACAAAATTCAGATAACGGTATTACATATTGAAAATTACATTTTCAAAACTACGGCGCGCCGCCGCTATAGCCGTTTTGAGTACAATGACATATTATCATATTAACATAACACTTCGAAACGTTGATAGTGTCGAATATATAAGGACAAATCTCATTCAATTCAGGTTAATGAAAACGATAGAGCTATCATCAAAAAAAAAAAATTTATGTCAAAATGTTGCTTACTTTTCGCGTTTTGAACGAAACAAAAAATCTGCCTTTTTATTTATTAACAATAAAGTTTAAACAAATTATCGAAATGTATATTATAATGTACATACTCGTAATTAGGTTTCAGGAAGGTACGAGTACGAGTACTTGAAATTATATATAGGGGTAGCAGTCAATTCCATCCACTTATTTTTTTGATGTAAATTCCACCAAAAACATAAAAATGTTTAAAAGAGAGCCATGCTCTCTTATAAGCTCAGTCGGAATGAGCATTCATCAAGGAAAGAAAAAGTAGAGGGGGTCATTAGGCATCTTTGTGTAGTTTCTCGGAAAAATTGAACTCATGCCAAAGCCGGCATTTTGGATTTACTAAAGTACTATTTTTATTATTAGAAAACAAATTTTATTGAAAAACAATGGCAACTATCTTTGTTTAAAGCCAGCTATCCATACTTTTATTTGGTGTTTCAAAACTTTTGTTTTAGTAAATACTTTTTGAAAAATAAATTTTCAAACTCAAAATTTTTGAAAAAAAATAATATTTTTTTAGGCACGAGTACGATAATTAAGGCACCAGGAAATAATAATGGTTTTGTGTAAAACACTTCAATACAAGCAATACAAAGGGGGATCTATCTCCCCCTGTTTTTGCCGGGAGGGGCGATTTAAGGAAAAAATTACTTAAAATGAAGAAAAAATTAGTAAAAAACAGCGGTAACACTGAAAATAAAGTACTGTACTGGTTTTGAAAGCCAGAAATCGGTTCCTTAATCCTAAATTTAAATTAAATTATTTAAGTTAATAATTTTTTTCAAAATTCGCATGCAAACTCAAAATTTTAAAAATTCCCAAACCTACTTTTTGAAATTTTTTGATATTGGGTATATTTACTTAGTCTTAGTTTTTTAGACAGTGCTGTAATTATTTTTCCAGTTTTTTGTATTTTGGTTGCAGTAGTGCATACACAATATGCAACCCCTCTGCTTGGCCCATTATAGGATTTGTGGTGGTTGCAAGTTTGGGTATATGCACAGTTTCTTATGGCTTAAAAATTTTCCATACAAAAACAAAAGCAATCGAAATTAATCAAAAAAAAAATAAAAATAAAATAAAAAGTAGGCTTGGTAATTTTCAATTCTATCAAAAACTAGAAGATTTAAAATCATCTAGTTTTCAATTTTTAATGAAGAATCAATTAGAGCAACGAATTTTTATCTATTTTTCCAAAATTTCAAGTTCAAACCCTGTTTTTTTCGAAACTATGCATAGATTCAAATTACTTTAAAAACTTATAGTTCAAAGTGATGGCTTCGAAACAAAGCATAATAAATAATTGTAAGTACTACCGTTATTTTTTAATTTTTTTTTTGCATTTTTAGTACCTTTTTATAAAATTGCCCCTCCTGCCTAAACGGCGTGAGTTAGACCCCTTCCCATATTAAAAAATTTTCGCATTGAACTGTTCTATACAAAACAGTACTATCTTTTCCCTTTTTTTGTATGCTGTGCGAGATTACCATTGATCTGTTAGTCAGTTACGTTTTTTGAAATTGTTTGTGCAGTCTTGATGGTACTACATCTCAGGCAGGACTACTAATGCTAAGTATTCTAAGGTGCCAGATATAGCTATCATTGGAAACCATAATTGAAAATGTTAGCTGTTGATTTTGAGACCCTTGGAAAGCTTAATCATTAAATATTTTAATGCAGAAATATAGCTTATGACTTCAAAATTATTTCTCCTCCAAAAAAAAAAAAATCATTTTGACCCATATCTTCCCCATACCGTAACTTTTAATTTTTTCAATGTTCATTGGTAAGTTAGTTCATTATTGAAAAATTAAAAGTCATTTTATGAGAAAAGTTGTGCCAAATTCAATTTTGTTTAACCTAGCAATAATTATTATGTCAACTAGCTTTACTTTGGCATCAAAATAATCATTTATTTTTTCTTCAAAATCTCTCAAAATTGACAATTAATATTTTCAATGATGGTTTTCAAATAATGATAGCTATAGCTGGCCCCTAAGAAAGATAGGATCTAACCAGGCAAAAATTAATTCATGAAATTTTATTGCTGGCATCAACGCAGAATTTCATTCTCTACAACATATCTAAAGTGCCCCAAATTGCCCTCATCGTCTTTTTGTGTAGACGCATTTAATGAGGTGAATAGAAGGTGAGAGGTGGATATCAAGCTGCAAAATTTGTTATAATACAATCACATGATTTTAGGGTGCTTTTTAGCGCTGATTATAAAGAGACCAAAACTGAAAAGATTATGTTGGTGTATCCTGTAGTAAGTTCATGTCCTTTTTATGGAATCAACAAGAAAAATATTTCTCAAAACCATTTTAAAATAATGGGATATTAATGAAATTTCGTATAAATGTTTCATTTGACATGTTGACCAAGAATCAATAGAGTCCCCGTGTTTGGAGATTTAAGTGGAGATTTAAGTGCGTCATTATTACCATAACATTCATGAACAAATTCAGACATTTATAAGTTAAATAAATCAGCAACCTAAAATTATGCGTGTCATATTGCAATTATTTTCCAATGTCCAATGTTGTTAATAGTTTGAAGCTCGCATCTCTGTTGTAGTTTTTATGTTTTCTTGTTTTAATTGCTTCTCTAACTATCCACGGTAGCATAGTGATCCGGCCTGTTCAAAACGAATATAATGAATCTCGCTATAAGCTAAATGCTCACAAGTTGCAGACTTTGTGACGGCAGTATGTTGGACAGATTTAATGTGCTCATTCAAACGTAATTTTATTGCTACTTTTGTTTCGCCAATATTAAAAGACCCCCAACTGCATGATACAGAATACACTCCTGGATTTTAAAATGGAAGAGTGTCTTTTGGTGTTCTCAAAAGTTGACGAGCTCTAGTTGGTGGTTTGAAAACAGTTTTAATTCTGTATTTTCCCAACAATAGTCCAATTCCGATAAAAAGGCTCGTTTTTCAGCTGTTTATAGTGGAGTATTTTGTAAAATATCTATCTAAGGCCTCCAAGTTCTATGGTTAAGACTGTACCCATTCTTCTTTAATGCTATGTATGTCCATACATGATTCAGTTCACCTTTAAGATGGTCCCAATCGCATATTGTGTGTGCCTGGTTAACAAGCGCGGATACAACGGAAGTTAAATTCAATGGTGGCACGTCTCTCGACTGAAAAGGTAAAGTATCTTAAGTCAATTTTAATAAGAAGATGAAGAAATTTTAATATAAAAATATTGAAATTACTTCTGTTTTAAGTGGAGTGAATGAATAAAATTCAATTAAAAAGTACAAGTGACCTCAATTTTGATCATATTTCAAGAGAGCAAAAAAACACTTCAAAGCTGCGTCCCAAAAAATCTTTCAAGTGTAGACTTTATTGAACAGGGCATTTAGATGTCAAATTTTATGATCTTTTTTTGAAAATTTATTTCAAAAAGATATTTTTAATATTTCGCCCGTTATAAGGAAAAATAGGGTGATGGTGGCACGTAGCATGAAGATATCTCTCGACTGAAAAGGTAAAGTATCTTAAGTCAATTTTGATCATTTTTCAGGAGAGCAAAAAAACACTTCAAAGCTGCGTCCCAACAAATCTTTCAAGTGTAGACTTTACTGAACAGGGCATTTAGATGTCAAATTTTATGATCTTTTTTTAAACATTTATTTCAAAAAGATATTTTTAATATTTCGCCTGTTATAAGGAAAAAATATGACTTAAGATAGTTTGGCTTTTCTTTAAATTGTATTTTATATTAATTTCCAAAATCTTAAGTTAAGATAAGATATTTGGTCTCGTTTTTTCGAAGGACGTTTTCAATTCTTATGTCCACTTAAGATGGTTTGCGTGTGCAAAAGTGGAAAAACGATATTTAAAATGATATTTTCAGGTATTTATTTTATTTTTAAAACTTTAAGTCCTTAAAATAAAAAATCACATTTGTTCTATAGAGATAAACTTTAATAATGAGAAAAAAAAACTTAAAAAAAACAAAGACTTGAATTTCTTAAAAAAATATAAAATCACATTTGGTTTACAGAAAAAAAATTAATTAAAAAAAGAGAAATAGTTTAGTTTAGTTAACTTTGTTTTTAAAGTCAAAACAATCTTTAAAATAATAAAAAGGAAATAGCTAAACCAAATTATAAATTCATTGGAAAAAACTTAATCTATTTCATTTTTTATTGAATTTTTTGAACAACAACAACAAACTTAACGGCGCTACCACCAATTGTTTGGCTGGAGACATAGCTATTTCGTGCTTTTTTTATTGTTTCATTGCCTTACACTGCTTGTTGAAGGAGTCTCTGTCTCTGGTGAATTTAACTGCGGTTGCCTAGTTTCTTTTTTCTTGAACTTACTAGTCGCAGGATGGTAAATACGTAATAAGTTGGTACAAACCTTTTTTTGTAATAATTTTTTAATCGCGTATAAAACGGGAGCACCAGGATATCCCGCAACCTAAATTCTCGAATAACGAAATCTCGCATTTTTTTATAAATCTCGATATACGAAATCTCGCAAACTAATAAACCCGCTTTTCATAAACTCAGAATAACAAAATCTCGCTTTTAACAATATCGCATTTACATTTCACAACCAAAAATCTCGCAAATTTCAACTGAAATCTCGCAAACTAAAATCCAGCATTAACACATCACGTTAGAAATTTTTGTACTGAAAAATAAAATCCTGCAAATGGAAAATGAAAAATCAGAGGCCCAAAAGGAAGATAAAATCCTTAAACCAGATATGCGGGCCGCCCAAGTTCCTGTTTATTACAAATAAACTGAAAGCGCACCAACTAACAACATAGGCGCCTGCCTGGCGACTACGCGGAGCGACAAAATAGAAAACTAAAAGTTTGTGTTTGCAAAAAAATATATCATTAAGGAAAGTAATCAAAATATTATTGATATTGAATTTTGTTTTCAGTTTGGTGAAGTATTTGTACTTTTATGTTGTAAAAACTGAATGGATCATATATGGCACACCATGCAGAAATGTTCCCTTTGCTTTGGTACATATTTGAGCCACCATGCAACAAGGGTAAACAATTCAGAGTTTTTCTTCGGTCGACCGTCGTTTTTTCTTATATATTTTCGTGTCATACAAACACAATGCGCTGCCAACATCACCAACACTATTTCATGTTATTCCGCATTACATACAATTTCCAATAAATAAATGATTTATTTTTTAAAGATAATTTTAGTTCGTTTTCTGCTCAATGTTTCAAATATGATCCAAACTGGAAAAATGCAATTTTTCCGATTTTAATCAAATAAAATGAAAATTCCTGAAACACGTGTCCTGTAATTCAGCATTTACTATCAAATAAATTTTTTTCATGAAGAAAAAAAAAAAAAATCATGCAGTAAGGGGTTAAGTCCTATATGTTTTTTAATGCGAGATTTTAGTTTTCGAGATTTTAGTTTGCGGGTTATTAAAAATGCGAAATTATAAAAAGCGGGTTTTTGTAATTGCGAGATTATGAAAAGCGGGTTTCTGTAATTGCGAGATTTCGATGACGAGATTTTAATTTGCTAGATTTCCAACCTGTATAAAACAACACTATTTGAAATACTAACTGAAACTCCAAATGAAAAAAGAACTGCATTATTAACTCATTCAATAAAAGAAAAACGTTCGCACCAAAGGGAATCCAAAACCAAACAGCGCTAAGAAATATCTTATGTTCTTTTTATTTCCTATAACTACTTAGTGAGAGAAAATTTTCAGTTTTTAATTCAAAAAATCATCTTATGTTGACATAAGTTGATTTGACTTTTCACACTTTTTCGGAAATATTTTAAGTATTTTATCTTATGTCGACTTAAGGACGACTTTTGTTTCTGTTTGCACACGCAAAAATATCTTAAGTCAACTTAATATGATTAACGATTTCATAATAATAAAAAAGTCTTAAGCCAATATAATCTTAAGTCTATTTTAGGTTTTAAAATTAAGCAGAACACACAATCTTATGTGCACTTAAGATATTTTACCTCGTGTAGAGATGTGTCTTTTGAAAATAAGATGGAATTGTTTTTGTCTATAAATAAGCAAAGGAGTGAGATAGAACGATGCCGATAAGACAGAACTGTAGTCCTTTAGAATGGAACTGAGGTTCAACAAAAAAAATCGTGAAATATCTTAAGTCGACTTAAGATACTTTACCTTTTTAGTCGAGATCTATCCGTATGAGTGTTTTTTTTTCTAAAAACTAATTTTCAAACAAACAGAACTTTTGGGTGATTGAATAGATACAGACCGATTTTAATTATAAATTGTTGGTTTTATATTTTTATAAGATAATTAACTTGGTATACTACACAAATAGCTTCAAATATTTTGAAATGATAACCTTAAAAAAATAGAATCAACATCCGAAAATTCAACCAAAGCTATGATTAACTTAGACCCAGGTCTAAAATGACTATGAATATGCCCCTATGTTGTTACCACTTGATACCCCATGCATGCAATGCAACCATCTTCTTCCGCTTGTCAAACTTAATTGTTGCATCACATCATCACCTTCCCAAGTAGTAAACTCTTCCATTATGTTATAACTATTACTTCACTTGCACCATTAGATCATAATGACTATCTGCTATTACATCGGCTGCAAAATAAGACCAATAATACGATCATATTCACTGCTCCGATCGGAAATCGTTCTTGATAATGATATTCCTATAGATAAGATCCACCACTTACAGCTTCTAATGCACAACCATGATGATTTCCTCCCATTTCCTGCAATGTGATGTGTATCTGCAGAAGCGTCAATTTTATTTGATTAATACTCATTGATCCATGGCGAGCACCAGCATAGCATTTATAGCCAAAGCCAGAGCGGAGAACATCTCACATAATATAAAAAAACTTGTTGACCTCTTGAGTATTATTTCATTGGAACTCGCGAGATGATGCATTAAAATGACGTTTACTTTGGCGTGCCAAATGATAAATCGTACAAAATGCAAAATGTTTAGATAAAGCGCACGATCAAACGCACGAAGAAGCGTCGTTACGCAGTATAGAGCTAGAAAAATTTAGATTTCCCCCTCTTTTTTAGTATTGGCAAACTTGATTTGCTTCGAACTTCATGCTGATGACGATGAGGTATTGAAGAAGCAACACAAAGGGTTCACTGAACCGTATTTGAGGAATGAGCTGTGAAGTATCTAAGCGTGAATGTCTACTTGTAGAAATTATTCTGCGAACCAAGTGCAGGCTGTCGATACTTAAAAATGTCGGATGGGCTGTGAACGTTTTTTTTTTTGTTTAATTTAACGATGTGAGACTGTTGAACATGTACATTATACAAAAATAAAATAGAGATGCGGTTTGCTTTCCTCTAATCTCTAAGCAGGTACTATTGTGACAAAAGACAAAGCACTGGCTAAACCATATTGCATTAGTTTTTTTAATTACGATATAGCTACATATGCATGTGCATATGTAGGTACTATTGGATTCGTTAAAAAGTATGACTCAAGATATTAATAACACCAATCATTGCGATGATAAGGTTGGCAACTCTGTTGTGAAAGTAGTTGGTTCAATTTTAATATCGCTCCGGCAATTTTTTAAAATTTAAAGTAAAAACTCACATAAGTAACTTTAAGCTTTAAAAAAAAAAAAATCTGAAACTACCTTGCCTGTCACATGATCGAAAACAAAAGAAAAACCAAACCTCTCCGGACGAAAACCCGAACACCAAGTCGCTTGCTATCAACACCAATAATTTATAAATCACATTCAATCATGTCTATATGTAATAACGATCTTCAAAAAATCAAATTAATTATCGATGAATCGCTTCACACTGAACTTGAAAAAGTTACAGCAAAGTTAGCAACAAAGGACGATTTATTGGACTTCAATGCTGAAATTATTTCGCTGCGGATATAAAATGAAGATTTAGTGACTAAAGTTAGACATTTTGAAGCTAGGTGTAATGCGTTGGGGGAGAAACTGGAAATGCAGGGTCGGGAAATGAAAAAGAAAAACATTATCCTCACTATCCCGAAAGAGAATATTGAACAACAGGTACAAATTCAATCCATCAACCCACTCCTTCTTGGTGAATCACATCAAATGTCAGAAACAACAAAACTTAATGAAAACGAAAAGACAATCAAACTAAAACTCAACACTGGCTCCAATGAGACCGCCACAAAAATGCTGCGAAATTCCTTTAAGCTTAAAGGCACAGCTGTTTTTATTCAACGTGACCTCACTAAACTTTCACAACATAAACGCCTAATCCTTCTAAGCTACAGTATAATCATCAAAACAAAAAATCAATCTGAGCAATTAGCAATTAAAAACAATTTACTAGTTTTTTCTGGAAAAATATTTTATTTAAACAATAATAATAAACTTAATTATAAAAACGAAGACGGAGAAAAACACTTGTGTACAATGTTCGGACATCTTAATTTCGAAGCTGTCAAACTCATGTCAACAAATAGACGTCACAGTCACAATGAATCGCCTAGACCAATTGATGCTGCTACACCAGGGATGCCACTTCTACAAAACTTACCAAGTTCTAGTACTATTTTACAAAATTGAAAATGTGATGCCATCAGCTCAATACCTTTAAATACTTTTAAAATTTTATCTTATAATGTGTCAGGTCTCAATAACAATCTTATATTTACAGATTTTTTTTAATTTTGTCAAAGATTTTGATTTATTTTTTCTTTATGAAACGCATATTGCAAGCGAAAATTTTAACAAATTTACAAAATATTTTAATGGGTTTAAATTAGTTTCTAATGCAGCAATTAAAACTTATACAAAAGGGCGTGCAAGTGGCGGAAGCCTGTATGGAATTAAAACAACAATACTAAAAATATACTCTTTTGAAGAAGTTGCAGGTGCAACTGTTGTTAAACTTTTACACAAAAATAATATGTACATTATCCCGTTTTATATAAACTGTACCAAGTGTACTGAAGACTACGAACGTTTCAACAGTATAATGCTGCATCTAGTAAACAAAAGTCTTTTAGTAATAGGTGGCCTCAATGCTAGAACTGACAATTTCCAAGTTACTTCAATCCGCAGTACAAATAACTCTTTAATAAACCGCATTACTAGAAATTCCAAGGACAGTGTGTGTAATAAAAATGGTACCAGTCTTCTTGAAGTGTTGCAGATGTACGATTGTATAATTTTGAACGGTTGTACTAATGGAGAAACTGAAGGTCACTATACGTTTATGAGAGGTCAAGGAAAATCAGTAATTGATTATTGCGCTGTAAATAATGATTGGACTGATCTCATAAGAAAATTCGAGGTACAAATTAAGAACTTTTCAGATCATATGCCAATTGTTGTTGAATGGACAGATGATGTAACATTAAATTAAAGAAATCTACAAATTTTACCCCGCCTTAGATGGAAACAGGATGAATTATTGATTTATCAAAACAAACTAGACATAAGTCTTTCAGCAGTAAGTAAGACAACTGATGATTCAACTGATGTGTGTTCCATCCAACTAATTTTTTGCATAAGAAACTTCATAGCAAGAACACCTTCAAATAAATCCAAGTCTTTTAAGCAAAAATGGTTTGACAAAGAGTGTATGAATGCGCGTAAGAAGTCCTTCGCCCTTTTGAATGCATTCCGTAACTCCAACTGTCAAGTCATGAAAAATTGGTATCATGAAGCTAATACACACTACAAAAACTTATGTCTCAACAAGAAAACAGAGTTTGAAGACCATCAAGCTTGTATACTTGATCAAACAAGAGATTCAAAAGAGTTTTGGAAGGTGACAAAAGAAATCAATGGATCAAACTTTGTAATATGGTCAGGAGTATCAGCTAATGATCTTGCAATGCACTTTAAAAGCATGCATGGTAGAGTCGATCTTAAATATTCTTGTGCCGAACCTCTCATCACTGATGAAATATTGGACAGCGAAATAACCTTGGTTGAAGTACAGGCTGTTATCCTTAAAGCCAAAAATGGAAAAGCCTCTGGAGAAGATGTGGTTCCGTACGAATATTTCAAAAACGCAACACCAACTTTTATTTTCAAACTAAAATCCTTCCTCAACCAAGTCTTTGTAAAAGAAGATGTTCCATCATCATTTAAAAAATCTGTTATATTCCCCATCCACAAACAAGGAGACATGGACAACGTGGAAATTATAGAAGAATTATGGAAACATGGGTGGAAACCAATAACATTCTTTCTCGATTCCAAGCTGGTTTTAGAAAAAATTTCTCAACCATAGACCACATTTTTACACTAACTTCCATCGTCAGAGCATTCCAAGCTAGAAACAAGAAAGATTATGCATTTTTTGTGGACTTTAAATCTGCCTTTGATCTTGTGAACCGGAACGCACTCTTCTGCAAACTGTCTCAACTAGGCATATCTACAAAGTTCATCCGTATAATAAGGGAAATGTATGCAGAATCAAAAGCTGCTGTCTGGGATGGAGAGCGTACTCGGAATGGTTTGAAACAGACACCGGTGTCAAACAAGGATGCCTTTTAAGCGCTCTTCTGTTTGCTCTTTTCATAAATGATGTTGAAGATTACCTGCCTGGAGGACTTTGAAAAGCTGATTTGACGATAAACGTCCTTTTATACGCTGATGATCTGGTGATATTATCAGAGTCTCCAGACAATCTCCAGCTCATGATAAATCGCCTAGCGGGATATTGTAGTAAATGGGGGCTTCTCATTAACGTGGACAAATCAAAAATAATGGTCTTTTCAAGATCTGTTGAGACCCAAACTTCATATAAGTGGTCCTTCAATGGAAATCCCTTAGGCTGCGCGTACAGTAGTGCGACAAAGCGATGCGATGCGAGAAGGTATTCGAGATTCGAACAAAAGTGGTCAAAAGAGTTTGTGAACGTGCTGCTTGCCATAAGTATGTGATAAAATCGAAACACTCGCAGCTAAAATAGCTTCACTGTTCCCACGTTTAGAAGAATAAATGTGAAAATTTTTCTCGCATGGAAACATTTCTCGCATCGCTTTGTCGCACTACTATACGCGCAGCCTTAGAGTTGGCGAGCGAGTATAGATATCTGGGAGGAAATCTAAATAAGACCATAGATTTCAACAGTCACCTTGTCACAAAAGCTTAAACTTCACAAAGCCTATTAAATCTGTCTTGGAAGAACATCTTTTCAAGCCAACGGATAGTATTATCTGTAAAATATAAAATATTTGACGCCGTTGTTAAGAGTTCGCTATGTTACGCTGCGTAGGTATGGGGAATCAATAATATGAAGCGATAGAGAAGTTCCATAGATGTTTTTTAAAGAAACTCTTCAGTCTTCCTTTAAACTCACCAAATTATGCATTGTATCTTGAAACTGGACTCCCTAAACTTTTTACTAGCACTCTGAAAACGCAAGCGAATTACATTGTAAAAGTGTTATCTTAACTTGATGTTCGTCTGACAAAACAAATGGCATTGTATGAATTGAGAAACGAGGACTGGTAGGTGCCGAAGTGGAAAGAATTAGGAAGCACATGTGGCGTAGTGGTAACATTGAACTCTCAAAATGTACGTCATCTAAAAGAGCAACTTTATAAGATTATAGAAGTTTATGAAAATTATGTACGTGATGCATTCATAGAGGAAGCTCGGAGATCAAAGAGCAGACTTCTTTACTCACAACTTAAACTAAATCTCATGCAATCAAACTACTTAAATACATACTTCGGAAAGAAAACTTTTACATTGAAGGAAACAATTGCAGTTCTTAATGATTCAGAATGGAACATACTCTATCTGTTTTTGAAAAACATTTACTTGTACAGGATGTTGCTTGTAAGTTGTAACTGAATTTGTTTAGTTATATATTCTTTTAATTCATTTAAATTTAAAATAATTATAATAGTAATATATATAATAATACATTACTTAATTTGCTAACCGAGCTGACGGCAATGCCATAGCTTAAAATTCAAATTTGTAAATCAACAATGTATCAAAAACAAAATAAATGAATTACTTACTTGTACGAGAAAAAAGTGAATCCCGCAATTCTGTCTAGGCGTCTGTCTGTATGTAGCCTTAGCCGCTGAAACGTTTTCTTCAAACTTTGTACTTAAGGTGTTCTTAGGTTATTTTCTTAGACGGAAAGTTGAATTTTTCTTATATCCAACGGGAAGTTCTGTCTATTTTACTATGTTGTTATGAAATAAAAAAAAAATATTAATATCAAAAGCAAACAAAATAACGGACCACTGTTTAAAATTACCAATAACGGTTATTAACGGTACTTTTCATTAAACTTTTTATTTTTATTATTACAAATTTTCTCGTTATCAGCTTTATCGATTTTGATATACAAGAGGTACTTCATAGTCTAAATAATTTAGCACATACAAATTTTCAGAGGACGCCATATCAACTACACTGTACTTGAAAACTTCCAATTCAATTAATCATCAAGAATCCGCTTCATGCTCCAAAGATTTTGTATGAAATATTCGTACGTACCCTTTAAAAATAGAACCTTTTAACGTTCGCAATAAAAAATTGTGTGTAAATTTAAATTAAACGTTCTTAAGATTTAAAGGTTCATTCTCCTTTAATTTAAAGTGAATAACTTTCCATTAAATGAGAATGGGCATTTTGGTCTACCTATTGCCCACGAATGCGATATATATCGTTGGAAAGCTTAGCCATAGTAAATCATTTATTTGTATGGACACAAAGCTGTAAACCACGGGGTTTAGGCAGTATATGGCAACAAAGATTGCATTTAGAGCAACAAATAATTGAAATAGTATTCCAATGAAATCACAGTCTTAGTCACTTTCAATAAACTGAATAGACCCCAACATAAAGGATCTTTTATACCAATGGTCAAAAACAGCGAATAATATCATGGTTGGTGAATAATTCGCTTAATAGTATGAACATTCTACTTTTTTATTGGATTTATCGATTTTAATGATTGTGAATAATTGGGCGTGTAGTGTCCACAATTGACATATACAACGTTGGAAAGCTCATATCAAGAGCATCGTTTTTGAATATGGACACAGAACTGTAAACCATGGGGTTAAGGCAGTATATTACAAAATATAAAACAATTCGTCTATGTTCATTCGAATTTGCAGTGTTTTTCTTATTTTTTTTGGTCGCTTATTTTGTCCAACTCCAATTGTTTAGGATACAAAAAATAATCGTACGTTGGTGCACTTTAAAGTACTTAATCATTTGCACAAGTCTCGTTTCTGGGCACAAGGTAGACCCAGGTGGCCAGGTCCCATATATTTTTGCCCATTCTCCTTTAAATTCTCTATTAAAAACTAGAAATTGATCGATTGTAAATATTTGTATTTATTCACCCCCTCTAACGATTTTAAATAACGTTCCCTCTATTAATTAATTTAAAATTAATATTAGCCAAAACGACAAAATCCACCTTTTAAGGGGGATATTTAGCCTTAATAGAGTATTAACGAACTGTTTCTCACTTTTTCACTCTCAATTAATGAAGCTGAAGATCGCTGCATCCGAGGTTTTTTTTTTTTTCTTTTAAAGTAGCAGACCTCGAAAAGCATCAATGATATTGGAAAATTTCAAATACCAAAATGTTGTGCAAATAATTTTCCAGGGGTGATGTCCGTTACTTTTTCAAATTCGCATCTTCGTTATATTTTTTTTAAATAAGTTTTTAACATTTGAAAATTTACTTAAAAGAAAAAAAAAATGGCACTGTGTAGAACAGACCTTTTTCTAGAGGCGATGTTCCTTAGTTTTTTTTTTTTTATTATTAAGCGTTTTTAACAACAAAACTTTAAGCCCTTATAACTTCCGATCAACGAATGCTACGTAGCATAGTATAAGGAGCAAAACCTTATACGGAAAATTGATGTGGTACAAAAGATGTTATTTAAGATTCTTGGTAGCATATTCTCTACACATAGAACAGGATTAAATAGTTGTAGATATGTATAATAGAATATTTAAAATTTAGTAGATACGTTTTGAATTATGATTTAAAAAGATGAGCATTTTGTGACACCGCATTGGACATGTACAATCGTTCCTAACTTTATTATTTCTTGGATTTCAATGAAATAATCTATTTTGTAGCTTGTACCACTGGAAAAATAGAAGTAATATACAGTAGAGGCCACTTAAAGTCACAAGAAGATGAGAGACTAATTTGGCTGTGCTTGTTCCCAATTCTGAAGATGATTTGTCCCAAACAAAAGAGATGAGATCTTTATGAATGAGGTGAAAAATTAAAACAGGGATGACTTTATTTTGTATGCAAACTTAATCGGAAAATGTTGTACAAATTAATTCTAAAAATGTGATTGAGTTAAAAGTCGTTTCGATTTTTGGCGCAAAGAATTGAAAAGTTGATACAAAATTTTACAAATTTGTAAAACAAAACCCACAAATGCTCCTACGATTAGGTATAAGATAATGTTAAAAAAAATTGTTGATTAATTTAACAAGAGCAAAAGGAATTAATAGCGAATAAATTCGTAACTTACAAAATTCTAAACGGATTCTCCAGGTTAAGATTTAAAAATACTGCCCTAAGATTTACACAAAAAAAAAAAAAAACTATCTACAAATTCTTGAAAACTCCAAAAAATAATTTCGTTGGTTGGCATATTCTTTACATAAACTAGAGATTACAACGTTGGAAATTTAATAGAAAATTCAAGTTTAATGCTTTTTGAATTATGATTTTAATAATCATAATTCAAAAAGCATTAAAAATCGTTCCTTACTTTATATTTTACTGATGTATTTCAATCTTCTATTTCTTTTGTCAGCAATTAAGCGCTTATGTTAATCAAACATATAGCTGTGCACAAAAACTATTCTTGTGGGAAGAATTAACTGGCTTAACACCAATAGCAGTAGGTTCACTTGTAGTTGAAGATAACTAGTACAATAATAACGAAGTCGAGAGGAAGAAAACAGTATACAGTCGAGTCCGTTCATAGCCATATGAAGACGAAATAAAAAAATGTGCTTTTATCCGACTGCAAAGTTGGTTTGGCGCAAAGAAAAAAGATTAAATGACGATAACAAATAAAATAAAATCCAGTGTTACTTGCAGATGTTAATTATCAAACCAAATTCAGTGCAGTATAAAATTGAGAAAACTTCAACTTTTTGCTACAGGTAGGTTTTGTATCACTGTCAAAGTAAAAAGATACGAAAATAGTGAAGAGCTCTTCAATTACAATATAACGTTTTAGTTGTTGCAAGAAGTGTAGATATGGTATGACACAAAGTTGAGCACTTTTGGTTGAAGTTACAGTCTTCTGTTCAGCCATCAGTTACTTACAACTATTTTTGTAGCTTTCACAAATGAAAAGCTAACCAAATTAAAATAATTATAATGTTCCTTATTGCATCGCGATAGGTTGTCAACATCACCTCTTTACAATAATTTCAAAATTCAAAAAGATATGGAATTATTTACTTTTATTGTGTATTTATGTTAAAATAATGTGTTCTTCTATTCAATTATTATTATCGTTTTCTTATATAACATATCTTGCTTCAACTTAATTTTAATTAATGTAATTTTGTTTAAGTGTAAACAATTAGTTAAGTTTTTGTTTTATCTAGCAAATGCAAGTCATTTTCAATGCTCCCATTCTTGCTCTATGAGTGAAATCTTCAATTTTTTTTTAACTGTTAGTTTGGTCTATCTGCTCGTTTAAAAAAAAAAGTATAACGAGATAATGTAACGGGATGCAAATTTGAAAAAGTGACGGACATAGCCCCTGGAAAATTATTTGCACAACATTTTGGTATTTGAAATTTTCCAATATCAGTGACACTTTTCGAGGTCTGCTACTTTAAAAAAAAAATCTCAATTAGCGTTGTCAGTCCAATTTTTGTTTGCTTATTTTCTTGTTATCATAGAGTGCGATGTAGTAAACAAAAGCCACCAAAATTTAAAACACTCTGTAGCATTAAATAGGAATCAGACATCAAAATTACCCTATAACGTTGGGTTTTTTTTTTCCAATTTAAATGTGGAAAAAAAGTATTGCTATCATTTTTGATTGAAATATCTCGAAAATTCTAGAGAAAATATTTTTCTACCAGAAGCTTTTTCCAACTTTGTCGGTTTTCGTTATTCATATCGCACTCTCGGATTACAAAAAATAAGCAAACAAGAAGCTGACAGTCAATGGTAGCTGAAAGTGAACAAACAGACTTTAACCTTATTAAGTGCTAATATGATAGTTCATCAGTCACAATAAATAAAAACTCCCAAGGATATTTATAAAAATAGTTTAAATTTAAGAAGAAATTTAAAGCGAGCCAGTTAAATCAAGGCGACTGAATGAATTGATGAAGTATTCCGATTGACTCTATTATATTAAAAACAATATACATAAGTAAAAACGACACAATGCTAGCCCAAAATGAGGCGTGTGCGAGATTAAATTTGCGGGGCCCCAGGGAAAATGATTTCAGGCTGCATCATTATGAAAAAGGTATTTTACACACCTGTCATCAAATCTTCCGCAGCCAATATTATAATTTAAGTTCAAAATTGTTATAACAAACTTGAGACAGTATATGATTTCATAATTTTAATAAAATAATTTTAAATAAATAATTTTAATAAAAAAAAATATAATCATAAGCTCACTTTCTGAGTACTGAATGTAAATAATAAGTAGGTATCTGAAATAAATATGTTTTTTTTTAGAACTGCTATTATATTCACAAAGTGAAACAAAAGTACCTAATAATAAAACATTTATGAGTTGGAAAACAATTCAGAATAGTTTTGGTTCATCAACTTGTTGTATAATTAAAAAGATATACACTCCTCGTCAACTGAATACGCACAAAAATTTTTGAATATATTTTATCCATTTTTTTCCAAACAGTGATGGTTATTATGCCATCTGTTGATGGTAAAAATTTTCGTAACAAATATATAACAGAATTTCAAAGTTTTATCCAAAAACAACCGTGAGTTTTTCCTTCAACCACTTCCAAAGTGTAACTTATGCAAAGTAGAAGTTTTTTTTTGAGTCAACTGAATAGGTACAAAAATTAAAATTGTTATTGGAATGGAATGAAACAAGTTTTTGTTTAAGTTTAGTAGTGGGTACTTACACCTTTATTTTTAATTACTTCGTAAATTCGATCCGGCATGGAATCGTATAGCTTTTTAATGTAATTTAACGAAATTTCGCTCCACGCTAATTTGATTGCAGAAATTAAGGTTTCTTTGTCTTCGAACTGACGACCACCCTCATAAACTTTGCGTACTAACCATCCCCAGACATTTTCTATGATGTTTAGATCAGGTGAGTACGGCGGCCATTGAAGCAACTGCACTTGTTGCTCCTCTATCCATGTTTTTATTATGCGCGCTGAGTGAATAGGCGCATTATCATGTTGGTAGGTCCAGTTTATGGGTCCAAGGATGTTAGAAAATTTAGGAAAATTTCTTTCCAAAATTACTTTATACCCAGCTGCTGTCATTCTTGATGTTACAACCTCGAGCTCAACTGTTCCATAATAACTGACTGCTCCCCATATCATGACACCTCCTTCACGACTATGATGGCGCTTTAAAAATCTTTTTTCTTTTCTTAAGTCGTGAAAATAGAAGTTGAACCCATCAGGGCCATCGAAATTAAACTTTTTTTCATCTGAAAAAACCACGTGATACCATTCTTTTTTCCAACTCATGTGAAGTTTTAAAAAATCTAATCGCAACATTTTCCGTCTCTCGTCAAGTGGTGTTTTTTTCTTAAGTTTCATTCGTTTAAGATGGCTTGATTTGTTGATTACTCTTAATACTGTTGAGCAACTTGCGTTTACGCCGACTTTTTGTTTTATTTTTGCCACAGAATCAGAATAATTTGATGCACATCTTAAAATTCTTCGTCTCTCAGCTGCTGTTGTTGCTGTTTTCTTACCTCCCTTCATGTTTTTGCCGTATGCATCTTTATTTTTCAAGTAAGAATAAACTACATTAAAACTTCGGCCAACTTTATCAGCTATTGCACGTCCAGTTAGGCCTTGGTCTCTAAGTAAATCGATTTTAGCTTTTTCAACACTGTTAAGACACGTAGATCTACCCATTTTTCTTAAAATTTGAAATCAAGAATTAAATTTTACTGAAAACACTAAAATCGTTAATTTAAACTGCCAAGCACTCCAAAAAACTTATAAACAACGAAGAAAATGGCGTTGTACCTATTCAGTTGACTAAAAAAAAAACTCCTACTTTGCATATAAAACACTTTGCAAGTGGTTGAAGAAAAACTCACGGTTGTTTTTGGATAATTCTTTCGGAATTATCTGCTTAACATCTTAAGGGAATAGTTAGCATCAACAGATGGCATAATAACCATCACTGTTTGGAAAAAATGGATAAAGTATATTAAAAAATGTTTGTGCGTATTCAGTTGACGAGGAGTGTATATGCCAGTCAAATTCGACAATAAAATCGCAAAGCGTAATGTAGTTCTGCATTTTTGATATGTTGTTGGGGCTGTTAGAGTAGTCTGTTACTAACCTTGCAGCTTCGAAAAACCTGTACGCGCTCCAGGAAAAATACAACAGTGAAAAAAACGTTAAAATCACCCCATTTTTCCTGTTATGTTCCTTTATACCTTTGGAAATATGCAATATAGAATAAAACCATCCGTTATAAATTTGTTTGTTATAAAATTTTCTACAAGATCACACACTGAGGGAACGTATCGTTTGTGGCAAACGTAAAAATTGCCCAAACGACTTTTTCGTTTGCCAGCCAGTTTTGACAGTTCGTTTGCAGCAAACTTTTAAATTCGTGTGAGACAAACAATTCATTCTGTTGCAAAATTCTATCGTTTGTTTCAAATGAAAAGAGTGTTTGTGTCAAACGAATAAAGTGTTTCTGCCAGACGAATAAAGGTGTTTTGTAAACATACTTAGTGTTTGTGGCAAACGAATCGTACGTTTAGAGTAAACGTTAATACCTTTACGACGACGAGCGTATGATTCGTTTGAGACAAACAATTCAAACTATTGTATTGTTTGTGGCAAACGAATCAAGCGCTTGCTATACTGATTCGTTTGCTGATTCAATCGTTTTCTACAAATTAGTTTACTTTCTACGAATTAACCATTCGACCCAAATTTGCGATTCATAAGTTGCAAGCAATTGTAATTTATTAAGTTTATTAAAACATTTTGCAGCAAACTGAACTTAAAAAGCTTAATTCGCAATCGATTCATTCAATTCACTTCAATTTAGGAAACATTGTCATTTACCGTAATCAACCCAGGCAAATTGAGCTCCAAACGAATGGGTTGTTTTTTGATATGATTGATGCAATGGAATTACTTTCTGTGGCAACTTTAATACAATTGCTACAAAGGAAATACGGTTGCAGGGATTGTATTTCATTTTCAGCAAATTTATTACAATTAGATACAGCAAACGAAATTCGTTATCCGCAGAATTAAAAAAAATGAATTTTCTTAGCGCATTTGTTTTAAATGCATGCTTGTTATATTTGTGTTTATATCTAAAAATTTGAAACCAAATAGTCTACAGTATTCTGAAATTCCATCTTTATTCGTCTAATAGTTTTGAAAGAAACATGAAGTTAACAAAGTGCAACGCGCAATGTTTTCATCATTGCTGTGGTCAAAGTAGGACATTTAATTTGGCACTGATTTTGTGAAGGTACTTGGAACTCTTAACTATCATTAAATATTGTGATAATATTTATTTCGAAAAATGGTTTGCCGGATTTTATTATTTCAAGACGTGATACATTTTAATGTGGCACGTCCGGGGCCCCTCGAAACGTGGGGCCGTGTGCGCTTCGACACCGCACACCCGTTCCGCCGCCTGAGTCATAAATGGACTATAAATAAATTGGCTCTAAGTCAGATTTGTCGTAGGGTGTCGTTTAGTAAAACTGGAGTTTTCGGTGATTAATATGCCCCAATCCCTTCAACATTTGTACTTGGAGCTTTATCAGATTCTTCTATGTATTGTTTGACCAAAGCTCAGAGCTACAATGATTTTCAATTTGGTTGCATTACTAATGAGTTGTAGACTCATGGGGGGAGGGGAGTTTGCAGGTTATGTAAAATATCACCCACGAACTATAAAATACCGCTCTGTTGCTTTCTTTTTCGATCTACTAACGATTTATGAAAAAACAACAGTTCACGAACGATAAAATTTGCAATCCATAAATATAAAGTTTACTCACTCATGCTCATGAACAAACTATTTTTATTGCATGTAGCTCTCGTTCGTGACGTAGAGAAAATAAAACTTACGTAGAATATGATTCGCTCGCGAGTCGTGAGTAGAACTGAAAAGATCCGTAAAACGAATAATTCTTTATGAATCATTTCACTTCGGCTACTTTTTTTTGGCTTACGACAAGCTACGCTGTGTCCTTCCGTCAATATTATAGCTCTCCTTAAAGCTTTAGATTATGAACTACAAACATTATTTTTTTTTATTAATATCAATTGATTTGTATATATGTACAAACCCTTATAATATAATGTACAATATATATAACTTCACCTACATTAATTGCAAACATTTATTTATTGTTTATTAAAGTCATCATTTGTATCTGAAATAATAAGATAAATCTTCTGCAGCAGATATATGTATTAGCAATAATAATTTTGTTTTTCCATTATTCTGTTAAACATAATATCCAACCTATCTACGTGAAGTTGAAACCGAAGCATCAAGAGGCCGTTAGACTGACATACTTGCACCACATGCGCATCATCACAGTCATATAATAAATACAGCACAACGCATAAAAATACAATCAGTGCAATGAGTCTTCAAACTGTATAAACAACCATCACATCACATCAACATCGTGAATCGCAGCCATCCCCATCATTGATGGCAATTCCATTCCTATCTCTGAATTGAACCATTTGTTATGATCTGAGAGATAAAGCATGAGTGGCAATTGCAGTTGTTATTGTTGTTGGTGGCCATTTCTGTAATTGGGTGCCGTAATTATATCTACGCGATAGCATAGCATAATATTCTATGGCCTCCCAACAGAATGCTCAGTCCATTTAATCTGCTCCAAGAACTCCAACAAACACCATATTTATAACAAGAGAAATCAACTCTCACACAAGACTCAATGGCTTTGCGGAAACTTCATATAGGTAACCGCCAAAGAAACTAAAATTGTTAATAATATGACTTAGCTTAAAAAAGTTGTTGCACAAAGATTGCTTGCTGCTCATTTTAGATTATGGTGCCTGGTTTTGTTTGATCCAGAAATTTTTTGTATTTTTATTTCATAATTATTAATTTTTTAAGGTTTCGATGAAAACGACCCTTATTGACACAAGACTTGAAAACAATCGCTGGCATAATGGGTAAACTGGATTACTTGGTCTTCTGTCTGTCTGCATGTTGGGCCTTAAAGGATGCATCAATTTGGTTTAAACTTAAGAAATAGCATTTCTTGGCCATTCCCACAACAACAAAATTTCGGGAGCCGCTATACATACAATGCATTGAAGGAAAACCTTGATTTCATAAAACATTATCACAGGTTTGTCCTCATAAATTAGATATAAATATGTTGGATGAAACAAACTTTAAAACCCATTTTTAAAATCGAAAATTTGCTGGTTTTTCAACAATATCTTTTTATAGGAAGAAGTTATCAAAAAAAGGATTGTAAGACAGAAATTGTAGAGAACATGCCAACCTACAAAACAAAATAAAAATAACTACTAACGGTTGAGAAAATTGAAAAAAATTGAATCCCCAAAAGGCACCCTTAAAAATAAAACAATAAAATTCTCCTCCCGAATTTTTGTAGAAATTTTCGATTTTTGTTTGATAATTTGATTGGACTAATGTTTGAAGTTATTTTGAAAGCTGGCAGCAGCACACATTATTAACATACAACTTAGTCTAAAAAAATTAAAAAAAAAAAACATTAAACCCGTTGTTTAGTGAAAAGGTTTAATTCTATTTCACTTTACACAATAAAAAATATACATATTAAGTGTATTCCACGGTCACGTACGGACAAATCGTACTCAAATTTTGATCTTATTATGAAGATATTTTTATATTCCCACATTTTAAGTAATTCTTTTGTATTGGAACTGTTGAAGAATTCATTCAACGTCGACGCTCCTTCAACATTGAACTACTTACTTTATTGGTTATGAAATAAATCAAAAACAAAGAGACGTCGGAGGGGAAAAATCTACCAAGTATTCAGACACCTGTCGAAAATTCCATTTTCAGCGAATTTATAATGTAATTTTTAATTACAAAAAAATTAATTTTGTTTTTTTTTTTTTTCTTTAAATCGTTAGAGGGGTTCATAAAGAATGTTCAGTACGGTTTTCGAACGCCTAGCTCTATTGTGTTAGCCGCCATTTTGAATTTTCGGAAAATCGGTTTTTGTTAAATAGCTCGTTTATTTTCAACTTTTCACTTAAAATGCCCTCAACAAAAGTTGTTTAAAATTTAATTATCTACATCTTTGGTGAAAACAATTTTTTGTATAAATTTGATAGTTTTCGATATATTCCGAAAATTGTGATTCCGATCGGTTATTTATAGGTTATCCGCAATAAAGTATATTTTTGTATAAAAACAAAAGGATAAAGTTTTTTTTTTTCAGTAATTAAGGGCGCCGTAAGGAGTCTAAATAACAAATTGAAATTGAATATGAATTGAAAATAACATATGAATCTTAAATCTACTCTTAAGTCTAAGAAAAATGGGGATTTAGAATACTAGGAACGGTGGGTGGAATTAAAGAGGGAGGTAAACTTAAAAACCCAGTGGTGATGCGGAAACGAATTCTAGTCTAGTTCGGATAACTTGGTTTTCAACTGAAGTCGAAAATTATCAATTTTAATCAATTACGCATAAGTTACAAAAACCTAGTTCGTAAATGATTTGTTTAATAAAAACCAACTTGCTTTAAATTCAAGATGGCGGCCAAAATTGAAGAGATAGGAGTTCGAATTTTTTTATTTAGACTCCTTACGGCCACTTTTTTATTGAAAAAAAAAAAATACTTTATCCTTTTGTTTTTATACAAAAATATCCTTTATTGCGGATAACCTATAAATAACCGATCGGAATAGGTAAACGCCGGGGCAGTGACATACTTCCAAAAACTACGAATAATATTACTATTAAATTTTTTTTAGAAATCTGCGGCAGGTGGCAGTTTTTTAATAAATTTGTGCAGCAGGTTTACTTTTTTCAGTAGAATGTGTTTTCTGCGCAAACTGCCCGACGCGCGCCGCGAAATCGCCGCAGACCGATATGTCATTTGTATCAGTACAAACTACATGCTCACAAAATTTGGAGCGCTATAAAACACTTTGAGTAAATGTTCACCAGCTCTCAGACTAATACTTTTGATGTTTACGAACGTAATTTGTTTTGCAGACTCAAGTCAAATTAAATCAATTTTGGTTTACGAAAACAAACTTAGCAAATCTAAATAACAAACAAACAAATTGTATGAAAACAAAAATTTTTCACATAACAGTGCAGTATTGTTTTAATATACATAAATATACATGAAGCTGAAGATCGCTGCATTTTCCTTTTTTTTTTTTTCTTTTAAACTCGTAGACCTCGAAAAGTGTCACTGATATTGGAAAATTTCAAATACCAAAATGTTGTGCAAATAATTTTCCAGGGGCGATGTCCGTTACTTTTTCAAATTTGCATACCGTTATATTTTTTTAAAATTAGTTTTTAACATTTTAAAATTTACTTTTTTTTAAAACCAGCAGATAGACGAAACTAACGGTAAAAAAAAATGGAACTGTGTAGAACAGACCTTTTTTTTAGAGACGATGTTCCTTAGTTTTTTTTTTATTAAGCGTTTTTAACAATAAAACATAAAAAAAGAACAACAAAACTTTAAGCCCTTATAACTTCGGATCAACGAATGCTACGTAAAAAAAGTACACAGAAAAATTTAGTTTTCTAAGCTCTTGAGGCGATGTTTTTTATTTTTTTTTTTCATGTTTTTCAGCCATTTATTTTTGGTATTTTAATTTGCAAAAAAATACTGCTCGAATTTTATGATTGAAATTGGTAAATGGGATTTCTCTGAGTATAGAAAAAAATCGGCACGGCTTTAATTGTTGTGCGTCAGCCGCAATTTTGAAAAACGCGATTTAGCTTATATCTCGAGAACGACTTATCGCAAATTTTTTTTTTATACAGGGTATGAGTTCCGAGCTGCATCTCACCGGCAGCACACGTCCCGTGAGAGTTTTGTCCCCACCCCCGTTAACGACAATGTGCTTCGATATTTTTTCTGTTTATTTTACATAATACACTCTTCTTAAATTAAATCATATACAAAAAAAGAATAAATAGTTCAACAAACCATATCAAATAAAAAAAAAAAAAAATATATTTATATTCCGTGCAATAAATTCCAAACTATAATAGTGCTTGATTGTCCATCTACATATCTACGCTTAAATCCCCATCATCTTCAGATCATCACAAACTTAGCAAAAAAAAAAAAAATCAATAACCCAGCTCTGGTCGCGCAATGCAAATCAGTGCTAGTTTTGTGCATATACAATCTACAACAACAATAAACACAGTGCAATAGTTTAAATTAATAACGAAAAATGGAAAATAGAAAAAAATCATAACACAGAGCGGTAAATTGCTTCCTTCTTCTTACCCATTATCTCTCACAGTCGTGTAAGCTTAATTGCTGTTGCATTGTGTAGGTCTGCCCTCACCGTGCTCGCAGGGATTAAGCTGTCATGATATTAGATATATAGGTGTTTGTCTTTTCTAAATAACCAGGGCCGGATATGTAGCAGTCTGTCGCCAAGGCATAACACTGGCGACAGTTTGTTATAGTAAAGTTCAAATTGGGATTTAGATTAGACATTCATCTTAGTTAATTGTCTGATTCGGTTTTAGTTAGTTTTTGTTTTATTGAAATGGTGGATGAATTTAGAGTCGACTTTAGCAGCATTCGGGGGATTAGACAAAATTTCTGTGCTGTATACGTCTATACTGCGCAAAGCAGGCCAGCACTGAGTGAAACTCAGGTAGGAGAAAACTCCGATCATACGGAATTCAATCTACCTGGTTATAATTTAGTGCCCTTAATCTTTCCTCATCATGGTCTCGCCGTTTATATAAGGAATGATGTTGCGTACCAACTTCAACCACAATATGGTTTGTGTTCAAACACAAATTTTAACTTCATGTGGTTCAAATTTACGGTCAATAAGCACATCATTCATTCCTGTTTTATTTATCGGAGCCCAAATCTGGAAAGAAATTCAACTTTTAACGAATTTGATGCTCTGTCCGACTCCACCCTAAGAATTGTTGCCCATTATCCTCACACTAAAATCGTCATTGCGGGCGATTTCAATGTACACAATTCTAGTTGGCTTCGCTTTTCTGGCCAGACAACACCGGTAGGAAGGTATGTTGAGCTCTTTGCTGAGTTAATCCACTTGACTCAGCTTGTTGACGAGCCAACTCGAATCCCTGATGTTGCAGGTCAATCCGCCAACACACTTGACTTGTTTCTTACCTCTGACCCTGATTTATACACTATGAGTTTATTACCGCCTCTAGGCACATCAGACTATTGTGTCATATCTGCTAATTTCTCGTGCCAAAAAAAACTCAGTTAAAGAGAAAGTACCAATGAGAACCGTTTGGCAATACGAGAAAGCCAACTGGGACGGTCTCAACGGTTTCTTTAGTAACTTTAACTGGTAACTGTGCTTCCTCGATAGTGACGTAGATGCCAGTGCAGATATGATAACAAACATAATTCTTTGTGGAATGAGAAATTTATCCCGAATAGGGTAAAATCTATCAAACCAAAGAAAACTAATGGTTTGATTCGAGCTGCAAAGAGGTTATTAGGGTTAGAGAAGTAAGTTTCTGATGTTATAAAGCCAACCCTACTGAGGAAAACCGGAATAAGTTCAAACAAGCTAGAAAAACCTGTAAATTAAGGCAAAAAATACTACAATGTCCCACAGGTAGTAAAAATTTTTGGTCATTTGCAACGCTCGTCTTCAACGATACACCTTTTGTCAGCTCGATAGATAAAGCCAATTTGCTCGCAGCACAGTTTGCTGTTAATTGGACGCTGCCAGAAAGTGTTATGACTCCTCCTGTACTTGAGAGCGTAAACGATTTCATGGGACCAATCTTCTTTCGCACTCGTGCAGTTGACAGAGTTCTGAAAGATCTTGATATACACAAATCTGCTGGCTCGGATAGTATCCCTCCCATTGTTCTGAAGAGGTGTTCTACAACGCTGGCAAAACCACTGCGTAAGCTTTTCCATCTGTCCTACTCTACTGGTCTCTTTCCGAGTGGATGGAAAACAGCATTTGTCCAGCCTGTCCAGGCGTGTCTTCTTCCCCCTCCAACTATCGGCCAATTGCGCTTACGTCCCTTCTTTCCAAGGTCATGGAAACGCTGATTAATTTTCAGCTAAAGAAATATCTCGAAGAACGGAAGCTTCTTAATGACCGGCAGTACGGCTTTTGTAGCAATAGGTCCACTGGTGATCTGATGGTATATCTCACCGAACAATGGAACAAATCTTTACATCGTTTTGGAGAAAGTAAGATTATTGCACTTGATATTTCAAAGAGTTTGGCACCAAGCTCTCTTATCGAAAATGCGCGCATTTGGTTTCGATGAACCTCTTCTTCGTTGGATTAGAAATTACCTTTCGGACCGTTCAATACAAGTCGTATTGGACGGTTTCAAGTCTGAAATCCACAAAATAAATGCTGGTGTGCCCCAGGGCTCCGTTTTGTCTCCGACTCTCTTCCTTATATTCATAAATGATCTTCTGTCTGAAACGTCTAATCCAATAAACTGTTTCGCTGACGACAGCACCCTCAGCTTCACATATTCGTTTTCAGATTCACATCCATGTCCTTCGGATGTGGAACTTGAACGGCAGCGTATGATAAGCTCATTAAATTCTGATCTTGACAGCATTGTCCAATGGGGAATTAAAAACCGCGTGGAATTTAATGCTTCAAAAACTCAATGCTGTCTACTGTCGTCTAAACGAAACGACGTCGCCAAAAATGCTGCTAAGTGCTTAGGTTTTCTTCGGCGATGGAAGAAATTTGTCTCCCCTTCTGATCTGGCTGTAATCTATAAAGCCTTTATTCGTCCAAAACTCGAGTACAACTCTCATGTTTGGGCAGGTGCTCCAATAACCCATTTGAGTCTATTGGATAGAATTCAAAGAAGAGCTATGAAAATGATAGGCGATAGAAATATAACCGATACATTTGCTGCTCTAGAACACCGCCGCAAGTATTTCATTATTTTATCGTTATTTTCATAAACAATGCTCTAGTGAAATAGCCAGTTGCATTCCTCCCCTCAAACAATTCAACCGTAATACTTGTGCTTCTAGGAATGCCCATCTGTTTACCCTTGAGCCCAACTTCGGACGTACTGTTAAGTTCAGGGATTCTTTCTTTCCTCGCACCACGCGAATGTGGAATGCTTTCCCTTCCATTTTAATATTCAGAACTTCAAAACCAATGTGCATCGGTTCCTCCTCTTAAATCCTTCCTTATTTTCCTAAAGCTCGTACTGTGTTCAATCATATTAAGGGTAGTCTTTTTTTATACAGGGTGATTTGCATAAGGTGTGACAAAAAAAAATCGTATGGGAGGGGGGGTCTATTTCCTCTATCTATCTCTATCTGCTCGTTTAAAAAAAAGCAAATTTAAAAATGTTAAAAACCAATTTAAAAAAAATATAACGGGATGCAAATTTGAAAAAGTAACGGACATTGCTCCTGGAAAATTATTTGCACAACATTTTGGTACTGCTACTTTAAAAGAAAAAAAAAAATTCGAATGCAGCGATTTTCAGCTTCATAAATATACAAACCCATATTATAGCTCTGTATCACAGAAACAAGCTCATGGAATCATGATGCATTTATTCAATTTATTTTCAGTAAATCTTTAAAAAAATCTCCCAAGAACAAAATATTATAGCTATCTATTCATTTTCAATTATTTGTTTGAAACTTAAAAAACGAAAATGATTAATTCAATTATGTCAATAACATAAACATACATATTCATAATTACATTCAATCGTTCTTTTCAACATTTAATCGTACTTTTTTAACAAATTATGATACTATTCGAAAAAGTCATTTATAATCATTGAGAACTTTTGAAAAAAAAGCGTCTATTTAATTTAAATTCAATTGATTGATATGAGATTTCATATAAGAAAAGGGCATCGAAAATATAACTATGACAGATGTACCATTATTTTTATTAAAATTAAACTGGATTCAAATTTTGACTTATACATCTCTTGTCTTACTTCATTAGCTGATTATCCTCTATCAAAAGAACTAAGTAGATGCATGGTTTTTGAGCGGTTTTCATCATCTATTCATGATGTACATAACATATCATGTTGAGAACACACCGGGTTATGAACAAAAAATATTGTAATATACTTTTGTGTAAGGTCTTTTGTTCTGAACCTGACAAGGTACTGCGGTAGAAAGATTGTTATCCATCAATCGTCTCATACCATCCGATGGTGATGGCGTCTTCCGAATGTCAGTCACTTTGCGATGCCCTGCCACTTAAGAACACATACACACAGAAAGACCGAACAAACTGCATAATGATGATTCGTGACTTCGATTTAATGTCATGTTAACAATCCAACTCCTCAAAGGAAAAGAATTCCCTTGCAGCATCAAATGTACATAGGTAGGTATAAAAATATACCATCATCAGTTCCTACGTGGTGCCTTTGTAATGGTGCGCCACCCGATCACATTTAAACCTACTTCTGTTGTCCATTCCATTTAGGGCCTTTATTCTCTCACTTGCTTCTAGGCCAAAACTTCGGAACGAATGTAAATAGAATCTCCGGTCGTCCATCGTTGCACCTGGGTCTGTTCTACATAGCAATCGGAAGAGAAATCATCCATCTCATTGGACTTTGAAGATCTTCAACTCGTACTCATGTCGACAATTGTGACCCCAAGAGAACATTGTCATGTTCTGGGCCCACTTTCCTGACCTAAGGCCTATATTCTATTTCCTCAAGGACTAGGGCATCTGCACCTAGAATGCAAACATTTAAATTTGGCCAACTAGTAGTAGGAAGTAGGAAGAAGGTTATCTTGATGTTCAATTCAATGGGAATACAAAAACCTACACTAAATTTTGTTTTTTTTTGAGGGCTTGGTATGGTTTGGTATTGGCGATGATTATTTCACAAAATCGTGCGATTTGATTTCGGCAAAAGGAAATTCTCAAACAATGTTAAACCACCATAGAAACGGAGTTTCGTTGTTAGAAGCCAAGCTATTCTTATGGAAAGTTTACTTACTTACTCATCATGGTCAGATAGGGAGGAATGGAACGAGTGTAGTGGTACCAAGCGAGAACAAAGGACTTTGTCGGTTTGGTTCTTATCTGATTGTGGCTATGGAAAGATTTACGATGGAATTGTATTGTATTTGTTATGCACACAAAGTGATCAGGAAGTCGGGAGTTCCTTTTATGCCTATAGTAGTATACGCAATGTACCTATTCGCGTAGTTGCATTCAATTTAAACTTAGAACTTTCAGTGTGGTTATTTGTTTTGTGCGGCTATGTCTATACCACGCGAATGAAATATAGAAACCTTTCTCTTCGGATCACGAAATAATGGACTTAGTCAGAGTCAAGTTAAATTCTGCCAAACATAGACTTGGCCAAATACAGAATGTAATATGTTCTCTTAAGACGTTTAACCAAATAGGTGCAATAGGTGCCACATAAGTCATAATTTTTCATTTTCACTTGGCTATTGTGGAGCCTATTTGAGAAATAATATACAAAATACCTTAAAGCTCTTATAGTCTGGGGTAGTAAAAACTCTTCCAAACCAACGCAAAATCCGTAACGAAAGAAAAAATGGCAGAATACACAATGCTTAGACCTTGAAAGTACACTGCTGATGCGAAACGAAATTTTCCTGTGGTCTGCAAGAAGATAACGACATGCTTACGAAAACACAGCGGAAAAATATTCATGGAGAGTTTCTCAAATTGCAAATATGTACCAAAAAATAAAATTTAACGAACAAAATTAGAGAAAGACAGGCTGTAGTGATAGAAAAAATAACGAATAAAAACACGAAAAAAACCCAAATGTCATTTTTCCGCACAAAATTAAGGACCCAAGCAATTAATTCTGTGCGACTTCTCAAAACAATCGGGTATAATCATCAATTTCGTCACGAAATTTTTCGTTTATGATTTTGTCATGTCATTATTGTATGGGATTTTTCGTTTTACATTAGCAGCGTAGCAGGCTTAAATAACAATAAAAAACTGTCGTCAACGAAGAGAGATAGTATGTATTCAATTTTCCAAAAAAAATTTCAGTAACAATCCAAAAATCTTATTTTACTGGACTGAAATTTATGAAAATGGACCGCTAAGTCATGGAGCCGCGCGCCGCGCCGGCCGCACAGTGGTCCAAGCACGGAAAAAAAGTCTTTGGAAAAATTAATTTTTAGTCCTTTTAGCTTTATGTCTCAGTACTTAAAGTTAACCAGACCGTATGATTTTTTTTTAATATATATATAATATGTTCTTATTTACAAGCCGTCAAAGTTAAAAAATAATTTTATTCAAAAATAATTTATTCGCGAGCCATGTTTTCAATAAACTTTTAGATCTCTTTTTCCGACGTTCCTTAAAATAAATGCTGTAACTTCTTTTATCATTTTATTGGTCTATTCTTGAGTATATAAAATAAGAAAATAAAATGATAATTTATTCAAGAAGCCTCCTATAATTAGCATCAAATAATGGTACTAAGAATTTTTTTTTTTTACTTTTTGAGTTTTAATTTCAGCTCCACTTGCCTCCAATCAATGACGTATACCAGCATGTGCTCCATACTTTCAAAGTACAGCACAGAAAAAATCAGCTGCAGATATCTGCAGACCTGACTAAAGAAGACTAAAAAAAGTTCTATAACCAATAACCATGTTAAATAAGCTTTTGTGGACTTGGTATATTTTAAATTGCGATATATGTGCATGGTGGTTTACCTATGGTTCGACAAAAATATTAATCGTGTAGGGTTGAGACAAGACAAAATTGTATCAGAATAGGAGCTTTTCCCACCGTTTAGGCGGGAATTGCAATTTTCTAAAAACTTGACTAAAAATACAGAACAAATTATTTAAAATTAATAGTAACACAAAATGCAATGGTATAACATTGTAAGGTCAAAAATATCTTCTTTCATTTTTTTTTTTTAAGTAGAGTTCCTTTATTTTTTTGGATTAATTTTTAAACTCAAAATATTGAAAAAAAATATGAGAAAAAAAATTCTTCAAAATAGTACGTAATTAAGTACTGTTTTCGTTTCAAAAAATCAATGCTGTTATCAATTTTCAGTCAAACATTAAAATTCTAGAAGGTTTTAGGACTTTTACCTTTGAAGATATTTAAAATTAAATAATCCAACTTCATTTTTAAACCAAGAAAGAACGAGGGTCATGATAACGATAACCAACCTTTTGTTGAAATGATCATTTAGCTGGATTCTTCTTATGTTTATGTGTAAGTTGGTTCATTTATTATGTAATATCTTCAGAAGTTATATTCTAGAACCATTCACTTTTCAGTGTTTTAAAAATGATAAGAGCATTGCATTTTGATAAGAAAGTAGTCTTAATTATTTAAAATTTTTTTTTTTTTTTTTTTTTTTTTCAAAAAATGTTCAATGCCTACAAAGCATTGTAGGTGTTATTGTTATTTTATAAAAATTTGTTTTCTGTTTTAGTACAATCCAGTCTGAATAAAAATATTCTATTAATTTAACTACAGTTCTGTGTTTCAAGTAAGTAAGTTTATAATTCTGTATTTCAAAATTTTGTAATTGATAAAAAAGTGCGCAGAAAACAGAATTCGGGATTTATAGATTATTGAAACACAGAATTATGAATTTACAGAACTTTGGAATACAGAATAATAGAAACATAGATTTAATGAAATACAGAATTATGTTCATACAGGATTTTTGGTTCATTTACAGAAAAGTGGTCATTAATTAAGCCCACGCCTCTATACCTCCCAGATACCGGCACGCGCTGGGGTCCATGTCGTACCGGCACTTACTAATAAAATATTATGCAAATAAAAGTTGCTGTGTTGTCTCAATGCAGGTGTAACAGGCCAACTTGTGTATATGGATTATGCGAACATGAAAGATGAGAGATTATGTGTCTGCTGAATTCAAGCAGTTAAAAAATCAAGTAAATAAAAATACAAATAAAGGATCAGTTTTTGTTTAATATATACATAATTAAACAAAAAAAAGTGAAAATTACTTAAAAATATTTTTGTAAAGCATAATTAATGCTTTATTTTTTCAAATAATTGTAAAATAGAAATTTGTTAGTATTTAGGAAATAAGGTAGATAGGGCTTTTTAGCCTTTGACAAAAAAAAATAAAAATGCCTTATGTATACAAATTTACGTTATACCTACTTAGTGAAAAATCCTTTTTATAACAGAAAACAAGAAATTTTAAATGATATTGATTAATTTCAAACAATTTTTTTATAAAATTTACGCATAAAACCGTTAGGGCTTTTAAAAATAATATTTTTAAAAGCCCTAACTGCTACAAAGGGCTTTTTAAAACAAACATGGATATACTTTCTCTATACACTGTGTTATAAAAGGTTAGGGCTTTAAATAAATTTTAATGCATATGATTTATAGTTAGGGCTTCTAAAAATTGTGTTTTTCTGGCTTATTTGAAGGTTTAAGGTTAAGATATTAATACACAAAAATCGGAGACATTGCCCTAACTCCAAATATGCAAAAAATCAAAATATATTTCGAAATATTTAAGAATTAAGAAACCAACTTCTTAGTAAAAGCAGGAATTTGGTGATAAATGATAAATCTGCTGAAATGATGTAATTTAGTCGGATTCTTTTTAGTTTTATGAGAAAATTGGTTCATTTCTTAATATCTTGAAAAATAAAGGTTGTAGAAACATCCGGTTATTAGTGGTTGACTAGAAATTAATAAGAGCATTGAATTTTGAAAACAAAAATAATACTTAATTACGTAAAATTTTGAGAAACTATCATTTGATTTTTTGTTTTAATTTATTTTTTTTCAGAGTTTTGGGTTTGAAAATTATTTTTTCACAAACTGTTCACTAAACGAACTTTTTTTGAAAGGGAAATAAAAGAAAGGATTTCTAGGTTTGCAGAAAGGTAAAACAGGGTGTTGTAAGTGTTGCCGTTGTTTTTTTAATAATTTTGTTTCTGTTTTAAGTCAATTTTTTTAGAAAACAGCCCCTCCAGCCTAAACGAGGAGGAGTATTTTCCCCTTCCACACGAATTTTTTTTTTCTCGAATAGACCTACATGCCCAAGCCTTTTCTCACACCTTAGGTGAATCACTCTGTATAATAGCTGGAATTCTCAATAGGGAATAAAAAAAACTGTGAAATTAGCCATTAGTTCCGCTTTGACCTTTAATAACTTTGGAAGAAGTACATTTTAGATTTTCTAAAAAAAAAAAAGTTATTCTACTCATTTAAATCCTTGCTATTATAAAGTTATAAATTTCCAAGTACAAAAATGTGTTTTGTCCCATACAAATCGTATGGAAAATAAATAAATTGAGCCACCTCTAAAAATTAATTTAAAAATCTGAATTTTTAAAAGGCATATTATTTTTCTCAACTCTAAGTAATAAGCTACAGGCATTGGAAATCGGAGACTTTTTTTATTTTTGAATCAGTCTAATATACATACATATATACACATATCAAGCAATACATTACTTACTTACTTCCTTACTTACTTATACATACATGGACCATACCCGCTAGTAAAGATATTAAACATCTATTATATTTTCAAAATATTTTCAACGGCTTGGTAATTTAAACAAAAACGATGTTGAAACAAAAAGTATCACTCTCTATTTTGTTTTAATCATCCACTCCTTTTTTGACACAAAACGGTCTACTTGCTTAACTAAATGTTGTTGTTTATCTCCAGTGCTAAATCCATTGGCCTATTTGTGTGAATGACCAACTTCTTGGTAGATTTAGTGAAATACAAATTCATAACCTTAATCCATCGCACTTAATAAATCACAAATGCGCAGAGTAAGCGCCACAACACGAATGCATGTGTGCTCGATCGTATCCTAACCTAGATCGGCGATAAACATGGACGATGGACAAGCCCAGCCAACTAGAGGTGTTGGTTTTTGGTTGGGAGCCTACCATCAGCGCTCCACCAACGCTGCATTACACATTATTGTAGTTTATTGAAAATATTTGCATCGACATCTATGTCATTCGCTGCATTTAAATTAAGCACACAAATTTGTACACGCTTTGTCAACACAATCGACATCACCATGCTGTAGCGTAGGTTGAGGTCCTCGTATAATTCTTAAGTGCATACGCACTCGAATTCTTAAACAGTAACATCCATCAGACGAACAGAGAATTATTATAGCAAGCTCTTACTTTCTTATCAATGATCACTGCGATCATCGGCCGGTGGATGTCAAAAGAGACACTCAATGGGCAATGTCAAGATCATGAGACGAGCATCAAGATGGTTCCTCGAAACGTGCATATCTGTCGCCTTGACGGAAGGCTGGCTGCATCGAAATAAACTGTCTGTCAGTTCTTAAGAATATTATACAACCCAAAAGGTTAACTGTACATTCATTTCGTCGAAGAAACATAGCATGGTTGTGTTTCATGCTCCCTGCCAAGATACGACACGACTCTAACTCCAACTTCAAATCCGACTCCAACGACGACATGCTGCCCAGAGAGGATAATTATGCAAAACGATGAAAAAATGCTGATTTGCGCTGCAATCACCACCCCCTCCAGAATAAGGTAAAGGTCAATTACTGGAGGCATGTCTTTTGGGGCCAAGAGCTATGGTAAGTTGTATATAAGCAATGCGGAAAATAATTTCTGGGATGAGGTCAAGTTAGTAGGTATAATTTTGTTAAGTCATGATCAATATGCGAGAGGGTCTTAATTTACTCGACGTTGCGTTGGGTTGTTACATGGATGGATGCTTCCTATTTCTATATTTATACATACTGTGAATCTGATGTTGCCTTCGGTTGCTTTTTATTCACCCAATGAGTCCACAAGTGCCTGTATAAATCTAGTCACTCAGAAGTTATGACTCTGCTTTGTAGGGGGAAATTTGCAATCGATTGAAGAAGTCACAATATTTTATGCGCATATGGCAAAGCTGGGGGACTTCTGACTTCTGGAAGCCTCCATGCATCCACTCTGTTCGACTTTGAGAACCATTTTCGCAGTACTTGATTTGTATTCCAATGTTAATGTTTATTAGTTCCTAATGGTGGTCGAGTGTGTCGTGTTGCAATTTCCTTATTGATTGACGTTTGTACTTTCAATCTCACACCAAAGCGAAGGTTTTGAAGCGTAAATGTGAGACATTTTTATTTAATATTTATTTATTTAACGGACTAACCGTATACGATTTTAATTATTCAAATTAATTGAATTACTTCACCCGACGTTTCGACAAAGTTCCATTTGTTGTGGTCACGGGTCAACTGATGGCTTATGGGTGGTAATTGCTTCTTCTTTTGTTTTTACATTCTCCTTCGAAAATTGTACCGGTGTGTTGCTTGATTGTTGGGTCAGTTCCATTTGAGATGGTAATTGTTGTTGTAAATGCACTGATTCTTGTTGCGATGATTGTTGTTGTTGCAAGTTTATATGCCCTTGTGAGCATGCAAAGCTCACCGTATCAGCTGGCGCATTGATTTTATGTTGGTTTTGTTTTAATTTGTGTATCAACGGATCCCATGCACCAGATAAGATAAGGCCTTGGTCTGGGTTGAAATTTGTATGCACTTTAATTTCAATAGTTTCTTGTACTAATCTTGGTACATAGAATCTCTCCGTTGCAATAGATCTTGCTTTGTCAAATCTTATGAGATACTGATAGTATGTTAAATTTTGTACGAACAAAAATGATAAACACATTAACTTCTTTTAAATCTGTAAAATAAGAAAAGCGCGTATACGCCCCAGTGACCCACACAGTTTTATTGTCGGTGGTAGAGAATAAAAATAAGATATGCTTACGGTATAGTTTTTAAAAGACTTGTTAAAAACTTTCTTCTTAGAAAGGGTATGGCAGTGTGTTTGGCGAGTGTATTTATCAACTTTTGATGATTTTTGTCTACAAACCCCTAGTTTTACAGTGGAAGCTTAAACTCCACATTTGGTTTAAACTTCAGTTCAACAATTTATTCGGTTTCAAAGTTTCGTTTAAATCTCGAACTGACTTCATTCTGCAGTTTAAGATAAACGCCAGTATTCTCCCGTTTAAACCTCAGTTCAACGTTTGGATCCCCATAATAAAATATGGAATTCATTAACTTATTTTTTATTACAAATTCAATCAGAAAATCTAGGTACATTATCATGTTGAAAAGTTGTTATTTCTCTTTTTTGGCACAATTATTGGTGAATTTATATTACTTTCCATTTTTTTTTTTTTTGTCAAGAAAACAAACCAACTTACACAGATTATCAACAACACAAAATTTTTGTTGTTGTTTCACGTATTTTTTGCTTAAGAGATGGAAAAAATAGACAAGGGAACGGTGCCTACTATCAAAGGGCACAGTAGTGGCCAGCCAAGTTCTGGCACTACACCTTTTTTACAGGATCACAATCAGGCGATTTTCGACCTCCCCCTCTTATTTCAGTCACAATAAAGTCAGAAACTTTAAACTCGCAGCATTTGATAAGCTTACCAGGTTAAGGCAACTCACCAAGTTTGAATTCTTTAGCATCAGGGGTACCTGCCCGAGATATAAGACTGCAAAAATCGCAAAAGCCGTAACTGACTGACAGATCATCAAAATTATGGAGCACTTCCCGACATTGTAAGATCTTGTAATATGCACAACGGTAGGCCTTGTGGTGTATACAAAGAAAAAAGACCAAAATTTAAGATTTTTATCATATATATCATCATATCATCCCAGCAGGAAATATTCAAAAAATCGCTACGGAATCATCAATGAATTTTCTGGTGATTCCTCTACTGAATTTAACATGGGCTTGGCCTAGGAGGTAAGTAGTTGTACCCATTCTCGATGAAGATTTTGTAATGAAATCATCGATTACATGGAATCATGAAATTCATGAGTTCAGTATCTTGGTGAAAAAACTGATACTTGAGATGTGATGATTTATTCAATGAAAAAGGATATAGGAAATCGCTGCGCTCGTGGAATCGGAGAATTCATATCTTCTTTTTCTTGGTTGAAAATACTGATTCCTGAGGTGTGATGATTTCTTCAAAGAAAAAGGAAAAATGAAATCGCTGCGCTCGGGGAATCGTTGAATTCATAACTTCTTTTTCTTTGTTGAAAATACTGATTCCTGAAATGTGGTGATTTCGTCACTGGGCCTAAGACACTGAAAAACAATACATGTCTCTCAGGTAAGAGTCCATTACATTTTAAAAATGTAACGGAAATATTATGTTAACCTAATCTTATAAATATTACTGCATGAATACACTGTGAATTTTATTTTTTTAGACAAAGCTTTGTTTTATATTTTTCTCGCAATCAACCCTCATCAATGAACCAAATGGACTTATGGACTTACTGCATTACCATTCATGCGTACATTCATCAAATATGGGACTTATTTGTTTTCTGTTTTTTTTTTTTCTTCTCGTAAGCAGAAGAGTGAAATTACACAACGAACTCATGAACTTATGCATTACTTTACATCAGTAGAATCATCGAGTATGTTTTTTAGTTGAATAACTCATGCCACTGAAATGATGCAGGAAAAAATGATTGCGTTCTTTTGTGTATTGAACGCAATAATTTTTTCCTGCATCATTTCAGTGGCATGAGTTAAGCTATGATTAGACGGTCAATGAAAATGGTCAACGCATTGACTCTCTGACGTCAGAATGACGTCAAATTCTGTCCCATGGCTTTCAAGTCGTGTGATTGTCATTGAAAAACGTTGTAAACGCACTGACATCAGCGTTGACACTTGCGATGACATGGTTTGAAAAGTCAACGCGTTGACTGTTTTCATTTACCGTGTAATCACCCCATCAGAATTTTTCGGACACATTGACAGATATTGCCTGACTGCCCATCAACGCGTTGTCCAGGTACCAACGTTGACACGCTATAATTTTCTGCTGTGTCAAAGTAGCTGGCGTTGACATTCTATTCATTTAAAGAAACAGCAACAAAAAAAAAAAAAAAAGGAACATAAAAGAAAACAAAACATTTCCAAACAAAATTATTTAAAGTTAAATTAGTTTGAGTTAAAAAAAAAATGAGCCTAAGCACCAGTGAGTCGGATAAGTAAATGCGCGTCCTGCTGATGAATCGAAGGAAAAGTTGTCGGAGAAACGTAAAAAAAAATTACTTTACTCGTGGACCAAACAATACGAGGTCTCCGCTTTGATTGCGGCAGTAGAGAAACGACCAGCGCTTTGGGATGGAGGATGCAGCGACTATAAACTAGTTAGTATAGGCAACGGGGAGTCAAATAAGGACAATCTGAAAAAAGTTTCGACATCTGAAAAGTTTGAACGCAGCTTTGAAGAGGGGTTGGTTCTTAGCAGTAGCGGATCCAGGGGGGTGGCTATAGGGGCTAAAGCCCCCCCCCCACAGCCGAATCATAAAATAATTAAAAATATAGAAAGCAATACATAACAACGTGTAGAATTTTATATTCCGTCTAAAATATTGTTAAGATATGAGATTTGATGGACAAAATAACGTGGTTGGGGTTGAACTATTTGCATACATGTTATGTAATTTTTTTTCTAAGCCCTAAGATTGGGGCTAAAGTCTGAAGCGAATTGGACAAAAACTAAGTTGGGGGCTATGAAGATGGACATGTTTCATGCAACGACAATTTTTCCCTAAAAGTAAAACCCAGACAATTGGGAAGAAAAAAACAGTTTTGGAGCAATAAGGTCTGAGAATATTGGACAAAAATCCTAGCCAGGGTTAAGCAACCTACTTCCGAAAAACTAAACTTATTTCAGAGAGTTTTGGGGGCTCAAGTCTAAGGACTGCCAAAGTCCGAAGTTGGGGCTTAGGCTTGAAGAGATAAGTAAAAAGAGATAAAAATGGCCGGGGCTTAACATTAACGTGTCAAGTGCCCCAACTGTTTATACTAAAAACAAAGCTTATTTATCGAAAGAAACGCATTTGAGGCTTAAACCATTTGAGAACAACGGGATGTCAAGTTTAATGTAAATGTTTAATACAACAGGAATTGTTTCTCACGGCCTTGGCTGGGCTTAGAAATTTTCGGGGCTACGTTTTCAAAATTTGAAAGGTCCAAGGCAATAATTGTACATACAAAACATTTTTGTGCTAGGCAATTACATACAAATTCTCTATTTAAGGAGCCAAATTCCAAAAGCGTGAGTTTTCTCTGTGCGCGCTCAGAAAATCATGCAAAAGCATTCTAGACTCTAGAATGACGTGACTTGGTTTAATAAGTTAATTTAAGAATAGGTTTTTGGCTTTCAAAAACGCTATAACATGATATTTTGATATTTTTTTTTTGAAAATTGTCCCTTCTGTCTAAACCTAAATTGCCATTTCCATTTCGTTTGCTTTAACATTTTTCCTTGCTTTAAAAAATTTAAACCGAAATACATAAATTTATTTGACTGTGTCCACAGCGCGCCACCACTATGTGTGAGCCTCAACTCGAAAAATTACAGATTTGTACTTTTGTCAACGGTCAAAGCGCGTGGACCCTGGACATGGTCAAGCCGTGTGATTGTCAACGATTAATTGTCAGCGCATTGACACCGATTTGGATAAATCTCGTTGACACATATTACCTGTCAACGCATTTTGGGACAACATTGACGGACTTGTGTCATTTGTGTGATCTTCAATATTTCAGGTGTTGACACGGTGAGCGTTGACGTTGCCATGTCAGTGCTTTGACCGTTTTTTTGGTGACGTCAGAGAGTCAACGCATTGACCATTTGCGTTGACCGTCTAATAGTAGCTTTATTCAACTAAAAAAAAAAAAAAAAAAAAAAAACATACTCGATGATTCTACTGATGTAAAGTAATGCATAAGTTCATGAGTTCGTTGTGTAAATCCACTCTTCTGCTTACGAGATACAAAAAAAAAAAACAGAAGAAAACAAATAAGTTCCATATTTGATGAATCTACGCATGAATGGTAATGCAGTAAGTCCATAAGTCCATTTGGTTCATTGATGAGGGTTGATTGCGAGAAAAATATATAACAAAACTTTGTCTGAAAAAATAAAATTCACAGTGTATTCATGCAGTGATATTTATAAGATTAGGTTAACATAATATTTCCATTACATTTATTGCGTTCATTTGTGTATTGTAGTAGCCCGTAGCGTAATGGTGAGTGCGTTCGACTGTAACGCTGGAGGTCTGGGATCGCTTCCCAGCCTCGTCCACCTAAAAACTAAAAAGTTTTTTTTCGGGGCTACTGCCTCTTGCTAGGAATTGACAAATCCTCCTAAGTATCACTTGTCACGAATAAGTGCTTCTCGTCTAGCCGTTCGGGTTCGGCATAAAATTGTAGATCCCTTCCATTCCTGTCGAAAGGCGCACACAGAAATGGTTGCGAGTTGTAAGTCACTAGGCCCTGGTTCTTCATGAGCCGTTGTGCCACCCGATTTATTTATTTTTTCATTTGTGTATTCATTTATGTTTTTTTTGTTGTTGTCCATTCTCTTCATTTTTTCTTGACCACAGCACAACATGCTACTTAAATTACAAACTGGTGACCGACTGAATTTCTTTTCATGAGTGAAATCAATGCATAATCCCTCCTACATGAATGCGTCATATAGGATTTCACCAATGAATTTTTCATTGAGGAGCTTATTTCCTACTGGGATAATGTTATAGAACCAAAACATATGCACACTGTCAAATTCAACATACGTTAAAGTTGTTAGCTATACGAGAGCAAATTTGTGCGAAGTGCGATCCAGTCATGCCCATTTTTAAAATATGTTTGAATCTATCAAATCGACGTTTTTCAAGTTTTTTGTGTTTTTTTTTTTTGTCAGATAGTGAACTAAATGATATTTCTGAAAATGCTTGGGAAAAACTAATTCCATCCAATTTAAGAAATTAAAACTCAAGGAACGCATTATTGCGGAACAGGAATAAATTCCAAATAAGGTACCCAAACTGTTTGAGGAAAAACAACAAAAACGCAAACGATCGCAATCGGTCTGTCGTTGAACTGCAGAGATCAGGGCCAAAAGGAAACTCAAATCGAAGAACATCCTTATGAAACCTTAACTCCATTTGTTTTAGCAACTATCAGGAAAGCAGTTTTAATTAGAGACACGTTTTACTTACTTGTAAACAGTCACGGTTGTCCCATTTTCCAATTCCAACGCGCTGCATTTCCTTGCTGTTGATCATCTCTAGAGTTGGAAATCAAAAGTTTAAGTTTTATTTTATTCAGTATTGTTTAACTTACTGAAAACTCCAAAGTTGGCCAACTAACAAGTTCACTTCAAATCATGCCCAATTCTCCAAGAGCTACATATGTACACTGCTCGTCATAAGGTTAGAAGCAGGCATTTGTGAAAATTTAATCTGAAATAGGTTTCTATATTTCTCATGTTGACAGAAAAAATCCAAAGTTACAAAACAAATTTTTATACAGAATTTTGTTTGTGTTTTTCGTGTAAATATTTTGCTGAGTTGCTATAAACTCTCTCAAAAAAATAAATTTCGCATATGGAAGGGCAGCCCAATATTTTTCAAAATAAAGACCACTAGATTAAAGCTTTTTCTACATACTATTGTATTTTTATTGCTATATTAACAAGCCAACAAAAAAAAAAACAAATCAATGCATAAAATCAATTATCTTTATAATTGCTTGATTCTGTACAAACAGACTTGCATTTGGATGAGGCTTAAATGATTAAATTTAGTAAAGAGCTAGTTCTTTTTCTTTTTTTGTTCATTTAAATATCACAAGACTTGAAAATTAAAGATGTTTGCTATTAAAATTGTATTTGAGTTTCTTTTTCATTAGCATTATATTCGCTATAGGCATCACAACCGACATCAAATTTTCTTCAATTGGGTCACGGCAAATAAAATTCGCGTTTGTCATGGATCGCGTGTTAAAAAAAGTCCAACTCAACCGTAAGTCTTCATTGAGTGAAGGAAATAGAATTTCTCCTCATTACTTAATGACTTCTGGTTGGACAGAAACTTCTAGCGCGCTGACCAAACTTGTTCTAACACCAATTTATCTAAAGTATAATTATTAAGAATTCGTTTGTATAGGGAATCCAACTGTCAAATAACGCCATCCCATAACAAGCCATTCAACTGCCCACCCGAACTCAAACATCCAAAAGATCCTCCAGAGATTGAGAACTTTAGACGAGCTACAACGCAACGGTCGGTCGGTGGTAAGGTTAATCTTGAGGAGAGGAAGAAACAGGTATCATCGTATCTTCTGTCCCGAAATGAGATAGGTGGCATACCAGACTTGCAACGGTTATTCTATATGGTAATGACCGCAAAGCATATAGTAAAGAATCCGCAAAGCGCAAATAGAAATGGAAAATCTAGGTGAGCACTGAGCACCTAAGCAACGAGTGTTTTATTATTGCAACTTACACCTCTGATAGCCGCCCTGATTTTCCATTAGATTTTGCGAAGGTATGTTTGTGTCTACAATGTGGTGGTGTGGAGAAAAAAAATTAAAATTCACAATGTATGTCCACCAACAGTAGGTCAGATGTTGTGGTTGATGTGGTTTATCTGCACCTTTTTATTTTTGAATAAATTTTGCTTCCTGATGCAGCATTATTACCATTTTCATTGTCCATCCATCCATAAGGCTTTTTGGCACTCTTAGGTGTAAAATAAAGTCCAAAACGGCTTTGGACTATATTTCACACCTATAAGATCAATAAAGTCCAAAATTTGGTTTTGGACTTTATTTCATGGCACCATATGTAAGTACGTAGTAAAGGGCAAGTTTAGGATTCGTGCAAGAAATCGAGCTCGATATAATAATTTTACCTAACAAGCAATTCTGTCCGTCAGTCTGTCTATACCTCGAACTGCAGCCTTAACCACTCAAGCGATTTTCTTCAAACTTTGGACTTAAGGTTCTTACGTAATTCCCTAGAGGGGAAATTGAAATTCTTTTTTAGCTCAAAAATAACGACGTATTCTGTGTAAAATTGTATTTTATCAAATACCAGATTTTATTTTTGAAAATATGCAAACACTTTATACATATATAAAAAATTATTTTTTTAAGAAAACGGCTCAAACAATTTTTGATTTTTTTTTTTAATAAATTCATATCTACCAAACAAATCAGATGGCATACTTTATTTTGAGATCTAACTTTTTGGCCATTAAAATAACAAATTTATAGTAATTTATAGTAATAATTTTTTATAGAAAACTGTGAGTAAATGTTCACCACCTCTCAGACTATTTGTATTCTTATCACTTTGTTCATAAGATTTAAATATGAAAGGTAATAACATCTATCTCCCCTTTTCTGGAAGTTGGTAGTCAACGTACTGCATACATTCCTGGAAAGCGGAGAGCTACAGAGTGACTGCCAATGTGGACGATGTTGATATTGCCATATCAGTAAAGCATCCTATTATCTTAAAATAACTCTTACAGAATGGTTTGAACAATAATCTAGCAAACTGGGCAGACCGATGTGGGTTTAGTGTCAACTCCACAAAACCGAACTTGTCCTCTTCTCCAGGAAATATAAAATTCCCCACATAGACCCACTCACATTAAGGGAATTCCACTAAGATTCTCCAACGAAGCCAGAGTGCCAGTAAGGCCCCCAAAAAAGGCCTAGGTGGCACTCTTCTCTTGAGAGAAAGCCAATGGAAACAAATGGGGTCCCCAGCCCTATACGCACACTCAGTACAATAGAGCGATAAGTCAAAAAATTATACTTTTTACTTAAGAATGAGGAATTGTTGGTGATAAAATTACGCTTTTTTAAGGGGTCTGGTGTTACCACATTCAAAAAAATAGATGAGTTATACTACGTTTTCAAAATAAACAATTTTTTTACTAATTAAAATGACTTTACTTACAAATTAAAATTTTAAAAATGCTCAAATGCTATATATGTAGAACTATTTCAAAAAATTTACATAGCTCCGATGCAATATAAATACAATCCAAAATAACAAGTTAGTTTCGAATTTTTGCACGCAAATTCCACTGCAATACAGAAACATTGCGAAATAGCTCCTTAAAAACTCTCTCTCATCCTAATGCAACAAAGGACAAACATAAACATCTTAATTTGTTTAGTACAACAGATATAGTACAAACCGAAATAAATCTAACCGAATGTTGAGTTCTTTTAATGCAAAAAGGCGATATTTTGGCTCATCGCTGTATTGAATTAAATTTTTTATTTTGTTTCCAAAAATTAATTAAAAAAACGCGAATATTTAAAGCGATTTTAATAATTTTGTTTTGCTATTAAATCTGAAATCTAAGTGTTTTCTTTATATAATTCAATAAACACGTCGTTAAAAACTATTTGTTGTTAGAACTTACAGGTAAAAGTCAGTTTCTGAAATTCAAATATGAGTTTTTCCCGAAATGCCATTTTTTGACTTATCGCTCTATTGTACTGAGGGTGTGAATTACTCACTGACTTTACATATTTCTCGGTAATAAGACCCATTCTAACTAGCGATTAACCACATTAAACTTAGGGAAGTCCAAAGATCAGCTTGCATGTGCGATGTGCATAAGTGGAGCACTTCACTCTACTCCCTCCGTGCCACTGGACACTCTTCTCCATCTGACACCCCTCGATATTTTAAGTAAGCAAACGGCAGCAAGTACATCAATCCGTCTTAAAGCCTCTTCGCAGTGGGTCAAAAATGAAATAGGCCATTCAGCTATTCTGAACTCATGCAGATCATTTTCAAGTAACATTGACTACACCCTCCCAACAATTCCGTTTCGACAAAAACTTTCAAGTTGCCATACCTTTCAGATCCACACGGGAGGACGTGTCATTCTTGGAAGACGAATCGATTCATTTTAATACGGACGGTTTAAATCCCGGTGATGGGATTCGTGGAGGCGTGTCCTCAGATACACTATATTTAGGTCTCTCATTTTCATTTCGTCTTCCTGATCATTGAAGCGTGTTCCAGGCGGAACTTTTAGCGATAAAGGAAGTTTTGTCTTGGCTCAAGGAAAACGTGATATCGACTTCTGATGTCCAGCCAAGCTGATAAAAAATCTCTCGACTATGTCTCTACAAATTTAACAACAGTCCTGAAACGTCGACCATCTCTAATAGAGATGGCACAGCAGTTCAATATTCACCTTTGTTGGGTGCCAGGCCATAGGGATATTCTGGGAAATTGTAAAGCTGACGAACTCGCAGAAATTGGAACAAGACTACTTACTTTATCAGATCTGGTAAATATCGGTATACCTATCGTGGAACCTTAGGTGGAACAACATCACCACTTCACATTGCCTGGTTACCAAACCGATTTGGCCTATGCTGGATCTGAAGCAGGGCTCTACGTTTTTGATATTTTTAAGCAGATTGCACATTAGTTTCATTAGTTTCGTAATTGGTATCATATCCGCGGGCACTGTCTTACATGAAAGGACGCAATACGGGTTGGAGAAATTTCTCAAACGATTTTTGGAGATGCTTTATGGACGAAGAAGAGTAAGAATCGGTGCCTCATCTTCTCTGTACATACCCTGCCCTATCCCAAAGACGCAGGCTCCATCTGGAAGACTTCTACTACAATTATCCTAGTGATCTTACAAACATAGACATAAGTAGTCTAGTGCGTTGTATAAGAAGCTCCAACTGGTCTTACCGAGTTGGGAGAGAGTCTCTTAGTTTCAATTGGTATCATAACGAAACCAACTTATGGTCTAAATGTGTCAGTACTGTGCTGGCAGCCACTTCAACCTAACCTAACCTAAGTAATAACATGATTTTTAAGATTTATTGACTTTTCTACATCTCGAAATTTCCTTATCATTTCTCCTATCAAACAAAATGAACATACATTTTACATACATACATTTACATTTTACATATTCATTTAATTCAACCCCTCTCCTATCTTTATAAGTCAAGGCCCTGAACGAGAAAATTAGGGTATGTTACCTGGTGGTAAAACTCTAATGATAAAATAGGAACCCAGAAAGCATTGTGTATTGAATTTACTTTATTATTTTACAATATTGACTGAATTAGTAGAAGCTTTAATAAATTCAGAGTTCGTTAACTCTGCTTTAACTTAGGTACCATTGAAAAACTCGAATTCGATTATCAACCAACCAAAATCGGGTGATTATCAATTTCAATAAATTAAGAACTTAAACTTTGGATTTTTCGACTGTTAAAAAACTATCCATTGGAATTCTAAATCTTATAATATCGCTCACTGAATGCAAGAGCTATAGATAACCGGAATTTCCACTTTTGAAATATCTAAATATCTCGGCTTAAAATTCTATTTCTATTTTTATTGATTGTTATTTGAAATGGTAAATGAAGCTTTTAATAATAATAATAATATCTCGGGAAAGACATATAATTGTATAATTGCTTACTTTACTTTCCTTCCAATAAAATGCGATGCACGAAGCAAAGTTAACGATTTGGTAAAAGTAAACAAGATATTACTTATATTATTATTACTTATATAATTATACAAATTCTCATCGTTCTAAACGTTTGAATTCCTTAGTAATAAATATACCGAAGAACAGTGCTATCTCTCAAATTTAAAAGTTACAGTAACCTATAGGTAGTTCTTGTACTTGTAGGTGACGGTATCTAAGTAAACACATAGCCAAATTATCAATCAAAAATTACCGACGACATACACTGGTATTTTGATCAACAACAGTAAATGCATTTTTTTTTTCTTTATTCTTAAGGAAATATCTTACATTCGAGGAAACCAATCAAACTGACATGACAGTTTGATGGCCTATTGAAATTCAATCATAGATATTTGTACAAACATTCAATTTGTAGACAGAGATGATGAAAATGATTTAATGCGAAGGTACGTTAGATTCGAAATTCTATTGATTTGCATGGGAATATGGATGAGTGTAGTGAATCTTCGTCAGTTATTGCGTCTAATAAATTGAAATCATGGGTTGAAACTTGCATATTTATCTTAAAAAAATAAAAACACGCATATCTCAGCTTAAGCTTATTTCACTTAAGCGGTTGACCTTTGCATTGAGAACTTTAATAAGCTCATTTAAAGAATAATAGACAGGGCGGCAGGGTGATCTTTAGTCAAAATAAGTTTGGATTCATTTCTTGAGCAAATGGTCGGATACTTTAACCTCTAATAGAAAGTTTGACAACAGTGAGTGGAGCATTTAGTTATTAAACAAAATTATAGAGATTATTGGAGTATGAAAAAAGGCGCCCTTTTTGATACCATTGATGCTAGACAAGAGTATTAGATAGCTGGCATAAAGTTTACAAAGTTTTGTAAATGATTTAAAAAAATGCATAAGAAGGTAGAAGAAAAAAAGAGATTTTTTGTATTAACTTTTTCATAATAGTCCTCTTAGGCCCAATTTTTCAGTGGCGCGTTAAACCAGAGTTACTTACCTCTAGATAGGTAAAGATTTGCCTATAGTTACCTCAAGTGCAGAAAGTCTTACAAAATAAAGAAGACAATATAATAAAAGTATTTGTTTAATTAATCCAGAGTTAACTCTATCTCCGCTTGGAACACTGGCCCTTAGAGACATCCACCTACATCTCTTATAATATAAATTAGAAAACAAATGGTTATAGTAACTGAAATACATCAATCATTATGTAGATTGTGTGTCATTAATTTAACGTATCATAAGAAACCAATACAAATCCAATTCTCCGTCTGATAGTTGTGATCGATGCAGATAAAATTATCACGTGGTGTTTAGTGGAGGCAAGATAGCCTTAAAAAGTGCATTATTCAAAAAGCCGGGGAACCTGCTCCGATTTTGATGATTTTTTTTTTTGATATTTAGGAAATTAAGTCTAGAAAAAAAATTAGAATATAAGGACTCGGAACCTTTTAAATCAGAGTAATCGAGCTAGTAGTTTGGGAATTAGAGCAAGGTTTATCTCAAACTTGTTTTGATTTTCATATGAATTTATATGAAAATCAAAAAAGTATGAGATAAACCTTGCTCTAATTCCAAACCTACTAGGCCGATTTCTGTGATTTAAACGGTTCTGAGTCCTTTTGAAGTGCTTTAAGTTATCGTCACATCAGTTTTTAATTTTGAAGAATATTTAGAAAAAAATTCCTATGAAACATATATTTAATTAGTTTGTTTTTATGGAATATTTTGAGATTATATCCAAAATTAAAAATTAATGCAACTATCATATATCAATAAGGACTAAGAAACGTTTGAATTACCAAAATTGAGCCAGTAGTTTTGGAACTAGAGCAAGGTTTATCTCACACTTTTTTGATTTTCATATAATTCATAAGAAACTTAAAAAAGTGTGAGATTAACCTTGCTCTACTTCCAAAACTACTAGCTCGATTTCTGTGATTTAAACGGTTCTGAGTTTTTATTGAAATGTTCTAAGCAATCGTCACATCAGTTTTTAATGTTGAGGAATATTTAGAAAAAAAATCCTAGAAACATATACTTAATTTGATGCAAAATTCGAATGAAATTAGTTTTTTTATGGAATTTTTTGAGATTATCCCTGAAATTAGAAATTAATGCAACGATCACTTGGAACACTTCAATAAGTACTCAGAAACGTTTTAATCACCAAAATCGAGCCAGTAGTCTTGGAACTAGAGCAAGGTTTATCTCACAATTTTTTAATTTTCGTACGAATTCCTAATGAATTCGAATGACATTCGTTTTTTGTGGAATTTTTTGAAATTGGTTTTGTCTTTTGAATTCAAAATAAACACTTGAACACTAAGAGGGACTTTTATTAGAATTAAAAAAGAAAATAATTATTGACAAACAAATTAACATTATCTGATAGCTTTCCTGCCGTGTTTCATTTTCGTTCACCTGCTGGTCCAACTGCAGAGCTCTCGAGTTAATGCACGCCTTATAGCAAGAGACCTATTATCATTTCCCGACTTTTAAATTTTTTTCCACAAGTAAGGCATTTGAAAAAAAAAATAATTTATTAATATATAATTATAAATGACAATGTAGTTTTTTTTACAAACATTGACATTTTCTTTTATGATTCTTTAATAAGACCTTACGAAGTATCGAAGTATTTGATAAAGCTTCTTGAAAATGGTTACAGAAACCTTTTAAAGACTGACTGGCAGCAACTTATATAAAATATCGCTCGCTAATTCGGTAACTCTTCTTTTTCTTATTTCCATACGATTTTAAGGAAGTAGTAATCGAGTTCTTTGCCTTTATACGAATTTCGTTTCTGTCGAAGGCCCTACCGAAGCTTTATATAAAGCAAAACCTGTGGGGCATCAATATTTTTAAGCTAAAAGAAGCTGAATTGTTAGTTGGGTGAATTTCTCCTAAACGGCTGGATCGATTTGAATGAATTATTTTGTATGCCTTTTTGTAGATCCCGGTTTCTGCTGCGTGTCAGGAAAAGTTGTATTGCCACCATTAAATCCGCCGCCAGAACCATTAATCTAAATCTAAAATGTTTTTGCGTAAAATTCGCCAATTCAATTTGTGCTTTCAAATGACATCATTTGGAGCAACGAAAATCGTTCAGAATGAGGATGGTCGCAATTTTCAATTAACGTTTTAGATTCAGGGCCAAGTGTATCATCAAATTGGTTCTTTAATGGCTATGCCTGCTGATTCAAAATTTCTGCAAAGCAACTTCATGGGTGATGAGGAGCAGCAAATAAACGCACGCTGACAGTACAACCATATCGAGCAGATGGAGGAGCGACAAATTGTGGGTATTTTAGAACCGTTTTTTACAGAATCACAACCAGTTGGTCCAGTTGTTCAATACCGTTTCAAACAAACTGCAAAACGACAACTATACTATCGTCATCAAAGCAAACAAAGTACCATCTGGGCAGCCCGCGGGCCGGTATAATGCACCGACCATTAATGAAATTGCAGTTGTTATGGTTGGCGAAGCATTTGGACGTCGAGATATACGAATCAAACGTGGAGAGATAACACAGTGTCAATGCCACCACATAACTGGCAATTAAAAATTGGCTCATCTATTATTTTGCTTCGGAATTTAAATGCACCTAAGCTATGCAACGGTACAAGATCAGTCATACAAAAATTAATGGGAAATGTTCTTGAAGCTACAATTTTGAACGGCAAATTTGAAGGTGAAGTTCTTCTCCTGCCACGAATCCCATTGATCCCTTCAGACTCATCCATTCCCTTTCAAACTGCACTCTGACCAAGGAAGGAACTTTGAATCTAACATCTTCCAGGAGGTTTGCTCTCTCCTTGCCATCAAGAAGACGAGGACAACACCGCTTCATCCACAATCTGACGGAATGGTCGAACGATTGAACAGGACGCTTAAGGAACATCTTTCCAAGGTTGTAGGTGACTACCAACGAGACTGACACCGCCATATTCCATTGTTTTTGATTGCCTATCGAAGTGCGGTTCATAGTTCAACAGGACATACACCATCGGAGATCCTGTTCGGCACAACAATACAGCTGCCTAGTGAAGTAAAATTTGGATGCCGTACTATGGAACCGTAAAGACCAGATGAATATGTGGATTACCTCAAAGAAAGGAAAACCATAAAAGCAGCCTCTGATAGGATGAAACCACGGTACGACGCTCGTGCAACAACGATGGGATTCCAAGAAGAAGACCTGGTGTGGTTTTACAATCCCCATCGACAAAAAGGACTGTCACCAAAACTTCAACAAAACTGGGCAGGCCCATACACCGTTGTGAAGTGAATCAATGATGTAGTTTACCGCATTCAGAGAAGTTTAAGAGGCAAGCTTAAGGTAGTTCACTGTGACCGTTTACATCGCTATAACGGTGGTGGTGGGAGTAATGGATTTAATCGGGACGATCAATCCTAAGAGGGGGCAATGTGGTGAATGTGCCCATTTATGCATGCAAACAACGACATTTTTTTTTCTTCTATAAAAGAATAAATTAGTACCGGGTCGTGCGCCATCTTTGAACAAAAGATTAACTTATGTTATCCAATACTTAAACCACTCTCATCATTATCCGATACCTAAACCACTCGTATCGTTATCCAATACCCAAACCGTGGAACTGCTATAATTTGTAATAGCTTTTTAACTACTTGTGGAGGCTTGTTGAGGAGAAGTACAGTCCAGCACATTCCCGAACCCCTAGAAGATTCTAGTAGCTTTTTCTCGGATATAAATACACCGCCACTAGTCCGAACACCTCATTTTGATTTTGAAAGTGAACGAATAAACGTCGGTGTAAAATAGTGAATTAAGAGTTGTGCTTGATTATAATAAAAGTATTAGAAGTAAAGTATTTGAAGTGCAATAAAGGTGTTTTATTTTTTTAAAGTAATTGTTGTTCAGTTTAAATAAAACAAAAAAGTTTTATTTGCGAACCCTTGGCAAAATATTACAATATCCTAATTGCTTGAAATACCGTGCAGGACAACGTCTGTCGGGTCCGCTAGTAGTAATATATAAATTAAAAATAATAATAACATTTAATTTAAAAGTTCAAACACTTTTACAGTAAAACCCGCTTACAAAAAAAACATACTATACCTACCTAATAATTTAATTAAAAAAAATAGTTTTGTGTAATAGGAATGACCAACAAATTTGTCTGTTAGATGTTCAAAATACGTAAGATGGATCTTGTAGAGGACATACAAACTCATGGCACAACGGTGGCCCATAATTTTGCGAAATTCAACTCGCTTTATTAAGACAGTTCAAAAGGGAAAAAAGAATTTAAAGATATTTAAAGATTCCCGTCGCTTTAGTGTCGACGTTTATACCGCACCTGAGCATTAGCCTGCAACTCATTGCGGTATAAAGCTTTATTAGTAGCTATAGTAGCAGTTCAGTCAATGCTAAATGATAAACCTGCTTCAGGAAAGAATCTTTATCAAGGAGCCCTGCAATTTCAAACAAACCTCAGCGCAGTTAAGATGACTTCAAATAGAAGCTGGAATGAAATGCCACTCCTCAACAATTGTTCTAGTCAGTGTAATCAATTTAAAATGACCAAACAACTGGACAGAGAGTTGAGTGCCATGCATTGACCTTGCTTGATGGTGGTTAGAAACCCGCAATCCCATCAGCTGCAAACTATATATGTATGGTAGCAACATATATGAATTCCTATAAATAACGCTCACATTTGTATCCATATGATTATGTTATTACTACCACCACCACCACCAACACCTAGAGAGTGGAGAGTTACATCTTTCTTGATGTAAGGATATAGCTTCGTCATCTCTTCGCCGTCTTATAATCTCATTTGTCCTCAGCTTGAAGCCTGACTGACATCGTAAACCATCCGTAAAACAGATGTCGGCTTGAATTTGCCTCATTTCTATGAATTTTGTTTCATCCTGGTTTTTCAGATCGTCCAGCGTGACGTCCGCTCACAGTTGTTGTTATCGTGCGACCGTACGAGGCTTGGGCATAGAAGCCAGAGACGTGTTAAGTAGCCGCCAATTATTTGTGTTCGTCTGTGGAAATGCTTCTCTTCTCCGGGGGCTATCGATGGGTCTTTGTGATTGCGTTAAATGGCCAAGGCGCTTCTCATGTGCACTTTTATTGCTTGGGTGCAAGGATTTATGGTGGTTGGCAGGATCAAATGGACTTTTGACTGATTGGATTGTAAGTATATTTTTATTTTTGTTATTTTCTGTGCTTTCTGATTGAAATCTCATAGGAGGAGCTATACGAAAACGAATTGCCTGTGGCATTAATGGTTTTTGTTTTTTTTTTTGTTTTTTATTTTATGTGCAGGAACATTACATATACTTAAGCTATAAAATGTGCAAATGGAAAGAAAGGTTGAAAGAATTTTTACTAGCACATATAACATATCAGATTTTCTTAAAAGCATCCACCTTATGATTTATTTAATCAACTGATGTTCATTATGTAAATTATAGTTTGAGGAATGTTCTTTCGAAAAATGAAAATAAAAATATCGTTAAATGCACACAAGTCTAATCTTAGGGGAAAACTCAAACCAATATGTACCAACTTGCTTCATCATGCTTCTTACTAATGCCAGGCATTTCAACGTCTGCATTTAAAAGACCTTACCTACTTCCTTTTTTTTAAATAATTACAGGGGCTGTCGTTGAACTTCCGCGTGCTGTAAGACGCCGTGCAGTTTGAAGTTATACAAAAATCAAAATGTACATCAGTAGGGATCATTGCACCATTTTTTCGAAAACCACTAACAAGTTTCAGCTAATGTAAGTGGAATTCTATGATTTCTAAAGTCCAAAGGTAGAGAATAGACCAAATTTATGATTCTATAATGAAGGAACCACCTCGTTAAACTATGGCTCTCCTGACCACCTCGAAGTCAACCGGCCGGCGCGGCGTGATCGAAATGTTAAGTTCTAAAATTAGACATTAAAGTGTATAAGTACCTAGTTAAAAATACACTTTATCGTTAAGAGTTATTACAGTTTGAGTTAATTGGGCGGTATGTTCCAAAACCAATTTTCGCGTCGACATCAGTCTTAACATTTTATGAATATAAATATGATTACCTATACCATTATTTTCTGACAACCCGCCGAGTGTATTTTGTGCCCCAGCGTAAAAGGGTGGGGGAGGGGCCAACAAAATAATATGGTCCTTTGTGGCTTAAGGTATTCTGAATCCAACAAGACATTTTGTGTCACCATCCTATATCTGGTTCTCGATTTACAGGCCAATTTATGGGGAATTTCGTTGTTATAACCTGGTAAGGAAGCAGCCCTCATATCGTCGATATGCCAGTGTTTCCACCGTGGCAACACTTCTTAAAAGTAAATTTGGGACGTGGACTATTAGTGTACCAAAGCTCATCCCGTCAGGATGAAGTGCAAGGTTTGACCTAAAATGTGCTCTAACGCCCTAAAAGAACAAACTTTGAAAATTTCATCGAAATTGTTACAGCCATTTTCGAAAAACATAATGGCAATAGCATGGACTTACCAAAACCAATTATTATTTTCTCCTTTAATAAGAAAAAACTTAGTTCCAAATCGTTTCCAAGAAATACACCCATTTTTGTAAAACCAAGGCAGGGCAGTGCACGGATTTTTCTAAAACCAATTTTTTTTTTCGTTCATCAGAACAACCCTGCAATATCAAAATTATGTCAATAAAATCAATTGCGCCGCGCTCCTCTGATTTAACGACACAGATTTGTTGCTTTGGAGCTACCTAAAACGTAAGGTATAAACTAAATGCCGCATTATCCGAAGTTCTATAAGAAAATTGATCAAAAAGGCTTTGCAAACAGCACGTCATGACGTGTCAGTTCGAAGCAAATCATTGGCATCATTTGAGAGATTTTGGCTAAAAATTTTAATCAACGAACGTAATAATAACTTATTTAATATTATTTTATTTATTTAGCAGTTCACTGAAAATTTCCAAATTCTATTAAAAATATCTCAAGTAGCACACTGGTGTATATTTTGGTGTAAATTCATGAATTTTGGTGCAAAACTGGGAAAATTGAAGATCCATTTAATATTTTGGTGTATTTTTCAAAATATACCGGTAATAATACACCATTGTATTTTCTGTGCAAAATTTCATCATTTTTTTCAATTCTGTGTACAAAATAAACCGATTTTTAGCTGTTTTTATAATACACCATTAATGGTGCATAAAATTATTCGATTCTGAAACCAACCAAAGTGGTATATGTTTTACACTATATCTGGTAGGTAAAATGCATTATCTGAAATTGGCAACTGTATTTTGGTGTATGATTTAAACCCCGTAGAAATTAATTACACTAAACTGCATAGTGTGAAAAATAAACAAGAAAATATTATTGAACTTATTTAGTCGCCATTGGATTGATAACGAGCTCACACTACATTTATTGATTAGCAACAAAAATATTAACACAAAATGAGTAGCTCAAAATTAAATAATTATTTGAAGTGTTATCGTAGAAAAAAAACTTTTAAAAAAAAATTAAATAAAACTTTTAAACCATTGAATACACCACACAGAATATAGGTATAATTAATACTTCTTTTTGGTGAAATATGCCCCATTGAATACACCACAAAGAGAATGGGTCTAATAAATACACTATATTGGTAGAATTTGCGCCATTGAATACACCACACAGAGAATAGGTGTAATGAATACTCTGTGTATGGTGAAATATGCACCATTGAATGCACTACACAGAGAATGAGTGTGTGTAATGTATACACTATTTTGGTAGATTTTGCACTATTGAAAACACCACCCAAAGAGCAGGTGTAATTAATACTTTATTTTGGTGAAATATGCTCAACTGAATACATCAAACGGAGAATTGGTCTAATAAATACACTATTTTGGTAGAATTTGCACCATTGAATACACCAAACATAGAATAGGTGTTATTGAAATATCGTCTCGCAATAGATATAAGCATTTAAGAAATTAAAAAAAAATATAAATGTATCTACAATATGTAGGGGAGATACGCTATGAAACGGACGTTTTACTTTGAAGTAATATTACATACTGTAGTTAAAAACTTAGGAACTCGGGAACTGTCATTAATGAATTCGGAGATAATATTGTACAATTATTCATACACCATATTTTATGAAAATTAAGTTTTTTATAAGAAATATTATGTTTTCTTATAACTTACTTATGTCCTTTTCATAACAGCATAAGCATTGAATAGGACAATGGGTGTCTTGAAACGGACTAGGATCCAATGGCATACTTTGAGCCATATTAATATCCAATGTTTCACAAATTCTTTGCTATTACGCAGTAACTTTTATTTAAGTTGTCACATTTAAGTTGTCACATAGTACTAGACAAGGGTTTTCCTCAGAGGGCTTTACATATTTGATGAAGTGTATCATGGCCTTGTGGAAACACTCTTCAGTTATCCAATCACTTGGGTTGGCTAGACCCAATGACCCTTTTGGACCATCTTGCAACATAAATTCCTTGAAATGGACTCTAGGAAACACAAATACAGGAGGAACGGTACCACCAGAAGCATTAATGAATCCAAGCATTGTGACTAACTGTCCTCTCCTGTCACCTGTCCAACTTGTTTACACCCTCGGGCTCCAACTACTTTTGGCGGGGGTTTGCAAGATTTTCGTAAAACTTACTAACATTTTCTTAGTTAAAAGATGTCGCCCTGGATAGAGAAGTATTTTCAGGTTTGCGTACTGATAATGATGGATTTCTTTTCATGAACCCACGAAACCAATCCTTTGTGGCCTTTTGTTGCTCAATCCACTTTTCGGGTGCTACATGATTTGCAGCTGCAAATTGGTAAGCAAACTCTTTTACCTGGGTTGTAGTTAGTCCATGGCACATCTTCGAAGATCTTTTCAAATAATCTGCTAGTTGTTCCACTTGTTCATGGGTGAAAATTCTTCTATTTCAAATATTTGGATCATGAGTAAACGTAGTTGAAGACCCTTCAGATTTCTTAACAATATCCCCCAAATATGATTTATATATTTTGTATGCTGATGCAACTGACCGAATTGACTGTCTTTTTTTTAGTACTTCTTCCACAGCAGACTCTATTGCAGCTTTTTCTGGACGAATCCTCTTCTTTGGCGGCATCTGATGGTTAGGAATACATCAAACCATTTTTAAGAAATAATAAGAAAAGGAAATAATAAGAAAATGCAGGAGTAATGAATCGGACAGCCACTGGCGCATTGAGTCGGCCGTCCGTATCACCGCGCCGGCACCTGTCCGATTCATTGCAAATCTAACCTTAAAACAATTTGACAAAATTCCCAATAATTAAGTTTTGATACGACTATAACTCACCGCTCCGTATCTTTTTGACAAATTTCCACAACAAATAAAACCACCACAATTGTAGCTTAATCTTATATTGAATTTTTAATCACTTTGCAAATATACGATTTTTTTACAAAATTACTGCGCTTCAAGCACGTGCGAAAAAGTGAACGAAATAATGACTGCCGGAGACTGTCGTTATTGTGGGTTTATCTATGGGCATCAGTGCTGCCAACAACCAAGACGCATGAATATTTTCGTTCAGAAGTTTTTAAGATATATATGGTGTCCGTTTCATAACCCGTCCGTTTCATCGCGTATTCCCCCTAAATATTAATAAATATTTTTTTTATTTCGTATGAACCAATTTTGGTTTTGTTTTGAATTAACTTTTAGACATTTCCTACACCATTTAGAGTAAATTAAACACACCGAAAAATATTCTTGGATATAATATTTTCCACAATGGTGAATTTTTTTCATTGCTGCTTTGACTTGATGCATCTTTTATATCAATTTCTCGGATTGATACACATCATTGAATAGTTTGCACAGTTTTCAGCAAAATAAATGTACCGAAAATAGAATAGTGCATATAATTATTGTAACAAATGGTGTATTTTTTTCTTGTTTTTCTAAATTGGTGAATTTTTTGTTCTAGATTCAGGAATTAGTGTATTTTTTGGACGGCAGCCATATTTTCAAAGAATATTTAGGTAAAAATGAGATTCCACTGGCCGCCATATTTAAAATGAAGACAATGATTTATTATTTTATTTTATATTTCGAATTAATTATACCACTTTTTTGGTATTTCCGACTCTTTTTTAACAGTATGTATTTAAAAAAAAAAATAAGAACAACCAATGTATGAATTTAAGAAAATTTATTTTCACGCATCGATTTAGAAATCTTTAATTAAGTAAAATTATTAAGGCGCTCGATTGTTAGATGAGGAAAGACCAAAAATCAGTCTTCATTAAGTTTCCGATTAAAGAAATAAACTTCGATGTAGATTTAGTTTCAAAATAAATTCTGAGTTTTGGATTTTTTTACACCAATGGTATATTTTATCCATCAAATCATGTGTATTTTTCACACTCTTGGAAATGATTTTCCACCAAAAAGTGGTGTAAATTGTTTACCATTGAGGTCTATGATTTTAGCTCAATTTCAATACATATACACCTCTGGAGTATAATTTATTCTAGTAACCAGAACAATTTGTATACCACTAGCACAATTTAAATATCAAAAAACGGTATACTTGTGTACAGCCGGTGTATGTTTTAAACGAGAATGCGATATAATTTACACTGAATCAAAATTAAATGTTCAAAAATTGCACCAAAAAGTGGTGTATTTTTATATTCAAAATGTATATCACGAAAGTGCAAAATATACCCCTAATAGTTTGGTGTATTTTGGAATTTTGTGCTACTTGAGATGACTTCTTCGTGGGATAAAGAACTATAGCATTTTAAACATTTATTTTGGTTTTCTCGCAAATAGTTCATTTGATTTTTGTTTCATTTTTTATTATTTTAATAGATAGTACACTGAGAGAAGGAATCGACTTTTTCGTTTGCCAGCCAGTTTAGACAGTTCGTTTGCAGCAAACTCTTAAATTCGTTTGAGACAAACAATTCATACTGCTGTAGCAAAATTCTATCGTTTGTTTCAAACGAATGGAGTGCTTGTGTCAAACGAATGTAGTGTTTCTGTCAGTCGAATAATGGTGTTTTGTAAACATATTTACTGTTTGTGGCAAACGAATGGTGCTTTTAGAGTAAACGTTAATAATTTAACGACAAGCGAATGGGTCAATTGTTATAGAAGATCAAAGTGGTTATGACAAATGAATAACACGATTGTTGCTAATGACTTGTACGTTTGTCACAATCAATACAATGACTGCTGGTTTTCCCTTAATTCTGAAATTATATTATTTTATTTTAATTGAAAAAAATGTCAAGCTTTACTTACCTGGATTTGAACTGGTATTTTTCCGTGTCGAGAGCGAGCATGCATCCACTGAGCTAATTTGCAACATAAAATCCTCCGGCAAAATGTTAATCAGTTGAAAACTTCACAGATTTTCCTTTTATTTAGTCGAGCAGAGGAAATGTACTGATAAAGAAATGTGGCTAAGACAATTTCATGTATTTTAATTATTTTAACTATGATTAATTATTTTAACTATGACGACCGAAGTCTTTAAAATATTGGGCCAGTTTTGGTTTTAAACTACTCTACGTAGATGTGCTCCTAGGACTGAATCAAAACTTCTAAGAAAATCGTTTTGTTTAACACAATAATTGTTTTTATGCGTTGTAAATTAATTATATATTGATGGAAATCCAACATGTGCTTTGAATAAGTATTCAATGATTATATTTTTATCATTTTAACTTCATTATTGCAAAAAAAAAAAAGTTGGGCACCAGCAGGCATCGAACCGGCGTAAAATACCTGGAGTAAAATTCTCCATTCTCCAGTCATATGGATTTAGTACGATACTAAAAAGATAAAATAGCCAGTTGGTTATTTTAACTTTAGTAAAATGTTAGGCGATAGTACGATGCTAAACTCGTTTAAAATTAGCAAAACATAATTTTTAACATAGTATCATACTAAAATTGATTTAACATCGTACTAAATCCTCTTAAATTTTAATATGTATTCATTTTTAAAATTGAATTTTTATTTTGAATGCAATTATTTTTAATGCAAACATTTTTAAACTAGCATTTATTTTATTTTTTAATGCAAATATTTTCGAATTTTGACTTTGCTATTTTTTAAAGCAACAACTTTTCAATTTTGAATCGCATTCTTTTTAAATGCAACATATTTTCAATTGAAATTTGATTTTTTGTACAAGTAGTGCTGAACTTCAGAACAATACCAAATTGATAAAGCAAAACATGTATTGAAACGTACCCAATACTTGCCCTATAGATTACCTGAAATTGGTTAGATAGGAATTAAACAAATAAAATACTTTTTCCAAATAGGAAATTTATTGCTGCAAGCGAATTTCTTTTAAAGAAACCTTAAATCAAAAATTCTTTTGCCTCAAAAGCATGTAATGTTTACCACAAGCATTAAGTTAATTTGTAAAAATAAGATTTAAAAATATATACCCTGCATTCATTCAATCGTTTGCTACACATTAGTTTACTTTCTGCGAATTAACCATTCGTCCCAAATTTTCGAATCATTAGTTGCAAACAATTGTAATTTATATAGTAAACGTAAAACTTTTTGCAGCAAACTGCATTTCAAAAGCTTAATTCGCAATCGATTCATTCGTTTGCCATAAACAATTACACTTGCTTGCAAACATCATGTCGTTTGAATTTGGGTAACATTGTCATTTACCGTAATCAACCCAGGCAAATTGAGCTCCGAAAAAATGGGTTATTTGTTATAAGTTTGATGCAATGGAATTACTTTCTGTGGCGACTGTAATACAATTGCTACAAATGAAATACGTTTGCAGGGATTGTATTACATTTCCAGCAAATGTATTACAATTACAGCAAACGAAATTCGTTACTCGCAAACGCAGAATTTTCTCAGTGTACCTACCATGTGATAAAACTTTCTGAAATTCAATATATATTTTTATATTAATATTTACTTTGAATATGCGTTCGAAATTTTGTTTTTTTTTTTCAAAATTGAAAATATAAAAAATTATTTTAAAATTAACATAACATATCCTTGGTCCTTCCCGTTTTATCTCTGATTATTTCTATTCATCCTCTTTAAAATATAATTACTTAACTTCTTCTTACTACTGGGATTATAAAAGATACTAAAATAAAAGATTAAAAAAAAATCTATTGAAATTAGGTACTAGAAGACCAACTGATTAAGATTTAAGACTATCAAAGCTTTGCCGTATCTAGAAACCATAGTGCTTACGTGCATGCATACATATATGTACATATTACTTAACTAGATAAAAGTGAAACCGTGCAACTTTATTAACTCAGTGAAAACAGACTTTTAATAAAAATTAAATTAAAAAATGTTGCATTTTAATTTTTATAGTGAAACGTGATTCAATTTATTATTTTCTTTGCCATGATTGTGACAATATACGCACAAGAGCAAGTGTCAACTTACGAGTGCAGAGCCAATGAGTAGATTTTTTTTTTTTTATTCGAAGCTATGGCTCAGTCTGTCAGTAAAATGTGTGTTAGCAGCTCAGCTCTTTTGTTTTTTTTTTTTTTTTATTTATTGAACTCACTTTCATATGAATTTAAAGATATTTAGCTAGATTATTTGTAGGATTGTAGTTTAGACATTCTATTTGTCATTTAAGTGAAACTAAACACATACATATTTATACACAAACATAATTTGATCATAAGAAATGAAATCAAATTCATTGGTCAACATTAAATCATAGCATATATAGCCCAGTCACAATGAGCATTTGCCAAGGCAAAAATAGTACTGCACACTTTTCTTTCAGAACTCGTTAGAGGGGGTCATTAGGCATCATTGAGTGTTTTGTCGGGAAAATTGTTCTACTGCTAAGGCCGCCATCTTTGATTTACTAAAGTACTAGTTTTTAAATTCCTTAATTATGATTGTGACCTTTTATAAATTATAATAATTGCTTGTTTTGTAGGCTATAGGTCAATGAAACAAATTTTGATTTTTTTATTTCGACGTTTCGGGTATGTTTATACCCTTCATCAGGCCTTTATTAAAATAAATATATTATAAATCAACTAAAATACGAATTAAAAATACTTACAATTAATTGAGCCTTAAATTTGTACATACATGTGTATGATATCGAATAATATTTAATTTTAAATTTAGAAAACTATTGAAAACAAAATCTACATTAAATAAATTTTTAAAAAACAAGTTAAAAATTAAGTTAAAAATCTCTTAAATTTTATTTTTTCGCAAGCTGGCTATATATGCTGCGAACGTCTGTTAACTGCATTATTATTTTTCTCTATATGCAGCATCTCCATCAGCATTCTTTTTGAATAGTTTTTTCAACTTCTAGAATTTTAATGTTGGCAAAATTTAAATCAGCTCTATGATTTTGTTCTACGCAATGTGATACTAATGCAGTTTTTTGATGGTTACCGTGTCTGATATCTGATTTGTGTCCAGCTGGACATTTGAAAAACAATGGCAAAACCTACAATTTCATGCAATATTTTTTTTTTTAAGCCAGATATCCATTCTTTTATTTGGTGTTTAAAAAATTTGGTTTTAGTTAGTAGTTTTTGAAAAATAAATTTTCAAACTCAAAATTTTGAAAAAAAAATTAACTTTTTTGTTTGTAAATTTTAAGTAATTTAGTAATATTTTATAATTTCTAGCCGATTGTTGAAAACCCGGTGGACTTAAGAACTTAAACTCTTCAGAAAATATAAAATTACAAAAACTACTAGAAATTTCTTAAAAATATGGTTTTTGTGTATTTAGTGTTTAAACTTGGGATCTTTGAATATAAGAGAATTTGCATATGCTTTTCTATCGGAGGCTATTGTTTAATATACCCTTAACTCTTTGCCGCACCATCGACCGTAGAGGTAGAGTACGTGAGGTGACGTGGTTTGCCCTGTAGGCCTAATCCACGGATTAAATACTTGGTATATTTAATCGGAATTGTTTCTTTTTCGATGATAGTAGAGTTCCAAATTAAAATCATCAACTTCATTTTCAACCATAGCAAGTGTTTAATCTTCCGTATTGTCAGTTCGTATTTGTAATTCTGCGGGATGGTTTGATTCAACTGCATACTCATCATCGAGCAGCTCCCGAATGTGAACAACGTTTTCGCAAGATTCGCCAGGGCAGTTTGCACATAAAACAGAACACTTAAGTCACGCCTTACGGCACCCACACATATTCCCACAATCTGTTTTGCATTTGCAGGAAATCGTTTTGAGCAATGATTTCGGAGCGACATCGGCAGTGGTGGTAATGAACCCATGAAGAGTTTTCTTCCAGCCCCACAATGTGGCATCCAAATTGTTTTCAAGCACAGTGATCTTCGGTGCAAAAACAAAAATGACTCACAGTGTCTAACTGCGTTTCTAAGGTACATATTATATTCTGCACATCTACGCACTTATGGCTTTCAAACCATATACATTTTATTGAAATCGGTTGGATACTTTTTGAGCAATGATACCACAAACAAATTGTAAAGCTATTTATATAAAAAAAAAAATAAATTTAAAAACTAAAATTGTTTGACTCTAGAGAAAAGTTTCTTTCAAGTGTCAAGATGAATTTTTGAGTGAGTGAGTTTTTGGTCGAATTTCGGCCAGTGGGTGATATACTGTATGTACACAAGCATAATAGACAGATACATCAGTTAGAATCTACTGACGAGGAAGGCATGGATGAAAAACGATAGCTTTTTTTCTTCGATTTTTTGTTCTTGTCCATTGGTAGATGGTAGAAGTTTGGTGTCAGTGCAGTTTTGTGTATTTTTTTCGTTGTCGCGCCGAGTTTTTCACGTTGGTGTGTAAGAGCCCTTATGCTTTATTTGTGTAGATGCAGGTAGATATTGTTAATCGTGATCTTCCCAATAAAATACGCAAAAGCCGTAGCATAATATTGTTTAAATACCTTTACCAAGATGTTGAGTAACCCCCTCGCACTGAATATGAAACGTAGAATGAATATAAGATCAGAACCTGAGTAGAGGTGAGGGTAAACAATAGATTTCGATAGAAAAGCATATGAAAATTCTCTTAATTTCAAAGATCCCAAGTTTAAACACTAAATACACAAAACATTTTTTTAAGAAAAAGCTAAGTAGTTTTCGTAATTTTCAATTTTCTAAAGAGTTAAAGCACTTAAGTCCACCCAGTTTAATGCAATCGGCTACAAATTATTAAGAGCGTTGAATTTTAAAACCAAAAATATTACTTAACTACGTAAAATTAACAAAAAAAAAAAAGTTAAAAAAAAAATTTGTTTGCAGTTTGAAAATTTATTTTTCAAAAACTATTTACGAAAATAAAAATTTTTAAAAATCACCAATTGCAAAATTTTAGGTTGTAATTTACGAAACTCTTTTTTTTTCTGTAAATCAAGGCGCTTTTATTAAAAAATAACTGAACATTTTGTAATTTACTACTCAAATCATCGTAAAAAGCTAAATTTTATAATTCGATACTTATTATCAAAAGTTATAATTCGAGCTTGTTGACTTGAAAGTAAATTACAAGTTTTTGAATCGCAATCAACTTATTGATCTTGTTTTGCGAAATTTAAATGGTGATTTTCATTTTCTCAATGCTCAATCCAACAAAATGTAAGTGGCTACGATATAAATATTGACCCCACACGATCGCAATTTACGAAAATAGCTATTTGCAAAACTATACAGTAAATTACAAAATTTTAAGGCGTAATCTAACACTTCAGGGGAATAATTTAAATATTTATATGGTGATTTGAATCAACGAACAAGTAAATAAGTTTTTGAAGTGATTAAGTTTCAACATGGTCACTTTATATCGTGCGATGGCCTAGGTGGTAGCGTATTGGATTGATATGCGGAAGGTGCCAGGATCGAATTCCAAGTAAGTAAAATAAAATTCTTTTTCAAATATATAAAACTAGCGGAAACACCCAGCGTTGCTCGGGTCCCTTTTGATAAAGGATAGTTTGTTAACAAATCTTGAAAAAAAAATTTCCCGTGGAAAATAGTTTTCCTTGAAAATATTTCTGCTGTCGTGAATATCTCTGAAATAAATTCGATGAACTGACCGCCCGATTCCCCAGGAAAACTTATTCCCGACATCAATAAATTTTCAACATCATTCATGTTCATGCCGAATCAGAAAAGCAAAGGCTGCGTTCGGAATGCTGTCCAAAATATGGAGAAACAACTCTTTCAGCTTAAAGACCAAGCTACGACTGTTCCGCTCCAATGTTGAATCCGTTCTGCTTTACGGCTGCAGCACTTGGAAAGTCACTGACACTGTCACTAGAATGCTGCAAACCTTCGTTAATAGATGTCTACGAAACATCTTGAGGATTTTCTGGCCCAACCGTATCTCCAATGCCGAACTTCATGCGAGAACGGGTCAGGAGCCCATAGACTCCATTATACGAAGAAGAAAGTGGCAGTGGATTGGCCATACGCTTCGAAAAGGCAATCGGTGCATTGCATCTCAAGCAATGCAGTGGAATCCGCTCACACAGGAGGGAAGACAAGTGGGCCGGCCTAGAAGTACATGGCGAAGAACGGTCGAACAGGAATCGGCACGACTGGGGAAAAGTTGGAGAGAGCTGAAATATATTTCAAGAAATCGTACACGATGGCGCGTAGGTGTAGTGGAGGCCCTATGTCCCGTAAGGGAAACATCACGGACGTAATAGGTCCGAGGACCTAAGTAAGTAAGTAAGTAATTCATGTTCTCAATTTTCAAAGGATAGAAATATTGTGCAAGTGTTGGTTTAATCGAATCAGCCTTTAAAATTGTATGGTTTTTATTAATATTTTGAATGTATTTAAATAGTGAGACAACGACCTTTCCAAAGACATCTAAATTTTCAAATTCGAATAAGTACTTTCCGATTTATATCCCATTTTATGCAGATAAATTGACAATTTGGAATTTTTTTCTGGATTTTATCTGTAAAAAATATTTCTAATGTAAAATTTTAATATTTGAAATTATTTTGTGAAGCTTGTGAGCAACGCACAGTTATGTTTTGTATCCATGATCCATTTTGCATTTTGTTTGGTCAATAAATCAATAAAGCTAATTCTGGAGTGGCTTTTGTTGAAATGATCACTTAATATTTATTAGCAATATTTTAGAAGAGGATTAGAGCAATTGGTGTGTTCGTTTTGTTTTTCAAAATTTATCAATTTTGTATTAACTTTTACTTTAAAAGTACCAAAAATAGAATTAATTTTTCACTAAATCACATTTTTAATATGATTTTTTTTAAGATTTTGCAAAAATTTTAACACAAAAATTTAGATTATAAATTTCTACTGTAGTCTATATCATTTGTTAGTATCATTTGTTATGAATTATCAGGCATTACTAAAGTTTGAAGCCTCTAAATTTGGCTGAATAGAGCTTTGTTGTGATTTATCTCATTAAATTGCCCCTACTTTTTTTTCCTTTAGATTTACAAATATAAAATTTCTAACATATTTGTAGAAGAATGTAACACCTATAATTGTGTGTTATTAGTTTTTCAAAATTTATAAATTTTTCATTAACTTTTAACAATTTTCTAAGTAACTACACTCAAAAGGTATGCATTTTTCGCATCATGGCAAATTCTTTCTCTTTTAACAATTTATTTTGTTATGAAAGTGAATTATTTTTTATTTTTATAATTTTGTATGTCTTATAACCTTTCATTGAATACCTAATTTATAAATATCAAATTAAGTTATGGCTATTTACAGGTATCTTAAGTATATTTTTCCAAAAAGAAACAATTTTATCGACCAATAGACTGGATTTTTGCAAAATTATTCTTTCAATTATGTTTAAAAATCCATATTAAAGCTTACGGTTATCGTAGGAATATGTTTTATATACCAAAATAATTTTTGATTGGTATAAATTATTTTAAAATTTAAATTTCGATAATCGGTTTCATAAAAATTTATAATATTCACTATTTAATCAAAATAATTCAATTTTATCTGTTCAACCGTATAAGTCTTTAAATTTATATTGTTGTCTATTAATATTTTATATGTATTTAAATAGTGAGGCAATGACCTTTGCATTGACATCTAAATTTTGAAATTCGGATAAGTACTTTTTGATTTATAGCCAATTTTATGCAGACAAATTGACAATTTTAAATTTTTTTCTGGATTTTATCTATAAAAAATATTTCTAATGTAAAATTTTAATATTTGAAATTATTTTGTGCAGCGTATGTGCATTTATATTTTATATATCAAAATTTTTATCAGATTTTCAGGATTTATAATTTTTAAATTTGAAAATATTTTGTGGGCGTGGTGAAATTATAAAAATAAAATTCGTTGAAAAGGCATGATTTTTTGGTAAATAAATCAATAAAACTAATTTTAGAGTGGTTTTTGTTGAAATAATCACTAAACATTTATTAGCAATACTTTAGAAGAGGATTAGAGTAATTGGTGTGTTAGTTTTGTTTTTCAATATTTATCAACTTTTTATTAACTTTTGCATTTAAAGTACCAAAAATTGAATTGATTTTTCACTAAATCACATTTTTAGTATGAATTTTTTTAAGATTTTGCAAAATTTTAACACTGGAATTTATATTATAAATTTTAACCTCAAATTCATGTATCATTTGTTATGAAGTATTAAGTATAACTCAAGTTTTAAACCTCTTAATTTGGCTAAATGGAGCATTTTTGTGATTTATTTTATTAAATTGCCCCTACTTTTTTACCGTTAGATTTACAAATACAAAATTATCACATATTTGTAAAAAAAAAAGCTACACCTATAAATGTGCATCCTCTGTTTTTTTCAAATATATAAATTTTTGATTAACTTTTGAATTTAAATTACGAAAAAATAAGTTGATTTTTCAATAAAACGCATTTTTAGTACACATTTTTTTAATATTTTGCAATAATTTTTACACACAAATTTAAGTTATAAATTTCTATTTAAATTTCATGTATAATTTATTATGAACTATTAAGGTTTGCTCAATTTTGAAACCTCTAAAGTTGTCTAAATGTAGCTTTTTTTGTGATTTATTTATTAAATTCCCCGTACTTTTTTTCCCGTTAGATTTAGAAATACAAAATTATTGACATATTTATAGAAGAAGGTTACACCTATAAACGTACATCATTAGCTTTTTGAAATAAAAAAAAATTTCATCAAGTTTTGAATTTAATATATGTAAGATAAATTTGAAGGGTCATTTACACACCCTTTTAGTATGAAATTGTTCACCCCCCTCAATAATTTTTATACACAAATTTAGCCATATCTCACAGCTAAATTCTGAGGTCAAAACTTTAATAATCGTCTGAGTAGAAATGAAGTTATGATTTTGTATATTAAAAGAACTCCAATTAGAAATTCAATTGAGATAACGGTGCTCTCCACTGGTAGACGATTGTGACAATGAACAAAGCGGAGCATTTAAAGAATTGAAAAATAGATTTTTGCTCTATCTGAGGATTAAGTACTAACTGGCTGCTTATCTGACTATTGAATAATTGGTCCTAAATGTACTTTTTTTGTCAGAGTCCATGGTTTGCCCCCTCCCTGACCCTGAGCCAAGCCGTGTATAGCCGCTATCATTTTACTCTTTGTTTTGTTCGGAACTGTGATTATTTTCTTGGCAGCTTTGTTTCCAGGTCCATGGTTTGCCTTGGGATTTTATCACTATCAGGGGTGGAATCAATTGTGTTGATTGTCGATTTGAAGATAGCTGTCTTTATCACATCTATCGGCAAAGATAGAGAGAGCAATCATCCAAACGACAATCAGTACATCAACACAAATACAAAAGCCTTTGAGTTCTGAGAGAGCATATCCTTGTTGTAATTGAGGCACTGCAAAAGTTTTCGGAAGAGGGTAATAGAATAACAAAGCAACGTGCCCTACAACATTATTACTCTTGCACAAATTCGACCTTTTTTAGTTTGTTTGTTTGTGATGTCACATTACTCATCGATGCTAGAAACTGTTGCTAATATTTTACAGGGCGTTGACCAAAATCTGTCAATAGTAAAATATCAGGTCAATGTTTTGAATAAATTGTTTCAACATAATCGAGAGGACAATTGCTTTAAATCTCTATGGGAGGTAATGGAAAAATTCTTGAGTGAATCATACATAGTTTTAAGCTGTCCAAGAATAATTCAAAAACAGATCCATCGATCAAATGTTCCTGCTTCTTCCTCCCAATTTTATTTTAGAAAAGCTATTTCTATTCCGTACATTAATTCCCTGATAATGTCGCTAACAGAACTCTTTTTAGAAGAAAATGAAGCTGCATTTTCACTATTTCAGCTATCACCAAAAAATATGCAAATTATGGATACTCCAGAATTCGATATAATTATACAGAAAATAATGGAGAAATATGGCAGCTCTCTGGATAATTTCCTGGCGGAGTCCAAGATGTGGTACATTTTTAACAAAATGCAGACTTATGAAAATTATTGTTCAAACATTTCTGATTTATTGAACAGTGTAAACAACGGCGTATACAAGGAGGGGTCACGGGGTCATGCCCCCCCCCTCCCCCCGAGAACTCAAGATAATTTTCTTGATCTGAAATAATTATTTAGTAACCACATAGAAAAAAAAGTAAGTTGGTTACCTAGATAGCTAATAGGATTTTCGATTGGTAAATTCAGAATTTGAAAGTGGTAACTTGGAATTCAGTAAGAAATTTAATTTTCATGGCAACGGAATACCTTCGATATTTTGTAGTCAATCGATGATACATAGATTTTGTTCCTCGTGCCTTAAATTCAACATAACACCAAACTACTCATGTTATAATACATTCAAATCTTAAAATATATGCATAAAAACTCATAGGTTCCGTTTTGAGATTACAGCCAAAACCTGTTTAGCCAAACAGAACTCAAAGTCCGGAGTTGTTTCTAAATTTTCACTCAGTAAATTAAAAACTAATAGGATTTTGAAAAAAAATATATATTTCTGAAAATAGAACCTTTAATTTAAACACATTAGTCCAGGCAAATTAGGATCAAATTGAAGGATATTATGTGGATTCAGCATATAATATCTAAGATTTTTGTGGGATTCAATCACAAATATTATATACAATGAGAATATAATGTTGTTCCCGCTCTAAAAGGTGTGCTGTGTACAGGAATAATTAAAACCTGCAGAAAAGTGCATAATTCACTCCCTGTTTTTTGTTATTTTCCTATGTGACTTTGGAATTGTGCATCTTAGGAAAAAAATATTAAGACAAAATTTGTTTATTATAAAATTCTCCACAAGATGACATTCATATAAGACTTTCTAATTATACATTTTTGTTGGTATAAAGCATTGAAGTCGGAAAAAATCTGTAAAAACAGAGTAGTTCTGAAGCACTAAACTGACAGCTACAAAATAGTCCAACCCCAATACGAATGTGGACTCAAGGATCTATAGGGAAAACAAAATATCGAAACTCGATTCGAATCGGTCTGATACTTTCGGCATGAGAGATAATGTTAATTAAGTGCACCGAGAATTGTTATTTAGACCTGGTGCAAATTTTTGCACACATACTTAGAACCCTTAACTATCGTGAAGTATCGTTAGAATATTTATTTTTACTTTTTTAGTAACTTTTGTAGCAATTTTGAAGACCAAAAATCGTATGAAAAATGCTTTTTTATAATAAAATAATTATTTGTATTTAATGTACCAATCACTTTGCTATCGTAGCAGAGACATAAATTTTTTCAAATCAGAAGCATACAAATCACTCCTGAACTTTTTTCTCACTTTTATTGTAAAGCAACGAGAACTTATCTTTGTATTCAATTAAAATACGCATTGTTAATGTATTTTAGTTTTGCTATTGTAAGAGTAATTTACCCAAGTGGTCATTCTTGGAAATCAGAGCTATTGTCTTCATTTTCAGTAGTAAATATTTATATTTTACTATTTATTTCAGAAACAGAAAACAGTGCTCAGTATCAGTACCTAATGATATTTTACCAATTTTTCCTGCAACTTCAGTTCAAATTAGAACTAGCTGCAATAAAAACTTTAAAAGGAACAAAATAAATTCTGAAAAAAATTCCAAACAAATGATCAAGCGAATCCAAAAACTTAATTCCTCAGTATTTTGACAGCTAATTTATATAATTTATTTTAACTTGTTTTTAACATAGGTAATGTATTAATTATAGTATAGTTAATTAAGACATTCTCCCTTTTCTTTTATACAGGGTGTCCCGTTAACAATGGTCCAAACTGAAATTGGTGATAGGCCAGGTGATGAACTATCAGAATTTGGTAACTTTTTCATACCGGATCATAGCGGTTCTCGAGTAACGGCTATTTTTTGAAATTTGAAAAAAATCTAACTTTAAACCAGTTGTTTGCTCACCCTGTCTATAATTGATTTTTGTTTTTTTTACAAATTTTGCATTAAAAAATTCACTTATAGTTTCACTAACTTTACTGAGTAAAATATTTTTAATTGGCATCACCATTTGCCTACAAATCATTAGTTAGTATTGAACTTTGCCAAAATTAATTTTTGACCTCAATCTTCTGATGAGCCCCCTGAATAAAATTCGTATGGCTCAATACAGGTTTTGTATTTCAAAAATTGCCTATTTTCTGTAGTTTCAAAAAAAGTATTAAACTTGCCAAAGCTATGTTTAAATAGACAGTTATAACCGTTTGAACCCAATCAAACAGGTTCAAAATCAAACAAAAATAAAACATTTTTGTTCAAATATTTCGATAAAACTAGAATTTCACTTCAAATATAACTCCGAAAGAGCTGAATTTTGGTGGAGATCTTCGTTTTGATGTCTTACGCATTTCTTAAATAAATACCTTAAATTTTGACAAGGACTTTTAATTATCTGTGGTGAAAGAGTATAAATCCAGTATATTTGAAAATTTTTCGAAAACCATCAGGTTTCTTAAGAAGTTTCTTTGGAAAACATGTAGCTTATAAAAAAGATTTTGAGAAAACGGGGACAAAATGTGTTTTTATACTTTGATGTGGTATTTTCCACACCGTTGCATTTGCGCACATTTGTCTCAAAATTTATTGGTCTAACGGAAAAATGTATCCTAATGGTTTTTTTTAGAATGCTATAAGCTGCAAGTTTTCCAAAGACATTTCTTAAAAAAACATGATGGTTTTCGAAAATTTTTCAAAAATACTGGATTTTTACGCTTTCACCACAGAAAATAGAAGGTCCTTGTCCAAATTAAAGGTATTTATTTAAGACATCAAAACGAAGATCTCCACCAAAATTCAGCTCTTTTGGAGTTATATTTGAAGTGAAATTCTAATTTTATCGAAATATTTGAACAAAAATGTTTTATTTTTGTTTGATTTTGAACCTGTTTGATTGGGTTCAAACGGTTATAACTGTCTATTTAAACATAGCTTTGGCAAATTTAATACCTGTTTTGGAACTACAGAAAAATAGGCAAATTTTGAAATACAAAACCTGTATTGAGCCATACGAATTTTATTCAGGGGGCTCATCAGAAGATTGTGTCAAAAATTAATTTTGGCAAAGTTCAATACTAACTAATGATTTGTAGGCAAATGGTGATGCCAATTAAAAATATTTTACTCAGTAAAGTTAGTGAAACTATAAGTGAATTTTTTAATGCAAAATTTGTAAAAAACAAAATTCAATTATGGACAGGGTGAGCAAAAAACTGGTTCAAAGTTAGATTTTTTTCAAATTTCAAAAAATAGCCTTTACTCGAGAACCGATATGATTCGGTATAGAAAAGTTACCAAATTCTGAAAGGCCACGGCCTGGCCTTTCACCAGTTTTGGTTTGGACCATTGTTAATGGGACACCCTGTATATCAACAGTAAAATATGAAAACAAATATAAGGCACTTGACTTTTTAAAAATATTAGTTTGTGTTATTTTTTTTTGCGTAGGTTGATTTATCCACCTTTAATGGGATTGGCTGGGTTTACCGATAAATCGCTACTTTCCAACACAGGCGACAAGCAGAGAAATAAAACTGGAAGACTTTTCTTTTTTTGATAGCACGACAAATGTGCCTAGATATTATAAGATCTCAAACTCATGTACATATGTTGTTTAGTTATTAATTTTATTGACAAAGTAAGCCAAGCTTAAAACCCTATTTCTTTAATTTTTCATAAATTAAAAAAAAAAACACTTGAGAGACAATATTAAGATATAGAGAACCCACAAATTTTACCGTTACAACTGTTTTTTTTTTTTTTGTTTTGTTTTGGTTAATGTGTTAGTTTTAATACGTAGGTATACGGTGGAAGTTTAATAACAAAATAAAAGTAATTATCTACCCAGTCCCCTTGAGTTTACCATAAGTAGTGACAACGATAATGACATTTTATGTTTGTTTGTTATTAATTTTTGTTTCCACAGTCGAGTTATTTTCTTAGGGAATTCCAAATGCACTACAAATTTTTAAATAAAGAAATGATACGGTTCTAGAAACAAAACATGTTGTATACTACTCGTATAAGGTACACTCCAAAGTGCGAATTAAAATTTAAATTAATTTCCATCATAGTAGCAGGAGGAGGATAAAATTTTAAAAGACTTATGTAGAGTGAAGGAGGTCGTATAGAGGGAGGTGTAGCTCTTCTGTACGAATAAGACTGATTTTATCTCCCGATAATAATATGATTCCTCTGACTTGTTAGAATATTTTACTTGCGATACAGACGAAAACCATATGTTTCTGAAGTAATTTTAGATTCAAAAATTGAAAAGGTATTATTCTTTGTTTCGCTTCGTTTTGTATACTTATAAGAATTTTATGAGTTTTGGCCTTGAATCTGTTAACTGTTAACTAAATGGAATCGGCTAAGGCGATAGTTGTTGTTCATAATGAAGATAATTGCTTTTGCTCCACGTAAGGTGATTATCAAATTGACTATCGTTTTTTTGCTATTGCTTGTAGGTGTTAGCTATTAAGGTGTCACTTTCATACATTTTGCTTAATTTTTTTGAGAAAAATACATAAGTTGTGTCAGCTTCAGCTCCACCACAAATCAAAAAGTGAAAGAAGTCATAAAAGTTAAAATAAGAAATAAGTGAACAGTAATTTAGATATGTACCTATATTATGTACACTCCAAAGCAAATTTTCAAGACCGAGAAATTACTAAAAAAAGTTTAATCGCTCAGAAATAAATCAAGGAATAAAGCAAATATTCTGGAACTTCCTTACCCAATGTACCTTTGGGACTTTCTATTGATATTCCCTAAATAATATTTGTTAAGTAAATACAAAGAAACATTCACAGAAAAAAAATGTCTAAGGTATTTTAATTAAAAAACCAACACACAAAATGTTTAAATAGAAATCAATTTTGCTGGCGGTCCATTTGCAGTGTAAAACAACTCGCCAGCTGCTCCAATTGATTCTATGGGGATTTTCCTTCTTCTCCAGCTCGGGATGGCTTTCCATATACATATGTCCATAGGTCCACATCATTTGTATTTGTTGTTTTGTTGCATAGAAAACAAAAATTGTTCTTAATTTATACAACTATTTCAAGTTGGGTATACTTACATATTTGTACGAATAAAACACAAATTAAATGAACATAATTTTCACATTTAAAAACACAACAGCTGATCAAAATGACATTATAATATGTGAGTGCTGCCAAGCACTCGAAAATTTTAAGTGATCACTTTACGTAGAGCAAAGTTAAGTTGATACTCAAAATTGATGATCAAAACAGCGACAGTCAACTATCGCCTAAGGCCTTAGCCAATTCCCCTCCTGGCTCTAACTTTGTCAAACGGCAATTGATTCTTGAATTTATTATTTTGTATCTACGTTAGTTGTTTTTGCGTGCCATATAACTGTTTTCTCGCAATTTGTTAGACTTTTTTTTACTTTGATATCATTCTTTTCATAAAAAGGTGTTATGAAGTATCATTTTTCCTTTTTTATTGATTTCTGAAATCTCGATTTTTTTTTTCTGAAAAAGACTAAACCCATATTTTAACAAAAACGAATATATTTAAAAATATTAAATTAAGTGCGTAGAAGAGCCAACAATACAAAAAAATAATTAAACCATTAAAAAAAACGATACAATCAAGCAGTGGCGGATCCAGGGGTGGCTATAGGGGCTAAAGCCCGCCCCACAACCGATTCCTTAAATTAATCAAAATGTACATAGCAGTAGATTACATACCGTGTAAAGTTTTTTTATTGGTCTCAAATATTGTTAAGCTGACGCTAAGGCCAAAGCTTGAATATTCATACAAACTATTGTTCATCTAAGGAAAACTATGCTAATAAATGAATTCTTATACTTACACACTTGTTAAGCTGTAAAATTTAATGGAATTCAGACAAAATAACAAGGCTGCGTCTAAACAATTTAACCCGTAATTATTTGATGGGGGCTAAAGCCTTAATCCTTTCGGGACGGAATGGTAAAAGACAAAGAACATTTATATGGAATTGTACAACATCCGTACCGAAAGGGTTAAGGGAATTTAGGATAAATCAAGTTCGGGACTACGAATAATGGACATGTTTAATGCAAAGACAATTATTCCCTTAACACAAAGCCCAGAAAATTGGGACGAAAAAACAGCTCACGACTAACCCCTGAAAAGAATTGGACAAAAAACGTGGTCGTGGTTAAACAGCCAATTCCATAAAACTTAACTTCTTTCAGAGGGTTTTTGGGGCTTAACTCTAGGGATTGTGAAATTCAGAAGTTGGGGCTTAGGATTGAAGATAGAGTCAAATGCAACAGCATTTTACCTTAAAAATTTAGCTTGTTTAACAAAAAAAAAAAAATGCAGAATTGGAGACGTGCAATTTTATCGATATATTTTTTAAGCAGGAATATAAAGTGTAGGTATCAGCAAAATATTGTTTTCTGTGCTCTCCGTCCAGTGACAATTCAAACAAAACTGGTACCTACCCTACTAGTTGATTTGAGTAGTTCAAGAATATGAGTCTCCAGAGGGCCAATACTGCCGAAACACAATGAGCTTTTGCCAGTGAGATTGCATTTTTGTCTCAAACTGAATTTCCAAGGCCAAGTTGAATCTAATAAAATGAAAATTGACTTTCGTTGTCTTTTTTACTTGCGATATGCGTAGTTTAGGGCAAGTTTAGGATTCGTGAAAAAAAAAGAAAAATCTCGAGATAATAATTTTCCCTAACATTACGATGATAGAGAACTCGAAAAAAGTGGGTCTGGCAATTCATTCTGTCTGTCTGGCTGTACCTCGACCTGCAGCGATTTTCTTCAAAGTTTGGACTTAAGCTTATTTGGGGTTTCTCTAGAGGGGAAATTGAAATTTTCTTTTTAGCTTACAAAATAACGGTACCTGCCATACAACCAATATACAAAAATTGCTTTATTTCAAAAACGGATCTAACGATTTTGACAAAAAAAAAATTACGAGGTAGGTACTATAGTTACTATGTATAATGAATATTTTAGTAGAAAAACAAATTATTTATAACGGTTATTAACGGTACCTGTCATAAAACCGATTTTTTGGTTTTCAAATTTTTCGATAACGGCTAAACCGATTTTAACCAAAAATTTTATACAAGAGGTCCTTTAGAATTTTAACAATTTTGAATATAAAATTTTTCAATTTTGGAAATTCAATATCTTGAAAACGAGTTAATTAATTTTTTTTCAATTTTGTTAGTCTAAGAGCCGGCATCAAATTTTGGGAGTGGAGTGATAACCAAAATTGTATTTTAATAAATACTAAAAGTTGGCATACCAATTTTTTTTTTTAAATGTTCCAGAATTCATATACATACAAAATTAATTTTTATAAAAACCGCTCTAATGATTTTTAATTTTTTTTTTTCATAAATTCATATTTATCAAATAAATCAACTGGCATCCTTTTTTTTAGCTCCTTAAAGCTCCTTTTAGCTTATAAATTAACAAATTTATAGTAATTTTTAGTACTAATTTCAGTATTGTTTTTTAAACTTTTATGTAATGATATCATAATGTTATGGAACCAAAACATATGCACATTAGGGTGGTCCTTATAAAAGTCATTGCCTTATTTTAAATGACGCACCCCCCTAATTTGTTCTAAATAATTAAAAAAAAAATCCTGTAAAATTTTAGCTCATTTTATTAACGTTAACCCGGCCCCAAGAAAATTGAAATTTTTGGGCACATGTAGTTACTTTTATCATGTTTAAAAAAATGTATTAAAAAAAATTTTACAACATTTATTAAAACTAAAATTAAATAAAAAAAATGTTTTTGTTTAAATGGCTATAAATAGGGAAATAACTGTTTTTTACAGATACATTTTTATAAATATGACAGAAGTGAATACATGTGTTCCAAAAATAAATTTTTTGTATCATCTTCATCATTACCAATGTTAAGATTTTTCAAATTTGGATTTACAAAAATACATGGGATCCCCCATATAAAACTTCAGACGTCTGGGGAGCCGGGTTAACGTTAATATAATGAGTTAAAATTTTACAGGAATTTTTTTTCTAATTCAAATAAGAAAATGACCCTTATAAGGACCACCCTAATGCACATTGTCAACTGTTCACGAACAGAAGAAATAAGTGTAGGTATTTCTATGTATATCATAAGCACTATGCGAATACATTCAGTATGCAACAGCAAAATAAAGTTCATTAAACAACAAGAGTTCCGTACACCCGAAACATGCTGCCCAACTAAATAAAAACTAACCTCGAACTGCTACTGCAGGTTAAGAAACTAATGGTGCAGAAATGGCAATGTGTTTCGCGTATACGAAATTCGAACCTTAAATAAATGAATTATGTTGAAGGTTGTCGAATAATCAATTTTGATTATTATCGTTTGTTAATTATTTATTGCTTATGTTAACTATTTTTAAGTATAAATATTCCCGATTTTGGGACAATAAACTATTCAAACAAGAATTGCCAAACTGTTCGTTATTTATTGATTAGCTATCCCCCCCACCAGTGGTAAGGTGGCTAACCTTCGTTTAGGCAAAAGAGTCTCAGCGTCAATAGTCAACTTCAAGCTAAGTTAAAGTTTTTAGTTACGAGTGCAAGTTTTGTGCGATCCTGTCGTGCCCATTTTGTGTACTTGATTTTATTTTGTTAAGGGTCAATTTTTCAATTGCCACTTAAACCTCAGATAGTAATTCTTCGAATAAAACAAAAATTTTATGCCGTTTCTATAGTATTTATCCCTCTGATAGCTTAACTGATAATTGCAAAATCGGCTCTAATAAAGGATAATTCTTTTTTTTTGTTAAACATGTGTTTAGTATTCTCAAGGGAAAAAATTGAACTTTCATAATAAAAGAAAAAAGTAGACATTATACGTTATAATGTGTAAATTAGAAAAAAATCTAAAATTGAACCAGAGCTCAGCCCACCCTCTTTTTGTTACACGTTGATACAAGGGTGCTCATCAAGACGAAATTAATTTCTTAATTTATCTGGAAATCAAGAGAAATTTACCAAGAATACTTATAACTGGTGCTTTATCTTCAACGGTACAAATATCAGAGGGAGCAGTAAATTGTCATGATTTTTTTTATTTAAAGTGTGAGTTCACTGTGCTAATAAAAAAAAACAAGATTTTTCGAATAAAAATTCAGTTTTTGTAATTTTCTTCGGAAACCATTTTATTTTCAGCATTTAACCAAAAATTAATGAGTAAATTAATGAGTATAAATACAAAACTGAAAACAAGATTAATATGACCTTACTAACATACAATTTTGAATAAAAAATAATAAAGAACATATTTTTTCAATTTAAAATTTGAATAATTTTTTAGGTATTTAGTAGTAGTAGTTTTTTTTTAGAAAATTTAGAAATTGGTAACAACAATTATCTGGTATGAAAATACCAAAAACTTACAAAAATGTCAGTTTGTCTGAAGTTATATATGGATCGATTTTTTAAAATGGCGATTTTAAAATATTTTAACTATAAAGATTTCACCAGTCGAGTTAAAATATAATCGCATATCAAAATTTATATTGAACAGAGTTTATCATATTTCTTTTGGAAAATTCGATTTTAAAAAAACAGATTCAAGATTTGCTTATCAAATTTAAATTTTAAACTCGCAATTAAAAATGTTCTTATAATAACCACTGCAACAATTTTTAGTTTTATTTTTACTTTAAAATAATATTTGCTGAAGAAGTAAGATAGCGTACTTTTTTTTAGCTCAAACCATGAAAAGAGCCGTTTAAACAATTTAAAGAATACCCTTTCAGCTTTTGGAGATCATGGAACATTAATTAATTGCTAACTTAGATACCTACAACGTCGCTGAACAAAGTTATAGGTACTTGCTAATTTATCCAAAGTGCATCTTTACCTCCAAGACTATATTGATGCTAAGGTTCTCATCGAAAAAGTAAGGAAACAGCGGTATTTACTAAACAAACAACCTGAACCTACAAAGATCCCATCGTTGATCATTTGTTAGGTAAGTGAAATAATATAATCAAGAATCAAGAATAAAAATAAAGATTTTAGCGGTGACTTCGCTGATTACAGAAGATTAGAGTTTCAAGAACACTAGGTAGTAATCACTAATGAAAGTAGATCAGTTAAAAAATACATTCTGTGGTGATCAACCAGATAGAGTGTATGGCTAATTGAGGAAATGTAGTACAGTTAATGTACCTATATGTATGTAAGATAAAGTTTTGTTTATAAATTGAATTCTTATGAAATCATCTCATCTCCGCTGATATCAGAAACAAATTAGAAGTATAAAGAGTAAAACCAGTTATCTAAATGAACATGAACAGACGATCTACCTTATTAAAAAATTAGGGACTCTAACAAAAGCATTCCTACTTCTGAAAAGATCAGTCAAAATGTTTAGTGTTTCATGGTAAATAATATTCAGGGGAAAGATCCGAAAATGCATAATGAGAGTAAGTTGGATTCAATTTCAGTTTTATGTTTTGCATGAATTAATCGACAGCAAAACAAAAATATTCTAATACCTACTGCTCCAATTTCTAAGCGCACACCACTAAGGTTCACTGCTCATAGAGCTCACAAAAAAAAAAATCATGAAAATGAATCAGACTTTGGTAACGTCCGTCGCTTCAATGCCAGTTTCAGAGGAACCAGTAACGAAAAGTCTCTCTATTATTCAAATTACTCTCCAATCTGGGTCATTGGGAAATAAGAGGAGTTAGACAAGAACCGAATCTGCACCATATATGCCAAGAACCCCATCACATCATATCTGCAGTAATGAGTCGTTCCGAAGCTTTATTTAGTTCTTTTCATCGTCAAGAAATTATCTGATCCTAACATTATAATCGGTGGGCTCTAGATTCTCTTGCAGAAGCAGAAGTCAATTAAATGTTGTTTCAGATCTCACCTGGAACTGAAAGTAATGTTAAATTAATTTGAGTTCAGCTACAAGATGACTCTGAAGAGATAATTATGATCTTGATTAACGAAAAAGAAGGAGGAAATGATGCGAATATTATACACACAACCCAGGCGAACTTTGGAAAATAAAAACAAAAAACGGAAAAGGATTTTGATGTCATTTACCTATGATGCGAATGCGAATGTGAATTCGAACCACACGCTTCAAATAGTTATCTGTGTTACTGGGTCACCGATAATTTGCATCTTAAATGGGAAATGGACTCCCAAGTCTGATTCCAAACATACACAAGACAGTCAATTGTTAATTCCATATAAGGAGAGATGTTGACACCATAAAAATATAGGACCCAACGCGACGCCATCCAAAACGACAATAACAACTAACAACCACAAGCTCAACAACAACAAGATAAATATGGATTGAGAAATGGAAATTAGCTTAGAGTTTAGACCAACACCATAATATGGATGCTCACGCCAATCGAGAATCTAATTTTTGTGTGGTTCCAGTATTAGGGTCAGAGTCGGTGAATCGAATTGATTCTGAACAGAGAGGAGGAAAACAAATCAATGACCGGCTTTCTGTTTTCTTGTTCGATTGTACCTGGATTCAATGATGGTTGGTGATGGCGGTTTAATAAAAACGAGTTTTTCTAAGACAGTTTTATGGTCTTACAATGGTGATGGGTTTATTGGTTGAACTGGTTGGTTCAGTGGCAATGCAAGTGAATGGAGGAAGAATTACTATTTGGCATTCTACCGGGATTCTCCACACATTCGAGATTAGCAACGCTGCAGAAGCTGATGTGATTTGAAACGACGAATGGCGATGACGCCACTTCAATTTGTACTAGCCCAAAGATGTATGATGGTGTGTTTCTGTGTGTGTGAGTGGTGTACAAGAAATCGGAAGGCCAAATGGAAAGCTAACCTGTGACATTGGAATTACAGAATTTATTAATTTTCTATTTTGATATTGATTGGTCTGCATAAGAAAAAGGAAATGAATTATAAAAGCAATCAACCAATTAGCAACAAATCGTGAATAGGTAGGAATGTTAAAGAAACAATGTAGAATATTTTTGATCAATAATGCATTCTGTAAACAACTTTAGGCTTATAGGCCGATAAGTATTAGAGTTAAAAAATACATCCACTGGATGATACCTGCATATTAGATATACACACATACTAGGGTGGTCCTTATAAAGGTCATTGTCTTATTTTGAATGACCCATCCCCCTAATGTGTTCTAAATAAATAAAAAAACAAAATCCTGTAAAATCTGAGCTCATTATATTAACGTTAACCCGGCCCACGTATTTTTGTAAATCCAAAATTGAAAAATTTTAACTTTGGTAATGATTGATAAAAATAATTGAATTTTGGCACACATGTATTTACATTTGTCCTATTTATAAAAATTTATCAGAAACAAATTTACAACAGTTATTTTCCTACTTACTACTTAATAAATGTTGTAAAATTTGTTTTAATACATTTTCTAAAACATGATAAAAGTTACTTCATGTGTGCAAAAATTCAATAGTTGGATGTACAAAAATACATGGGATTTCCCATATAAAACTTCAGACATCTATGGGGCCGGGTTAACGTTAAGAAAATGAGCTAAAATTTTACAGTTTTTTTTTTTTATTTATTAAGAACAAATTAGGTGGGTGCGTCATTCGAAATAAGACAATGACCTTATTAAAGACCACCCTAATACATATACATTAATAAAGTTTTGGTAAATGTTGTTAAATCATATATAACAGATCATATGTTACAGGTTTAGGTACTTTGAATGTAAATTACATACATTTATGAAGAGGTTTTTTATTTTTTTTAAATTTAATTTTAAGTATACACCGAACCAAATCCTTACGTAAATATAACGAAAAATTATATTGTTATTCAAATTCAGCCGATGCTGCACATCGTTAACTCAATAATTTTGTTACTATATTTATTGTTAATAAAGCTAATCTTTAAACAACATATATTTTCTTAGGGCCAGTTTTTCAGTGCGGGGTTAAAGTTAAACCCAAGTTTACACACCAAATTTTGTGAGTTAACTCTAAATTATCGCAACAAATGCTTTTAATATTTCATACTTCGTGCTTTTTAAGACTTTCTGCATTCATTCTCCTCTTTTAAACTGCTTTTTTACGCGACTATAGACAAACCTATTTCAGGGGTTTACTAAGCCAGGTTTAACTTGCCACTGAAAAGCTGGGCCGTAAAAGCAGTTAAATTATTTGATTAGTCAACGCAAAACTGCAAAACTTATTTGTATCTACCCTTATTAATTGCTTGCGTTGAGTAAATAAACTTTGTTAATTAATTAACGTAAACATTTTTCGTTGAGTAAATGATTTCATTTTCTATGTCAACGAATGAAGCTCATTAGTACCTATACCTAAAATTTAATGTGTCTATTAATACAAAACTATTTACTTCCTAGTACAGGTAAAATAGGACATATAAAACGAAAAAAATTCTTCCCTCATGAAAGTTGGTGAGAACGTTTAGTTTACCATACAAATGAAAAATCAAAAGAGTCTATAAGAATATCTTGTAGGGAAGGGTTTTTTTTATAGGGAGAGAGTGGGGGAGATTTATGTGCATCAAAAGGAAAAAACGACTTTGGTAAAATCTATATGCATATGGATATGGCACATGATTTCCAAGTACTTTTTAATGATGAATTTAATGAAATTCATTACGACTACCGGAAAGAAAGTTATAGTTCTTTTTATGTAAGTATGACTATATTTTCAGTAGATACGAAGTACGCATAGGAAAATATTGCCGAAAACCCTTACAAGTAATGGTACATTGATGAAACTTGGCATTAATATTGCATTTCTTCTGAAAAACAAATATTAAAATGAGTTCAAATACAAATAACTGTTCTTTTTTGAGGGGAAGTAAAAAGTGTGCATAACAGTTGTGAACAAAATGCTATCCTCATGAAACTTGGTATTAGCGTTGAGAGTGTCACGAGAATCAAGAACTAAAAGAGTCTTTGCAAATATAATTTAGTAGGGAAGGGTATTTTTTTGCGGGTTAGATAAAATGTGGAATTTTAACTGAAATTTTAGTTTGGTATATTTGATTTATTTTGTACATGGTTTAAAGGTATTTTTCAACGCTGAATATAAAAAAGAGGTAAAAAAAAAGATGATATGAAAAGATAAAAAAAAAAAAGTTTTATTTCTTTTAATGTGAAGATGACCACATTTGCCGTAGAACAGTTAAAACACTACCCAATTTATCTAACCCTCAAAAAACTAAACTAAACTTAACTAAACACTTATACCAAGTTTTATGAGGACAGCATTTTGTTTACAACTGTAATGCTCACTTTTCACTTCCTCGCAAAAAAACACCCTTTTACTTTAGATATTTGTATGGACTTTTCTTGTTTTAGTTCCCATGAGAAATGGAACATTTATAGCAAGTTTCATCAATGGGCCATTATTTTAAAGGGTTTTCAGCAATATTTACCTATTATTATATGAAAATATATAGTCATACTTTTGTACATAAAAATGACAATAATTTGTATTCCGACTGTCGTATCTTCTTATTTTAAATGTCTTTAGATTAACCATTAACAATTATTTTGAAATCATGTGCCATATGCATAGATTGTAAACCAAAGTCATTTTTTGATGCACACAAATCTTCCCCCACTTTCGGCCTAAAAAAACACCCTTCCCTATAACATATTTTATAGACTCTTCGATTCATATGGTAAATGTAAGGTTTTCATCAACTTTCGAACGATTTTGTGTACCTACTAACTTACCAGATCTATAGTTATTTTACATTAAACGACAAAACGTGTTATTGTAGGATGAACATTTTTCTTTGATTTAATTTGAATAGCGCAGTCAAATTAGACATTGAACCCGACAAAATTTTGTACAGGTATATTTTTTAGTGGAAATGTTTAGAACAGTGTCCTTAATAACATGTAAAAAGTCCCAAGCAATCCGCGTTGGCGTACGACCACAATCTTGAAAAAATGCAGCCATCTTGCACTCTTTGTTTGTGACAATATCTCTGGAACTTGTTGCCCTAAAAAGACCATTCAAATGTCGAAGACAGCCAAGATGCCGCTAATAGGCAGAACGCTCCATTCAACTTGGAAGATGATGGCCAAAAGTTCCGTCCACCCGACCTAACCGAAGTGCGGCTGGCGATATCCAAACTTAAGTCGTACAAGGCTGCTGGTGCGGATGGCTTACAAGCCGAACTATTTAAATCAGCGGGAGATGAATTGGCTAGGAGCATACACCAGCTCATCTGCAAAATTTGGTCGGAGGAAAGTATGCCCGATGAATGGAACCTCGGTATAGTGTGCCCCATCCATAAAAAGGGAGATGTTCTGAAATGTACCAACTACAGAGGAATTAGTCTCCTAAACGTCGCTTATAAAATCTTGTCGGCCATCCTGTGTGACCGCTTAAAACCTTTTGTCAACGATCTGATCGGCCCTTATCAGTGCGGTTTTAGGCCAGGCAAGTCAACCGTCGATCAAATGTTCACACTACGATAGATTTTAGAAAAATCCCGGGAATTCCAGATCGATACACACCACCTTTTTATCGATTTTAGAGTCGCGTATGATAGCGTGAAAAGGGACGAATTATACAGAGCCATGTCGAGTCTTGGCATCCCTGCCAAACTCGTCCGCCTGTGCAGGATGACGATGGAGAAATCTCGCTGCTCCGTCAAAATTGGTAAGAACACCACCGATTCTTTTGATGTTGACAAAGGATTGAGGCAAGGCGACGCGTTATCATGCAACCTATTCAACATCGTTCTTGAAGCCATTGTACGCAACGCACATGTCAACACCAGCGGTACAATCTATCAAAAGTCCGTTCAATTGCTGGCATATGCGGATGACATAGACATTGTCGGCAGAACGTATCGAGCTGTGGCAGGGGCATTTGCGAGCATTGAATCGGAGGCGGCTAGAATGAGATTGTCGGTTAATGAGGACAAGACGAAGTATATGCTGTCATCGAGAGAGGAATCTCAACATCGTCGACTCGGGCAAAATATCACGATGGACAGATATAACTTCGAAGTTGTCAAGGACTTTGTCTACCTGGGCTCCACTATTATATCGCAGAATGACATCAGTGCAGAGATCAAGCGAAGAATTACTCTTGCCAACCGCTGTTTCTTCGGTCTAAGAAGGCATTTTAGTAGTAAGGCCCTCTCTCAGAGAACCAAGGAGACTGTATACAAAACCCTAATCATCCCGGTCCTGCTTTATGGGTCAGAAGCATGGATTCGGATAAAAATCTACTAGGGTGCTTTGAGAGGAAGATTCTTCTTGTGATTTTCGATCCGGTGTGTATCGAAGGAGTATGGAGGAGAAGATTCAACGACGAGCTATACGGGCTATACAGCGACGTTGACCTGGTCAAAAAGCTGAAAATAAAGCGGCTGAGATGGTTGGGGCACGTGGAGCGTATGGACAGCAAAGCACCTGCCCGACGAGTCTTCGAATCCAACCCCGATGGGGTACGCAGCAGAGGAAGAACCCGTACCAGGTGGCGCAATCAAGTGAATGACGACATCAAAGCACTCGGTGTGCGCAACTGGAAGCGGCTAGCTAGGGACAGAGCTGGCTGGAGGGTCTTGTTAGTTGAGGCCGAAGCCCATCCTGGGCTGTGAGTGCCATCAAAAGTAAAGTAAGTAAGTAAGTAAGTATATAAGAACGATATTATTGAAAAAATAGACTTTCTATCATTTTTTGTTAAGAAAATAGAGTTAAGACTTTTCAGAGTTTCAGCTGTCATCGAACACGGAATTTTAAATCATCTTTTTTTTTGTGAATTTTTATGTGACCAATTATTTTGAATTATATTTCGAAGTTTTTTTTTGTAGGCTTTTAATTGTTTTCTTTAGTGCAAATAAAACAAGTCTATTTCATCTTTTCCTTTCATCGTTATCAACGACTTCTTCAGGGGTGTTTTCGTAGATTTATTTTGAATTTAGTGATTTTTAAATAATTTAATTATTTCGTTTTTTTAGTTATAAAATTCTACAAACAAATTAAAATTAAGTAGACTTATAACTTTTTATACTTTCAATAAATTATATATAAAATTCCTGAAAGTCAACACTCTGTGATAATTTTTTTTTTGTTCTTAAAATGTAAAAGCATCTCTAAAGATATAGAATATTTTATCTTTTTAGTGAAGATGCTTGTTGGAAACCTTAACGTACATATTTCCATTGAACACTTATAACGATACAGGGTGTCCCATTACCAATGGTCCAAACTGAAACTGGTGAAAGGCTAGGTCATGACCTATCAGAATTTGGTAACTTGTTCTGTTCATACCGAATCATAGCTGCATTTTGGTGGAAAGTTTCATTTTCATGTCTAACGCATTTTTTAAATAAACACCTTAAATTTGAGCAAGGACTTTCGATTTTGTAGGGTGAAAGGGGAAAAGTGCTACAAAATCGAAAGTCCTTGTCCAAATTTAAGGTATTTATTTAAAAAATACGTACATCAAAATGAATCTCTCCACCAAAATGCAGCTTTGTCGGAGTTATATTTGAAAAGATATTCGAATTTTATCGAATTACTTGAACAAAAATGTTTTACTTTTGTTTTATTTTGAACCTGTTTTATTGGGTTCAAACGGTTATAACTTTCTATCTAAGCAAAAAACTGGTTCAAAGTAAAGTTTTTTTTTAATTTCGAAGAATAGCGGTTACTCGAAAACCGCTATGATTCGGTATGAACAAGTTACCAAATTCGTATAGGTCAGGACCTGGCTTTTCACCAGTTTCAGTTTGGACCATTGTTAATGGGACACCCTGTATATACGAAGTGGAAGACATACTTTATACTTTTGAACTCTAATGCATTGAAAGAAAATAATTTTTGATTTACCTAAACAATTTTGAGGGATATATTAGATGATAAAAACGACACCTCAATTTCCGTCATATGTCATGTAAGAAGTTGCATCATGCATCAATCAATTTGGCACTCAGAATTTTTTCACAGCCCAAACACGGAACCTCAGTTAAAAAAAAAACTGTTACTTCATGGTATAGCAGGTGTACTTTCATGCAATATTATAAACGACCGACGACTACGACGAAGAAATCAAGTGTCTAAAGCAGAACATTTACACCCAGCAGAACAGGTAGAAGAACCTCAGCTCAGATGATGTTGAAGATGCTAGCCATCACAGTATGCTTGGATCTGTTTACATTTTTATTTGTCCCGCTCTCGGTCCTATCTAATGTCCCACCACGCTACCAGCCGCCGCCGCCATCAGGGAATCGTTCTTGGATGGAAACAGTTAAAATAAAACCCTCAAAACTCATCAAGACAGTTGTCATCTTTATGCTTCTGAAGGTTCTCTAATGATCTTTCCTCCAAGTTCCCTTCTCTTCGTCTCCCACTTTTTATTTATTGTCGTGCTTTTCAATTTTCCATTATGTTCGTTTTGTTGTTCTTTTTTTTTTTTTGTTTGTCAGGTGAACACGACAAAGATGATGATTATGATGGAATTCAATTAAAATTTGTTTTGTGGCTCTATTCACTTTTACCAGACTAGAATGCTCTATGTATGTCGACAGTGTGGATAATCTTTTGGAAGTCAAAAAATTATATCCCTATTTTACACTCAAAGAAAACTAAAATCACTTTTTATAAGCCTGAATACTAATTATACAGGGTGATTCGCATAGGTTCTGGCAAGAGTGTGTACATAAGGTTATGACAGTAACGAAAATCATATGAAAGGAAGGGTCAATTCCACCCCTTTAAGTGGGAGGGGCAATTTTCTAAAAAGAATAACTTAAAACTGAAAAATAATTATCAAAAAAACAATGTAAATACTGCCAATGTCATGTTATACCTTTTCTAAAGCCATAAATCGATTCTTTTATTTTCTTTTTAAATAAAGTGAACAATTTTTAAAATTTTTTGTGTTCAGGAAAACTGGAAAAAGAAATAAAATCAAATTGTATGTTTTAATAATTACAAAACAAGTTGGTACACTACAGCACAATTTAATTTTTATTCGAAATTCGTAAATGGCAGTGCAACTTTTACGCACATACTCATCTTCGGTTTTCTTATTTCTAAAAAGAAACTTGAGATTTCCAACTTATTTAATAAATAACCGGCACTTAGAAAAGTAATAGATTCCCATTTGAGTGACTTAAAAAAACTATTTGAATGCTTATAGTGCATTTTAATTCACATGTGTTTTAGGATGGGTCAAATTGAATGAAGTTCCTTTGATTTGGAGGATACCTACCATACAAAAATAGGTTGCTCGTGGCTAAATCAAAATTTAATTAAAAAAGATTAGCTCAAAATTTTAGCGTTTAGAGGTCTTTGCTATTTTGTTTTTTCCATTCATATTGTATGGAACAAAAGTGGTAAAAACTTTGTAAGTTCATAACTTCCTCACTATTTAACCTATAGGAAACTGGTTGACATATTTAAATACGAAAATATATAGCTACCATGTATAAAATAATCAGTATCTACTTAAGTATGAATTTAACAGATTTTATTCATAAAACATGCTACGGCAAGTACGCATCATAGATTGGTTCAAAAACAAGAAAAAAACTCGTGTAGAAAGGGTGTATGTACTTACGACTAGGCGGAAGGGGAAATTTTCTAAAAAAATTTCTCAAATGGAAAATAAATTATTAAAAAATAACGGCACCATCTCCAATTTTTTTCTTTAGCTTTTTTGAAAGCCAAAACTCTTACACCCTTATTCATATAGAAAAAATTGTTATTTTAGCTCCCGTGTTTAGGAAAACTACACCATGGAATAAGAATGTTCCGGACTCAAATGGAGCAGTAAGCAACTGCCTAAGCACGGGTGCTAAAATTACTGTTTTTTTTTTATGAATAGTGGTGAAATACTTTATTTAAATTTTAAATCAAATTATCTTAGAAAATCTTTTTTCTTCCAAATTTATTTTTTACTCAAATGAGAACAGGCATTTCGGTTTACCTATTGCCCACAAGCTACAAATGAGATATCGCTAAAAAAAAAAGAACAACGTCATAACTCAAAAAACATCAATTTTGACCTAATGATACAGTTCAAACTCATTTTGTATCAGCGTTGTATAATATTTAATTACCCGATTACAAATTATCCATTACTCTTTGAAATATGTAATTAAATAAAATCTAATTACCCATAACGTTTGTAATATGTAATTAAAAAATATCTAATTACCCAAACAAAATTTTTCCATTACATTTTGAAAATGTAATGGCAATGTGTTTTATTTTCATTACATTTTCATATTGGAATGAAAATTTGGTTCCAATAAATAAAAAATAAATGGAAATAAAACACATTGACATTACATTTTAAAAATGTAATGGAAAAAATCAATGTTTCTATTACATTTTCAAAATGAAATGGAAACAAATTTTTTTTCCATTACATTTTCAAATGTAACGGAAAACAAATTTGTTTCCATTACATTAATATAATGTAAAGGAATTAATTTTTTTTTCATTACATTATAAAAATGTAATGAAATTTTTATTTTTTTTTTTTTAAATCTAATTACCCAACACATTTGTAATGGCTAATTAAATATTATATAATTACATATTACAAGTGTAATATGTTATTAGATATTTTTTAATTACATAATAGAAATGTAATGCATAAATAGATATGCTTTAATTACATAACAGAAATGTTATGGATAATTAGATATTACATAATACAAATGTAATGGGTAATTAGATATTTTTTAATTACATAATACAAATGTAATGGGTAATAAGATATTTTTTAATTACATTTTAAAAATGTAATGGATAATTAAATTCTTTTCCATTACATTTTAAGAATGTAATGGATAACTAAATTTTTTTCCATTACATTTTGAAAATTTAATGGGTAATAAGATATTTTTTAATCACATATTCCAAACTTTAATGGGTAATTAGATTTTATTTAATTACTTATTACAAATTTAATCGGTAATTAAAATATAATTAAATTACAAATGTAATTAACTATTTGCAACCCTGTTTTGTATACACTATTTTTTGGCAAAACGTCATATCTAGAACTGAAAAATTAAAGACTATAGAGCATCATTTGTCGTTATATACACTGTCACTTTTAAATATTTTTTTGTGGAAATACTGTTCTTTTTTCATTTACGTAGGGACCTTTAAAGTGAAAACATTCCAATAAATATTTTAAAAGTGTTATATTTTGCGATAAAACTTTAATTAATAGCTCTACCAAAAAAAAAAAAAGTAGATAAAAATGAAGATGATTATGAAATACAGCCATGCAAACTTTAAATTGCAAATTCTGAAGTTTAATGTTTTTTGAGTTATGACGTTGGTCTTTTTAATGAGCGATATATATCGTTGGAAAGCTTAGCCCTAGTACATCATTTTTTATGTATGGATACATTGAGATATACAACGTTGGAAAGCTTAGTTCAAGAGCATCATTTTAAAGTGTTTTTCTTATTTTTTTGGTCGCTTATTTTAGCTAACTCCCACTGTTAAGGACAAAAAAAAATACTCGTACGTTGGTAAACTCCATAGTGCCTAATCATTTTCATAGGTCTCGTTTCTGGTAGACCAGGTCCCATTTATTTTTGTCCATTCTTCTTTTAAAAAAAATGGAGAAAAAATATTACAAATTAATTTTTTTTTCAAAATTGTATGAAATTAAGTAGTGACTTAGCTTTTTTTGTTAGATGCTCTTAGCTTTTTTTCGAATGGAAAATTCTGGAAGTTTTTTTTATCTTTTTGAGAAATTCAAAAATTGAGTAGTTTTAGAACATTATGCTTTACGGCACAGTAATGAGCATGTTTTGGACATGAAATCGCGATTGCCAAAAATGCCAAAATTCCAAATCCTTAAATCTCGGATTTTTAAAATACCGAAAAGGAGTATGAAAAATCACACGCTTTAATTAAATACCAAAAAAGACGGAAAGATTTGTTTTTCGCCGTGTATTTATAAATCTATTGAATATTTTTTATTATGCAAAGAATGTTTGAAAATAATGATGAAGATAGAGTGGAAGTGAACTTTTCAGGTGCTAATGTTGGTTCAACGGTATTTGTGCAAAACATCACCCATTGCGCATGCTCAACAGCAGCACAGTAAACGAAATATCTTCCAGCAGCAACTATACTACGACAACTACTATAAAACATGAACGGTTTGTATAATTACTGAATGAGTAATTCATCGTTAAGGTAGTTTTCTTTGCTTAGTAATTAGGGAGCCGCGAGTGTCGTTTCGAATAAATATATATATACGTATGTAATGTTGTGATATTTGCTTTTGTATGAATTTACCAGGGTTGTTCGTTGTACCATTAGACTATCTATATTAAAGAACAGTGGAAGAATGACAAATATTGGGCCGAGGAATGACTTAAGTTTAACGGCACTCAGGCTCATGTTTGTCTGGAGTTTTGAGATAAGAGTGCTATAAAAAATATAATAGAAAGACTCACGAAGATACTTAACTCAAGATAAAACGGCTTCTTTGAGAGATTCATCGCAATTGTATAAGTATGACGGATTGGTAAATTTGTATGACCTATTTTACGTTCAATGTGTCGAATTTTGTCACTCCCTTGTATAGAATTCTTTTTTTATTTGATTTAATCTACCTGTCCAAACGAACCATTTGAAATTCTAAGTTTTAGGAAATGAAAGAAAAAGAACTGGATAAGTAGGTAATGAGAACTTTAATTATTTAATTATTCATTTTAAAGTTAGCTCTTAAATGTTAAATTATGTCAGGAAAACTCGCCTATGTAGATGAAAACTAACCTATGTAATTACAAGCACTAGGTTGGTGGAAAATATTAAAGAGATGAGACTTAAAAACTAGCGTAAGGACTAGCGTCTAAGGACTTTAACTGACTTTTTGGGTCCTCTGTGCCGTACTTAGGGTATTCTCAGTCACCAAACAGGTGCTAGTATATCAACAGTTTTCTTGGACAGCAGTTCCTTCTACCAAAACAATGTTGGAAAAAGTCTAGAATGAATTATGAAAACAAAACATTTCAAAATTTTACCAATGCCGCTGAAAGGTTCTAAATGTTACCGTTAAATCATAAAATTTCCAACACTTCAACACTTTTTTGAAATAAAATCAAAGATGGCAGCCAAACTTCAAATTTTGCCTAAAATCAGAGTTATGATGGTTTCGAATAAAAAAAAGATTCGAGGTGGAACAAACTGCTAGGCAAGGCCGTAGCACAGATCCCTGTGATCCCCCCGAAATTTTTCAAAATGTGTTTCTTGCTCCTACTTTCCTCTTGAAATGATATGACCCATCTTATGTTAGTGATTGTCATCAAATTCGATAATAAATTGTTTTCCACAAAAAATCTATAAAACACGGGAGTAAAAGTAAGTTCGGAAAACTAGTTAATTGGTTGGCTATTTGCAAAAAAATTATTTTACTTTGCCGTTTTAATGACCAATCTTTGCCCCAATTTGTTTCAAAACCTTAGGTTTACAGTGATGTTGTTGCTGGAAGTAACTAACATGTGTTCTAGTACGTTGTGTTCTTTGTCTGATTTTACCGTGTTGATTTCGTGTTTTTCGAGACATCCAAACAAAAAAAAGTTAACTAATTTTCATCTACAAATCTCAATTTAATATTGCAAATACGATCTTTACGTTTTGAAAAAAAAATTAGTTTGTTAGTTGTTTTAGCTTGATAACCCTTCTCATTTTGCTTTGAATTCATTTTTCTGTTTTGAAACAGGCATAACACACCTAATCAAAAACAGGTTGGTTCTTCCCGGCATTAAAAAACACCTGTGTTTTTAATTAGTGGAGGCTTTAGTAGCGTCACACGAAGAGTTTCTAATGCCATTACTAGTTTATTGGTTTAGCCTAGTACGTTGCTGATGCGAAACGAAATTTTCGTGCGGTCTCAAAAAAGACAACGAAATATTAACGAAAACACAGTGGAAAAACATTCATGAAGAGTTTTACAATTTGCAAATTAATAAAACAAAATATAACGCAAAAATCCAACAACAGCTGTGGTGTAATGAAAGTAACAACAAATAAAAGCACGAACAAACCCAAATGTCATTTTCCTGCACACAATTTATTGTCAAATCAATTAATTCTGTGCGAAAACAGAGTGGAGTCTTGTCAAATCAATCTGGTATAATTATCCATTTCGCTGGTTGAACAGCGTACCACAGAACCAAAAGCACAAAGAAGTTTTTCGTTTATGATTTCGTCATGACATTTTTGTTTCGCATCAGCAGCGTACTAACCTAAAATATAACAAAATACGGTTATTTTCATGTTTAGACTGGAATATCTGAAATCAGTGCATTAAAAGCTTTCGTAAAAATAAACACTTGTACAAAATTTTGATTTGGAAGAATATGTAATTAATGAGTCATTAATCTTGCTTAAAAACAATGGCGACAAATTTTTAACATTTTTCTAATTCTTTAACAGTTTACCAACATTTAAAATTTTTTTTATCTAGTATCATACTAAGCCAATTTCCTTCATAAACTTTAGCTGAACACGTCCAAAAAAGTGACAGCTCGTGCAAAAAATTCACAAAATACCTGATTTTGACATTTAAAACGCCAAAGTGTCATGGATTTAGTATGATACTAAAAAGATTAAATAGCCTTTTGATGATTTTGACTTTAGTAAAATGTTGAAGATAGTACAATGCTAAATTCGTTTAAAATTAGCAAAATACAATTTGTAACCTAGTATCATACTAAAAAATGATTCAACATCGTACTAAATCGACTAAAATTTTGCGCCAAAGTTTTTAACGAAGCCCAACTTTCTGATATCTAGTTTAATTCAAAAATTCAGATTAAAAATTAAAATAAAAATTTTTTTCAATTTTTTTTTCTCGTGATAACACTTGCAGTTAGGCTGCATAGCTTTCGCTCTGTTATATTTAACATTGAAGGTTTTGAATACTTGTGTTGGCTACCACCGAGTATTACATTTGGCTGTAAATATTGCAATTTCATGGCTGCCACACCAATCATCAGATTCCTTTTAGTGGTGCTTAGTCTATAGTTCCAATTTTAATTTATAAATTGTTTTTGCCGTCAACTGGATTCGAACCTAGATCAAGCTACCTCAGAGGCCGTTGCACTACGCATTGCACCACCGAGGTCACCTGATCGTGCCCATCCAAATGAAGGTTTTTCTAATTTACAATTGCATTTGGACAACTAGCATTTTTATAAGCCACACACAAGTTAGATGTTATTCATTCGGGTTCTTTCTTTTTCTCCTCTCCGTTATCACCGCAACAATTCGTTGCATATGTGTAAGGAGGGAAATTGTATGAAAGATTTGACACTGGTCAAGAATTAAATTTCATTCAAAGGTGTTTTCTCGTTATAACACTGGCAGTTAGGCTGCATAGCTTTCGCTCCGTCATATTTAACATTAAAGGTTTTGAATGAACAACAACCACTTGTGTTGGCTAGCACCGAGTATTACATTTGGCTGGAATTATTGCAATTTCATGGCTGCCACACCAATCATCAGATTCCTTTTAGTGGTGCTTAGTCTATAGTTCCAATTTTAATTTATAAATTGTTTTTGCCGTCAACTGGATTCGAACCTAGATCAAGCTACCTCAGCGGCCGTTACACTACGCATTGCACCACCGAGGTCACCTGATCGTGCCCATCCAAATGAAGGTTTTTCTAATTTACAATTGCATTTGGACAACTAGCATTTTTACAAGCCACACACAAGTTAGATGTTATTCATTCGGGTTCTTTCTTCTTATCCTCTCCGTTATCACCGCAACAATTCGTTGCATATTTGTAAGGAGAGAAATTGTATGAAAGATTTGTCACTGGTCAAGAATTAAATTTCATTCAAAGGTTGTTGTTCATTCAAAACCTTCAACATAAAAAATTTTTGTTTGGCTACGGCCTTGCTGCTAAGTGAGGTTAATTTACTTCTGGTCGACTACCGCAATATGTTAAAAACAAATAATAGAATCTATTTATTATAAGAAGCAATCATTATAATATCTATTGATTGCAATTTGTTTCTAAGGAATAAAATACAGTTAAGTTCCAGGTATCGTTATCATCAAATTTTTGTAGGCTGTCTTAATTCACTTTCATAATCACTGACACATAAAGCCTTAACGCCAGCTTACATACCAGACAAAAATTATATACTTTCGAGGGTGTAGTTTGATCTAATCTCTGAAATTAACAATTTGCAATCTTATTGAACCAAAGGTTACACCAAACATAATCTGTCGATTGAAAACAAACAATTTCAACTCCAAGCTGATAAATTGAAGTAAATAGTAACAGTGGCTTAGAAAGGGAGAATCAATCCTCCATATGAGTGTGTATATATACCAGTTATGGCTTTGTTTTCTGAGGTCATTTAACACCAAACATGATCTGTCAATTTAAAACAAAAAAAGTTAACTCCAAGCTGGAAAATTAAAGTAAACAGTAAAAGTGACTTAGAAAGAGGGGATCAACCCTCCCTGTAACTATAACAAAACAAGAATCGACATCAGTTAGGGCTTTGTTCTGCAGTAGTTTCTTTTACTGAATTATTTGCGTTTGGCTATGAAATTTTGGAGGAAATGAGAACCTCGGAAAGTGAAGAAAATTTGAAAAATGCAATGGATTTCGGTTGCTTTATTAGTTTTATCAATGTATAATGTTTACTCGAGAGCGTTCAATTATAGGTATGTGATAACATTCAGTAAAGTCGAAAGGTTAATATCTTGAACCAAAGTTGAACCACTTTTGTACAACTGGCCTTTAGTCTCAAAAAAGTGTACCAATTATCGTTATAAAAAATACCTAACTTCATGTAAAGTCAAACAATACAATGATTCGGTTTTATTTTCAATAAAATTGAAGAAACAGTGGTACACTCGGGCGTATACGCACTTTTTTATATTTTTTTTTAGTTTTTGTCTATTCGAAGCTGATGATTATATTATTTTTACATTACTCTGAAGTCAATCAGCTTGATGATATCAACATTTACTTTCATTTTCATTGTTATTTTTGATTAAATTTAAATTAATGCAGAAAGAGATTTTTATAAAATAGACGCAGTGTTTCGGCTAGTACTTTACAATAAATATGAACATTTACAATTTTAGGCACAGGCAGTGATACTGACAGGCTGCTTGAGTTGTCAGTTTACTTTAATAAAACAAATACACAAATATAATTTATAGACATACATTTTTTACTTACAAATTTCAAATAATTTCAGATGTCTTTAAAACTCTTTAACAAAATTATTTCTTCATTTTTAACAGTTCTGAAATATTGAAAAGAAAGATTGAAATTAATAAATAACAAAAAGTGTTTCTTCACCGAGGTGATATAATTATTACAAATAACGGGCGGTATTCTTGCCCATTTCCGGTCAAAAGAGTGTCCGCTTCAAGGAACATAAAACGTAAAATGTATGTAATATTTTTTTTTTAATTTATTTTATCTGTTTGCAAAATCTGAAATATTGTTTTCTTACAATAACCTTACATCTGACAGGTACGAAGTTTAATCAAAATCAATTAAATGCTCAACTGAGATTAACTCTATGCGTTTCATCCAAGTAAGATGTTGGATGGGCTCATTAGTTAGATACTTACTGAGTATCCAAGAGTATAACTTGTCACGAATAAGTGCTTCTCGTCTAGCCGTTCGGATTCGGCATAAAATTGTAGGTCCCTTCCATTTCTGCCGATAGGCGCACACAGAAAATGGTTGCGAGTTGTTAGTCACTAGGCCCTGGTTCTTCATGAGCCGTTGTGCCACCCGATTAATTTATTTTTTTTTATAGAGTTTGGCATCAAACTCTCTTATCGAAAATGTGCGCATTTGGTATCGATGAATCTCTTTTTAGTTGGATTAGAAATTACCTTTTGGACCGGTCAATACAAGTTGTATTAGACGGATTCAAGTATGAAATCCATAAAATAAATGCCGGTGTGCCCCAGGGCTCCGTTTTGTCTCCGACCCTCTACCTCATATTCATTAATGATATACTGTCCATTAAACTGTTTTGTTGACAACAGTACCCTCAGCTTTTCATACTCCTTTTTAGATTCACATCCATGTCCTTAGGATGTGGATCTTTGACGGCACCGTATGATAAGCTTATAATAAGCTCAATCGCATAGAATTTAATGCTTCAAAAACTCAATGCTGTCTAATGTCATTAAAACGAAACCCACCCCCTATGCCACTATCCATGGGTGGCACTTGCAATGAGGAAATCGAAAAGCTTTCAGTCCTTGGTTGAGAATCACAGACCACCTTCTGTGGAACTATCACATATTTAATGTCGCTGCCAAGTGTTTATATTTTCTTCGGCGATGCAAGAAATGTTGTAGCACTTCTGATCTGGCTGTTACAGCCTTTATTCGTCCAAAACTCGAGTACTTCAAAACCTGTTAGAATGATTTAAAATTAATATTTGTTGGAGTATTGAAAAAGGAAAATGCTAAATGTTATAAAGCCAAGTTCTTTTCCTTAATTAAATATGTTTGTATATTATTGATTTTCTTAAATTAAAATGTACGAAGTTATCAAGTGTAAAATTCTTATCTTTTTCCATTCAAACTTTTTATAATGAAGTTATCAACTGCACGTAATATAAAATCAATCAGCCTACAAAAACCAAAGAGTAGAAAAGTAGAAGATAATCGAAAAAATTATTCTTATAGCTCTTCTTCAAATAACAGTAATTAACGTATCTATGGTGTTTAACCCATGAACTATCATCTATCAGTCAGGCCAATTAAGTTCTTTTCAAAACACGAAATAAATGGCGGTCTACTTTTAACGCATCGTCATCGTTCCAAACATAATGTGTGAGCTTCCCACATCTGATGAGTTCTGCGAGGGGGGAAGTCACACAAGCTCTTATAGCAGTTATTCATATTCTAAAGTTGAACCATATGTAAGACGCGCTCTCAAGACCTCTGTTTTGCTTTTGTTTTTCTTTTTCTAATTCACCTCTGAATTGCCGCAATTTATTATGTCCCAAACCCAAGCATTTTTGCCTCCTTTGTATTCTTTTGTATAACTTTAACTTAGCTTAGCTATTCCACTCCGGAATGGAGAATCAATGCCACCGGTTTGCAAGGCATATACAAAAAAAAAGTAACAGCAGAAAGTTGAACGGAATTTCCCTGAAAACTGAATCGCATAACAATAATAACGAAACGACTGCAACTGACAGAGCGAAGCGGTGGTGCTGGAACTGCGTTGGCAGGAGGTCGGTCGGTAGGTTCTTGGAGCATCCGCTTTCTATACCATTTGGCACGATGGTGTTTGGTGGCTACCGCAAAAATTCCTGTACTATTTTCGAAGAGCAAACGAAGACTTTGCTTGTGCATGTGTACGCATCCATCTTGATTTTTTATTTCACATATATATAGCTTGCACCGCTCTGGCTGTCGTCGTCATATCATTCTACGTAAGTCGTCATTTTCAACGACGCGTCGGTCGTCGTCTATGTTGTGCTGATGAACTTTCATCGTCTTCACAGCGCTGGGGTTCTTTTAGCGTTGCCTACGAAGAAGAACTATAATAGCAAGATGATGAAGGCTAACAACGTGCAAGCTATCCATAGATGGACGGATGGAAGAATAGGCATTACAATAGAAAACGTGTCCGTGATGATGTTGTAGAACAAATGCATGCTAATGAAGAAATCTCCAAATGAACCTCTTAATTACTGTTGGAGCGGAAAAGTTATGAAAACATTAATTTCATAGGCGGGTGTTGGGTTAGGTACATACTCGTGTACAACGTACATATATTTCCATTCTAATATTCTATAATGCTGGTGCTGGCGCTTAACGTGAGAGTTTGAGTAATGAACATTTTGACACACTTTTTTGAGATGCATGTACCTATAGGTAAAAGTACAACAAATAAGCACCTTTAATCATTTGTATCCAATTACAGTTTTGTACCTACCTACCTTAAACTTTTTTTTTTATAAAAATAAAAGAAGAATATGACAAAATCTATCTTTATTTTATAATAGTATGGACATTTATAAATCTTTTATACACGAGCTTCATCCAATTATAATATCATGTATGTCAAAGAATTATAATGAACTAGCGGACCCTGGTCGGTGAATTATATCAGCCCGCGTGCTGCCCAGATGGTACTTTGTCTGCTTTGATGAGAATTGTATAGTTGTCGATTTGCTGTTTGTTTGAAACGGTATTGAACAACTGGACCAACTGGTGGTGATTCTGTAAAAACGGTTCTAAAATAACAATTTGTCGCTCCTCCATCGGCTCGATATATGCTTAACCTCAACAAAATTAGTCCTTAGTCCAGTACATTGATGTGGTTTATAATTGATCATTTAGTATTGGTTTCATAAAGAGCTTAAAACCAATTCCGGATCCTCAAACTATCCGGATATCCAAAGCGGATCCGAAAATGCGAATCAGATCCGGATCCAGGATCCGATATCCGAAATATCCGGATAGTTTCGGATCCTCGGACCCAGATCCGGATCCAGTGTCGGATCATCAGATCCAGTTCCGGATCTGGATCCGGATAGTGTCGGATCCGAGGATACGACACTATCCGGATGTTTTGGAAGTCGGATCCTGGATCCGGATCTGATTCGCATTTTCGGATCCGATCCGCATATCCGAAATATCCGGATAGGTACTTTCAAGCACTAGTTTCATGTCAAAAAAAAATTCTAATTCTAAATTTTAATTAAAACTTACTTACGATGAAAAAGTGATTTTCGACAAGACGTCCTGTGCTGCCGTCCGTTTTGATGGATGTTTGTATATCAAAAAAGAATCTAAACGGTTGAACGGATTTGCTTCAAATTTGGTATGAAGCGTTTTTGCCATTGAATAAGAAGTACAGGAAGCATTGAAGCATTTTTCAAAATTGTGTGAGTCACACAAACACAAATGCATTGACACAGGGTCGCACTGAAGGTAGACGGCTACTTGCTGGGGCGCCCAAAGGAATTGTTTGCTGCGTTTCTTTGCGGGTGGTCAAGTTAAAAGCATGTACATGTAGAAGTACTGGATTATGGTTTTCATCTTCTCAGAAGTACTCAGGCACATACAAAAGGAACATAGCTGTTTCTATGAGCCTTGAAAGAAAAAAAAAGATTTTTTCTAACACAATTTTTTTTTAATTTTAAAATTTTTTTAATTAACAAAGCACGCTTGAAGCAATAAAATAAAACTCACCTGTTACATAAAATTGAAAATGGATATTTGAAAATATAATTTTTAGTTTTAATTTTAATTAAAATGGGCCATCACACACTGGCTCAATTTTAAACTTAACTAAATCCAGACTAACTTTTCCTTCAATCACAAACGGGGTGAGCAAAGCTGGCTGGAAATTCTGTGTACATGAACCGGCTTTAATTGTATTAGTACTCTCAGTTTGAGAATAAAAAAAAAAACTAAATTTCCTTTAAAATTTTCAGTTTTGTATGACAATAGATTTGTGTTTTTTTTTGCCTAGAAACGAACAACTGTGTATTTATTAGTAATTAAACTTTATTAGTCCGCTCAAAACAAGGATGAACATTTTAGTCTTTTCATTTCTCACTCTTCAACTCCCTCGCCTACAAACTTTCATTTCCCCAGTTTAGTCCACATCGAAATTTAGCCTGTGTATGATGGCCTAATAATACTATCACAGATATTTTCCTTAGTCAAATAATTTGAAATTATGTACATTTTATCTCTGTAGTTACATTCCTCTGAAATGAACTATTTTTGTCAATTTAGTTCTAATTAGTAACTTTTCGTTACTTCTTGAAGCAGTAGAAAAAAAATCTTGCAGTTATTTGAGCTTTTTTTACGTAAACAAATTCAATATAACTGGACACAAACACTTCTTGACGAAGAACAAAACCTACACGATAGACAGGGTAACCACAAAAATAACTTACAAATATTTTCTATTTATTTCTATATATATCCAAAACTAAAACGTAGAAAATAACTCTGCACTAAGGGCGCTCAACGGTTTTGAGCGCCTTGCCATTTCCCACAAAAACTAATACGTCACTGTAAAAGAATTTCTCATTTGACAGGTCAGTTTTAAAAAATTACATGATGAAATTATATTTTTATTTTCAACAAATTTGATTTTTGTATGGAAAAATACCATGAAATATCATTTAAAAAGTATTCTAAGATTATGTATTTACTTAACAAACATCACCTCAAATTACTTTTTGTGTTATATAAGCCAAAACTTACTTGTGAAATGTAAACTTTTTTTTCTCCTTATTATAGGTGTTTTTACAGGATTTAACGCAGCACCGTAATTTTTTTTATATTTTTTTTTTTTAAATAAAATATATCAATAATCACTTTTATTTCACTTTTTTATTTAGTTTCAAGGTCTATTTTTCGTTAATTTACAATGTGAAAATATTAACAGACTTTTTTTCAGCTAGGCAAAATGACAGGTGAGTTTCAATTTTTTTTTAATTTTATTTTAATGCTTCACTCACGTACACTGTATATGTGAGAAAAGCCTCTTCCTCTGTTTCTTATTCAATGGTTTTTATGTACATGATTGCCTAGAGGAGAAATTCCAATTTTTATCTAAGCTCATCTGGAACAAGGAGCTGCCATACGACGATGTCAGTTTTATCAGTTTTTTTCGAAAACGACTAAAACGATTTTGATTAAACTTGATACAAATAATATTTAGATTTTATATGAGCAAAATGGGAACAACGAAAATAAATGTTTGAGTTTTTTTTAGCAATATCTCATCAATGGTTTGGTAGAGTTTCTCATAATTTAAGTTTAGATGAAAATTCAATTTTCATACAATTGTCATGTAAAAGGAATTTAAAAAACAGAAGTGATTACAGTTGATGTAGCTTAAACGACCACAAGAAGACGTTTAAGCGGGCAGTCATTTTATCCGACTTACCACAAAAATAATTAAAAAAAAAACCTTTGAACATACACATGTATATTTCGGGTTTTTAAATTTTAGGAAAAGATAAATAAAGAAGCCTATATAAGTATATACATTTTTTCTTTGTGGTGTTGTCTCCATGTTGTGTAATTGTTTTGAATGAAGTAGAAAAATATTTTAGTTAATTTAAAAATAGTTTAATTGTTAAAAAATAATTTATATTTACTTAATTGTTTAATAATATCACAACATTTTTTGTGATTTTAAATGTGTTGATATTATTAAACAATTAAATGCATTTAAATTATTTTTTAAAAATTAAACTTTTTTTAAATCAATTAAATTTTTGTTCTACTCATTCGAAAGTATATTAGCTAGATTCATAAGCAAACATAGGACTTTGTGTCTATTTAAATAAACTGAAGTTTAAAATTCGCAGCTAAGGTAACTTTTTGTTTGCATTTTTCTTGATTCAATCGCGCGCCGGCGTTGAAAGTGACCGAGGTTAGTTTTTTTTTCTGCATAGTAGTTACAAAGTCTTAACCACTTTGTAGTTTGTGAAGAATCCACGACGTTATAACCGACGACATGGTAATACAAATTGTATGGCAAACAACCAAATGAAAGAAGAGGGTTCGTTAAAAGTGAACATTATAAGCCACGTTTGTATTTTTTTTTTTTTTATATTCCACGCGCGCAAAAGGGGTTATGGCTACCCTTAAAATGTTTTTAACACAGCACGAGCGATTAGGTAAGTAGGAGAGGATTTAGAAGGAGATACCGATGCACATTGGTTTTGAACGTTTGCACATCGAAATGGGAGGGGAAAGTCGAGTCAGGTAAAGCATTCCACATTCGTGTGGTGCGACTGAAGAAAGAATCTCTGTACATTACAGTACGTCCGAAGTTGGGCTCGAGGGTGAACTGATGGGCATTCCTAGAAGCGCGAGTATTACGGTTGATTTTTTTAAGGGGGGGAATGCATATAATGTATATAATGTAGATGACGTTGAGTGTACCTATACAAATGCAAGAGCAAAATACAGATGTACGTATGAACATATATGTACATATTAATGGTCCAAAATCATTTCCAATCCATATTTTTAAATTCGCTACAAGAAATATGGAAAACTATACATATGGATGTATGTATGTACACTCCGCTTCACTTGGATAGAAACAGACTTATTTTTTATTATTAGAGCGTGTAGCGCTTTGGTTAATTTATAAATTCACCTTTTTTGGTGAGGGATCTATTGCGAATAAAAGTACAGGGACAAAATAATTCAGGAAAATACCATTAGGTTATTTTTTACCACTTTTTTAATTACTTCATTAAATACACTGTTTTTTTTTTTGCGCCACTTGAATAGAAAGAGTGTGCGTTTTGTGTCTATAGATTACGGTAAGCAGAAAAACTATTATTTTAATAATAGTAGTGTAGATTAAAAATAATAATTGTTTTATCAAAGAAAAGATGGCCCGCATAAAACCAATAAATCCTGCAGAACAAGCCAAAATAGAAGTGGGTACACGCGGAAAACAAGCTTCCCCTTCGCTTAATTACAAAACAAAATAAGTAGAAGTGTGAAAATTGTTTCGTCAAATCTTAAAAATAAATAAAACTATGGAAAAAATGTGTAGGGTAGGCAATCAAGTGCCACAACAGAAGCAGAAGGAAGAAAGATAACTAGACTGATTTCAAATCCAAGAGACTCTGCTGCTAAAGTCAAGGCGAAGAGTGGTATTACAGAGAGTATTAACACTATTAGACGTGTCATTCGTGGTTCACAACATTTAAAGTGCCTAAAATTGAAAAAAAACACAGTTAAATCCTATGCACAATATAATAGATTTTTACAGGAAGAATATTGGAAGGAAGAGTGGATAAAAGTGGTATTTTCTGACGAAAAAAATTAAATTTAGATGACCCGGACGGATAAAATTACTATTTTTATGTTATAATGTAGGATAAGCAACCTAGGTTTCTGGAGCACCACCGAAGCCGAGAAAGCGGTGTAATGGCGTGGGGTGCGATTTTCTGGTGTGGAACAATTGATCTGGACTTGCGAACATTGAAGATGACGGCAAACTCCTACAAGAAAATATTGCAAGAAGCTTTCCCTTAGTTAACCGATGTCATTGGACCAGTACCATGGATATTTCAGCAGGACAACACACCAATCCACAACGGAAGGATCACTAACAGTTGGATATCCGAGAAAAATGTTACCTTACTTTAATGGCCACCGTATTCTCCGGACCTAAATAATATCGAAAAAGTTAGGAGATGGATGGTTCGTAAAGTGTACAATTCTGACCGACAAGATGAGGACAAAGAATCACTTACTGCTGCAATCAAAGAAACATGAAGTGCAATTTCTTTAAATTATATAAAATAACTGCATGATTCAGTTTCCAACAGGGCTTTTTAAGCTATTTCAAATAAAGGTGGTAGCACACATTATTAAAATATAATTACAATAAAAAACTCCCTAATTTTACTACATTTTTTTAAATCTGTTTCTGGCAGCGCAACAAAAAAAACAGTGTTTTAAATGAAGTAATTAGAAAAGTGGTAAAAATAATCTAATCGTATTTTCCTGAATTATTCTGTCTCTGCTGTTTTATTCGCAACAGATCCCTCTTATAGGAACTAAAACAAAAAGGTGAATTTATAAATTAACCAAAGCGCACTACACGCTCAAATAGTAAGCAACAAGTTTGTTTCTATTCAAGTGGAGCGGAGTGTACATACATATGTTTGTATCAATGTATTTAGGTACATCTGTACATATGTCTACATATTAATGTATATGTTGTATACATATATGTACATAAGGGCGGTCCCTTATAAAGGTCATTCTCTTATTTTGAATGACGCACCCCCTAATTTGTTCTAAATAATTAAAAAAAAATTACTGTAAAATTTTAGCTCATTTTTTTAACGTTATGCCGGCTCCAAGATGTCTGAAGTTTTATATAGGAAATCCCATATTTTTTTGTACATCCAATTTTAAAAATTCATAACTTTAGGAATGATTGATAAAGAAAATTGTATTTTTGCACATAATGGAGTAACTTTTGTCAATTTAAAAAAAAATGGATAAAAAAAAAAATTACAACATTTATTAAAATTAAAAATTAAATAGAAAAGATATTTTTGTTAAAATGGCTATAAGTATGGAAATAACTGTTGTAAATGTTTTTCTGATACCTTTTTATAAATATAACAAAAGCGACTACATGTGTTCCAAAATTCAATTTTTTTCTACCAACAATTACCAAAGTTAAGATTTTTCAAATTTGGATTTACAAAAATATATGGAATTTCCCATATAAAACTTCAGACGTCTTGAGGGCGATCGTGATTATCAACCACATACTGTGTGACAATTCCAGCGTTAAAAGTAATTCGTAATGCTTGAATTATAAGTGAAAAATCAAAATCTTCTCAGGTTGGTGGTCGAATTGTAATAATAATAATTATAGTAATTACAATTTTGTTAATTCAATTCAAGTTCAATTTCAACTCAATTTTTATTAAAAATGGTGTACAAGTAAGACACAGTCTTTTATAGTACATAAGTTAAAACATAATAAAGGCGGATGAATGAAAATAACAATATTTACAAATTAAAAATAACTTAAAAAATAACAAGTTTTAATTAAGAAAAAATAACTTAAAGATAAGCAAAAGGAAAATGAATGTAAACATTTAAACGGTAGTTTTTTTTTTATACGAGTATGTATTACTTAAGGAGAAGCTTAATTGATTACGTTATAGTTTTTATTTTTTTATTTTGTAATGCTTTTTTAAACTAAGTTGTTCCCATAATTTGCCTTACCATTATAGACAGGGAGTTCCATAGTCTGATGGCATAAACAAAGAAAAGTCTAGAAGAATTTCAGTAATTTGAGGAATGTGTTATGAAGTTCAAAGTTCGGGCAGAACGCGCGAAACGGAGCTTATTAAACAGATATGGAGGTGTTTTACCATATATAATCTTATGTAAAAACAAGCAACATCTTGAATCCAGAAATTGCTTGAACGTAGATCCAAGGACAATTTGATGATATTGGGAAACGTGGTCAAATCGCAAATCATAAACGTACCTCACCATGTCATTGAAAGCAACAACTAGTTTCTGCATAGAGTGTGAATCAAGTTTACAGTAAAGCACTGCACTATAATCAATAATAGGTAGTAACAATGATTTAATAAACCGCAGTTTAGTATAAACAGGAGTCAATGAAGAAAAGGGATTTAATTTACGGAGACCACCATAAACTCGGGCGATGGAGAGATTTACTTGATCATTAGCTGAGAGGGTCCGATTTATTTTGAAGCCTAAATTACTAACAGACTCAACAAATTCAAGCTAAAATCATGACAAGAAGACAGGTGGTAAGCTAGTTACATCGAATTTCTTTTTAGAGATATCAATGATCTAAGATTTGGTCGGATTAAGCACAAGGACCAATTGTAAATTTCTGAAAGATCTTCATTCACTCTGCAGATAAGGTCCTCCAACAAGTTAAACGGTCGGGAAAGGTACAATTGAACATCATCAGCATAAAGATGTAGCGTGACACTATGGCAAACTAGGGGGAGGTCATTAATGACCAAATGACTTTGCAAAATAGCAAAGGACCCAGAATTGAGCCTTGCGGAACACCAGCAAGCAGATTCATTGAATCAGTAAAGTTTTCACCAACTTTTTTTTTTTAATTAAGCGTACCTATCTTCTACTGAAGCCAAAGTAAAAATTTAGTTTAATACACAAAATGTCGTGGTTTACTCTGTCAAAGGCCTTTGAAAAAGCAAGCAGACATATTATAGTCAATTTATCCAGATCTTACGGAATTCTAATATCATCAAGTACCTTTACCATTGCTGTAGAACAGCTATGATAAGGGCGAAACACCGATTGTACTGATGTGAATAAGTTATGGTGGCAAATGTGGTTCTTGTCTAAGTCCAACCTACCTAGCCTTTTGTGACACCTCATGCAAATTACCCTGTATAAGCACAAGCTGTTATTATATTAAAAAATTGGAATGTGGAATAAATCTGTCATGCCTTAAATAAATTTATATCTTTAAAACTAGACGCTATAAATAAAAATTTGAAAAACGCTTTTATTATTTAAAATCAGGAGTATAAATTAAAAATACTTGTTTTATGCTTTATCGTGCGGAAATTTGAGTAAATTGGTCTTCTTTAACCATGTAAATGTGAAAAACCTTATCCTAAGTCTACGTTTCTGTGTATATCTCTGAATTTAATTATTCAATTGAGACAAAATATAAACGAAAATGTTTGTCAGAATATAGATAATAATTTTTTCTGTAACAATTTCCAAGATAAATCTGACCGTTTACCTTAAAAACGAGTTCTTCCGTCTCGCGCTCCCTCAATTGAGCGCGCGCCCTCCCTACTAAGAAACAATTGGCAATATCTTGGCAATTATCAACCGATTTACATGAATTAAAAACAAATTTCTTCGTTCGAAAATAAGGAACAACATTTACTCGGAACATTTTTTCCTAACAGTAATAACTTTAACTGCATTACAAAAATGCATCAAAATTCGTTAATATCAATGGCGCAAAATTTTAAACAACCTATTGTTAAGGGCTTAACATTTTACTTAGTTAACAATTTGCTAAGTATTTAGCAATTTACTATTTATTCCAAAATTTTAAACCTTTTGCTAACTAGTAAGTTGCATTTGTAGGGTTTGATGAACACAATTATTGTTTTTATGCATTGTAAATTAATTTAATGTTGATGGAAACCCATCATGTGCTTGAAATGAGTATTCGATATTTATAGTTTAATCATTTTAACTTCATTATTTATTCGAACCTGGAACATTTGGGTCTTCTCATATGGATTTAGTACGATACTAAAAGGATAAAATAGCCAGTTTATGATTTTAACTTTAGTAAAATGTTAGGGGATTATACGATGCTAAACTCGTTTAAAATTAGCAAAACACAATTTTTAACCTGGTGTCATACTAAAAATGATTTAACAGCGTACTAAATCGTCTAAGATTTTGCGCCAATGACTTCGCACTGGATTTTGCAAAAACTAACTCCGGATTCGGATTCCCCACCCCCGAAAACATAAAAAAAAATACCCTCAAACTGAGGTGACATTCAAGTGCCTACGGAAAAGGGGTATAGCTCCTAGACTAACATAAAATGAAAATAATTCTATTTTCTTAAATTTGTCATCATCTTTTCTATATTAAAATAAAATTCGAACTTTCCATCGAGTTCAAACAAATTCACCCAATGCTACACTCTGTTGACACTATGATTGGTAATACTAAATGAAGCAACAAAAGTCAATATTAGTAAACGTAAAAGTTCTTTAAAAAAATTATTCACAGAATCAATGAATTTAATTCTTTAATTAACAATATTTTTTGTGGTTTCAATGAAATTATTTCATTATTTAAATAAAAATGGATTCGTTAAAATGAGTTTAGTAAAGTCGATTGTGGACCTTCATGGTTGATACACAGCCCCCTTAATGAAACAACTAGATAACTCGTATAATTTTTTTAAATGTTCGTATAATAAATTCCAACACAGAGCCAAACATAATTAAAGGATATTTGTGAAAAGTCAAAAGAGATAAGTACAAAATTCCATCGTTGTCAGGTAGCGTTGCTATTTCCAAAATTTATAAAATCAAGTTATTGTTTTCTTGGAATCAAGTAAAGATATGACTTTTCGTGCTTTGAATACTACTAACCGTGCTTGGACCCAAATTAATTTTTGAATATTATTTTCAATAAGTATTTATATTAACATGTTTATGTACCTACTTTTTAACCGTGCCATTTACGATTTTTCTTTCAGAACTTCAAATTTGTTTTTTTTTATTCGCCCAGAATACACGTGTATATATATTTTCTTATTTATCTTTTAGAACCTAATTTTAAAGATACAAGAATGACACTTCATACTTAGTTTCAACAAAAGCATAAAACAACAAAAACTGTCTTCACCATTCCGTTTTGACCTATAAACTGAAAGAACTAACTTCAATTAATCATTTACCGACCTGAATTCATATTAAAAATAAAGAAGCACCGTTTGATTTTACTTAAATGTAAGGGCATTCGTTTAACTGTTATAAGTAGTAACAAATAAATCTAAGATAACAATTCATCATCAAACAATAACACAGTTGCGTTCTTAAGAAGCTTACCTACATTTTCGTATACTGAACACTAAAGCAAGTTTGCTGCTCAGCTCTTTTGTTTAAATCTTTGACCTCTTATGTTATTTAATCAATTAATTGTTGTGAATAATTTATTTTTAAGTATAGATTCAATTTTGTAAATTTGGGTTATTAATTATTTAAAAGAATGTGGACAGTATTGAAGGGAAAACCAATTAAGAAAATTAATGAAGAAAATATTGAGAACGAAAATATTTTAAATGTCTCTCTTTTTTATTAGAGAATCAACATTTTCGAAGAAAATTCTTATAGATGAATGCAGATAGCAACTTTAAATGGGTTACAGGTACTATAACTGTGTTCTTTTTGGTCGTTATATCTGTTTTTTTTTTTTTTTTTTTTTTTGTTCGACCTTGGAATAAGGTCAGAGAGCTACACGCATACATTGTTTAATTATATGTTTATAAGTTCTCATGTCTCAGAGGCAAATAACAAGAAAACGAAAGTTTGTCCTCAAAATAAAAATTAATTTCACAGTCAGAAGTTTGAAATAATCCAGTGACTAATGTGGAATAAAGAATTTGCTATAATTCCGAGGCAAATTCGTCAATTATTTTGGAATAGATAAATTTAATAAGCCAGAGAGTTTTAATAATGTGTTAACAATTTCACCGAAAAAAAAATTACTTTCATATTTAATAAATGATGGACATTTAATATTTTTTTCTAAACAGCTGTTGGAACAAAACATATACCATATTAGCCCAAGAAAAATAGGATCTGACGGGTAATTAATTAATTCTTGAAATTTTGTTGCTGATATTGACTCTGAATGTCATCCTCTCAAAATGTGGAAAAAATTTATTCATGGATGTCATGGTAACAATAAAACTTGGCTCTCCCCTTCAAAAAAGAATACCCTTTCGCCACTGATTTTTTTGGTAGTCCTTCGATTCTTGTAAACCTGCCAAATGAATCATTTCTTCCACTTTTTATATTTATGTACCATTATATTCAAATAATATTGGGTAATAGTTTACATGTTGTATTTAAAAAAAAAGCCGTCATTATATAAAAAGAGAAATTCAACTTTGTATGTGGGATTGTTGTATCTTTTTAGTTTGTGTCTCTTTAAAAACTATATATTTTTACTTGCGATATACATACGTAACATAGGGCAAGTTTAGGATTCGTGCAAAAAAAAATCGAGATAATAATTTTCCCTAATATTACGATGACAGAGAACGCGAAAAAAGTGGGTCTCGCAATTCTGTCTGTCTGTCGTCTTTACCTCGACCTGCAACCTAAATGGCTGAAGCGATTTTCTTCAAATTTTGGACTGAAGGTTCTTATGGGATTCCCTAGAGCAGTGATGTTTCCTAACCTTTTGTGTGCTATGCAGAACCTTTCCAAAATCCCCATGTCCCCCCAACATTATATGGAGATAAATAATTTTGAACATAAAACATCTGAAATGTCCAGTGAAACATTGAATAGCTGACATAAGAAAGAAATCCATAGAAATTTAGTAAACTGGAAGTTTATTTTCAAAACATACGAGTATAATAGGCGAGTTCAGTTTAGCTGTCAAAATACTAAAGAAAAAAAAATTGGATTAGCTTACGCGCCTAATGTAGAACTAAAATTCAAATAAGAAATAATTTAATATTGAAGGTTTTGAATGAACAACAACCACTTGTGTTGGCTACCACCAAGTATTACTATAGGCTGGAAATATTGTAATTTCATGGCTGCCACACCAATCATCAGATGCCTTTCTAGTGGTGCTTAGTTTATAGTTCCAATTTTAATTTATAAATTGTTTTGCCGTCAGCTGGATTTGAACCTAGACCAAACTACCTCAGAGGCCGTTGCACTACGCATTGCACCACCGAGGTCAACTGATCGTGCCCATCCAAATGAAGGTTTTTCTAATTTACAATTGCATTTGGACAACTAGCATTTTTACAAGCCACACACAAGTTAGATGTTGTTCATTCGGGTTCTTTCTTTTTCTCCTCTCCGTTATCACCGCAACAATTCGTTGCATATGTGTAAGGAGGGAAATTGTATAAAAGATTTGACACTGGTCAAGAATTAAATTTCTGTTATAACTATAACTATAGTCTAAGCACCACTAAAAAGGAATCTGATGATTGGTGTGGCAGCCATGAAATTGCAATATTTACAGCCTATAGTAATACTTGGTGGTAGCCAACACAAGTGGTTGTTGTTCATTCAAAACCTTCAATGTAAATATGACGGAGCGAAAGCTATGCAGCCTAACTGCAAGTGTTATCACGATAAAACACCTTTGAAATAATATAATAATTATATTTAAATCCCTTGCTCTTGATGCCTCCTGCAATTCAGCTACTATAGTCTTAAGTTTCTAGTTTTGATTTATCCAGGCAATTTATTTTTTATTACCAGCTAATTACTTAATCCACATTCAGTGAAATGCCAAGATGGAAAAGGTAATAAAACAGGTTGCATTGGGGTATTTGATTTCGGTTAAAAATCAACGTCAAAAAATAAACTGATTCATATTTGTCGTCTAGTGTCATTGAGTGAAGTGAAGTTGGTAACAGTTGATAAAATTGTTTAATGCAGAAACAGATCCTGGGTACGTTCCGAAATATATCTCTAAGGGTGGACCACAAATTGCATAGATTTTTCAGAGATAAGTGTTATGCAGCATAACTTTAAAAATTGCCCCCCCCCCCTATACTATCAGATCGTGAACCTGTGGGGCGTGAGCCCCACATTGGGAAACACTGCCCTAGAGGGTAAGTTGTAATTTTTTTTAGCTCAAAAAATAACGGTACCTTTCATACAACCAATATTCAAAAACTGATTTATTTCAAAAACGGCTCTAAGGATTTTGAAAAAAAAATTACGAGCTACTATAATTACTATAATTAATATTCTGGTAGAAAAAAAATTATAACGAGTTTTAACGGTACCTGTCATAGAACCGATTTTTTGGTTTTCAAATTTTGCGTTAACGGCTACACCGATTTTAACCAAATTTTTTATATAAGGGTTCCCTTACAATTTTAATAATTTTGCATATAAAATGTTGGTTTTATTATTTTTTAAGCTTTATGTTATTTGATCATATATTAAATCATTAAATTTAGTTGTTGTTTGGGCTTAAATGATTTTTTAAATTTTGTGAAAAATTGTATTTTATTAAATACATATAGTTGGCATAGCAAATTTAATTTTTTTTTAATTTTCAAGAATTTTTATAAAAGGTTTTCCAATAGGGACTGGTTGATTTTGACAGCTCTTGGCGGCTATATTGTTTCTTTTACTTTCCGTCAAAATATCGTCTTTTTATCAGTTACTAAAGACAAATCATCGTGGTAAGTTACAGCGTCGAGCATAGTTTATAGTATACTTTTAGGTACTTATAGGTATTTTTTTCATTCTCTTTATTTAACTTTGTATATATTTTAATTTTTCTCTTTTCATCTTTTTCTCTGTAATTCTTTTTGGTGTTTTTGAGTTCTTTTTTCTAGTAGTTCTATAATATAGTTCCTAATTATTCTCCTTATCATGTCTGGTGGTTAAGTTCTTTCCAATGCTCGTGAGGGGTCCAGAGTTTGTTGCATGAATGCGCGTAGCTTAAATTTAGACAAGCTTGATTTTGTTAAGTATATCTTTGATTCTTCGGGTGTTGATGTTATTTGTATAACTGAGACGTGCATGAAACCTGAAACATCTAGTACCGTGTACGAGTTGCCCAACTACAAACTGATTGGCAACGACCGAGTCTGAGTTAGTGAAACTTAAGTGCAATTTATGCAGGTAAGTGTGCACTGCGAATTTTGGGATTGTGTGTCCTATATTTCGCACTAAAGTAACACTACTGTTACTGTGAAACTGGGCCTAAAGCCTTTATAAACATAGAACTACATAGGTTATGCGTTTAGATTTAGATGAAATGATTTTTCACGACTTTCCTGTTGTTACAATTATGGTTTTGTATTATAGAACAACTTGGTTCTTTTTTTTAAGATTTTTGTTTTTGGTTTAATAAATTTTAGTAGGAAAAATTATGAATTATAATTGTTTAACGAATTGTCTACGTTGTCGACAAATTTATGTCGACAATTGTGAATTGTCTACATTGAATTGCCTACATGTAGACAATGATGTAGTCTACATTTATAGTCTACATGGCACAACACTCCGGCAATTTAGCTTATTCACGTGCCCACGGTACGTGAATAAGCAAAATTGCCGGATTTGAGACGCCACCAATCCACACGATATTCAAGAGGTGAATCTAACAAATTAAGTTACTGTTTGGTGTGGATTTTGGGTTGGAGGCGTCATCGATCCGTATTTCTTCGAAAATGATGCTGGCCAGACCATCACCGACAACGGCGATCGCTATAGGTCGATGATCACCAAATTCCTGTGGCCTGAATTGGATGATATGGACACCGAAGACATATGGTTTCAACAGGATGGCACTACGTGCCACACAGCTAAAGACACAATCGATATTCTGCACGAGCGGTTTCATGGCGTGGTTATCTCGTGGCGAGGCGACGTGAAATCGCCACCAAGATCATGTGATTTGACCCCATTGGCCTTTTTCTTGTGGGGCTTTCTTAAGTCGCAGGTCTATGCGAATAAGCGGCAAACCACCGCACCGCGCTAAGCTATTTGCTGGACTCATTCACAACAGACTGTCAAAGTGGGTAGAGGACAAAAAAATTCTATCAGAGTTCCGGGCTGGTTTCAGGAAAAGTTACTCGACAATAGACCATATCTTTTCATTATGGAACATTGCGGATTTATATAAAAGGAGACAGAAAAATCTATACGCGTTCTTTATAGACTTTCGTACAGCTTTTGACTCTGTCTATCGTGAAGCGCTCTTTTACAAACTCTGTGTGACAGGAGTGTCGAGCAAAATTATAAGCGTGCTAAGAGCGATGTATGACAACAATTTAGCTTACGTTTGGGATGGAGAGTCTATATTTGAAGAGTTTGCAACAGCTACTGGTCTCAAGCAAGGCTGTATTCTGAGCGCCCTCCTATTTATAATTTTCATAAATGATATTACTGATAATCCTTGTGGAAGGATTGACCGTTCCAGCCCTTATGTATGCGGACGGCATCGTGCTGTTCTTCGAAACAGTAGATGGAATGCAGCTCATGATAAATAGGCTTGGGGTCTATTGCAATTGATGGAACCTTGAAGTTAATCTGCAAAAATGATGATTTTCAGAGGTGGAGGCGGCAGGTATTTAAGAAACGAAAAGAGGGCGTATAACGGCCAGGCAGTTGAAATTGTGCGCGAGTACAGTTCTGGTAACCTCAAATCTCAATATGAAGAAGCATCTGGAGGGAAAATTGGCGGAGGCTAAACGTGCAATCTCGTCGGTATGGGAAGGGTGCATCAAGAACAAGTACGTTGAGCACAGTGCTAAACAAAAGTTGTTCCGCTCTCATCAGTGTCAATCCTGCTTTACGGGTCGCAAGTTGGGGACATTCTTCCTTTGAGCCTGTGGAAAAATTTTTAAGATATTTCGTTAAAAGGATATTTCGATTACCAAAGAATACTACAAATTACATGGTTTATCTAGAAACAGGAATTCCTCCTTTGATTATGGACACTCTTTCCATGCACTTTAACTACATTGTGAAGGTTATTGAAATGGAAGATAATCGGATACCGAAAACTGTTTTAAAAGCAGCTATCCAAAGAAAAGGAACAATGTTCGGAGAATGGGCTACCCTTGCCTCAACTTGTGGCACTACCATAAACATAACTACAAGGGAACAACCGTCAATGGTTTGGAGAAAGTTTAATGAGATTCTGGAGAAGTTTGGAAGCATCCTGTTTCAAAGATATGCATCAGAAGCCAACTCTTCTCTGTTTAGATGCTACTATAGCGTCTGAGCTACAACCTGCAGCAAAACTCGTTCCTTCTGAATAGCAACTCATAAAATAAAATAAATATTATTTTCAAAATGAGAGGAGAACTGCTTAAACTTAATTTCGTTCCACACCCACCAGATCTGCCTATACTGTGTAGTCTTTGTAATATGAAAACGAGTGAAGATCCTGACGGAATTTCGGTTGAGATACTTCAGCAAACGCAGCATGGAAGAAAGAGAAATGCTCAGCATACTCAACGGCGAATAGGGATGGGATGCACTTTACAATTATACTGTCAAAGCACTACGATATAGAAAAGCTATACTTGAAGAAGATTTTTAGTAATATAAATCAGTACAAACTTTTAACACTTACTATTATTCTTATTAATGTAAACATATTTCAAAATGTCAGTCTGGTAGACGACCATATAGGTCATACCAAGTAGGCTTAAGAAATTTATATTACAAAATGTTATTGTGTTAAGAAATAAAGGAGTCATTTAAACTAAACTAAACTAAACTAAAAACCAAGCACATATAAATTCATGCTTTTCTTTTTCGGTATCGGGATTGAGAATATTATTTGTTGGGAATGAGGGTGGGTGTTATTCCTGTTTTTTTAATAGATCTATGATTTTTTTTTGAGATGGAAGTTTAAAAGGACGCAGGAGTAGGGATGTGTAGGCACAAGGAACAATAGGAGGGAAGGGGGTAAGACAAATTAAGAGTATCTGACCAGGGGCTTAAATACGGTTTAATAAGGGAACTTTATGAAGAAAAAGAGCGCGCAATGGGGTAAGTTGACAGGGTAGGGAGAGGTCAGAGAGAGTAACGACATCTACTCTCTCTTTATCAGGTATTCACGCGGGAATTTTTTTTTTCTCTCACTTTCGCTTTCTTCTTGTAAGAGAACAGATTTGAAGCGAAATTCGGGCCTAAAGAATTAGTTACAGAAATTATTAAATACAGGCATGCAAAAAAATAAAAAGGTAACTCCCGTCTGAGACTTACAACCAAAAACCCTCACCCACCGTTTAGCTAGCGGAAAGAATGGATAGGATATGCCTGAGGTGTAAGCGCTCAGAGACCCCTCTTTTCAGTCTGCCCGGATTGGCCTAAGGTTCCTGTGGCTTTGGGTCATAAGGGTAGAAAGAGGGGTAGGAGGGTAGCGAAATCTGCTGATACTTATTCACAGGCTCAAAGGAAGAATGTCCCCAAACTTGCGACCCGTAAAGCAGGATTGACACTGATGAGAGCGGAACAATTTTTATTTGGCACTGTGCTCAACGTACTTGTTCTTGATGTACCATTCCCATACCGACGAGATTGCATGTTTAGCCTCCGCCAATTTTCCCTTCAGATGCTTCTTCATATTCAGATTTGAGGTTACCAGAACTCCTAGGTATTTGTACTCGCGCACAATTTCAACTGCCTGGCCGTTTTACGCCCACTTTTCGTTTTTTTAATACCTGCCGCCTCCACCTCTGAAAATCATCATTTTCGAAAATCATCAAAATCGATTGCAATAGACACCAAGCCTATATATCATGAGCTGCATTCCATCTACTGTTTCGGAGAAGAGCATGATGTCGTCCGCATACATAAGGGCTGGAACGGTCAATCCTTCCACAACGATCATCAGTAATATCATTTATGAAAATTATAAATAGGAGGGCGCTCAGAATACAGCCTTGCTGGAGACCAGTAGCTGTTGCAAACTCTTCAGATATAGACTCTCCATCCCAAACGTAAGCTTAATTGTTGTCATACATCGCTCTTAGCACGCTTATAATTTTGCTCGACACTCCTGTCACACAGAGTTTATAAAAAAGCGCTTCACGATCGACATAGTCAAAAGCTGCACGAAAGTCTATAAAGAACGCGTATAGTTTTTTCTGTCTCTTTTTATATTAATCCGCAATGTTCCATAATGAAAAGATATGGTCTATCGTCGAGTAACTTTTCCTGAAACCAGCCCGGAATTCTGATAGAATTTGTTTGTCTTCTACCCACTTTAACAGTCTGTTGTGAAAGAGTCCAGCAAATAGCTTAGCGCAGGTGTTAAGAAAAGAAATCCCTCTGTAGTTTGCTGGATCCTCATAGCTACCTTTTTTGTGAAGCGGGAAGATAATTGATTTTTTGAATGCTTCAGGTACTGATGCACTTTCGAAAATTCGATTAAATTTGGATGTTTATAAAAATATAAAATTTTCCGTTACGTGTTTGAAGAATTCGAAGGGGATACGGTCATCCCCCGGGGCTTTGTTTAATTTGGCATTTTCGAGAACTTCTCTAACTTCTTGGGTCGAAAAAGGGGCATCTAAGTAATCATCGCTTATTAGAGGAGCTGCATATTGTGTCAAAGGTCCACTTGTTGTGTTATTGAGAAGGCTGATGAAGTAGTCTCTAAGATTAGATGCCTGTAAGCACAGAGCAATAAAATTAGTTGTTCTATTAAGGTGCTTAACAGCTTTCCAGAACTCTGAAGATGAGCGGGTGTTATTTATAATTGCTACATTTAAGTTCTCAAGGGACACCTTCTTGGAATAGCATAGTCATTTGAAGTTCCTATTTGCATCCGCATATAAATTTTTAAAAACTTGCAGGTCCCGGGATCTTAAAAGGTTGAGGTATTTAAACGACAATTCCCTTGCTTTGATGCAGTCTACATCAAACCATTTTTGCTTAAATATTGATTTATTTTTCTGAGGACTGCTTTGCGGGTTTGCTTTTTTAATAATTTCTGGAAGGGTGTTTATATCAGCACGAATATCTAGATTTCCAAGCGCCTCCAATTCTTTGTTTCGAAGAGGGGGGATGTGGTGCACCTTATTCCTTTCCTGGGTATGAGTCTAAGGACTTGATTGTTGCGGTTTTCCTTTTTTTGTTTCCTATAATGCTAAAAACTTCCAAAAGACAAAATGAAATTCAATTTTAACTTTCGTTTACAAAGTCATATAGGTAAGGTCAATCAAAATCGATTTTAAAAGCACGAACAAGTTTAAAGATAAAGAAAATTATTTAAAAAAAAAAAAATTATTAATACTACTTGTGCTGATTCTTTCTGCTGATGGCCATACAAGAGGTGAGGTTTGGATGATGGGACGATGCGATAGTTTGGTGGATTAGGGCTGGAACATGCGGGGCAAGAGATTCTATTAAATATGGACCGCGCTGTTGCTAGGTGAAATAATACGTTCGGATCTTCACGGCCACTGGATCGTGGGCTTATGTTGAACTTCGAATTAAAAATTAGATGATATTGTTTTTGTTGCTGAGCTTGTGGGGCGAGGCGATGACACAAATGGATGATTACTTCAATAAAGAACTCCGCTGCTGCCACGTGGGCTTCCGATTCGGATCTTCACAGCCACTAGGTTATGGCTTATGTGGTACTTCGAATTAAAAGTGAGATGAGTCGGTGTGATGCAGGGTTGTTGAAAGGAGTAATGCAGTAGTGTCGCAAACGCAACGGAATGAAGGAATCCGCGTTTTACTGCCTGGGATTCAAATTCGGATCTTCACGGCCACTTTGTTCCGCACCACGAGTAAAATGAGCCAACGAGTATGAACTTTCGCGATCGTTTAGCACATCAAAATTTGGAGGTGGGTCTAGGTGGGACTTGGGTGGACTTCGAATTCACTGTTCACGTCTGACCGTCCGATTTTTTTTTCCTTTTTGCTTCTTTTTTTGTCTTGTAAGATTTATTTCACGTCCACACGTCTCGGAGCTCTCTGTTCATTTCTTCCCAAAAAGAAAGTCCCACTCCGCAACCAAAAATCAGAATCAAATAAAAATCATCACCACATCTCTCATCAGAACCAAAAACACTCTTTATGAAAAATCCTCGCCTAACGTTTATCGCCGCGAGTTAGGTTACCATTTTTGTTGTATTTTACATACAACATAAGAGGTACAAATAGAAATTGCAAATTATGCAATGTAAATAAATGGATTTCGGGGGGAGTAAAACGTACAGATAGTTTTCCTGATAACACATTAAACGTCACTTCCTATAATTTCCTTTCAAATTTTTCTCCCGCCAAGTTTACAGCGAAAACTTTAAAACCATTTAGCTCAGTGAATTTTGATCAGAAAATTATTTCATAAATTAGGTTATATTCTTACCTAAATGGATAATTGCAATTGGTTTTTTTGTGGTCAAAATCCATCAGGTCAGGCCTGACCAAAAACTCTGCCATAATCTGGGCGAACAATTGGTCTTCTTTTCGGTTTATATTATTTCATTAGATTTAAAATTAGGAGGTAAGCACATTGCTGTGCAAGGCGCGATAGTAGTAGCAACGCCCGTCGATGATAAGGGTTCTACATCCTGTGGGTCGTATTCATCGTTTGCTTCGAAAAGGAAATTATGCTGAGCGCGTCGGAGCTGGTGCCCCCGTATATTTGGCCGCTGTCATGGAATATTGGGCGGCAGAAGTTTTGGAATTGGTGGGAAATGCTGCCCGTGACAACAAGAAAACTAGAATTATCCCCCGCCATTTACAATTAGCTATCCGCAATGACGAAGAGTTGAACAAATTACTTTCTGAGTAAAACAAGGAGGTGTTCTTCCTAATATCGAAGCTGTTTTGTTGCCTAAGAAGACAGAAAAGAGTGCATAACAGCCTTATTCTGGCAACCTCACTGATGCCTCACAAGTCACAATAACCTCATAACTCGTGGGTGAACTCGCCTCATAAAATCTTAAAAATTATGATCTGCTCCTTGGCAGATCACAATTCGCGCTGTTCTTGTGAGGTTTCTTATGAGGGCTTTCACAGAATACAAAATTGTAACCGCGTTATACAAAAACAAGCTCACACAAAATTGTGACCTGTGAGCCTCACAACGGCAGAATAGGGCTGTAAGTTTCGTGACAAAAACAAACAAAAATGCAATCGGTCAAATTCAGCCTGATTTATGCGCCAAAGTCATCGAAAACCGGAACTTTTGAATCCGCGCCACCCAGCGAAGCCGCTGCGGCAATTTGAACGATGTTACATTTCACACATAATGTCTTTGAATAAATATAAAACCTTATTAATATCTCATATACAACACTTGTTTTATTCAATTTTAAAATTGACCCGCCCTGAATGGAAAACCCTTTATATAAAAAATTATTAAAAAACCGCTCTAACGATTTTTGAAATTTTTTTTTTCGTAAATTCAAATTTTTATAAAACAAATCAGATAGTATACTTTTTTTGAGCTCTATCTGTTTTAGCTATTAAAAAAATATATTAATTTATAGTAATAATTTATATTTTAAATTGTTTTTAGAACTTTTTTTAATGATATCATAATGTTATAGAACCACTATGCACATTGTCAATTTTAAGCTACGTTCAAGTTGTTAGCTACGAGAGCAAGTTTCTGCGATGCAGTCGTGCCCATTTTTTTTTTTTTTTTTTATTTACATTAAGCAATTTTGAAGTTGTTCTTTTGGGTTCATTCTTTTTCTCCCTACTCGTTTACAAGCCAACAATTCGTTGAACATTATAAGGAAGAAAATTTGTGTTTTTTGTTTAGAAAAATTGTTATCATTAGAACCTTCATTTTGGTTTTCGATTCTATCAAAAAACGGTAGAGTTGAGTTTTTTTTTTTAATTTACGGAGAAGCTTCAGTATTCATAAAATTACTGCATGTCAAAACTTTCAAAAATATTTTTTTTTTTATTTAAAAAAATATCAAATTTTGGATTTGAAAAATCGTTTTTTATTTTTTCAAAAAGGGATTGATAAAAGTTTTTAAAATTTAGTTTTAACTGGCATATAAATAATAACTTGGCGGTCCAATTTTTTTGTTGTTAATTAAGATTTTTTTTTTGTTGATAAAATCATATTTGTTGAAATCAATCAAATGCAATCAAATGGTATAATTTCTCGAACTACTATACGTACATGTTGCTCAGGAACTTACGTTTACAATACTTGTGTATACTACATACATATGTGCAATGTACATGTTTTTAAATAATAGGCTCTTGTATGTACCGCCCATACAATTTTTTTAAATTTAACTAAAGACGTGATTATAAAATCAAGAACGTGTGAAGCAGTTGTGCATTTGTTTTGTATCTATTAAATAATACAAAATGTTGTTATAATTTTAACCTATTCTTAACATTCTCTTTTTAACGGCATAAAAAACAATATCGAAACTAGCATACAATACATTGTAATTATTCCTTCTTCTTGACATTTCTTAAAATGTTAAATTTAGATCTTAACATACAATACATTGTCAATGCCTAGCTACATTCTAGTTGTTAACTACAAGAGCAATTTCGTGCAATCCAGTACATTTCTGTTAAAGTACCTGTCGACTAAATTGTTAAGAAAAAATCTTGTTCAAATTATTTTTAAGGTGGAAACTAAAATTAACAAATAAAAATATCAGACAAATTCTAAGCAATTCAAAAAAGCATTCTGTAATTTTAATACTCTTGTCGTTACATTCCATCGAAAGCTCACTTTAATGGTTTCTTACTTTCCGTATGGTAGGTATTTTCGCTATTCGCAATGCACTCGGACACATCATGTTTACATTACAATCTAAGAAGACCCATACATATACATATGTATACAGTATATCTCCATATATATATATATCTACAATCATATATGTGTGCCATAAACAAAATAACAATATTTCTCTATCATGGAATGCTTTTATATTCAAATTCTTTTATATATGTTTTACAAATCAGTAAAGAGAAAGTGAGAAAGAACTTCCAGAATAAAAGAAAGAAAGACGATACTGGAAAATTGAGAATAACTTTTAAGATCGGGCAACTGGAGAAAGTCGACATCATTGAGTGTAGAGATGTCAGAAGAGAGAAAGAAAGAGAGTTGATCGCAAATTCTTTAGAATCATTTAATGCAAAAAATACCAACTTTAGACATTCGAAACTGGAAGTAATATGATATTTGCAAACTGAAAATTCCATTTAAAGTCAAGAAAAAATAATAACAATTGTAAGTGGCATTTCTTCGGCCTGAATATATTCTGTTGTTGCAAGAAGTTGTCAGTGGGTATATGGGCTGTAGTCCGGCAGAAAAACGTTAAAAAGTTTAAATGAGCTTATTGGTGGCGCCCTATTAGTTTGCAAAAATAAAAACAACTTCTGGTTTTTGTTGGCTGAAAAGTATATTAAGTTTTATGTAGGTAGGTACCTACTGATTGAGGCCAAATAAATGTTTTCACTTGTCGAGTCAATGATCTGTCAAAGAGTAGGTGTTTATTATTATTTTTATGACACAACAAGATGAATTTAAAATGTGTCTGCATGATGATGGAGTTGTTAATATTAGAAAGCTAATAAAAATGTGAGATATGATATGTTGAATTCCAATAAAATAATAATTTTTAATAGTTAAGTTTAAGAAAGAATTTCTTACATTCAGGTGGTGAAGTTATGTCAATTTTCGGAAGCGAAAGTGCTTATAGATATTGGAGTTCAACATAAACGCTTGGGTTCTATTATTTTGTCAGCATAACATCTTATCTTGAAATTAAACATGTAAATTTTGTTTCAGTAAATGAACCTTAAAGCCAGACACAAATTCAGAAAAAAAATGCTTATCAATCACTTAAATAAATCCAGGATGATTTTTTAAGACTTGGTTTATATCACTGGTTAGTTCTGTTAAACAAATTAAGTGCAAGTGAGCCGCAATTATAAAGGGCGCGGCGCTATACTTTAAAGCATATTTATTTTTATCCGAATCATAAAAGCTGTTTATGAGATAAGACACTTTTTCATCATAATGGTTGTATGCCATGTTACGTTATCAGACTCAGTTGGACCCACTTACTTCGCGTTCTATATCATCATAATGTTAAGTCTGATTATTATCTGGAGTTAAATTTATTTTACGAACCCACAACTTGCCGTGATTTAAAAAACGATTTTTGACAAAATACCGTTACTTTTTTAGTTTCTAAAACCCTTAATAATAGTAATAATATTTTATTGATCGGAAGTATAAACAATTGGCTCTTAATTCTAATTTATTTATTTATTAATCCGTTAATGGCCTAACGTTAAAAAAAAAACTTATAGCTACTAACACACAATTTAATTTACAAAACAATTTACTTAAAAAAAAAATAAGTAAATATACATAACTACAATATATTAAAAAAGTTATCTTTAAATCTTTTGTCGTTTACAGAGGAAATTAAAAAATAATAATTATTGAAAACTGAAATCAATTGATTTAGAGGGCTATTCGCATCATAGTTTGTTCTGCTGAAAATCGGACGTAAAGGCAACTGACTTCTTAAGCTCGTTTGACTATAGCTAAAATTTAGACGATACAGAGCTGATGGAGATATTATTGAACCATTGATTAATTTTACAATAAAACAAAGCTGGAGATACTTTCTACGTTGTAATAGTGAAGGGAGGTTTATAAGCAAGAGTCTGTGAGAATATGGGGGTAGTGTTGATCTTTGGGACCACGGAAGGAAACGAAGACAAAAACGCAAAGACCTTCTCTGGATACCTTCAAGTCTGTTCATATGAACTGAATAGTAAGGTGCCCATATAACGCAGCCGTATTCAAGTATTGGTCTAACAAAAGATATATACAGAAGCTTGAGGACGTAGGAATCACGGAAATCACGAGAGAATCGTTTAATAAAACCGAGAATTTTATTTGCTTTTTTAACTATAAAGTTATAATGGTCAGTGAGCGTCAATTAAGTGTCAAGAATAACACCTAAATCGGAGAAAAAGGAAAGCTTACAAAGAGAAGAAGAATCTAATATATAGTTTTAATCTATAATTGTTTTTTTGCGTGTAAAACACATTGTTTTACATTTGTCAATATTCAACAAAAGTCGGTTTGTATTGCACCATTCTCTAAATCTATGAAGATCTTCTTGAAGCAGTGAGCAGTCATTAATTGAACATATAGTTTTGAAAATCTTAATGTCATCAGCATATATTAGAACAGAGGAGTTTTTTATTATGGAAGTTATGTCATTTATATATAAAATAAATAATAGGGGGCCTAAGTGGCTACCTTGTGGGACACCAGAGTTGACATAAAATTGATCAGAGAGCTCATTTCTAAAATTAACACTATAACTTCTATTCTTTAAATATGACGAGATCCATATCAAGAATTTGTCATTAAATCCTAAGGCCTTAAGCTTATGGACCAAAGTCTGATAACACAACTTATCCTAAGCCTTACTAAAATCTGTGAACACACAATCTACTTGTTTCTCATTTTCGAAGGAATCAAGGCAAAAGGAAGTAAAATGAAGTAGATTTGTAATAGTTGACTTATTTTGGACGAAACCATGTTGATTGTCACAAATAATTGACTTAAAGTTAAAGGATAACATATTACAGATAATGGACTCGAAACACTTTGGGAATAACAGAAAGTTTGGCGATGGGTCGGTAATTCGTGATTTCATTCTTAGACCCTTTTTTATGAATTGGAGTTATAAATGAACTTTTCCATAATAATGGAAAGATGGAGCACCTAAGAGATTCATTGAATAAAACAAAATGAGGATAGGATAAATAAGACACACATTTTTTTAGCACACAAGATGGTATACCATCAGGGCCCGGGCTAAAACAGTCGTCAAGTTCTGAGATACTACGAACAATTGAATCTTCACATATGGTAAAATTAAGTGAGTTAAGGTCAGGAAAGAACGAATCAGAAGTTTGAATAGAAGGAGGCACATCGAAAGCATCTTTGAAGAAATTAGCAAACATATTTGAAATTATTAAAGTTAAAGGATAACATATTACAGATAATGGACTCAAACACTTTGGGAATAACAGAAAGTTTGGCGATGGGTCGGTAATTCGTGATTTCATTCTTAGACCCTTTTTTATGAATTGGAGTTATAAATGAACTTTTCCATAATAATGGAAAGATGGAGCACCTAAGAGATTCATTGAATAAAACAAAATGAGGATTGGAAAAATAAGACACACTTTTTTTTTAGCACACAAGATGGTATACCATCAGGGCCCGGGCTAAAACAGTCGTCAAGTTCTGAGATACTACGAACAATTGAATCTTCACATATGGTAAAATTAAGTGAGTTAAGGTCAGGAAAGAACGAATCAGAAGTTTGAATAGAAGGAGGCACATCGAAAGCATCTTTGAAGAAATTAGCAAACATATTTGAAATTATTTGGGCGTCATGACTTGTTGTGTTATTATATGACATATAGTTAGGGTAGCCATCAACATTTCTTTTACTTTTTACGAAGTTCCAAAAGTTTTTTGGGGTCTGTTTTAACTCATCTTCGATTTTGAAAATATAATCTGAATAAAGAGTGTTGAGATACTCAGTGCAAAATATATTTAAGTTCGGAGTAAGTCCTGAAATCGTCATCGGCTCTGGTTTTACTATATTTAAGCCATGCTTTATTTCATTTATCTTTTAAGTTTTTTAGGTGAGTGTCAAACCATGGTGGACTTTTAGAATTATAGCAAGATTTTCGTTATGGTGTAGTTTCATAAAAGCAGTTAAACAGAATACTATACAATTTAAGACACATATCATCAATTTTAAGGTTTAAGAGCATTTAACTTTATATTACATTAATGTTTTAATTTGTTTTGGCGCGTAAGGAGTCTAATTTTATACATTGTCTTTTTATTTTTATAAAAATTAAAAAAATTGTGTTTGGTTGTCTTATACTATTTACATTATGGATATGGTTCTTCTGCGTATAGTGTTGTTGTGGTAGCCACGGTTGTAGTGTGACGCTGCGTCCTCGTAGAGTTGGATTGCTTCGTCGTCGTTGATAGAAAAAAATCCTTGATCCAGTATTGCTGCTTGATCCAGGTGTCGTGGCTCGGGGTATCTCTCTTTGCTTCTTAGGGTTCTCACAATCGTGTTCGGATGCATTGCAAAGATTGCCTGGAAGGGGGAGAAGTCCCCCCCCCTAAGTTTTGAAAACAGTTTAAAACAAAAATATTGATCTTTTATTTAAATCCTTTTAATTTGATCGAAATGCATGATTAATAAGGTACGCACTTACTACTATCTAAATTCAGGTGTATTTCAAGACTTACTTCGACTTCAAGTCAAGGCTGGTGATAAAAATTTGAAGCAGCATTCTGAAGTAGGAAAGAAGAATGCCTCATACCTTTCTCCGGGAATTCAGAATTAAATTATTTATTTCTGTGGGCAAGTGATCAGGGATGAAATTATTAAGGACGTTAAGGAAGCATTTGCCTTTTCTCTGATGGGAGATGAAAGTATATCAGAGAAAGAACAACTTTCGATTGGTGTTCGTTTTTACGAACAGAAAAAAAGCGTGATTTTCGAAGAGTTCGTAGGTTCTGTAGAGCTGGATGTATCCAGCAAAGACCATTAGCTCTGCGTCAGACAGATTTATTGAAAATGCAGGGATTGATGCAAAGAAACTCAATGAGCAATGCTATGACGACTGTTCACCAATTTCGGGCAAAGAAAATGGGCTCCTAACCTTAAGCACCTCATATATGGGATATTCGCAAAAAAAGTATGCCATTTAAAAGGTCAGTAAGAGGTCAAAAAAGCTCAACTAGTTTCAAAAATTGGTCAGCCATAGAAAATTTTTAATCAAGGGTTACATTTTTTCAAGGTCACCAACTATTTTTGGCACCTCATTTATGGGATATTCGCAAAAAAAGTATACCATTCGAAAGGCCACCGGCTTGTGATAAAAGGTCAGCTAGTTTCAGTTATTGTTCAGCCACAGGTTTTTTTTAATGAATTTTTAAAGTTTGTTTCAAGGTCACAGTATAAGACTTTTAGCACCTCATTTATAGAATTAAAAAAAAATTAGTATGCCATTTAATAGGTCAGTCATTGGTCAAAAAAGGTCAGCTATTTTCAGTAATTGATCAGCCATAGATTTTTTTTAATAATTTTTTTAAAAAATTTCAAGGTCGAAACTATTTTTAGCACCTCATTTATGGGATATTCGCAAAAAAGGTATACCATTTGAAAGGCCACTGACTCCTGATAAAAGTGTTTTTTTTTAATATTTTAACATCATTAATTTGAGTCAACATAAAAAACAAAATATAAATCTTTTTTATTTTCTTATAATTTTATTAATTTGTTTGTTTACACACAGTATGCATTTCAACCAGCGTACTGGTCATCTTCAGCAACACGACTGAGATCTATAGCCGTCACTCATATTAACAACAAAAAATCATTATAATAATCTATGTAAGATATATAATTACACAAAAGTTAAAACAGGGAAGCAGACAATGTTTATGCAAACAAAATTGAAAATAAAAAGAGTGACACTGATAATATAATGAAATAAGAGTAAAAGAGAAAGTCGTTAAAAATCATTAAAAACAATTAAACAAGTAAGATTCTATATTTCCATTATCTGCATTTAATGCAGTGTTGTCATTGCGAATATAAAAGCTTTCGGTTGCATCAAGCTTATTATTGTTTGAGACGCTTGCAAGTAGTCGGACCACATTTAAAGTTAATGGTAAATGTTGCTCTTGTAGTGCATGTGCTGCAATCGCTGACTTTTTGGGATCGTTGTTTTTTATATAATTTTGATGGTCTTTGAATCGTGTAGCGATTGATCTTTTAGTTTGGCCATAGTATTTGCGTCCACATTTTTATTTCATATACACCAGATTTTTCCAAGTTTTCTTTTTTATCTAGTTAACTTTGTTACACTAGTTAATTTCTTTTTCAGTTTGAATTTGTTTGAGAACATCAAAATCATTTTATTTCGGTGGAGCACTGTTTTTAACCTTTTTGTGATTGCAGGTGCAAAGGTCATTGAGACTCGACAATAATCATCTGTTTGTGTGTTTTGTGTGAAGAGGGTTGAAAGTTCTTCTTTCCTGCGTTTATTTGCCTGTTTTCGTATTATGTTATCTATAAGCTGTGCACCATAACCATTTATGTGGGCTGTGTTAATGATGTATTTGTATTCCTCATTATAATTTTTGGTAGACAAAGGTAAACTGACCAATCTATGTGATAAGGAATGGAATGCGGATAACTTGGATTGGATTGGAACAAAAGCATTTCTAGGTATACTTTATCTGCAGGTGCTGGTTGGTTTATGATGAATAGATATGTCAATTCGATTTGATATATTTCGTATCAATTTCAAATCTAAAAAGTTTAAGGTAAAGTTTTCTTCTACTTCATAAGTAAAATTGATGCTGGTGTGTTGCCTTACTTCTTCTTACGATTGTGAAAACGTCATCAACATAACGAAGCCAACAAGTGGGAAGATGTCCTTTCTTCTTCACTTCCATTTCGAAATCAGCCACAAACATTTCAGCGATAAGTGGAAAACCATGCTGGTTCCAAAGTTGATTTTGAAAAAACGTCCTCTGAATTGGAAGAAGTTTGTGTTCATGCACATTTCTGCTGCGCGTACATAAGCGTTTACTTTTTCGATTGGTACCATGTTTCTTAAGAGATGGTTTTTGAAAATTGTGAGTTCCTTTGGCACCGGTATTGAAGGAAACAGAGCGGTGACGTCGAATGAAGCCAAAATATCATCGTCAGCAAGAGTGATATCTTTGATTTCTTCTGCAAACTCAATTGAATTTTTGACCGATGAGCTCTCACATTAGGTATATTTTTTCATTTCCTGGACCAACCAACGTGCGATGTATATGCAGGGTGCATTTAATAATGCTACAATTTGTCTCATCGACTCGCCAGGTTTGTAAAACTTCGGCAAACAGTATAGTCGAGGTACATCTGGATTTGAGACTAAAAGATTCCATTTTAACCTTTCACCGAAAACTTTACTAATTTATTTTCTCACTTCATTTGCAGCTGAAACCATTTTGCTAAGTGGTGATTTTTTAATTTCTAAATAGCCGCTGTCCTCAATCAGTTTCCAACAACGTTGATCGTATTCCAATTTGTCCATCAGCACGATTTTGTTGCCCTTGTCTGATTTCATGACATAGCAATCTTTCTCGTACAAGGACAAAACTATTTTATTTTCATAGGCGTGATTTGATTTCGAATGGTTGTTAATGTTTTCTAAACAAAATTTAGTGCGTTCACGTACGTCGTTTTTAACATCAACTGGTTTGTTTTTTAAAATGGTTTCGATATCAATGATCACATCCTTTACTGGTTGTTTTCTCGGTTGAATTCCATAGTTTAGGCCTTTATTTAGTAAACAAGTTCTTGTGTGGAAAGCTGGACATTTGAAATATTAAGTATGGCGTCATCTATATTTAAAGGAGTGTGGAATTTGCTTTGGGTGGTTGGTTTCTTGGAAATTAGCACGTCAAACTTTCTTTGTTGTTTTGTTTTTCTATTTTTAACCAGAGAATCGATTTGAGTTTTTGTTGAACAAAGAAAACTATACCACATACAATAGTAGTTAGAATCGGACACAAAGAATGTTGTTGCCAATGCAAGGTGTAAACTATATAATTTGAGTTCCATATTCTGTAAAATGGAATACTTTGTTTTTAACTCCAAGTTTAGCCAATTTTTTTGGGCCATATCAATGACTTTATTGGTGATTTCGTTTTTTATTGCACATTTTACTTTAATGAAACTCGGTATTATATAGTATTTTTTGCACTTTTGTCTTGTTTAATGAGTGCGACTTTAGTGCTCAGTCCAGTGAATTTGTTCAAATTTGACATGGTCGTCGAATGAATAAGTAATTATTTGAAGAACAACAACGATGACTCTAGTATATTATGTTTTTTTTTAAATATTTTAACACCATTAATTTGAGTCAACATAAAAAACAAAATATAAATCTTTTTTATTTTCTTATAATTTTATTAATTTGTTAGTTTACACACAGTATGTGTACTGTGTACTGGTCATCTTCAGCAACACGACTGAGATCTATAGCCGTCACTCATATTAACAGTGTACTGGTCATCTTCAGCAACACGACTGAGATCTATAGCCGTCACTCATATTAACAACAAAAAATCATTATAATAATCTATGTAAGATATATAATTATACAAAAGTTAAAACAGGAAAGCAGACAATGTTTATGCAAAAAAATTTAAAATAAATAGAGTGACTATGTTTACACTGATAATTTAATGAAATAAGAGTAAAAGAGTAAATACAATTAAAAAACACAAGAACTTGATTTGCTAAATAAAGGCCTAAGCTATGGAATTCAACCGAAAAAACAACCAGTAAAGGATGTGATCACTGATATCGAAACCATTTTAAAAAACAAACCAGTAGATGTTAAAAACGACGTACGTGAACGCACTAAATTTTGTTTAGAAAACATTAACAACCATTCGAAACCAAATCACGCCGATGAAAATAAAATGGTTTTGTCCTTGAACGAGAAAGATTGCTGTGTCATGAAATCAGACAAGGGCAACAAAATCGTGGTGATGGACAAATTGGAATACGATCAACGTTGTTGGAAACTGATTGAGGACAGTGGCTATTTTGAAATTAAAAAATCACCACATAGCAAAATGGTTTCAGCTGCAAATGAAGTGAGAAAAGAAATTAGTAAAGTTTTTGGAGAGAGGTTCAAATGGAATCTTTTAGTCTCAAATCCAGATGTACCTCGACTATACTCTGTTTGCCGAAGATTCACAAACCTGGCGATTCGATGAGACAAATTGTAGCATTATTAAATGCACCCTGCACATACATCGCACGTTGGTTGGTCGAGGAAATATTGGTCACCCATAGGTTTTTTTTAATGAAGACTCTTATACTGTAACCTTGAAACAATCTTTAAAAATTCATTAAAAAAAACCTATGGCTGACCAATAACTGAAACTAGATGACCTTTTATCACGAGCCGGTGGCCTTTGGAATGGTATACTTTTTTTGCGAATATAAATCGGGTGCCAAAAATAGTTGGTGACCTTGAAAAAATGTAACCCTTGATTAAAAATTTTCTATGCCTGACCAATTTTTGAAACTAGTTGGCCTTTTTTGACCACTTACTGACCTTTTAGATGGCATACTTTTTTTGCGAATATCCCATATATGAGCTGCTAAAAGTTAGGAGTCAAGAAAATGGTGTGCAGGCGATTTTGAGAAAAAAATATCCTAATGATCTGTACTTCCATTGTGCAAGCCATAAGATGAATTTGGTGGTTTATGACCGGAATGATGTTCCAGAAATTCGCAGCACAATAGCACCGATCAAAGATGTCATTATTTTTTACCGCAATTCCCTTACAATGAGAAAGTTTGTCCCAAACATTTCTGTATAATGTGAAACTGGCAGACGGCTATAAGTCATTGCTAAGAATAAACCTACAATTTTAAAATGAAACAAACTTTTAAACTATAACTGGCTGGTCTGAGAAATATAAAAGCATTGCGATTTTTAGTGAACATTTTGGCAGCATCGTCAATGGATTGAGAGAGCTTTCTATTGAAGGAAAAATGCAGATGAATTTTGGAAGAGATCGCTCCTGATTCCTTACTTAGATTCTTTAATTGCAGCACTCGAACGTATATTCGCAGACGCAAAAAACTTACGAGCATATTCGAAATGTCTGTTACGAATATGTTAAAAATGTTCATTTATGATTTTAAAGAAAAATCAAAGAGTTTTTCCGAGTTCTACAATTTTCAAAGCTTTATTGGAGAGGTATAATCTTTGGAAAAATAAAAAAAAATATCCACAGTAAAGAACTCCAAAAACTAGACATGTTAGATGTTCTACAAGAAGCAGACGACTTTTACCACAACAAAACTTCGTTCAACCATGGTTTAAAATCGTTTAAATGGTAATTTAATCAACTTAAAACTAACAAAACATAGTTTATTAAATGTTTGAATTTACGAAATGGAAATTGTAAAACAAACCCTTGAAATATTTGCTAAAGACCCACGCGCCGCCAACGCTTAGCATTAAATTAATTTAACAGGTATCTTACATAACATACGTAAATCAATGACCCTCTTTCTTTAAAATAGGTGTTATATAGGTACAAAACAGTCACATGCAGAAGTTCCTGGAATACCTACTTAAAAGTAGATTTTATTTTAAAATGAATTAAAATTAACTAATAGTTATTTATTTTTATTTTCCTATTTATTTTTTTATGCTAATAAAATTTGTTCCAGTTTCGTTTTAATGAAAAAAATAAATACTTAAAAAAAATCATAAAAATTGTTTATTGAACAAGTTTGACCCCCCCCCCTGATCAAAATCCTGCGTACGCCCTTGCATCCGTTTACTAAAGAATCCAACAATTTTTTGACCTCCCCTGTGAAAAAATCAAATTTAAAAAAGTCGACATATAGTCTAGGCAAATAAGGATCGAATTGATTTGTGGGATTTGATTTTTCCTGCAAACACCAAACCCTTTTGAGCAAGAGACACCTCATATTCTCTTTATCTAAGATACTATATGTTGCATCAATGTCAAAATCTAATTTGCTTGGACTTATAAGATTAATTGTACAGAATCCGATTTTTAATTTTATTTTAAAGATTTTCTAAAAAAAAAAAAACAGATATATAAAAAGACTATAACTAAATCTTTCGTATCCTGGGGTGGAATCGGCTAAGGTGATAGTTGATTATCAACTGTGGTGATCATCGTTTTGAAGATAGCTGTCTCTATCACATCTAAAGGCAAAAATAGAGACAGCAGTAGTCAAAACGACGATCGCCACAATTGATAATCAACTATTACCTTAGCCGATTCCACCCCTGCAAAACTATATTTTTCTCTAATCCTTGTTTAGCACAAAAAACGTTGTTTTGATTTGGATGGAATGTATCTATTCATGAGTATGTTAGGAGCTTTTTCTTTTGAATGTATGATGACGTATTCTGGATTGAATTTGAATAAAAAATCATAATTTACTTTGAAAGTTATTTTTAAGATTTATCTATGTATTACATTACCATTTGTTTTTTTTTTTGTGTTGTAGGTCATACCTTGAAGTGCTTTACCATAAAGTTCAATTTCCATTAAAATTTGATTCAGATATATTTAAAACTGAATTTACAAATAATAAAGCTTTCCTGACAAGCTTTTGAAACCAACTGTTAAAAAAGCTTTTCTCAGTGACACTGCAATTATAAGTGTAACCTTGATCTTACTCATCTTACTGTCTCTGACGTTTCTTTCCATTGAGACATTGAGAGTCCAAGAGAACAAAACTTCTCTCACACTCATGATTATTGACGCTCTACGAATCTCTTTTGTCTTTTCCCTTGCCATCTCACAAAACACTGCCTCTATAGTATACATCATTCTGATGTTGCAAAAACGGCTCTTGTAACTGGTAGCCAGGCAGGAAACATTTGTCATCAAGTTAGAGAAGGGGAAATAATAGAGCTTGAAGAATTTTCAATGTTTTTCTTTTACAAAGCATCTAAAAGCAAAGTAGAATTCCCGTGTTAAGCACCATGCACACTCACTGGAATGGTAAATTGATAAATTTCTTCAGCACATTTAAAATAAAATGCAGAAAAGAAAAGAGTTGAAAAGAACATAGTATAGGCAACCATCATCGTTGTTGTCATCATTTATATCGTTCTTTACTTCTTCGCGCTGTAATTATATTTGTTTCTCCCCTTTCTCTGAGTTTTGTTTTGCCTTACACACTCATGTGTTATTTGGAGTCTTTGGAAAAGGCATAAAAAGAGGAACGTTTACAGGTTCAAAGTCATTGCCCATGATGCAACTAATGTAGTAACATCTTTACCCAATTACCACCAAGTTTGGAGAAACCTTGTTTCTTGTCTGCTCCCAATTTTAGTGTGTTGTGTTCTGTTGTGAAATCTCATTGTTGGATTATTCGTCTTCCTTAATAAATTTGTGCACTAAAAGATTTATGTATTATTGGAAATTTCGTTAGTGATATTTTGTGTGCAGCATCAGAGGCTTATGATCATTAATAACGATTTAAAAGATTAATATTGGAAGACCAAAAAAAGAAGAAAAGAATTGAAAAAAATCATAGTGAAATTGTGCAAGAGTGGATTCTATATTAACGCAAAGTGATATTAACTAAAAATAAGACCGATTTGCGTATATATAAAAATAAAAACAAATTAAAAAAAACTCAGTTGTTGCTGTCCAGCTTTTGGAATCATATTGGATATTAATAAACCACATTTGACTTTCCAGTAAGTAGTTTTATCATTATAAATGGATAATAAAAGTTTGGTGAAACTTATTTTAGGCAAACGATTTAAATAATTCTGTGTTCTTAAATGCAATATCTGATCAACAATTTTTTTTTATGTAATAGATAAACTCATTTCAATTATAGAGGAATTCCTTGAAACAAAATATTACAATTCGTGCAAGAAAAACTGAGAAATCGGGCAGGTCATATTAAAGATCTTACTACATAATATCGCAGAAAACATATTTTTAAAATAAACATTTTATTTGTATTTAAAAATTCAATGCAAAGTTAAAATATCCACAAGACAATCACAAAACAAAAGAGCTGATCAGCAAACTCCTTTTTTAAAAATATATTGTTCTTTGTCCAAAAATTTATAAAATATATATTTTATAATAACTTGTAGGTATAGAATTATTGCAAAAATAGTTTTCGTCAACTTTGAAAAGTTTTTTAGAACATTTGCTAAACTGTTTTTTTGCTCAATTTGTTGATTCAAAAATCTTTGAAAATTGTGATAAGCTTACAATGAATTTGTTATAGAGAAAATACATATATCCTCACTTGGAAGCTTAACTTGTACTGACTACAGTGGGATCGATTTTAAATACTTTTGTTCATGAAGTATTTAAAAAAAAAATTTTGACTACTAATTAGTTAAAATTGTCACAATTCCAAAGCACAGCTTTTAAGGATTTCAAGTTTTCAAGAAGTTTTCTAGAAGAAAATACATTTATTTTGTTAAATTAAACTATGAGTTCTTACAACTTTGGTAGTACTAGATAAAAAAAATAAAATTTTGACCAAATGTAGTTCTTTATGTACACCCGTATTCATAAAGAAAAATAGTTATTTTAGCTCCCCTGTTTACGAAAAGTAAATTTCTAAATCTATTTAATATGCCATCTTTTACATCATAGAAGTATGTTTGTATCAAATTTTAAATTCTTTTTAAAAAATATTACTACCACAAGTGTACAGATTTCGAGATTTATTTTAAATAAAATAACATAACGCATCATCTTGGGGACCGATTTATCGTCAATGTAAAAAGCTAACTTTTTTAGGATTGTTTGTTTTAATTTATTTGGACAAAATAAGGAGAAGGGGGTTCGTTAGTAATAAAAAAAAAACATTTTTAAGAAACTACCACTTATTTGTTCATAATAAGAGTGTGTGTTCCTTCTTGTATGCTATTAGGATTGTTATTTAATTATTTATAATTTTTTTAAATGATTTTTTGTACCAAATTTGTATCTTACCGGAAATTCTTTCACGATATACATTCAAATGATATTCTATGGAACCAATCGAAGATACAGAGGTATACATAGTCTTCAAAATTTTACCGATGATTTGATTGAGAAATCAGACATTCCTAGAAGATTTTTGATTTGATGGACTCAAATCAGAATTCTATTAGCTCAGTTTTTTTCCACATAGTAGAATTTTGATTTTGAATCAAACAACCCGAATTTTTGACAGAAGTCAAAAGTTATCCAAGTAGGTATTTTTGAGAGCACGTTTTATTTAAAAAAAAAGTATATATTGTGTTGATTATATGTAGATCCACAATTTGTTCAAATCTGAACTTGTAGTCAAAACTTGACAGACCGACTTGAATCTAAAAACGAATTCTTGATTTGTATGCAACTCCAATGTTTTTTCATGCTAACTCACATTTTTAAAATATGTTATTGTTGACGGTTAATGTCTACAAAATCAAACATGGTTTTTATTTAATCTCGTTTAAAGCTCGTGCAAAGATTTTTCAAAAGCAAATACCTAATTACCGTATGGCTTACCATTAATTGCAATATTATTGGCTATAACAAAGCAACAAATAAACTTGCGCGAAACAGATAGGATGAAATAAAACTAACTTAATAAAACTATGAGAACATCTATTGCTACACACATGTCCTTGTCAATATGTTTTTGTAAATTAACGAAAGATTTAAAAATAAATTTAAACAAAAACTGAAGGACTGTACTGTCTTTAAAAATGTACTTATCAAATAAATTGTTTATTCAGCTTTAATATCACAATGTTTCGTTGTCCTGCAATTTTAGTTTGATACAGGTTTTTGATCCTGAAGGAAAAAATACCGCTTTGTCTTTGATCACCAATAACTTGACAAATAATGGTGACACATACAATTTAAAAGCAGTTTCAAAAATAGCTAAATTACTAGAATAATCTTTTAAAATTTTATGAAGTAAATTTGTTTTACCATTTGCCATAATTTAACGACGTTTCAAGTGTGATAACACTTTTCTTCAGGCCTGTCTACATTTAATTATTACTTAAAAAAAAAAAAAACTAGAAATATAAATTCTAGGAATGATTTTCGTTTCGTCTCAATACGATAATTTTTCACAAAAATACAGCTCTTTAAAAAGCACTAGAAAAATCGAAAAAAAAATTGTTCCCTTAATTTTTTGACTAATGTATGTATGTAGGTATGTAGTTTTGTTGACAACAACAACAATTATTGATTAGAAATTCTAATTGGGTTGGATATAGTTCACAATTGATTTTCGCTGTAAAATTGACGTAAGCTGGACTGAGCTTAATACAAATTGCGTCTTGACAAGGCCCTCACTGTCAGCTGAAGAGTCCAAGTGGGAATGCCGGGACGAAACGCCAATTTTTATGGACTAAAGGCCGTTAAAAGCTATATTGAATTAACCTTTTATCGTTAATGATAAACTCAATTAAAAAGTACAAGTGACCTCAACTCCAGAAATTAATGTGTTTCGCCCAGGTATAACAGTGGGCTCTTCAGTCAGTCTGTTATACCCTACTAACACATTTTGGTCACCTTCTAAACTAATTTCCACCATAGGACCAAGACGAAATTACATACATATGTACAAAGTACGTCTGAGCAAATCGTTTACCTATTTCCTTTTCTCAATTATTCATTTCTCTGTTAAAGGAGAATCAAACAATGAAAAAACTTTATGGAATTTATAGAGATACAATCTTGTTCAATATGCCTGTTCAGTTTTGACTAATTGAATACCTATAATTTAAGAAAAACGTTGAAATTAATCTTACCTTTCAATCTTCTCTTTTTTTTAATTTGAATTCTTTCTTATTATGTCTTCTTGGAAAAAAAACCATTTGTTAGCTTGGTGCAATGATAAATATACTGAAAAACTTGAAATTAGTGACGAAAAATTTTAATCTAGAAATCTATGTACACATATATATATATATATCCTATTACACATATATTTCACATTATATATATTATTACATATATATGTATGTTGTATGTATGACAGAAGAAAAAACTTCAAAGCGTTCTTGTTTATAAAAATAATAAAAATAATAGAAAGAAATCAAATAATTTTTGTTGGCACAGTGGATTAAGAATAAGGTGTTAATATCATGAAATTCCACTAGTGGCATCTAGTTGAGGCTGTGGAATATATAGAAGATTTATGCATACCGTGGGGTTTGAAGATTATAACTTATTTATTCTTATTGGTTGTTTTTTTATTTTCTATGATTACCTCAGTCCTAATTTATTCACTTACAAAGAGGATAACCGGACAAAACGGTCTACATAATAGTCTAAGAGCCGACAGCGAATTTTGGGAGTGGATTGATAACCCAAATATGAGTATGAGGGTTAAAAAACCATTAACCCATAAATATTTTCAATATGCGCTAGAATTAGCACAATTATAACGACTTTTTGCAAACATTTTGTTGAATTTGCAAGGGGAGTACAATCACAGTGAGTGTACGGGAGTACGGGAGTACAGTGAATGGTTGGGGAGTGCGAATACTCCCTTAGTACTCACTTCGGCAGCCCTGAACGTAACCCGACTCAAATGGATAGAAATCAACAAACTTTATCAACACAGCTGCCATTTGTATTGCGCATGCGCTGTATGCGCCCAATGATGGTATTTTGTTTTGTATTTTGATTTATGTAATTAGATACTTTTTTGGTTTTGTTTGTGATCTTATTTGTATTTCTATTTTAAATAGGACGTGGAAAATTGAGTACGAAAATGAGTTTTTCTATGGACACATGACAGTATATATAAAAAAATTTCAATTTCCCCTCTAGGGAATCACATAAGAACCTTAAGTCCAAAGTTTGAACAAAATCGCTTCAGCCGTTTAGGCTGCAAGTCGATGTACAGACAGACAGACAGACGGACAGACGGATAGACAGACAGAATTGCGAGACCCACTTTTTTCGCGTTCTCTATAATCGTAATGTTAGGGAAAATTATTATCTCGAATTTTTTTTTTTGTACGAATCCTTAACTTGCTCTTTACTACGTATGTATATCGCAAGTAAAAATTTGGTAAAGGTAATTTTATCAAAAACTGTAATTAATGGTACATGTCATGCGTAGTTTTTTGATATTCTAATTTTGCGTTTACGGCTTCACCGATCCTTCAAACTTTAAATATTGTTACATATAGGTACAAATCTACTCAGACAAAAATTCGTTTTTAAAACGTATGGAAACGGTATATTATAAAATAATACTTAAAATATACCTGAATTGACATAAGAGTTTAAAGTAGTATTGTATGATAACATGCTCACAGAAAGGTTGCACAGCTTTTGCACCACCATATTTATTCTGAAGGTTTGAATAAAACAAAAAAAGCTACCACCAAGTTTGTAAAGGCTGTAATAGTAGCAATATAGGTATTTCACGGCTGTCACACTAATCATCAGATTGGTTTTAATGCAGCTTAGTTTAATATGTTCCAAATTTAATTTATTAATAAAGGCTAATAGTTGGGATTTGAATAAAGACCAAGTTGCCCAGAAGCCTTTGAACTACGGATTACAGCACAGCACGGACAGTTCAGCAAATCATGCTCATATCCAATGTTTTTATTATGTTTATCAATTTTATTTGAAAAACTAGAGAATTAACTAGCCACACACAAGTTATAAAATAAGTACAGTTGTTTTTATTTGGTTTATTTCTTTCGCCTTGTTTTTTTAAGAATTTGTTTTCTTTATTAAGTCAACTTTTTTATATAACTTCTATAATATGGCTTCCCACTTAGAATTAATGAAAATGACCCTCTCCTATATGATTACTATTTTTTGTTTTGACCTATGTACGGTCAGGTGAAGAATATAAATTAAAAAAAAATAAGAATTTCTAAAACAGTGAAAAAGATAATGTAAATACCTAAACTTAACTTTGATTTTACTCATAAGTGCCTACTTATAGGAGTCCCTGCAATTTTGTTGACAAATGTTTGTATAAACTCTTATGGCCAGTTTTTCAGTACGGGGTTAAAGTTAAATCCGAGTTGACTCACCAAATTGGGTGAGTTAACTCTAGGTTAACTCAAAAAATGATTTTCATATTTTATCTTCCTTGATTTTTAAGACTTTCTGCATTTACCCTTAACTTAAAAATAAATAAAATAAATTGGGTGGCATAACGGCTCATGAAGAACCAGGGCCTAGTAACTAACAACTCGCAACCATTCCTGTGTGCGTGTGTCGACAGGAATGGAAGAGGGACCTACAATTGTATGCCAAATCCAAACGGCTTGACGAGAAGCACTTATTCGTGACAAGTAATACTCTTGGAGGATTTGTCAGTTCCTCGAAGACAGGCTATATCCACAATGAACAATTTTATTTCAGCTCAAATTGTATCTTTCTCTTTTTTCAATTGTAAATCACATGCAATCATTTCGTCTACATATGTTACCTTATTAAACAAGTTCAAAGTTTGGAAAATCTGAATTCTTTATTCTATCACGGGCGCCAAGAAAATAAATGAATGATGATTAATTAAATTCAGGCCATAATTTGATCTAAACATAACGATTCATAAGCTTAATTACACATAACATTAGTTGTATCGTATTGAACTTGGCAAACACACTCACCTCTCATTTAGATTTCGTCGATCAGAAAGAAAATGTATAGGTATGGAAAAAACAAAAAACAAAAATCGTGCATTGAAAATTCTCTCACCACTTATTTTTTTTTTTTAATTTCTCGATCGGTTGACCCAAATTCAGTTAATTATTACCATCATCACACTTTTTATTCTCATTCTCAGTCACAGTCACAGACCCAGGCAGTTGTTATTTTGAGTTTCAGACTGGTTTTGGTTACCCAAAAGTGGTAAAAGTAACAGGAAGAGATACAGTCAAAGAAAGCGTCATCATCACCTTTATGTCGCGAAGCGTTGTCTTCGGCAGCGTCATCACCACATCACCACACCGCATTCTGTTGTTCTTTCTGGTTGTGGGAATTCTGACAAAAAAGGGCATCAACTGCATCAAGCCCTCTCTGGCACAAGAATAGAGAAATAAATAGATCTATCTGTGCCGATTGAATTTAAAACCAAGAGAACCCACAAACTGATGAGACTCCATAGTTACACAGCTATTTCCGGCTTTTCTTCTGCACCGCGATGGCCTACAAAACAACATGAATAATCATCAGTGATCTTTGCTCAGTGTTCTTTTCAGTCGGTCGACCGGTAATTTCCTTAGTCAACTTGAGTTTTTTATTCGCAATTCCCAAACTGATACCTACAGAAGAAGCGGTATACAGACAATAAAAAAAAATAATTTCCAAAAAGTGAAAATATTTTTGCTGTGGAAATCGAAGATAATAAGGTATCTACTTTCAAAGTTTACGAGGAAGACAAATAGGCAAACTACTATGCAAATGGCATTCAGCATTCTTAAAAATATTTCAAGTACCTTATCTCATCTATTGATTTAAATAAAGATTGAGTGTACAAAAAAATCAAAAGTAATTTGATAAGTAAGGCACATGCAAGTAAGTCGATGCTATACGTATTATGTTTGTTGTTTTGCTGAACTCTTATTATTTATTTATTTTAATAAGTTGATAATGAGTGTCAGAAGAATTCGAAGCTTCTGCTTTTTTGTATTTAAGAAAATAGTAAAGGAATAACTTCTAAAAAGATATGTGTAGTGAGATATTGCTGCTTTGCACAAACCAAAAAATAATGGATGTGGAAATATTAAAAGAGATTGTGTACGTCTGTTTGGAATGTTGAAAATTAATTGTAGATTGAACATAAGCAAACTATCACTGCTTTAAGGTCAGTAGAATTCTTATTATTAAAATACTATTTGACATGGTGATAACATTCTTAATATTGATTTCTGGTATTCTTCTTCTTACATATAATTCAAACTGCTGAAATAGAATTATAAATTGCTCAGAGCCAGTACTTCAGTGCGGGCCGCGGGGTTAAAGTTAAACCCGAGTTAACTCACCAAATGGGATGAGTTAACTCGGGTTAATGGCGGCATTAAATATCTCGGTGCAGGATTAATTTTCCGGAATTGTTGACAACTGCAATTCAGCGTCTTAAAATTTGTCAAAAGTTAAAAAATTAATTTTTTCTTTGAAATAAAATATATTCGTGAAAGCAGTAATCACTTCTTTTTTCCAATTAAATAAAATCTAGTATTGCCCATTAGTCGAAATTCGACCACTTATCATACTTATATTTTTAAAGTAAGTCTTCAATAACACCCAGTAAGGGGTGTTAAGTGGCCAAATCTAAAACAAATCACAATTTCACCCCTATAAATCGTATGTATCTTCTTCTTCTTCGTTTTACCGGCGATTGTCATGATCTCGAGGGGGACCACAACTCTCCCACTCAACTGCTTCGCCAAATCTTTGATAGGAATGAGAAATTAAGAAAGTTACAGTACATAAGTATTTATATAATTTAATTTTAAATTTCCTAAAAAAGTCTTTAAATTCGTTGTTCAACGAGCCGTTCTCAAAATATTGGTTGTAATAACACACCATATTTAAAGCCGCTACATTTTGTTTTAATACTCACGACCTCAAACTACTATCAACTCAAATCATTGAATTTGATCAGTATTTTTGTTTAGTATTTTGTGACAAGTTAAAAATTATGTAATTCAAAAAAAGTCGATTTTAAATTGTTGATTTCTCAAAAATAAACATTTCTATTTTTGAATATTTTAGTACCTCGGTATAGAATTTTTTATAATTTATGTTTTTTTACTTCCTATAAACTTATTTGCATACAAACATTGATCAAATTCAGTTGAACCAATTTCTAGACAAATTTGTAGAAGTTATACCCAACTAGTTTTTATGACAAAAATACCAAGAGGTAGTATTTATCTGATATTTAATGAACTGAATTTTAATTAAAAGTACCTTACCTTCGAATTGCGTTTCGCCCATAAAGACACTGTGAATTTTATAAATTTTATAAATTCGTGCACCTACAAAATAAATACGAGTGGTTTGGTTTCTTATATAAACGAAGATGAAGAAACTTAGAAAAATTCTCGAGTTGAGGTCACTTGCACTTTTAATTATATTCAGTCACTCCATCACCTCAAATAGAAGTAATTTAAATTTTTAAATTTATTAATTTTCGTTAGAACTCAATTTTGTATATATGTATTTAGCTACAATTAAGAAGTGTTTTTTGAATAATTTGTATTTAATTTTAAGCAAAACCAAATATTCTTTTACTATTAACTGGTGATTCTTCTAGAACAATACAAATTCTTCCATAAAGCAGGAAAAACTAAGGCGAATCTTATCTGACCCACAAAATTTTGTATATATCCAATAATGTACCTAAGTAGGTCCAAATATTAGAAAGCAAATTGATCAACCAAGCGCAATGATTTCACTGAGCCCATGATGATGAAATCGCCAGCCTGGAACATAAACCATCGTACAAAAATTCTGCATTTCATTAATAAGTTCCCAAGAAATCTAATATTCTCTAGTCTAGTTTGAATGAACTTTTGTAATTCATACCAATTTGGCAAGAGAAATTCTTTAAAAGTACCTATGTGCATAATATAATTACTTGTACATGCAAAATCTTATGGCTAGAAAAAGGCTCATCTTCCTAACCTAACACTAATGGTAATTAAAATAGTTATTTGAGCAGAATCGTCACATACAAGTTATTTTTGTACTTATATTTTTATCTAAATTTTCCTATATGATAACCACAATTATTATAAAGATAGATTTCATAGATAGGTTTATAGAAGCAACAAAACCACTCTTAAAACCAACGCGGAACACTATTTCCAACTGTTCCCTTTTTAAAGCCACAATGTTCACATGTTCATTCACCTGTAAATTTTTATGATGTTGATCTTGATGACAAAGATGAATTAATTCCATTTACAGAAGCTAGTTCCCATAATGGAGATCCTCATTATTTGCTACAGATATACATACATACATATGGCTACATGGAGTTTCCATTCACGCAGTTCCTTTTGGTATCAAATTACGCGTCAGGAAAGTCAAAACAGAAGACGAGGATGTAAAAATGCCGTTCCGTTATGCGTAATACCACACCATAATGACCGCAACGACATCACCATCGTCATCTCATCATCATCATAAGCATTCCCCTCCCCTTCCTGTGTAGACAAATTCGAAAGATGACGACGATGACGACAACGGCACGGCGACGACGACATTTCTGCATGGATTGCGGTCTATATAATGTATTCACCCAATTGGGGCTCATTGATCTTGTTATGTGATATTTTTAATCTACACGATATGCGCTCAATCTATTCTAGTCTAATGCCTTGTCGCACCAAGCTCTCTTTTTAAAAAACCTAATATAATTGGTATGTGCAATTATCACTTTTTTTCATGCTTAAATTCTTTTTTAGTTGAGTGATATTGAAATTAACCACTTTTAACAGTAGATGATTCAAGGCCGTTAAACAAGGTTCTGATTAAAAAGATATTTGGTAGAAAGGTTATAGTCCAAGAAAATTTGATAAAAAAATGTCGTTACTTCGCAAAAATTCCGACAAATCCGAATCTCGATGGAGAGCTTCATTTTTACGTCCTTACCACTTCAGCTTAAAATTTTAGGGGGAGATACTGGGTAAAACTCTGTTTTCTGTAAATTACTCGAAAACTATAGGTTCTTTTGTAATTATAGGTACACATTGTACCTCATGTAATTCTACACAAAAAGATTATAACTATAACACTTTTTTTCCTACAATTGATAGATTTGGAGAAAAAATGTCGAAAACATTGAGATGTAGTACATTCAGGCATTTTATTTGGTTTTGGGTTATGTTTAGTGGAAATAAAATAAAAATAAAAAAATAAATCGGGTGGCACAACGGCTCATAAAGAACCAGGGCCTAGTGACTAACAACTCGCAACCATTCCTGTGTGAGCCTATCGACAGGAATGGAAGGGACCTACAATTTTATGCCGAATCCGAACGGCTAGACGAGAAGCACTTATTCGTGACAAGTGATACTCTTGGAGGATTTGTCAATTCCTCGCAAGAGGCAGTAGCCCTGAAAAAAACTTTTTAGTTTTTAGGTGGACGAGGCTGGGAAGCGAACCCAGACCTCCAGCGTGACAGTTGAACGCACTAACCATTACGCTACGGGCTACTACTATGTTTAGTGGAAAATATTTTCTATTATAAAAAAAAACCAAGAAAAAATTGATTTCTTCTTTTTTGTTAAAAAGGTAACTCCCGGAAAGTTTAATTTTTCACAAAATTATCTCAGAACAACTCGTAGACAGTACAATTACATATCTACAAAATGACATATTAACGACATATATACGTCAATTAGTTGTTAAGTTCTGATGGGCTACAATGTGTACATACAATTTTTAACTTGCGATATAGGTACTATATGGTAAGTTACAGATTCGTAAAAAAACTCGAGATAATAATTTTCCCTAACATTACGTTGATAGAGAACGCGAAAAAAGTGGGTCTCGCAATTCTGTCTGTCCGTCTGTCTCTCTGTCCTCGCCCGTTCAGCCTAAATGGCTGGAGGGATTTTCTTCAAACTTGGTATATAGTGTTTTTTGATTCATATGCCCAGACGTTTTTTTAAATTTTTTTAGGACCAAAAATAACGGTACCTACCATACAATTTTTGTTCACCAAAATGGAAAATAATTTTTTTCTCGAAAGCGGGTCCGAGGATTTTGTTAAAAAAATTCAAATAAATTGAGTTAAGAAATGCTAATTTTTAATAATTTTTTTATTTTCATAAACTGAATATTTTAGGTACTTCCAGTACAACCATTTTTTTTATGGTAAAACTTCTAAAAAGTATAAACATTATTGTGAACCAAAATTAAAACATTTTTTTTTTGTTGAAAACGACGGTCAATATTTTCCAAACTAAGTGTAAGATAGTTTTTTTATTATTCTTTAGAATACTTGAAAAAATCGTTTTTCTAAATTCAAAAATAACGGTACTTTCCATACAAATGTTGAAAAACCGTTAAGAAAAAAATTATTTTTCACGAAAACGGATCCAAGGACTTTGATAAAAAGAGGTGTGTTTACTTTGGTATGGCTAATATTTTTATGAAAACAAATTTTACCAATAACGGTTAATAACGGTACCTGTCATAGAACTGATTTTTTTGTTTTCAAATTTCTCGTTGACAGTTGCTTCGATGTCAACCAAAATTGGTATACAAGAGCTCCTTCACAATTCATATAATTTTGCATATACAAAAATTTTCAAACAAATAATTTTTGGATTTTTAAAAAAAATATTGAAATTTTTTTTTTTTTGAAAATTCAGTATCTTGAAAACGGGCTAATGTATTTTTTTATTTTGTGTAAAATTGTATTTTATTAAATACTAAATGTTGGCATACAAGATTTAAAATGAGCGCAATATTTGATATATAAAAAATTATTTTTTAAGAAAACCGCTCCAACGATTTTTTATTTTTTTTATAAATTCATATTTATCAAACAAATGAGATGGCATTTGAGCTCTAACTCTAACTCTCAAAGCCATTAAAATAATAAAGTTATAGCAATTTAAAGTAATAATTTATTTAACTATAAACGATCGAGCGTCCTGATGGTCGTGTCAGAGTCGCAGATGTAAAAACATCACGAGGAGAGTTTCGAAGGCCCATTCACAAACTAGCAGCGATTCCATCTTAAAAGGAAGTCCTTCTAAAGGAGGCGGAATGTTGGAGCACTTATCATTTGAATAAAATAACGAAATTATCTTAAAACTGTTTTACTGTAACTATTATTTGAAAGTCATTTAAATTTGAATCTGGCGCTTAAAAAAGACCAATCACCATATTAAATTGTAGCCTGAATTCGCCTTAAAAATATCTCTCTCACAAAAACTAAACGAAAGATTGTGTATAAATACTTTGGTCAACGCAAATAAAGCTCTTATTGTTTCAAACCCTTAGGGGAAAATCTTGTCGTTTTATTTTCGTACCATAAAAATCTAGTCGTTTTTGCTCGTTTTGTATAGTTTCTTCAGTTTAAATTAGTATAGTAACTGATTGAAAATTCGATATACAATTTAAACATTTTTTCGCTAACGTTCGCTAAAAATTCGAAAACGTTTTTAAAGTAGAAAACGCATCAACCAGGATCTATCTATCTTGTAGTGGTAACGGAAAATTAGAGATCCTGGGTTGACTGTCAAGTTTTGGACCGTTCAGTTATCATAATACTTTGGAACCAATAGCTTTGTACTTGTACATCATCAATTTCTAGCTACGTTAAAGTTGTTAGCTACGAGAGCAAGTTTGTGCGATCCAGTCGTGCCCATTTTTTCAAAATAACCCATAGTTTTCTAGTAATTTCAAATTTTACCCCCTTTTCGCTAAAACTTTTTGCTCCACTCCAAATTAAAGGAAGTATTAAGAACGCAAAAAAGAACCGCTCTGCTTAAATTCAGCTTGGTCGGAATTTTTTCCAAGTGAATATTTTATTTTCCTAGACTATTAAGAGATGCTTTTTATATAACTTTTCACTGGCGGCATATGTAAGTATATGGGGAATAAAAGGGCCATATTTGAGTTTTATAAACGTGTCAATTCAATGACAGATAACATGAAAAAAGTGATGACTCAGCAAATTGTATGTCTGTAGCCTGGTCCACGTACATATATACTGGATCAAAAATAACACAGACGTCAGTACACCTTTCTTACATTTAGGTACCTATTAGATTATGTGTGTTAAATTTGAAATCTGCATATTAATGGTAAAAGGGTGATCAAAGATTTTTTTCCCAATTTACATACCCGGCTGAAAAAATAAGTAGGTTGTAGGGAAAATCTAGAGAAGGAAAACTTGTGAGAAATTTTCAGATTTCACTCATAGAGTAAGAATGGGAGCATTGAAAATGACTTGCATTTGCTAGATAAAACAAAAACATAACTAATTGTTTGCACTTAAGCAAAATTCCATTAATTAAAATTAAGTTGAAGCAAGATATGTTATATAGAACTCCTTATTTAACATAAATACACAATTAAAATAAATAGTTCCATATGCTTCTGAATTTTGAAATTCTTGTAAGGAGGTGATGTTGACAACCTATCGTGATGCAATAAGGTACATTATAATTATTTTAATTTGGTAAGCTTTTCATTTATGAAGGCTACAAAAATAAATGTAGGTAACTGATGGCTGAACACAAGACTGTAACTTCAATCAAAAGTGCTCAACTTTGTGTCATACCATACATTTCTGGCAACAACTAAAACGTTATATTATAGAGCTCTTCACTGTTTCGTATCTTTTTATTTTGACAGTGGTATACAAGCTTCATCCACAGCTACCTACACCATCACTGGCCGAACACACTGGTGTAGCTGTAGCTGTGGCATGTAGCACTGTCAAAGTTGAAAGATACGAAAATGGTGTTCATCGCCACAACGGTAAGCTGTAGCTGTAGTAAGAAAATTGTCTGCGGCGAAAGTTGACTCAACTTTAACTTTTGGCGGCGCTACAAGCTGCATTTGAGATGACATATGGGTTCCCATATTTAATTTTTTGACTTTTCACTTTTTGTTTGGGAACGTTCAATACATTTGAGAAGTTTTTTCTAGTTTTGTAACATTTTAATAGTCAGCTATCCTAACCATTTCCCAATGTGCTTGGAAGGTTTAAGTTTCACGCGAATTAGGTACCTCTTCCTATCATTACTAATTTTTTGGCAAATTTCATCTTACCTGAATCTGTTATTCTACTTCTGCTTTTGCTGACTTTTTATGACTTAATTGACTGCCTAACCTACCTTTTTGCAAAAAGTTGAAATTTTCTCAATTTTATACTGCACCGAATTTTGTTTGACAATTGGCATCTGCAAGTAAGACTGGAACTTTTTCTTGTTTGTTATCGTCATTTACTCTTTTTTTCTGTGCGTCAAACCAACTTTGCAGTCGGATAAAAGCACATTTTTTTATTTCATCTTCATATGGCTACGATCGGGTTCGACTGTATAATGTTTCATTCCTTTCGACTTCGTCAATTGTACTAGCTATCTTCAACTACAAGTGAACCTACTGCTTTTGATAGAATAGATAAGAATAGTTTTTGTTGTATGTTTCAGAACGTTTGGAGCTTTAAATAAGTGCACAGCTATGTTTGATTAACATAAGCGCTTAATTGCTGACAAGAGAAACAGAAGATTGAAATCATTCAGTAAAATATAAAGTAAGAAACGATTTTATCATTTATCTGTCCGATTGAGTGTCACAACAGCTTGTCTTTAATAACCATAATTCAAAAAGCATTAAATTTGAGCTTTGTATTAAATTTCCAACTTTGTATTCTCTAGTTTATGTAAAGAATATGCCAACCAACAAATTTAAATTAACAATTTCTGAATAATTTTTTAACTAAAATTGTTTTAATTTTTTTCGAAGTTTTCAAGAATTTGTAAACCTTTTTAAACCTTAATCTGGAGGATCCGTTTAGAATTTTGTAAGTTACGAATTTATTTTATATTAATTCGTTTTGCTCTTATGTGTTAAATTAATCAACACATTTTTTTTAACACTATCTGATAACTAATCGTAGGAGGTTTAAGTCAATAAGTCAATATGTGCGTGGGTTATGTTTAACAAATTTGTAAAATTTTGTATCAACATTTCAATTTTATGCGCCAAAAATCGAAGCGACTAATAACGCAATCACATTTTAAGAATGAATTTGTACAACAATTTCCGATTAAGTTTGCATACAAATTTAAGTCATCCCTGCTTTAATTTTTCACCTCATTCATAAAGATTTTATATATTTATTTTTTGGGACAAACCATATATAAGTGGCCTCTACTGTATATTACATCTATTTTTTTAGTGGTACGAACTACAAAATAGATTATTAAATTGAAATTTAGAAAAAATAAAGTTAGGAACGACGGACAGACACGTTGCGGTGTCACAAAATGCTTATGTTTTTTAATCATAATTCAAAAAGTACTAAATTTCAAATTTTCTATTATATCTACAATTATTTAATCTTCTACTATATGTAGAGAATATGCTCATAAAAAAGTTAATTCCAGAAAATTGGCAACCCTTTACATTTTCGTTTAAGAGCAGGAGTGTTTTTTTTTTCTGATTCTGAGTCAGAAAAGAGCGTTAATAATATATGTATATTTTGTATGTATAATTTATAACAAAAATAAAAACATATTTGAATAATTTCTCATCACTTTTGTGCAAGTAACCAAAGATATTTAGTTTTACAAGAAATTTAGTTTGAAAATAGTTATTAATTTTTTTTTTTTGTAGAAAAGCTATTTTTTGTAGGTAAAATGTTATTTTTTTTTTGTAAAAAAGTTAATTCTTTTTTGTAAAAACGTTATTTTTGTTTGTAAAGAAGTTAATTTCTTTTTGTAAAAAAGTTATTTTTTTTTGTAAAAAAGTTATATTTTTTTTGTAGAAAAGTTACTTTTTTTTAGGAAAAAGTTATTTTAAATTTATTATTATACAGGGTGTCCCTTAATTCGTCAAGAGTATTTTAGGGTATGATTCTGGGGTATATTCTTAGAAAAAAATTGTTCTACAGTAAGGGCCTATCTCCAATTTTGATATCATTTATCGGGAATTTAAGAAAAGTCTTTCTTTGGGGTACCCTGATCCATGTTATCGGTATTTGTGCCGTAAGCACTTACGACAGAAACTTCGTTTAGGCCTTTATTTTTAGAAGAAATACCAGTCTTTGTAATTGCGTTTAAATATATTTGACATCATTTCTAAGTTTTAAGATATTCAGTTTTTAGCCTGTTCCATTTTTTCTGCCCGTGCTAATTTTTTGACTTTGGGGCAATTTTCTCCAAAAAATGCGTAATCAACATGATGTTTTAATAATTTTAATGTAACAATAACAAAAATAAAATTCAGCAACAAGTTTTCCAAAAAACCCATAGATTTTATGATAATTTGGAAAAACAGCGGCAGGTAAAATTTAAAAAAAATGTATTTTAGCTTTAAGCTCGAAAAGCTATGAATAAAAATTATTTGTGTGGTTTTGGATAATTTATTAAGTACGTTTTTTACTAAAACAGTTATAACGGGTGCACTTCCTTGGTTAGAAAAAATGCTAACTTTAGTTGAAAAATGATTTATCAGAACTATTGAAGGACATTCCATATGTTCAACTAGCTTCATCTTATTCATAACTTGATGGTGCTTCCGCCCACTTTGCTCGAGAGGTTTAAAATTGACAAGATGAAGAGTAAGCGGTTATCGTTGCATAGGAAAAAGTTAGAGCAGTTCAATGGCCTTCAAGATCACCTGACCCTACAATATTGGATGTTCTTGAATGGGGAAGAATGAAATAAATACTTTATTTAACAAAAACAGCAACTTAAAGTGAATTAGAAGAGCGCATGCTCAAAGCGTCCTCAGAAGTGAAGCAGTAGCAAGGGTCATTAATATCAATATCAAAATCAAAGAGGACTCATTTGAACACCTGTTACAATAATTTCAGTTCACACATCAAATTATCGATACCACACATATCATTTTAAATTTATAGCTTTTCGAGCTTAAAGCTAAAAAAACATTTTTTTTTAATTTTACCTACCGCTGTTTTTCCAAATTATCATAAAATCTATGGGGTTTTCGTCAAACTTGTTACTGACTTTTATTTTTAGTACGTTCATTCAAAAAAATTATTAAAACATCATGTTGATTACGCATTTTTTAGAGAAAATTGACCCCAAAGTCAAAAAATTAGCATGTGCAAGAAAAATGAAACAGGCTACAAACTGGATATCTTAAGACTGAGACAAGGTATCAAATTTATTTAAACGTAATTCAAAAGGCTGGTATTTCTTCTAAAAATAAAGACCTAAACGAAGTTTCTATCTTAAGTACTCACGGCGCAATTACCGGTTACATGTATCAGGGTACCCCAAAGTAAGACTTTTCTTAAATTCCCGATAGATAATATCAAAATTGGAGATAGGCCCTAACTGTAAACCAATTTTTTTCCTAGAATATACCCTAGAATCATACCCTAAAATACTCTTGACGAATTAAGGGACACCCTGTATACATATAATAAATAGGTTCAAAACCTTTGTAAATTCTACTGTGGTAAATTTTGCATGTATCCCCTTATCCTCCGTTCCTTTTCTACACCTCAACCTCTGTAAACACGCACTGTGACTGTACACAACACAACATATCAACCGAAAATTCGATACTCTGCTGTTGTAGTTGTGCTCTGCAGTCTACACCTGCAAATAAAAAACCTAAAAACATGTAGCTCATTATTTATGTCATCGTTTATTTTTCATTCTTTCATTCGAATCAGCGCCCAACCAACAATTCAATACGCTGCGATGGTCATCGCTTACAAAGATATGTTCATTTTAATTTTGTAGGTAGCTTCTGTGGTATCACCAACCAAATTTTTCGCAAAATGCCCCTATCACGCTTAAGTTCATTTTTATTTGTATTCATTTGTACTTTATTCATTTTGGTAACACCATAATTTGTGCAAAACGAGTCTATAAACATTTTCAATGTTAATTCTTGGCAAGCCCTTTCTGGATTTCAGTACCAAAAATTTAGACGAGGCGAACTTTTCAAACACTGGTGAGGCCCTCCCTAGTAAAAACTTGTTGGACGTGTTTCGGTACCCCATCAGGAATGTCTCTTGTACACCAAAAACTGCTAAATCTTACTAGTGCCTTGCAAGAATCTATGTAAAACTCTCTAGTGCCTTGTAGAAAAATATTTGCACACATCAAAAAACAATATATTAAAAAAAATGATCAACTTCCTCGGTATGTAGGCTTAACAGCAATAAATAAAAGTACCTGGGAGACCGAGCTTCGCTCGGCTTTTCCGGCAGATTTATATATTTATTTATTATTATTTCCAACCTATGCGTTAAGACCCGAACATAAAAAAGCATTTGCATTAATTTTCCATAAATAATATGGAATCGAAGCTTGAGTCGCATTTTTTTATATAGTGAAGCTTATATACCTGTATACAAAATTATTTTTGTTTTTTTATATATGGAAATTCATCATTAGATTTCTAAGCTTTACCATTAATAATATTACAGCTTGAATCGTTTATTTCAGCTTTTATGCAGAGCATGTAGGCCTCATAGGAATTTTTAACGCAAGTAAATTGATGACTCTTAAATGCAGTTTTTAAGTTTTATCTAAAGACCAAATATGTACGAAAACTGTAAATAGGTAAATAAAATGTACAATTAAAACTTTAAAACGAAATAAAAAAAAAAATAATATACAAACTACATACATGGAAAAAAGAGTCAAACATAAAAAAAAATAAGTATTTTTTCTTTGATTCAATCTATATATTTTTAAAAATGTAAAATTAATTTTTTTCTTACTAACGTAGAAATACCGGAATGCGAAACTCTAACAAAAGCAAGGAATTACAACGAAAAAGGCAATTTGCCCAAAAAACCTCAAAGCATAAGTTCCGTTATTTGATTTTTTTGTCAAAACCTGTTAAACATTCTTATTAAAACTGTTGATTACATGTAAAAACTTTAAACAAAATCGTTAGAGCCGTTTCCGAGCTACCCGTTCTATGAGCGGCTGATAAAATACTCATTTTCTCATCATTCTTATAAGAAAAAACTGAACATTTCATTATATTCCTTTGAGCCAATACCGAGAAACAATAAAGCGTGAAAAGTGGATGTGGATCTGGAAGTAGGCGGATGTTCCTCAAAATACTTTCAAAATGATTTTATTGCTTACTACAAAAAACCCTCAACTTTTATCAGGGTTTCCGGGAAACCGAAAAATGATTAAATTGGGCGTGGCAGTGGGCGAATATTAGTCTAAGTACTTTCAAATTTTGTTTGCGCATAACAACAAATTGTGAAAATTTGATCAAAACCGTTAGAAAAGTGTCCGAGAAACAATAAAGTGGAAAACTTGGGCATTTTTCTTGCTCATATATACAGACTCTGAAAATTGCATTAAAACCGTTGGAGCACTTCCGAGAAATAGAAGAGCGTGAAAAGTGAGTGTGGTGTGGGCGGATTTCACTAAAACTATTTTTCAAATTTACGCTCTACCCATATAAACGGACTGCAAACTTACTCTAAATCCTTTGGGTAGTTTTCTAGAAAACCAGCCATTTCCATGAATTCCAGGAAGCAAACAAATATGAAAAGGGGGCGTGGCAGTCGGCGGATTTTACTTTAATTATTTTTTTAATTGTTTCCTGTTTATAAAAAAAATCTATTAAAACTTTATCCAAATCGGTGTACCCATATCCCAGTTCCCAGAAATCAGTAGGGGGATTTAACTTTAACTATTTTTCGATATTTGTCTTGCCCATATAAATAGACTTTAAAAATTTCATCAAAATCCTTAGATCCAGTTCTGAGAAACCAACAAAATTATGAAAGTAGGCGTGGCAGTAGGCGGATATTAATAAAACTACTTTCAGAACTTTTATTTTGCCGGAAAGAACAATCTTTGAAAATTATATCAACATTTTTACAGCCGTTTCCAAGAAACAGAAAAGTGGGCGTGGTTGTGGGCGGATATCATTTAAATTATTTTTTCCATTTTTTGTCTTGCTTATATAAATAGACTATGAAAATTTCATACAAATCATTTTAGTGGTTTTCGAGAAATCCATGAATCAAATAAAAATTAAAAGGGGGCGTGGCAGTTGGCGGCTTTTTCTAAAAGAATTTTTTCTAATTTTTTCTCGTTTATAAGAAAAAACTGTTAAAATTTCATCCAAATCCTAGGAGCCGTTTCCAAGAAACCAAACAAAAGAGAAAAAGGGGCGTGGCAGTGGGAAGATATTAATAAAAAAAAATTGATAAAGGTTTATATTGCTTAAAAGAACAAACTGTGCAAATTATATCTAAATCGTTAGAGGTGTTTCCGAGAAACTGGAAAGCCTGAAAAGTGGGCGTGGTTGTGGGTGGATATATCTAAAATAATTTATCGATTCTTTTCTTGCTCATATTAATAAACTCTGAAAATTTCATTCAAATCATTTCAGTGGTTTTCGAGAAAACCAGCCATTTCCGTGAATTCTATGAATCGAATAAAAATTAGAAGGAGCGGATTTTTCTAAAAGTATTTTTGTAATTTTTTTCTCGCTTATAAGAAGAAACTGTAGAAATTTCAACCAAATCGTACTAACCGTTTCCCAGAAACCAAACAAACGAGAAAAGTGGGCGTGGTAGTGGGCGGATATTAGTGAAAATTTTATCAAAATCGTTAGAGCCGTTTCCGAGAAACCGAAAAGCATGAAAAGTGGGCGTGGTTGTGAGCGGATATCACTAAAATTATTTTTTCGAATTTTTGTCTTGGTTATATAAATAGACTATGAAAATTTCATTTGAGTCGTTGAAGTAGTTTTCGAAAAAACCAGCCATTTCCGTGAATTCCATGAATCAAATAAAAATTAAAAGGTGGCGTGCGAATGGGCGGATTTTACTAAAAGTATTTTTGTAATTTTTTTTTCGTTTATAAGAACAAACTGTAAACATTTCATCCAAATCGTAGGAGCCGTTTTCCAAAAACCAAATATATATATATATATATCTATAAATATATATATATATATATATATATATATATATATACACAATTTTAACTCATTTAAAGTAATAATATAAAAAATATATGTTCATTTTCGGATGGAAATACCTCTGGCAATTTGGATGAAAAATTCTTTTGGACCTGTCATATTAAAGGCTTGGTTATGCGCCTGTATTTGTACAAAAAAGTTATGAACAGTTTAGTAAAGATAGGTTTTGATAGGTTCTTATAAGAATTTACTAGTTAACTTTTCTAAAAAAATTTTCAAAACAAGAAATAGTCATTTAAGTTAAATTCTAAAACTCGGATTGGTTTTCGAGTTATACCAAAAAATATTGAAAAGTGATTAGTTTGGCCATTCTCTTAGAAATTCATTTGCACGAATTTTGTATTTTAAGAAAGCTTTCGTTCCACAAAAACATAATCAATAATAAAAATCCTTGAATGCAATATTTGTCATAACTTAAAGGTCTATTCAATAGGCTAAAAGTACATACCTTCACCCAGTTTTCAAAATTCTGCGCCAAGTATAAGCGACCAAGTCGTTCATTTTACTTCCTAAAATTTCCAAGCATCAAAATAATAGTTAATGTAACTTATACTTAGGCATAAGAAAATGAATTACGTTGAACCTATTCGTGGGCATTTACTTCATACCAAAGCATCGACTACAGTGACCAATTAAAATTGAAAAGTCTGTTTCGTTTGAATTATTTCATAATATTGTTTTTTTTGTTTTCCAGGTCCCCACCGTTTACCAAGGGAAGAGAAGAATACTCTTCTAAAGTCAAAAGGTGAGCACACGATATATTATGATTTAAAACACAATGATTACAACACAAATTATTATTTGTGCTTAAAATAAGGATGTAGTGACCACGTTAAACTGATTTGGTTTAAAGTAAAAACGATAACAGATTCTGCATTTTTCTATAAAAAATTTTCCGTTGGTTTTGACCAGTTTCGTTGATGCCAATTTTCTCGGTCAAGAAGCTTAGAGTTCAAAAAGCTTAGTGTTATAATGGCCCTATAAGTAATAAACGTATTTCGAGTCGAGTCTAGCTAAGATTCGATTTTTTTAAACATATGTGTTAAATACTACTCAAAATTCATTAACTAATTTTTTTCTTCCATTTTTATCAATCTGAAAATTGCTATGAAAACTAATTCAACAACCTATAAAATTGTTTTGACTACAAAAACTTGTCATCTGGTTTCCTTTATGAATTTGAATATGAGAACAAATTTAAAAATCGAAATTAAATTTAAAAAATAAAAACAAATACATATTTGCTTGTAGAAAATATTTACCTTAGTGATAGTAGCTAAATGGGCTGCAGGTCAATTGAAACAAATCAATTATTTCACAACGTTTCGTCCATGAATATGGACATCATCAGGTGCGAGCAATGATGGTTTATTTATATTGCACTTAAACACGAACAGAGATGTTCCCAGTAGCAAGTTTAACTAACAACTTGTCAGTTAAACTTGCTACTGGGAACTTGCTACACTGACAACTTGTCAGTTAAACTTGCTACTGGGAACATCTCTGTTCGTGTTCAAGTGCAATATAAATAAACCATCATTGCTCGCACCTGATGATGTCCATATTCATGGACGAAACGTTGTGAAATAATTGATTTGTTTCAATTGACCTGCAGCCCATTTAGCTACTATCACTAAGAAGATTTAAAGGTCACAAATTCCACAAGGAAAATATTTACCAACATACTCGCAACTAAAACTAAATCTTTGTTAACATTTACAAACAAAATTTTTATTCTTTTTGATTAGGTATAAAATGACAACTCTTTACTTACTTTGTAGATATTAGAAAAGATAAATAATCAATTTGAGTAAACTTTCAAAAAAAAACTATTTCTAATATGTGATTTTTTTAAGCAGAAGTCTAAAGTAAGCTACAATCAGGCACGACGACGCGACGTTTGAGAAATGTTTAATAACAAAAACTATAACGCAATGATGTCGTGGCAAAAAACTGTTTTTTGGACTTCTTTATGCTTTTTTGACATGAAACCAATAATGGTTTGTTTAAGAACTATTTATATGTAATTTGATTCCGACGAAAAACTTCAGCCAAAATAACATGATGGTAGAACACTTTAGTTGTTGTTGTTTCATTCAAAATGTTTAAAGAAAATGTAGATCGTTTCCTTAAAAACTATTACGCAGAGAAAATTGTTTCAAAATCGTTATTGAGCCATTTTTGAGAAAAATAAGTTTTTTTATGAAGGGTTCTTAATAATCTGCAAGTCTAAGGGTTCAATTTTATAGTTAACCCGTGTCGACTGAACTTTCAATTTTTATTTAATTGTTAAAGTTGATTGAAAATTTTCAAAATTGGTTCTTTTGAATATTTTGATTTCAAAAATAACATTTACAAAAAAGATAGGAACAAAATGATTTTTTTTTTTTTCTTGTAGGCCATTGTTGTTTTGGATTTGACTAATTTTTAAAAGGGCGTGTGATAAGAATGGACTTGACCAAAAACAAAGCTGGATATTGAGATGTTTTCATATTACATACATATATTTTCGAATGTTAATCCAAAATTCCAAACCAACTCGGATCTGGGGGGGGGGGGAAACAAAACGAAGCTATTATAGACTACATTTATATATCTATTATAAAAAATGGACAGCTTCCTACATTTATGGAAGAGTTTTCTGTGCAGTTTAAGTTGTTAATGCACGAAATAATTTTAACATTCAATCAAACAATTATTGTTAAATGTTAAATCAATAACACAAATTTGACTCAGCTTAAGTTTACTTTTTGGACGTGGTAAAAATATTCATTTAACATCCAATTAGCTACCTCAATGGCTTGCTCAATCAATTATATAAGAATGCTTGCTTACAATAATTACGCACAGACTTACTTGTCCTGTTAAAATAACTTACGGTTCCCTGAACTTTTATGAATACAAACGTGTACCTTACCTAATCGCTTTTCTTACGGTCGACAAAAGTCACTTTTCCTCCTCTGATGATGTGTCCTCGTTGCAATGAGTTTTCTATAACAAACCCAAAGGGCAGCCTTTACATTTCCCGTGGCTAGCGGCCATGTCATACAAGTGCGGACCTAAACGTACCCATATATGGAATCTAAGCTTGTGTTCCTATACCTACGTTTATACTTTGTTTAACACAAATATTTGCACAAATTTAAATCTGAAACGTGGCTAACTCATTGATTACATTCTCGATAGAGGACTAGATCAGCAGCATCAGCATACCTGCATGCATATATTCGTGTTCCTAACCATGTTACTCTTGGGGGCAAACACCATTCAGTCGACCCTTTGTGTACATTTGTTGTAGCGCGTCATCCTTGTAAAGTTGCATGAGAATGGGATGAGGCTTTAGGCTTAAGACCATATTATACACTCTGTGCTGTGCATAGTTGTCATGTCTTGCGTTGCATCAGCATATATGCTCCGCAATTGCGCATAGGTTCATCGCGCCTGATGATAGTTTGAATAATAAATACATAAAAATTGTTTTGTTTGCTCGCGAAGGATGATGTTCTGATAGGGTAATTTACGTGACTTGCACTTTTGTATAGGCTAGCTCTAGGTACATAGCTATTCTTCCATTAGGGATGTCTTGAAATAGTTTTTATTTAACCGAGTGAGAACACGATCACGACTCGCAAGAACTTAGATGTCAATAATTGCTTGGGATATAAATTTTCATTTCGCATTTAAATTGAAAACTATTTTTTTTTTTTAATGCAAGAAGATGCCATAAAGAGTGGTAGATTTGTTTTAAATAAAACTTTCTTTGACGGCGCGGCGCCATGTTGCTTAATTACTCTGAGCCTTAGATATAACTTTTGAGGAAATAGCTTTTCTAAACCAATTTTTTTTATAAAAGTAATTTTGAAAGAATTCTAACTAAAACCACTGAATATGAATTGTTTTAGATTTTTAATAATCAGTTTTTCATACAATTTTAATTTTTACTTGCGATATATAGGTACTATATGGCAAGTTCTGGATTCGTAAAAAAAATCCAACTCGAGATAATAATTTTCCCTAACATAAAACGATGATAGAGAACGCGTAAAAGGTGGGGATCTCAATTCTGTATGTCTGTCTTTCTGTCTGGTTTTTGATTTTCTCGAAAACAAATAAGTTCAAATTTTTCATTTTGTATGGTAAATCTTCTAAAAAGTATAAACATTTTTGAAAATTAAAAAAAAAAAAATTAAAATAAATATGTATTTTGGAAAAGATTTGGTCAATAGTTTTATAAAACTAGGTGTAAGATAATTTTCTATTATTTTGTAGAATACTTGAAAAAATCATGTTTCTTAATAAATCCTCAATTCATAAATAACGGTACCTTCCATACAAATGTTGAAAAACCTTTAAGAAAATTCTTCTTTTTCGCGAAAACGGCTCCAATAATTTTGATAAAAAGATGTGCGTGGTATAAAATTAGTACAATCTACTTTTTAATTAGAAAATATTTTACCAATAACGGTTTTAACGGTACCTGTCATAGCACCGATTTTTTGGTTTTCAAATTTCTCGTTAACGGCTACACCGATTTCAACATTAGTCTTCATACAAGAGCTCCTTCACAATTCAAACAATTTCGCATATACAAATTTTCGAAAAAATAATTTTTCGACTTTAATAAAAAAATACTGAAATTTTTTTTTGAAAATTCATTATCTTGAAAATGGGTACATGAATATTTTTCATTTTGTGCAAAATTGTATTTTATAAACACTCAATGTTGGCACCCTTTATACAGAATCAAATTCATGCGATTTTCGATGCCCCCTCTAACTTTAGTACCAATAAAGTCAGAAACTTCAAACTCGCAGCATTTGCTAAGCTCACCAAGCTAAGGCAACCCACCAAATTTCAATTCTTTAGCATTAGACTGACTGACTCACTCACTGACAGATCATCAAAATTATGTATGGAGCACTTCCCGACATCGTAGAATCTTGTAATTTGTGGTGTATAAAAAGGAAAAAAGGAAAATTTAAGATTTTCCATTCAGGGGGTGTAGTACCCGCCCATTTTCATAAAATTGATAAAATTATTTGGAACACTTCTGATTATTGGAAAATGATAAAATTTGGTAGCGCAGTAGGACTTCAAGTAAAAACAAAGAAAAAAATTAAAATTTTGAGATTTTAAATTCAAAGGCATTGGCATCCGCCCATTTTCGCAGAATTGATATCAACTACATATATGGAGCACTTCTGATTGTCGTAGAATGATGAAATTTGGTAGAGATGTAGATTAATTAGGTATATGGATCACTTCAGATTGTTGCAGAATGATGCAATCTGGAAAAACGGTTTGTCTTGTAATAAGTACATATACAAAAATGGAAATTTTTTTCCCAATAAGGGGCGTGGAACCCACCCATTTTCATAGAATTGATATATTTAAATTATTTGGAGCCCTTCTTTTAGTCGTGGAACTATGAAATTTGGTAAAACGATACAGCTTGAAGTGCATACAAAGGAAACAAAATTAAATTTTCAGATCTGTATTAAGGGGGCGTGGCATCCGCCCATTTTCACAGAACTGATATTAATTAAATATATTGAGAGCACTTCCGATTGGTGCAGAATTATGAAATTTGGTAGAGCGGTTGGTTTTCAGGTACAGAGAAAAATTTGAAATTATGAAATTTTTCATGTAGGGGCGTGGCATCTACCCACTTTTTTAAAATTATTATCATTTCAATGGACAAATTCTGATTTATGAAAATTGGTAGAGTTGTAGGTCTTGTAGTACTACATACAAAAGGCATAAATTAAAAAAAAAAAAATTCCTTGAGGCTCTCAACGGCGATTATTTCACCTACTTTTCCTAATAAATAGAATCTTTGCAAAAGGAAGTGAAATCGCACAAAAAACATAAATGTTAAAAAAGAAGCCAAGTTCTTCTATATAAAAACAACCTTTTCGTAACCAGTCAGTCGTAAAAAGTAATGAGATCTAAAAGTACGCAGAGTTCTAAGCTCATTAATGTTAAATATCAAATATTTTAAGTAGATTAATATCGAATAACCTCGAAATTATCAGAGAAATCTGTTATTTAATGATTAAGCACTTAAATTGAGTTTGTATACTTGGCAAGTTTTCTTTTATTATACCTAATTACTCAATATTGAATGAAAACTTGACTAGTAAACCAACTCAATTTAAGTAATCAGTAATCATTAAATAACAGATTTCTCTGATAAGTTTGAGGTTCTTCGATATTACTCTACTTAAAATATTTGATATTTAACAAATTTATTGTAATTTTTTTTTTTTTTTATTATTAATGATATCATAATATTTTGGAACCAATACATATGTTCTTGTACATTATCAATTTCTAGCTACGTTAACGTTGTTAGTTACGAGAGCAAGTTTGTGCGATCCAGTCGTTTCCATTTTTTCTCCTACATCAGTGATACGTATGTACATAGGTGACTGGTTTTGTCCAATAGAAAACTGAACAATCTGTGTATAATCTCTTTCCAAACGATAATTTCTGAACTATTGCCTATTTCTTTTATTTATTACTTTTTTTTCGCACTAGAATTTATCTTTGGTTGATGATTTTATGCGAAGTCTTTTCTTTGCAGCAAATTAACTTTTAGTCTTTTTTTCTTGCTACCGCACTGAAAGCTAAAGCTATTAATTCCCAGTTGAAGATGACAGTGAATAATGTGTTGTTATAGCTAAATTCGTTTCTCAGATGCTCTTAACGTTTATGTTGAACAGCACACATATACAGATATACATACACATATACACACATTGTGGAAATGTGTAGGACTTCTTAAAGGCAGATAATAGTTACGGACAGAGCTAGGGAAGCTATTAGCAATGATCTTGCAACAATGTTACCTTAATGGTGCGGCAAAAAGTAAAAAGGCTTGAGTTCTCATTTATGAACGTTTCGGACCATTTCGAGCTATTAATAAATAAATATGTATTTATGTGATAGTTGCCCTTTTTTTGTATGTCCACTAATTGGTGAAGATACTATTAGGAATTGGTAGTATGTCTGTATGTAAAAGTTATTTTTAAGAGGCGGAGAACTTTAATTTGAAATAAAACACAAATAAAATGTTTTTAATATCCATGTTTTTAATATCCATTGGAAGATAATTTTTTGTCATTAAGGTTTCGTGCAGGTGACCGTCGCGGCTGGCTTGCACATGAAATAATCTGGGATGTCCAATTAAACACGTTAAACACGTGTTTAACTACTGGAGGGTTAAATGTATCAATTCAAATCATAACTATTCCAACCCTGTCCGAAGATTTACTTTTATTTGTTGTATTTGTTGATAATAAAAACAAAATAAACATTTTGTGAGAGAAAAATAGTTGCACAAAAAAAACACACTTCAAACGTTTTAAGGCCCACTACAGACACACAAAAAAAACTCAAGTATACCTAATTGAAAAGCGTACAAACAGTATATCAAATAACAGCAACAACTGTCAAAACCGTCTGCATACAAATATAAGTCTTACTATTCTTTTCGAGAGTTTAACCTTTTTGACTTCCCGAGCTCCTCACAGTACATTACACTCAAAACGAAAGCCGTAAACAGAGGCATCATAGCTATAGTTCGAAAAGAATCAACAACATTGACAAAAAAAAAAATATTTTGCTTTTGTGAGTCGTTTGTCTGACCAAACCAGAGGCATTCACAATAACAAGGCACACTACCTACAGTATAACAAATAAATTTGTTGCTTAAAAGAAACCAGCTGCTAACCATCACAAACAACGAGGAGGAGGACAGCCAGCAACTCGGTATACAAGAAGACATTCCTCTGACACTAAGGTCGTTGAATTTCATTTAAACTCCTTGGGAGCAGCAGAAGAAGAGCGTTCCTTCTATATGCTGCATGAATTCCCTTAAGCAAGGATAAGAAAAAGAAAATCATCAGCAACAGCCACAAAGAGAGGGATTAGCTTAACTTATCTATCAACTAATCTTTATATGTGTAGATGTAAGCGTTTGTCTGCCAGGGCATGGCACCAAAGCACCTAATCATGTCGTCTACTGTGACTTCATTGGCCAGGGTTATATGCTAGAAGAATGGTTAAGTCATTCATTAGTTTGGACAGGTTGAACGGAGGCATATGTCTTTGTCAATGCAGCCTTGAAAGTCTTTAAATGCAAGCATAGGACGGTATACTCTCGTACTCTCGACAGTTAAGTGCTTGAATAATGATACTAATTGCGGGTCGAATTGAACTTAGAAAGTGAGTTGATTTTAATGCTTGGTATGATATCTTCTAAGAAATTGTGACCATTGTGCCTGTTAAAGATTGACGTATTAAAATAATAAAACTTTCAATGGCAATTAAGGCCAGAATGTTTAGGAAGCGTATTCTCTGCAATATTTCTACCACACTGAAACAAACAAATCAGACCAAATTAAACATTTATCCAGTTGTTATTTTTAACTACGGTTTATCAGAATAAATATTTAATAGGACGCAAGATTGTTACATGGTGTGTTCAATAAAATTAATTTTTTCTTAAACTTAGAAATCTTGCAATTATAGAACATTAGCAGGATTGTTTGTTAATTCAGTTTTTTAATTGTTAAAATAACTATATGAAATGTTAAGTTAAGAGTAACATGTAGGAAAATTGTAATTAACAGATAAAAATGTTGAAATAGCACAATTTTGGTTAAAACTTTTAAAACTGAAGTTTTGTCAAAATTTTGAAAGTTTAAAATAAATCCTAGTCACAACTGCACGTCATTTTGTAAATCAACTACAGAAATTGTTTTGTTAATTTAATCATGAATATCGTGATATTGAAATCGTCTTAGTTTTTTCGTTTTTAAATAAATTTAAAAAGACACCTCAAGGGTCTAGGGCAAAAACAGATAAGTTCCAGTTTTTTAAATAAGTTCATATACTATTTGATGTTAATTTATATAACATCAAATAGTAATGTATATGTAAAGACAAAAAAGGAGCACGTCTGCGTAGTAATAATTAAAAACAAAACTGATCCGATATTTATAATACTTCTGTTTATAGTGTTGCTAAAACACACGAAAATACAAGAACCGCCCAAGACAGCGTTTCTTAAGATAATTTGTTTCGAAACTTAGATTTTGAAAAACTATTTCTATACTGGTCAACAGTGGTCATGCCACACGAACCCTAATGGGTGATCATGTTTTGACTACTTACCCGCATTACGAAAACGCAGTTATTTTGTTTCCATCATCCTCAGTTTTTTTGTGATGAGGTCAAGTTCATTTCTATTAAGTTTTGCGGGTGATTTCAGTATTGTAAAGAAAAGATACAACATATACATGAAAAGTAAACAAAAAGAAGGAAAACATGTTACACAAACAATGTTTACTTCATGCTGATCCGTATTATTTTATTTTCATGAGATCATTGGGATCATTTTCGAAAAAATTAAAATCTATGTTTGTGCCAATGCAAAAGAGTGTTTTTATGATCCTAACTCTTTTTGTTACATCTGTAGTGAACTGCCTCAAATCAGGGAATTAGTAAAAGATCCGAAATTCGAAGAAAAATTGAACGTTTAAAAAAAATCATCTTGACAATGCTTCAAGAACGTGGTTGCTAATTTTGTGGGTAACCCATATAAGTGAGAACTAAAGGGATTGATTAACGAGCTTGTTTTGACATACAGGGTGTCTTTTAATTCGTCAATAGTATTTTAGGTCATGATTCTAGGGCATATTTTAAGAAAAAATCGTTCTTCAGTAAGAACCTAGCTCCAATTTCGATATCATTTATCAGGGATTTATGAAAAGTCCTACTTTGGTGTACTCTGACCCATGTTAACGGGAAATGCGCTGTTAGTACAAATGATAGAAACTTCATTTAGGCCTTTATTTTATAGAAGAAGTACTAGCCTTTGTAGCGTTTAAATAATTTGATATCGTGTCTCATCTGAAGTTATCCAGTTTTTAGCATGATGCATTTTTCCTGCACATGCTGATTTTTTGACTTTGCGTACTTAGGGACACCTTGTATATGAAGCTTTGGATTGCAGTATGTCGCTATCCATTTTCTTCACTTACATCTGGATTTATTTTTCCTGATAATTTGGGGGTTCTAACTGATGAACATATGAAGAAAGGTTCCATCAGAAAATTTTAAAGATGGATAAACCTTATCAGGGTAGAAAGAGTTCAAGAATAATGGCTGACTACGACGAGACGATCAAAAGGCACCAACCGGAAGCCAAATATTCCAGAAATTAAAAAATATGTACCTACTGTTTTTAAGATCAATGTACTTCCGAAACCTTTAAGGATTTTGAAACTTCTACCAATTCAAAGATCTTTTTATTAACTTAAAAAAAAAAAACAATTTTGATTCAATCCAACATGTAGCTGCAAGAAGCAAGAGGATAAGCATAGTTTGAGCTGAAAATTGAAAAAAACGTCAATACATTTATTTAAATATTAATGGTCTATCTTCCATCTAACAAAACAAAAATCGATAGCTTCAAAGATAATAAAAAGTATTTTAATATGCCTTTTAAATTATTGATATGCGAGCTCAAACGACCTCATAAACCTGCAAGCGATATCACCATTTTTTAGAATTTTCTCTAAATATAGGAAAAGGCCTCTCTTAATCTAGAAAATTAAAAATTGTTATTTTAAATTGTTTTTAATATGTAAAATAATCATCAATATTATAACACACAGGTCCAAGTCCAACTCATAAATGCGGCTGTGAGTGCAAAAGTGGTGTAACCAATTTTTCATATGAGTGTTATTTTTATAATACAAATTCTATATAGGTACTAATACTACTGAAATAAATCAGCCAAGTAGAAGACTTAGCATTATTTAATTGGACTTGTTGAATTATTGATTCAAAATAGCTTTTAACGGCCTTTAGTCTTTAAAAATTGGCGTTTCGTCCCGGCGTTCTCACTTGGACTCTTCAGTTGACAGTGAGGGCCTTGTCAAGACGCAATTTTTATTAAATTCAGTCAAAGTTACATCAATTCTACAGAGAAAATCAATTGTGAACTTTATCCAACCCAATTAGAATTGAGAGAACGCCAGGACAAAACGCCAATTTTAAAGGACTAAAGGCCGTTAAATGCTATTTTGGATCAGTAACCAACTTTTTGTAATTTTGCTTTAAATTGACTAAAATAGTAATGTTATATGTTTTTGGAAAGATTAGATATAGGTAGATGTTTAAAATAATTTATCTCCTTAAGACAAAAGAAAAATGAGAGACAAAATAAGCCAATTTTTCAAAATAGGGTTACTCTACTTTTCCATGACCGGAAATCATCCACCAGTTGTAAAACTTGAAAATTAAATCATCAGAAGCGCTAACGATACATATTTCTTTTACTCAGCAGATACACTACTTTATGCGTAACGCGACTACTGTTTGCACTTTATATGTGTATGTATATACATGTTATTTAATCTTCGAGCACATATTCACCAAAATCGCTTAAAGGTTACGTGCAGAATAGCCCTACACCAAACAATCAGTCGCATAACGATCAATTGAGTTTGTTTTTGTTTGTCTGTTGTCCATGTTTGGGGTCATTACTCCAATACCAACCAGCTGATCATAGCATACCACATTCGAGTCAAGTAATTCACACTATATCCCTATCCTGTTTTGCTAAATTCTGACCATCTTCCTTCTTTGCCTTATCTCTTTATCCTCCATCTCCCCTGGGGAATCACTTATTTAGCTGTATGCACGCTATGGTTTCATAATTCCCAGAACTGTTGGTCGGTGTCCAATTCCATCACCATCCGCACGCACGCTGTACATTTTTGCAACACATAATACGAAACCCGATGTTCTTTGGGTTTAGTTTTGCAAAGAAACAGACGAAAAGAAAACATGTTGCGAATGCCACCCAAAGATGGCGCAAAGTTACTGCCATACTGCCACTCAGCGCACCATAATCTTGTGACAGTTTATTGTCTAGCAATCTCACCAAACGGTTCTAAAGTGTACTTTCCTTTGCCGGAATCGCGTGTGATGACACTCTCCAGAGGTTGTACATGTTGTTGTTTCTAGAGACATTTCATGCAAATGTTCGTTCCACCGCACCGCAACGCTATACCTATACCACCATCAAAGCTACCTCAAAGTTAACTAACCAAGTCTAAAATGCCATTGGTACAGAGTTCCAGAGTGTTGTTGCTGACAAAGAAAAATGTTGAAAAGCACCAAACGTATATGATCCTGAAAAAAACTTTTCTTCTTTAATCGTCTTTGAGAAAATGCAAGACCCCATTTGTGTAACAGGTTACAGCAGCACAAGGATAGTTACATCCCCCCTGTCACTCTCTTTCCACCTATAGTAGAATCTTCTTAGAAGAATCTTAAAATGTTTAACGGTTAGCCGATTAAAAGAAAAACAAGTTCAAGTGTTGTGAGGAACAGTCTGCCGGTTATTTCTTTCTTTACAAAAGTCCGAGCTCTGCAACTCGCCGCTATATAGCCAATTTTCGTTTGGTCATTCATGATTGCTTTGCTCAATTTGGTTCTTCTGGTCTATAAGTTCTATTTTCTGCTATCTTTCCAAGAGTGTGCCTATAGGAGTCTCTAATGTAAAAAAAAGTTTAAACAAACATCCGAACCAACGGGAAAGAGAAGGTTGTATACCAGACCAGCTGAACCCAACTGCATCATCACCATCATCATCTTTGCTTCTTCTCCGGCTTTTGGCTTGGTGGTGCAACTAGAGGTACCTACATTTATATAAATTGCGGATTTCTAATGACCAGAAATGGTAAATGAGATAAAGCGGTTAATTTAAACAAGTTCTCTTCGGAGCAACTTTTTGGTTTCAAGTTTTTTTGTTTTTTTTCATTTTATTTCACTTTATATGATACAACAGCAACACCATATAAAAAACCTGGATGTGAATAGACATGTGGTGTACATACTAAGAATTTTTAGCGCAACAGATGTATCTCGGATATGTAAGTAGAGAAACTATATAACTTTGGCCATTTCAATGGATTCACTAGTTTTAGCGCATCTACAAAACCCACGTTTAGATGGTAATGACACTCATAGAAAAACACATGGGCACTTAACCTACTGGCAAAAGATTTTGGAAGGACTGTTTTAAAGATAAAACTTCATGAGCATGATAGGCAAATCAATGTCTTTCATTACGATTGCAGAAGTAGGTAATTAAAATAGTTTTATTATAATCTAGTCGTATGGAAAGTTCCTAAGTGAAGAGTTTCATTATTCTATTGTGGCAATTGCATCTGTTAAGACATACATTTATTACATTTTCGAAATCCATTTGTTAGAATATGGTGAAGATTTTTAGTATACAAAATTGTACAATTTCCGCTTATTTACAAAAACTGACTACTTATTCAAGTCAAAGGCACACAAATATTTTACTAGGTCCCTGTAAGGAATGCCCGTGTCAATATCCTTTACTTGAACATAGACATTACCATTCATTCACCAACAAAATAAGGTATGTTTGTTTGTATGTGTTGCTGCTTTTCAATAAACACAAAATCGGTCTCTGCATTTCTGCATAATTTCTTCTTCTTTAAGCACTTAATTTTTATTTGCCACCATCATGCGCTTTTAAAATATACACCGGTTTGCCTTTCTCTCGTTTAAAAACGAATAGGTATACCAGTATAAGTGGTGCTATCAACTTCCATATTTGGGATACAATGTACACAAATACACATTATTGATAATGTATTGCAATCAATTCTGCGCGTAAAACAAACTGGGTTTCAACATTATAACGACAGTTTGTCGAAGTACAACACAATTGCAATCTACCCAACTCATAATATTGAAAGCAAAAAATTGCATACAATTCATATATAGGACACGAACATTGAAAACAAATTATCTAGGTTATTGCAACTCTTACATTATAATCGGGAAGATAGCGTTGAATTTTGGATAATGATTTTATATTGATTGATTTTATACTTCAGTTAACATAGATCACACAGAAACTAAAATAGTCAATAAAATTATACCTTACACTGTAATGGTCAACCAAATTTAGAATTTTTTGTGTTTTTTCAAGAATGCTAAATTCAAAACCGAGCACAATATTGTTCTATCAGATAATGTTTTGGATACCTATTTTAATTTTTTTTCCAGGGATAAGAATTTTTTGTGTTTTTTCAAGAATGCTAAATTCAAAACCGAGCACAATATTGTTCTATCAGATAATGTTTTGGATACCTATTTTAATTTTTTTTTCCAGGGATAAGCCCAGAACAAACTATATGAAATTCGGCCAAATAAAAAATGCCCCAAAATGTATATGGATAACAAAAAATAAAAAAAATTTATAAATTTGTAAAGGGCTGATTTTTTTTGGTTTTGGACCATTTTTCATTTTTAATTTTGTTCCTAAATTATGAAAAATGGCCCAAACTTTTATTCCTACACAAAAATAAAATGTAATTATTCCTTTTTCGTGTACTTTCTTAAAATGTTAAATTCTAAATGGGCTTTAGGTCTATGTTTGTATCTAGGTATCTAAATCAGATGACGTTTCAAACCTGGTTACGATTTTCTTCAGGTCTAACTTTTTCTTTTATAAAAATGATGTCAAGGTTTAATCCTCTTTTGGTTGTATTTTGGTTTTTGAATTCAATTATTATTCTTTTCAATATTTAGAAATGTCTTTCCTAATATTGAAAAGAATAATAATCGAATTCAAAACCAAAATACAACCAAAAGAGGACTAAACCTTGATATCATTTTTATAAAAGAAAAAGTTAGACCTGAAGAAAAACGTAACCACGTTTAAAGCGTGCGTCGTCTGATTTATATACCTAGATACAAACATGGACCTAAGGCCCATTTAGAATTTAACAAAAAAAATAAAATGTTGCCGAAAAAATTGGACCATTTCTCACAATGAAATATTGACCAAATTTCAAAATGGAAACATTACCCCAAATCAATTGAATTAAGTTGCCCAAGTTTTGTGTACGATTATTATTTAATCGGATTTTTGAATATTTAAAAATTAAAAGAATTAATGTCTGGAAAATCGCAAGACCTTTTTTGTCAATAGTTAATCAGATTCTTTAAATTTTAAAAAGGCCTTTCTGAAATTGAAAATTGAAAATAATCATTATATGAATAATCGTAGAAATAAATGAAAGAGATGTTAAAATTAAAATTGTTGGTTTACAAATTCGACTTTAAGGGGAATAATATTTTTGTTTAAATTATGAGGTATTCAAAATTCACTTTGGTTACGAAGTTAATACAATTTTTTAAATGCTTGTAAAATTAACTTTTATGTCATTTCTTAGCATATTTTTAATTACTGAAATATAACAAGAAATATGAAAATTAATTTTTTACGGCAGAAATTGAACTTAGAAGAAAAGATTTTTTTTTAATATTGAGGAGTTCAAAATTCAATTTTGTTACAAGATTAGAAATGCATGAAATATGCAAATCAGAGTTATTAGCACTTCAATTATTTTTGTTTTAAATAAAACTTGATGATTTGTGATGCCCAAGCCCCTTAGCCCAATCACCAAGCTTGGTGAACCGACTAATAGAACTCAAGTTATAAGCTTTTTAAACCAACCTTAATCGTCTTCTTTGAAGACTGTTTTTTATTAAATGTTTGCGGTTTATAAATCTCCAAGAAAAAAGTATGACGTTCCTTTCAAAATCTTATAGCTTGAGTTCTATTAGTCGGATCACATGTTAAGAAGTTTGGACTTAGGGAAAACGACAGAGCATCATGACGTATTTAAAAAAAAAATAATTAATAATACGACAAGAAATTTGGAAAATCTCTATTTTCAAAGGCTGAGAAAAAAACCTGCCAGACTTTTGATTTAAATATTAACAAATATTTCCTTTAAACCCTCATACTCAGATTATGATAATACAACCACACCCAACATTTAATGTCGGCTCTTAGACTATAAATAATGTTTTAAAATTATAAGGAATTCAAAATTTAATTGTTGGAATCATTTCGAGACATTTTACTAGATATAACCAATTTAAAATTATTTCTCGTTCATAAGAAACTTGAATCCTAATCATTAACACCGTTACCGAGAAACCAGGAATAAAATAAAATTGGGTGCGATAGTGGGTAGATGTCACCAAAACTAATTTTTAAATTAGTTTCCCTTCTTTAAGTTAAAACTTTGACAATTTCAAAAATAGAGCCGTTTTCGAGAAACCAAGATATAAAAAAAACTGCGTTAGCAGTTTATATTCCTTCTAAAACTTTTTTCTATGCGGATAATGTTTTTATCGGAATATGTATTACCAAACCCATTGTTGGCATTTTAAGTTTTTTTTTTGACTTTGGTATCATTTTTTGTTTGTCATAACAACACAATATTAAATATTTTTTATTAATAATGTTTCCTATTTCATTACGAAAAACCAAATAAATTAAAAATAAAACACTTTTTAAACATTACATTAATTTACGTTACATTTCATTTTTATGGTTAATGTTAAAATTTTTTAGTTTTATTTAATTTTGTACAAAATTTTAAATGCATATTTTGTATTTAAAAATTTAAGTTTTTTTAAGAAAAGAAATTGGGCTTTCATAAAAAATGGGAAAAATGAAATCGTGTTTTTGTGAAAATAATGAGTTAGATGAAATTAACAGTTATATTGGAATTTTTTTTGCAAAAATCGAGGTGATTCGTAGGCCTGGCCACGAGACGAGACACTGCGAGACTTTTATAAGTCTCGTCTCGGTCTCGTTAAAATCGAAAATTTCCAGTCTCCTCTCGGTCTCGTGTCGGTCTCGTATAATTAAGTCTTGTCTCGGTCTCGTCTACGAAAAATACGATTTCCGGACAACCTCTTGATTATTGGAACGAAATATTTTCGATTATAGTTTGAATATGTGCAGAAGAAAATAAACATTTAACTAAAATTGGATTTTTTAACTTATAAGACTCTTTATAAATTTCGGTCCACATATACAGTCTCGTCTCGTCTCTTCTCAGTCTCGTCATGCGAGACCGAGATTTAGACCGAGATTTTTCTCGTCTCGTGGCCAGCCCTAGTGATGCGTTTATTGGACTGTCACGCTTCACCGTACCACTGGGTTTTTAGGCAAAAACGCTAGCCGAATCCGAGAATAAGGATTTAAAAAAACTTAGACAAAATATTTCTACCTAATCTTTATTAGAATACCAAAATTATTGTAAATGTTTTTGTTTACAACGCTACTTCCCGACTACTGTTATTTTAACAAATGTTTGTATCTGTGAGTACTACTACATTTACTCATAACAGTTGTACCTATTTTGCTGCAGAAGATACGGATAGACCACGATACGTAATAGCTGATGTTGGCTTAGAGTGTATAAAGGCCAATTAAGAAAGTTTGATGTGAGAAGCGTTAGTTCTTGCTGACGATGCTCTTGGGTTAACAATTACACTAGATGTAGGTTAGTTAGTTACTTTTCTTGTTACCGGTTCGCTTAAAAGTTTGCCTTACACATCGGTGCGGTGGGCAATTTATTTATTGTTCTTTTTGTCTTTTAGCGTAGGTATCTTGAAACATATTCTTTAATCTACAGAGTTATATTTTTTTTATGTTAAAAAAATCGAAACAAAATTTAGAAAATAAAAAATGTATGTTTCATTGTATTTCTCTTATAAAATCTGCAATATTTAATTAAAAAAAAAGTATTCTATTTAAATGGTGACTATTATACGCCATTATTTCTTGTTTAATACGACATGTTCAGTTTTATTCTAAAGAGTTCTTCGTAAAAGCCGTTCTTATTTTGGAATTTCAACTATTCGTTCAACTGGCAATTAAAAGAAAAAATAAATTATATCATTTAAATTAAATGTTCTTGCCAAATCATACCTACCGTTTTTATCACTATCACCTACTGATTTCTCTAACGAGGAAACTATTAACTTCATCGCCTCCAACTCAACTATGAAACTTCATTTAAAGTGATAGCCGACCACAACTACACCATCATCAGCATCAGCATTTTGTGCAGATCGAAATGCAATGTCATGATTATCTTCATCTTTTGTTGTAGTAGTTTGGTCACGTTCTGGTTTTGCCCCAACATCGTGATGTGTACTTTGCGCCCCCTACTTACCGATACATCTAAATTCTTTATGTGATCCGTAAATTTCACTAATTACCAATGGGTACGAGTTGGTAGGTATAGGTAGTACCATCTACCATCTGTTCAAGAAAATATGTACCTTGAATATTTTTAACGAGACGACAGATATTTAACTTATGTTCATTGTTGTTACATACAAAACATAACACAACAAAACAATACCAGCCAAATTCTGAACCAAAGATCATAGACCATCGATTGCTTTTTTCGTATATGTAGGGAATACCGTTTGTATAAAGGTTCGTAGACCAATATAAATCTTTTTGTAGTCAGATTTTGACTGAAAACGAATTGGCCGGTTTTGCCCGGTAAGTTACTGCTTGTACAAGACAACACAAAATTCAGCGTTAAGGGAGAGGTTTAGGGCCATAATATTTGGCTTTGTTATTTTTTTCGTCTGACTGAGATATCTGAAATGGAACAAGTTTCAATACCACAGAACAAGAGCAATGGTATTGTTTGTTTAGTTGGTGTTGTCGACATACAGATTAGCCTTATAACGAATAACCATAACAAAAAAACCTATCTATCCTACTCTATTTTTTTGGGCAAAGTTCAGTTTGATTGGATGAATATAAATTGCTTCCCAGATCAAATTGCAGTTACGAATGAAATCCTAGTTTAAAAGGCGAGGTCGTACAAAAGGGGGATATGAATGATTTTTAAATTCTAGATCAGAAAACATATTGTCTTTGTTTAGATTGTAGAGGTCAAAAGATTTTATGATATCAGTGGTATCGTTGCATCGTAACACAAAATAAAACAGATGACTTGAAGGAAGTTGAAAAAGAGAAACAACAATATTTTAACCATGAGGCCAAACGACCCAGCACTGACTAGGCAAAATTAAGCAAGTTACTCGTCAGTTAACATGCCTTTTTCAATGCCAATCAGATTTGTATCTAGAGTGATCTGGATGGCTTTGGGTAAATAGTTTGGAGTAAATATTCTTTATGCCATAACATTTAGGTGGGGGAGTCAAAGAAGATAAAATATTTCCAAAATAAGAAATTGTAAGATTCGATTGAAAGATGACTACGATGATGATGGGTTAAAATTGAAAAATCACTTCGATTACATTTTAATACCATATGGTTTATCGATGTAACTTATTTTTGAAGTTCTTATTAACACTTCACTATGGTTTTATGAAATTTTCTCAAAAACAGCTTTAACAATTTTGATTAAACTTTGTACATGTCATCTCTAGAACAAATCAAATAATAATTCGTACCACGTTTTTAACAACAAACTCGAATAATAGAAATAAAGTTATGTTTTTTTTATTTTTGGCTTTTTTATACTTATTTAGGTATATTCCCTCATACCTAGTTATTAGTTTGGTTGATTTAATAATTATTTTGCGATTCAGTACTTCTAACTTTTTTTTTTCATCTTTTTGTATTAAATCAAAAATTTCTATTTTATCATTAATTATTTTTTTCTTAAACGAAATAAAAGTATTAGCAAACCATTACTATTTCTACATTGTCAATGTCTAGCTATACATTTCAGTTGTTAGTTACCTTGATTGTAGTTACCTTGTGACTTAATCATTTCACATTTAATTTTTTGAAAATCATCCCTTTTGCATAATTTAGATCTCAATTTTTATCTCACATTTAATTTTTTCGCATTAAATAAAAGAAATGACTAGAGAACGGAACGGTGAGACTACTAGACACTTGATTAGTTTACCATTTGTGAAAGTTTACAACTTGGTTAATGAACTGTCAAAATTTGTATGGGAAATGATTGACATGACACAAGTTGGATAAAATTCCCCAACGAATTAGAATTAATTAACCAAATGTCATTGTGAATTTTAGAATTAGGTGTGTTCAGAAATATGATATATATGGTGTCTCAGAGAACTTAAAGTGTCTCTGTAACTATCGAATCTCGATTAGATAGCGATAAAAGTTGTGAAAAAAAAAAATAAATTGGGCATCTACATTTACTCAAAGATTAGGAAAGCTACTTTTCATTAATTATTAAGGTATAACTATAAAGGCTCTCCCTAACCAATGCGAATAATTCATTGTCGACGACGAAACTACATGAACAACGTGTAGTTATTGTCGTTTTCTTCGTCGTCAACGAATGATTTGCATTGCTTTGCTTGATTTTAAAAAAGTCGAAATCTGTTGGAAGCAGATGTCATAAACCAATACAAAGTAGCTTTCTGTTTCTGAGCAATCAAAATTAGAATTGAGCCATAGTTCACTCTTCTCTTTTTTGGTCCTTCTTAAAAAAATTTCAGTTTCAATTCCTTGAGCTGCACTGGGGGTGCTCTTCATTTCCGAAAGCAAAAGTTAAAAAAAGAATATGAGTTTTTGCATTCGCTCATTTCCGTCCGAACAGACATTCAGCTCCGATTCCACGTTGGTTCGGGAGAGGGTCTCCATTTAAAATTTACTTCGAAATCTAAACACGTCTAATTTTTGACGTTTAACGAACATCTGGTTCAATTACACAGCATTTAACCAAATTAATGAAAAGGCCGTTCATGCAAACTTTTGTGTAAACTTATCACTTTACACAATTTGTAAACTTACGACGTTGCCCTTAATGTTTTTGTTCAAGTTTTTTTTGTAATAATTATTTCTGTTGAATGATTGAATGAACAATAACCACTTGACTTGGCTACCACCATTATATATACTGAAATTGTAAAAATGAAATACTTATATGAAGTAGTTAAATAGGATAGTGATAGCCAACTCAAGTGCTTGATGTTCATGCAAAAGCTATGCAGCTATGAATAGTTATTTTACAATTTTGTCTCTTCCAATTTGATCATTTCACACTGGCTGGCAATTTCGGTTTGGTAGGTTTTTATATCTCTAATATTTTATTCGCATATTTCACATAGAATTTTTATTTCGCATTATTTTACTTCGCACATGTTTGATTTTCATTTCATTATTTTGCATTATATTTTATTAAGCTTTTAAATTGTTTTGTTTTTCGACATTTAAGGCAAACGTTAATAAATTTCATAACATAACAAAAATGATTAGTTTGTTAAATAAAATCGTTTAAACAACAAATTGCCACCTAAAAACTAACGATACCAAAACGAGCGACGGTATTCGTGTAAATTAAAATAATCAAAAGAAACATTTGTGAAACAACTTTATCAAGTCGTTTGGAAATGATTTTGATAATATTAAATGGGTGCCGGCACCCAGCATCCATTTAATATTCATATTTAGTATTTTTAATTTAATTTTATTTCGCCCTTATTTCTGATACATATACAGTTACAACCCCATTTAAAGTTATAAAAATTTTATGAAATGACTTCTATTAAACTGGTAACAACTATTAGGTATAACTATACTTTTAAACTAAAATCATCTTTAATAACGCAATTACTTTAACGTAAACCCATATTCAGTATGCTTCATATACCTCCCTATTCTTTGTGTGTACCCAGATTTCCATTCCATTGGATCATGCCAATATGTGTGCCTCTTCCTTGATCGTGGTATTCTCATTTTTTTGTTTCTTTTTCCTGTTCGGTGTTCTTCAAATAAGTCTGACTTTAGCTAAGAACCATTAAAGATATGCATTTGTAGCAATTTTCCCTAGTGGACATTATTACTTATTCCATATATCCCCTCTCTAACGTCTGCCCCAACCCCATCTGAGCCTTCTGTTGCGCAGCAGGAAAAGTGAAATAACGACTCAAGTCAGTCGCGGACAGTAACAACCTAGTCAGGCGCAGAGAAAACTAGGAAGAAAAACTCCTCTCTATAGACAAAGTATTAGGTACAAAATTTACAGAATGAGATGGAAAATGGAATACAATAGATATATCCAAAGAACCCCACTTAGGGAAGGACAGAGTCAAGAAGTTACGATCTTTGGTTCTGCTGCCAAGCGAACACATATAACCTGGTAAAGCTGGTGGTGGTGCTGCTGCTGGTAGCTGTGCTGCCTCTGTTGGTGATGTTCCTATTCCTATTGCTAGTTTTCGGACCTCGACGTCGCGTCTTCGTAGTCGTTGTTGTCGGTAACAAGTTAGAAACGCTTCACTAACAACGATAAAGTGTAAGATGCCATATTAAACTGGTTCATCGAACTTCAAGGGGCCTACAAAGATATTCCATTAAAGGTATGTATATATACATATAGCTCTGGCGAATAACTTCGGATTTTTTCTTCCTGGCCAAGTTAAGAGTGCGCACATTGGAATAGAATAATGAAATTTATTACTTAGGCGGGTCCAAATGTTGTAGTGAACAAAACTCCACAGTCAGAAGGACGATTACAATTTTTATATATATTTACAATATGTTAGATGGCGTAATCTACCTATGTGCATATCCATTGTGCAGTCCATAGAATATTTTAGTGTTGTGCAAAACAAAAGGAACAAAAAGTAAAAGGCACATCTTCTGTTCAAGTGTCTTGGATTGAATAGGATAAGGAAAGAATGTGTGTGTGCGCTCTGGGTATGATGGAAAATATTTGTTTTTATTTTCAAAACATTGTTTTTTTAGTAAACAAAAAAACAATGTTCAACTGTGATTGGGCTATGAGTAAACAAAAATATACTATGGTTTATTAAATGTTTGCAAAACTTAGCATATCGTTAAGGATCTAATGCATTTGTAACCATCGAAAAACGTAATTAAATGTTAAGGATGATTTTGTACCTTTGTACGCTTACCTTCATTGAAATCCTTATTTCAATGAGAATCGTTCGATTTTATAAAAGAATTTTGATGATTTAATAAAGATACCGATATATGACAATTTAAAATCAAAAACGGCAAAGTCTTAGTATAAAATTGCAATAGATCCGAATAATCTCTGATTGTAAAGAATTTCATATTTGTGGAAAGGCAAAAGAAAAATATTTTATTCATATTTGAATTATTTTGAATCTACAATTTTTTTAGCAAGGAAAATGTTTAAAAACCCATTTTTTCGAGATGAAGTTTTGGTAGCTTTAACTTTTTTGTGCAGGTATTTTGACGTTTCATATTTTCAATAAAAAACAATCGACTTTGATGGACAAATAGAGTTCGTTTCGATGTTTCGGTATCTTACCAAAAAAATAATCTGAATAAATGTGAAAAAAATATTGAAGCAGTTAATATGAGGGATGTGTTTCCTAAATCTACCAACGAAAATTATAGCTATACTGTGTGTATACATTAATAACATGGTCAACACTTTGTGATAGCTTCAGTTTCAGTGGCAATAATCTATTCTGTTCATCTAGCATAAAAGCCTTATTTCTGCCTCACATAGTTTTCTAACTGTTGAAACAGAGAATATTAAAATTTAATTTCAATATGCCATCATGGAGAAGCTGTGCTAATAAGCGCAGCAGATATTCGGCCCTAGCAAAGTGTCCGTCGGAACGGAAATTCATAGTTATCAGAAAAGTTTTTTATCCAGGTATTCTTGGAAACAGACGATTGAAGCTAAAATCCTCCCATTCATATAAAATCGGAGAATTTTCCGCTGCGACGGATAAATGGCTGCAGCCGATAAATTCATTCAACGATATTTTTAATGTACAAAATTGTTTTTTCATCTTCGACCTAATAAAAAATAAAAATAGACATTCCAAATTGTCTGTAGTTCTTAATTTGCACTAAAACAAACCCTGCAAAACATGCATACATACCTCTATTGAAAATTAAGTTAGTTTCTCATCATTCCTTAACTCGCAAAATAAAAAAAGCATATGAAATTTGTAGGGCTTATTCTTCGTGCCAAAAAAAATCGATTAAATAAAATACGTATGCTATTCGCAAAAAACGAGCTTAACATTAATTAATTTGGTGGTCGAAAATTTGTATTTGGATTTGAAATGGTACCCTAATTGATCCTAAAAGAAAACTAAATAAATAAATATACTAGTAAAGTAACATTCAATTAAAAAGTACGACTGACCTAAACTCCAGAAATAATTGTGTTTCGCCCAAGGTATAATAGTGGGCTCTTCAGTCAGTCTGTTATACCCTACTAAGACACAAATTTTGGTCGATGTTTACCGACTCTTATAAAAATCACAGCAAAAAGATACTGTGAATTTTATTATTCTAGGGGAATTTGTTTAAATTCGTGCACCCAGAAAATAAATACCCGTGGTCAGGTTTTTTATAATAAGAAGATGAAGAAATTTAAATATTAAAATATTGAAATTACTTTTGGTTTAAGTGAAGTGAATGAATAAAATTCAATCAAAAAGTACAAGTGACCTCAACTCCAGAACTAATTGTGATTCGTCCAAGGTATAACAATGGGCTCTTCAATCAGTCTATTATACCCTACTAAGACACAATTTTTGGTCGATGTTTACCGACTCTTATAAAAATCACAGCAACAAGATACTGTGAATTTTATTATTCTAGGGGAATTTGTTTAAATTCGTGCGCCCAGAAAATAAATACCCTGCCGAAACACAATTATTTCTGGAGTTGAGGTCACTTGTACTTTTTAATTGAATTTTATTCATCACTCCACTTAAAACAGAAGTAATTTCAATATTATCATATTTAAATTTCTTCATCTTCTTACTAGTACAGTAACTATATACACCTACGCATGCGTCAATTCTAATAGTTATGATTTTTTTCTGAGTTGGTAATGATAAAAGAAGTAATAAAGCTGTAATTACTACTGATCACACAAATAATGGTATACGATCAGAAGAAATACCATTAGACCGTACATTGATAATAGTTGTAATAAAATTTACTGCTCCTAGAATTGATGATATTTCTGCTAAATGAAGTGAAAAAATAGCTAAATCAACAGATGCTCCACCATGTGCCATTCTAGCAGAAAGAGGAGGATAAACTGTTCAACCAGTTCCAGCCCCATTTTCAACTATTCTACTTACTAATAAAAGTGTTAAAGAAGGAGGTAATAATCAAAATCTTATATTATTTATACGAGGAAAAGCTATATCAGGAGCTCCTAATATTAAAGGAACTAATCAATTTCCAAATCCTCCAATTATAATTGGTATTACTATAAAAAAAAAATTATTACAAAAGCATGAGCAGTAACAATTACATTATAAATTTGATCATCACCAATTAAGGCACCAGGACTTATAAATAACCTAAGTTTTCGACCTCGAGCGGCAACCGCTTCGTGATCAAAAATCAGAAAAAAACGATTTTTCGCGCTTGTTTTTAGATATTGGTGATTTCAATCCTTAAGAACTAATTTTGAACATAAACATTGTTCTACAATATCAAAGCAACATAATTTTCTTCAACTTGAGGCCAAAAATATCTCTGTAGACCCAATGGTTTCCAAAATGCAGCATTTCAAACTTTAGTGATAAAAGGTTTAATATAACATGTAGTATTATCAAAGAGTATAATGGCAAATAAAGATTGGTTGAAAAAATAAGCCTTACTTATGGACCGGGAAAAGTAGATTCTAAGTTGAAAACAAAAAAAAAAATCAGTCTTATGACTGGTATCGACATATAATTTTTAATTTTTAATAATTTATCTTTTTATTATAAAAATGTAGGAGGTATTAGAACCAAGCTAGAATCATTGTATCTTACTTTGTCATCTTTTTTATATGATATTATATTATTAACTGAAACTTGGTCAACAGAAAATCAATTAACATCCGAATTATTTAACTCAGATTACACTGTATTCAGAAAAGACTGATCTTATTTATCTACTCGTATGGACAGAGAGGGCGGTGTTCTTATCAACATTCGTTCATCCTTGTCATGTAGAGAAGTTCAACTAAACTCAAATATTATATCTTCAACTAATTATGATATTGACCAACTGATTGTTTCGTTGACGATAAATGGAAATAGTAAATTATTTATTATTATTAATTATATACCTGCAAGGAGTTCTTGTGAATGTTATAATATATTTCTACAAAATTGAAAATCTACTCTCGAAAACTTAAATCCATCGCAACATATTATTTGTATCGGTGATTTTAATCTAGGAAATATTAAGTGTTTATTTGACTCAGATGATAATTATTTAGTTCCATTTGATGTAAATTCTAAAATTGAGATCAATTTAATTGACTTCTTAAGTCAGTTTGATTTGATACAAATCAATTATAATTTTAATAGCTTAGGTCGAATTCTTGACCTTATTATTGTAGATAAGGAATTCAATATATATGTTGAAAAATCTGATACTCATATTGTTAATAACTCTATACATCATATTGCATTAGAAGGAAACTTATGTTTTTATACTTATATGAAAAATGTTCAAAATGATAATACTTTTGTACCTAATTATAATAAGGCTAACTTTGATGCAATGAATGATTATTTTGTATCTTTTCCTTGGGAATCGCTTTTATCTAAAACTGAATTAAATAATGCTAATGATACTCTACTATCTATTATGAATGAAGCTATACGTAGATTTGTTCCAAATAAAAAAGCCAAATCTAGGAGCAATCCTGCATGGTTCAACAAGAGACTTGTAAATCTTAAAAATAGAAAAAATAAATCTTTTAAATTAGTTAAAACTAGCCGCGATGACGCTAATTTGCGGTCTAAGCATTAACTATTCAGAAAGAATTCGATACACTTAATAAGTTTTTATATCGGGCTTATTTATTCTCTATTGAGTCAAATATTAAACATTACAATGATATTTTTTGGAAATATATTAACACTAAGCGTAAAAGCAATGGGTATCCAAGCTGTTTGAAGTATTTGGATAAATCAACGAGTGAAGTGCAAGAAATTTGTAACTTCTTTGCTGTTTATTTTCAAACCATTCCATTGAATGTAAATTTTTCAAAAGTTTCTATAATCGTTAGCATAGGGTCTATGGTTTTGTCAACTTCTGATGTAGAATCAAACCTTATTAGGTTTAGATACCAACAAAAAGGGAGGTCCAGATGGGATCCAACAAATTTTATTCCTTAAATGTGCCTCTTCTTTAGCTATTCCGTTAACGACTTTTTTCAACCTATCGCTTGCGAAAGGTGAATTTTTAGGTTGCTGGAAATTGTCTTATATAACACCAATTTTTAAATCTGGATCTAAACAAGAAATAACAAATTATAGACCAATCTGTAAAATATCTGCTCTTCCTAAATTATTTGAGAAAATAGTTTGTGACAAGCTTACTTTTCAATTAAAAGATTTTATATCCGAGTTCCAGCACGGTTTTATTTCTGGAAGATCTACATCCACTAATCTTACATTAATGACGAATTATATCGTAAATAATTTTGAATCTTATCGTCAAACTGATATAATTTTCACGGATTTGGCAAAAGCATTTGACCGTGTTAATCATAATATTCTTTTACACAAACTATTGGAACTGGGTTTTCATTCCAAGTTTCTCGATTGGATGAAATCTTATTTAACATTGAGAGTTCAAGTTGTTAAGATTGATGATCATCACTCTAATCAAATATTGGTTCCATCCGGTGTCCCTTAGGTTAGCCATTTAGGCCAATTAATGTTCCTGCTATTTGTTAACGATATTTCTAAAATCTTTAAAAATTCTCAGTATCTTCTTTTTGCAGACGACCTTAAACTATATCTTAGTATAAAATGCTCGGATGATTGCGTTTTGTTAAATGATGACCTGAATAAACTGGCTGAATAGTGTAATATAAACTTCCTACATCTTAATATTTCAAAATGCCAAGAAATGTCTAGTTTTCGAAAAAGTTCTCCGATATTGTACGACTATCATATTGATAGTTCTTCTTTGGATAGAGTAGCACAAAAGAAAGATCTAGGTGTTATCCTTGATACCAAACTTTCTTTTCGCCCTCATATCGACTACATTATAAACAAATCCAACCAAATGTTAGGATTTATTAAAATAAATAGTAAGGAATTTACAGATCCCTATACCATAAAGACTCTTTTTATCTCTCTCGTTCGATCTTTGCTTGAATACTGCAACACAGTTTGGAACCCATACTACAATAACTCGTGTGTAAGAATCGAAAAAATCCAAAAAAATATTTCAAGATTTATGTATTATAAACTTCATTGGGGTACTGTTATCCCATCTTATGAAACTAGATGTCTCTTATTTGGAATGCAGAGTTTGGCAAATCGGCGTGCTTATTTTGTGATAATGTTCATTAGAGATATACTTACTTATCATATAAATGTGCACAACTTCTAGCACTTATATCTATTCGTGTTCCCACTCGTAATTCCAGAGATTATGTTCTTTTTTACGAGCAATTTCATAGATCTAACTATGGTCGCAATGAACCGGTTTCTCGTTGCATCAGAGAAGCAAATTCAGTTTGTACTAGGTTAGACTTTTTCAGATTTTGCACTAGAGATACGTTTAAGATTTATATTTTAAATGTACTTAGATCAACTTGACCTTTGTATATATTTATATATTATATATTTTTTGTTTGTATATATTAATGTAGCTATAGTAAATAATTGTTATCTATCAGTCTATAAGAGAACTTTGTTCTTTGATTAATGAATAAATAAATAAATAAATAATTTTACTCTACATTTTAATCTACCTAATTAATTTAAATTAATTAAATACTAATACACTGCGGTTCGGCCGATTAAGTCAATATTTATTTAAAAATCTAAGAAAAAACATCTAACGAACTGGAGTGTATCATTTAAGTTTTAATGTTTGATGGCCATAATTATTTCTGCGACCATAGATGTTTTTTTCCATTTTTCTGCACGAGCTCATAGTTTTCACTTCAAATATCCAATCGAGAAAATGTGTTACTGTGTAAAAAAAAAACAATGAATGCAACTCCTTCTAGCTGGATGCATTGCAAAGTTAAATGTATTCCCCACTAAAAATGTTTTTTTAAATGCTTAGGCTATAAACTTTTAATAAGCAATAAAGAAAGTATTGAGGACTGTCAAACATCCCACGTCTAACCCTTAACGAAAACATCACATACATTTTATCTGTACTCTGAAAGTACACTCATTTATCAGACTTGAAACAAGAGCCACATCCATACACCACCTGCATTTTTGCTCTCTAAAATTTGCAAACTACCAGCACTTTCTGACTATCGGACGGTCAATCACCTCAAAAACAGCAACATCAACAACAAAAAACAGCTCACATTTCTACCATGAGAAAACATTTTATATTGCAAACCTACTTTGTGTACGTCAAAAAAATAAACTGTCATTGTCACAACGTGTATGTACCTATAGTCCTACTTGTTATTTATACTTTATGACCAGCTCTCACGGAAGAACTCGTTCCATGTCTGAAAGTGAAATTCAAAAACAAAATCTTGCCAATTCCAGACACGCACTACAACTTATAATCAAGAAGAATAAGACTAAACGAAAGAGTTAATGTAAAAACTCGAAGAAAAAATAATTCGTTTATGGAGGTTAAAAAGTTATTTTTGTTCTTAATGAACTATATTTTGTTTAACTACCTACATACACATTTCATTTAATCTTGATTGATAATAATTTAGCCATGATTGTTTTTTTAATTTGTACCTATGTTTTTTTTTCTGTTTCAGACGAGAAATTATCTCTTACACTACTGAAGGTAAGTTGGGATTTTTAAAACCAGATTCCTTAATTGGGAAAAGGTTTATGATTCTTTGGAAAGTGTTTTTTGTAAAAGGAAAGTTATGGTTTTAATGCTGGATAGATATAATCAAATTCTAAGACATTACCAACTAGTATCACGTTCTTTAAACAGTTCTTTTTCTTTTTTATTTTCAATGTTTATGTGAAATGTACGAGGTCGTGAGATAAATCGGTAGACATGTGGCGCGTATACAATGCCTAGACAAATTTTAATAAATATAAGTTTTTTTTCTTAGCGAATTGTGTCAATAGAATTTTAAAGAGATTGTTTTTTTTTTTTTTTTTTTTTTTTTTTGATTTTGTATCAATTTTAATTTCCTTTTACTTTTTTTACTTTCTTTTACAAAAAGGAAATAAAATGTATGTGTGGAGGTTGGGTTTTGTTATAGATTATACCATTGGCACGTGTTAAATTAACATATAGAAAATCAATGAAGATAAATAAAAAGTAAAAAAAGAAACGAAAATATATTTTTTTTTATTTCCTTAATTTTCTCTGTCCATATTTTTTAATTTTTATTTTCAATCTGTAATGGAAATTTCGAGAGACTTGAGAACGAAATTTTCATTAATGGAAGATTAAGTCGCATGTACATAGATTCTGCTTTTATCTAAGAGACTGCACGTAGCACGTGTTCAAGAATGTTAGAAATACGAACTACGTATAAGATTTTAAACTTGGCGTTAGGCAATAACTATATATGGTCAGTCGGCAAGCAGGCGCCTATGTTAACAGTTTTCTTGGACAACTGTACTATTTCAGAAATAGACGAATGCGATATTATCGAAACTTTTATAGTCATGAAGCTTCATCAAAATAGTTTCAGTAAAATACCCACTCACAAGATTTTGGTTATGAGCCACTTCATTATTTTTAAATTGTTTTAGACAATTCCTTTTTTTTGACGTTATTTCTAATTTTTGTCTATTTAACTTAAAATTTTGTGCATTATTTAATCTTGATACAAATTGAAAAAAATAGAAAGGAAAATAAATTGTTAACCAAAACAAAAATAGTTCAAACTTAATGTAAGAATAAAAATTGCAATGAAGGGCACTTATTTTGTTTCAAAATTGTATGTAAATAAGTAGAATTTTTTAATAAGTTTCATTTTTAGTCAACAGTTCAAAACCAGACAGTTAAGGAGAAAATTGAAATTTGAACATCACTTCTTTCTAAGAAAATATTTTGTTTGTGTTTAGTAGTATTGAACCGCAATTTTCTATCCAACATCATAACACACCGTATTATGGATAATTTGATTGATTTGAGCAAAAGACAAGTTTTTAGTTGAGGTAACTCATCCCCAACCCCTCATAGGCCTTTTATAAAACATCATTTGTTAATTACTTAATACTTTGCGCTGTTTCAAAGTTAATCAAGTTTATTAGACAGATAAACTGTTTATTCAACTTTTGTTTAACAATTTTTCCTTGTCCTACAATATTTTTTGGTTAGAATTTTTTTGTCCTGAATGAAAAAACACCATTTTGTCTTTGATCACCAATATCACGGCAAATAATGATGACAAATTAAATTTGAGGGCAATAATCAGTACTTGAAAATCTGGGAAAGATTTACTAAAGAAAAAATTTGATTGTTTCTACTTTATTTTTAAATTACTGTGTATGTCGAACTAAATTTTTTTCATGAAATTTTAAAATAATCTTGCAGGATAATCTAGCTTTAGTTTTTTAAACTGCCCTTAAATTGTATGTGTCAGATATTGGTGATCAATCACAAAAGGGTGCTTTTTTATTCAAGACAAAAAATCTATATCCAAAAAATATTGCAGGACAACGAAAACTTGTTAAATTAAAGCTGGATAAACAATTTATCTGACGAATACACTTGATTTCTTTCAATCTATTTTTTTTTTTTTTTTTCAATTTTTCGCTCGAGCTATTTTAAACGCCATCTTAAGAAAAAATAACAAAACAAAATTGAAAACTAAAAATATGAATCTTGAGAATGATTTTTGTTTCATTTGCAAAAAAAAAAAAATAAATCGCAAGTTTTGACGGGATTAAGTTGTTCGTAAATTGTTTAAGTCAAAAGATACAGGCACCTTCAGCTTTCCAAAGAAAAAAGTATGGGAGCTGGTCTACCTGTTTAACACCAATGTGTCATACATCGTTGAAAAGGTAACGTGAACCCTATGTCTTACAGCTTAATGACTTCATAATAAAATAAAGAGAATGCAATAACATTTTAAAAATGTATGACTTTTTGCTGTTGAGTAGTAGAAATTGTTGGTTTTTTGAAGCCGAATATCTCTTGAACACCATGACTTAGAGCTTATCGGCCATATAAGGAAATGATGCAATTGGAATAACCTTTTCAAAAACGTATGATATGACACATAACTGTTGAGTCGGTAGACCATTTCCAATGAAGAATTGCAATGTTATTCTATTTGCCGATTTTTAGGCCCAAATACCTCTCGAACCTTATGGTCTACATCTTAACGGCTTTCAAAAAAATTAAGTATTTGCTTAATACTTCTTAACGATATATGTCGCATTTCTGTTGAGTAGGTGCAGCAGCTTCACTTTATTGGTTGTATACAAAATTAAGTACACGCAATAGCCTTTTCACTGACGTATCACACATCACTGTTGAGTTGGTAGACCATTAACCAATGAGAAATTGCATTATTGTTGTTTTTGATGCTTTGAAGCCAAATACCCCACGAACCCCATGGTTTAGAGCTTAATGACCATCCTGATAAATATGTTTATAAATAATTGATGTACATGTCATTGCCTTTTCAACGATGATGTATGACACATTACTCTTGAGGAGGTAGACCAATTTGCCCGCTCTCCTTTATCAGACAATATCGTATTATATTCAAAAATATACCAGAATTTTGTAAACTTGGTTTATCAGGAAAGAAAAACATAGGAAAAAGGATCAAAAAAACCACGTAACCTAAAAAATTACTGTCGACGCTGTTGATAACAAGTAACAGATTTGGTTTAAACAACTTTTCAGCTCATATCATAAGTTTCGGAGATATAAATAGATCAGTTCGCATTTTCCGAAATGGTGGATTTCCCCAGGGAAATGAAATAAACATAGGACCTAAGCTTTTCTAATAGCCTTCTTTCAGATATACAACATTCAGCTGTCGTATATCTAGTTCCGTAAAACGATTGTTTTTTGACCAATTTCCCTGTACTAATAATTCGGGTGGAATTTAGATACATAACATAATTATTAATAGTTACACGTCTGTTAGTCCAACAAAAATTCTGTCCTTCCCTTCTATTCATTCTTACTAGTCTACACTTATTATTAATTTTTATTTCAAGTGTAGCACATGTACCGCAACTTTGTGATCTAATCAAAACAACTTAACCCACAAATCTTCCTTGACTAAATCATGATTCAAGATTAAATTGAGTCCACGAGGTCACAAAGCTAATTGATTTTTATAACTTCCTCTAGGAAGTATTTGGAGCATAAAAATTAAAATCCGCCTCGAATTTTTGCTAAATTGTCTTCTAGAAGCTTTTTTTAATTTTGTTTGCTAAATTGTAATTATCTGAAGCCCTAATTAGTTAAGACCTAAATAAAAAGCTCTAATTCACAAATAACATGAACCGTAAAATAATTTCATTTCACCATCACCTCTTTCCAAGCATTATTATTCTTTATCCCCAGAGTGACCGATAGAAACTCAATTTAAAAATAATAAAAATGTTGGTCGACTTCTTTTGTGACCATTTGAGCTGTCAGAACTGAGAACGCATAGGTGCACAGCACATGCTCCAGATAAACATTTTATACCATTTTTCGTTTTTATATTAATTTCATAATCACTCTTGGTATATATCTTAATGACCTACCAACTTAAATAGAATATTGGTCATGCCTGACAACTTTTAAAGCAGGAATCTGTGAATGAAGTTTCTTTTTGCGATCTTTTTCTCAAGACAACACGTACCTACATTTCCAATTCATAATGAATGACATTTAAAAAAGTTTACTTTCCGTTTGACGTAAGGGGAACACTCATGTCAAGTACTATAAGGAATTGTCTTCCAAAGCGTGACAAGAAGATTAAAATCTTTTTTGGTTGTGTGAATCGATGATGTTGCGGTGTTTTTGCCTTCAGGCCAAGGTGCAAAGATGGCAGGAATAATGTGATGACGCGACACTACTTGCCTTTTTGACTGAATGATGATCATGATTATGACTAAGCCTGTACAACTTGCTAACCTAGTTAGAACTTCTTTTTTTTTTTGTGGCAATTCTTTGAATTCTTAATACCTACGTTTAGAAATGTTGACTTGAAAAGTCGTTTTGTACATTTTAATGTTTGCAATTAAAGAATTCTAAGGACTTTTCTTTTTCATTCACTTTCAAATAATTGCATATTTCTTGAAATTCAAAACAAATACTATGTAAACATAAATGTGAAGACCGATTGTTTTAGTGATATTTTATTAAAAAGCCGGAGGGTACAAGTTTAATTAATGCAAATTTTAAGCAAGGCGGTACCGTTTGAAATAAAATAGAAGGCAATTTACTAGTTTTTACGACAAACAATATTAATTTTTTGTTATGGTCGCTTGGTACAACCACTGAGTTTATACACATAGAGGAACCCCGTTAGAGTTATGATATCACCAATGTAGGTGGCGCCCTTATTTTCATCTAGAACAAGAACCAGTGATAGGCCATACAAGAACCAATTCCTCCTTAAGGTAGACTATTTTCACAAATAGTCTACATAAAGGTGGAAATATTCTACTTTAAGGAGCAAATGGTTCTTGTATTGCCTATCACTGGTTTTTGTTCTAGATGCAAATAAGGTCGCCACCTACATTGGTGATATCATAACTCTGACGTGGTTCCTCTTTGTGTATTAACTCAATGGTACAACCAATGCAAAAGAAAAAATATGCACGACTGGGTCGCACAAACTTGCTCTCGAAGCTAACATCTAGAATGTATGTAGCTAGCAATTGACACTGTAGATAAAGTAATGGATTGGTTATATTTTTATATTGTTAACGGAAAAAATATTCGAAACATGTTGAAATTGCAATTTTGAAACTTTTTGATTTAATACAAAACAATTTGGAAAAAAAGTTAAAAAGAAAAGCAATTTTTTATTGGAGTTTATTATTTCGTTCAAAAACTTTATTCATACAAATTTTAAATGCAATATTTATTAACTATCTTAGAAATACCGAATCTTAAAATATTGATAAAATCGACCAAGCTAATGACGAGATATGAGGGAATATACCTAAATCAGTTTTCTGAATTTTTTTCAAAAGCCTCCCAACTTTATTTCTATTATTCGTTTTTTTTTTTTTTGTTGGAAAAACGAGGTATGCAGTAATTATAGAATTGGCCTAAAGATAACATGTACAAATTTTAATCATAATCGTTACAGCCGTTTTTGAGAAAACATGATAAAACGGAAATTTTTGCATGGCAGCTACCTGTTTTAGATGAGCTTAGACAAAAATTGGAATTTATCCTCTAGGGTCTTAGTAACAACATAAAAACGCTTCACACCAAATTTGAACCGAATCCGTCAAGTCGTTTAGGAAATAGATCGATGTATACCATTACGCACAGAGCAGACCGGCGGACGTGTCTTGATGAAATTCACTTTTTTGAACTTCTCCATCATCGTATTGTTAGTTTTGATTAAAACCTCGAAACCAGACCTAGTGACTAGGACAAAAACTATCCACCATTCCAGCGGGTGCGCGTTGTTAATCGGCAGAATTAAGGATTGGTGTTGTTCAGTCTGGTTCCTGCTCCGGATGTTAGCTGAAATATTTGCATATAACACATGATTTTAGGATACTTTTTAACTCTGGATCTTAAGAAACCAAAACAGAAAAGATACAGATATCGTATAAAAAGTCGAAGTCATTTTTATGAAATGATAAAGTATCTTGGATTAAAGAGTAGTTTTTGAGAAGTAATTTATGGTGGATTTACATGTATCTGCATCTGTATAATGCAGAAAAGTAGAGCAGGACAGATATATACAACAAATCTGAGCGAGTGAAAGAGAACCATCAAGAAGATGAACATGTTTGTCTTCATATCTGCATTATGGCACTTTCCTATATAATGCAGAAACGAAGTTCTTCTGCAATTTGGTCTTTTCTCTCTATCTAACAAGTATACATTTTGTATTTGGCATCCTTTTTTTTGCAAAAACCAAATGCAGATACATGTAAATCCACCATTAATCATCACTTATAAAATTAATCTTTTATATATTAAAATACTTAACAGCCTTATTCTGGCAACCTCACTAATGCCTCACAAGTCACAATCACCTCATAACTCGAGATGAACTTGGCTCATAAAAACTTAAAAATTATGATCTGCTCCTTGGCAGATCACAACTCACGTTGTTCTTGTGAGGTTTCTTATGAGGGCTTCCACAGAATACGAAAATGTGACCGCCTTATACAAAAAACAAACTCAAACAAATTGTAACCTGTGAGCCTCACAACGGCAGAATAGGGCTGTGTGTACACAAATGGAAATATAAGAGCAAATACGTGTACGAGCGACCAGTTGCCCATTTGTATCCAATTTTTATCGCCTTGGTGGAACAACACAATCTGAATTTAGACAAACTAAATTAAGACTCATTTTAAATCTGCGTCTATTAAGACAACAAGTTAACAAGTAGGTACACTTATTCCTTAAATGTTTGCGTGGTCAGTGTCCAGCTTTAGCTTAAAAAAAAAAAAAAAAAAACAGAAAGAAAAATAATTTTTAAAATTTGCTTACACATTTCCAGAACTATACAATTGTATTTATAAATCAAACCGTTCTTATGTCTAACATATTATAATCTTAAACCACAAGAGCAAGTTTGTGCGATCCAGTCGTGCATTTTATCTATGAATACAGGTAACAAATTTCACTACCACGCCAATCAGATAAGAAACAGCAATCTTAAAACCAAGCCATAGTAAAGTAGTTAATTCAAAATCAACATCTATCCTCAAATAAAAAAAACAAATCATAATCTTCTTAGAAAAAATACAAACCAACGTCTATTATAATACCGTGTTTATTTTCTAAAAAAAATAACAAACAAATTGTTAGGGTATTCAGACATCATAATACTCTCTTCCATCCTCAAATAATAAAAGAAATCAACACGGAAAATAAACCATCAATTACAAAATCCAGATACAGTATATATCTGTTTGTCGTTGGTAATTGTTTGGATAATCGTGTGTGCAGGTGATGCCAGATTAAAACCAGAAAAGAAAATTGGAAAAACGCCAAACTAAAAGAGTTCACAACAACAACACAAAATATAAACCCGCTAGATGACCTAGAAAGGCCGAACACTACTACTCTATCCCCGCTTAAGATATATCATATTGATTTGTTTTTTCTCAGTGTAGGTTGTGCTATCTTTTCTTGTTTCGTATCTGTCTGAAGTTTCAAGAAGCTCCATAACAAAAATGTAGATACATAGTTATATACATATGAATATTTTTTTTTTTTTTTAATTTCATGAACATAAATCAATTCTACATGTGAGATTCTTTGGGAGCAGATTAAATGATTAAATTCGTTTTATTACGGATGGATGCGCACCACACATTCGTTTATATTCTCGCACTTACAGCTAACATTGCTTCGTAGGTATAGATTTCCGGTTAATGCTTAGATGCAAATAAGGAGATGTATATAGAAAGATGTTAGATACCCAGACTGTAAGATAGAGATACCGGAAAATACGTGTTGTTGTTGATGATGCTGCAGATATTCCTTTTCTTCACACTCACAGTCACTACATTTATTGCGGTAGCACGTGCATCTCTGTAAATCTAGGTTAAGTTTTGGTCTTTTGTAAGATTATTATAAAGGTTGAACAGTTAGAGACTTTTTAAAGATAGTGATCATTAAAAATGAAAGATTGTCTCCAGTCTCAGTGGTAAAATAGAATTCAGGAAATCAGACATTAACGATTGATAATATGCAGCTTAACATTTTGAGTAATTCTCATTTGCACTACTTGACATTTTCTGAGCTTGCAATATATATACTTATCTATTATACTTAGGTTAAAATAGTATTAATTCCATAAGAAGGTTGTGTGGCCTTTACTCCAATCAAACGAATGCGTTTCGCACGGGTACGACAGAGGGCTTATCAGTCAGATCAGTAGTCACACTGATGGTTGGGGCTTTAAAAATTTAATATCTTAGTCCTGCAATTTTGCTTGGGTAGAAGTGGTCAAGGCCTAAGGACGGACGGGAAAAACTAACAAAAAAAAACAGATAAAACAATTGCAAAACAAATTTGAAGAAAATGAGAAAATACAATTGCCCAAAAGAATTAAAAGTATACAATTTTCTTCAGTTTTGTTGAGTGTTTTTCGAAGAACTCTATATCTGTTTTAAAAAAAAGACATATCTGAATGAAACAAAAAGCGTTTATATGATTTATTTTTCCATATTTAAGAGTTCTTAGAAAATATTTTTGTCAGTTACCCTAATTGTTCGACCATAAAAAATAGCTATACTTACTTACTTACTTACTTAGGTCCTCGGACCTATTACATCCGTGATATTTCCCTTACGGAACATAGGGCCTCCACTACTCCTACGCGCAATCGTGTACGATTTCTGGAAATGTATTTCAGCTCTCTCCAACTTTTCCCCAGTCGTGCCGATTCCTGTTCGATCGTTCTTCGCCATGTACTTCTAGGACGGCCCACTTGTCTTCCCTCCTGTGAGGCTAAGTTCCACTGTATTGCTTGAGATGCAATGCACCGATCACCTTTTCGAAGCGTATCCAATTCACTGCCACTTTCTTGTTCGTATAATAATCCACTGCCACTTTCTTCTTCGTATAAGTCTATGGGTTCCTGGCCCGTTCTAGCATGAAATTCTGTATTAGAGATACGGTTGGGCCAGAAAATCCTCAAGATATGTTTCGTAGACATCTATTAACGAACTTTTGCAGCTTTCTAGTGACAGTGTCAGTGATTTTCCAAGTGCTGCACCCGTAAAGCAGCACGGATTAAACATTGGAGCGGAACAGTCGTAGCTGGTCTTTAAGCTAAAAGAGTTGTTTCTCCATATTTTGGATAGCATTCCGAACGCAGCATTTGCTTTTCTGATTCGGCTGTTTACATCCAGTTCAGTTCCGCCATACTTAGAGACAATACTGCCAAGCTGATCTTTAGCCCTACGATTTCTGCTTATCTCTCCACCCTTGTTTTCATTTGATGGAGATCCATGATCCTATGAGAGAGTAAGCATACGTCGTTCGCGTAGTCCATCCAGATGTTTGAGGTGAGATTGCAGAGTCCACTGAATTCCTCCATTTCCATTTGACTAAGCTGCTTACAGTACGTCACTTATCAACAACAGGAACAGTATTGGTGATAGTATACAGCCTTGCCTAACCCTCTCACAGCCTACCTTTGTGCAACACGTGACATTTGGATTCATCATATGTAGCCTTGATACTAGCAATCAATTTATCTGGGATGCCCCTCCTGCGCAGAGCAAGACAAATAAATTCTCTATTGACACTGTCGAACGCCTTTTCGAAATCGATGAACAGCAGGTGAAGTGGTGATCGATATTCAACGCCCTGTTCGATGATGATCCGCAAGGTGTTGATGTGATCCGCACAGGAAGATCCAGTGCGGAATCCTGCTTGTTCAGCGTCGAGTGTGTCTTCGAGGTGGTCTTTTATTCGGTCCAATACTATCCTTGCTATTATCTTGGCTACTGCAGACAGAACGCATATTCCTCTCCAGTTTTCGCATAACTATAGTCAAACATTTTCATTTGATTTTTTTTTGTTGAGATATCTCACTTCAAATAAAAAAAAAGGTATTTTTCTCATCAAATAATGATAACGCATAAAATTTAAGTTCAGTTTTAAAAACTTAAATAAATTGTTTTCTGCTCTTTCCAAGATCTTTTGGGAAATTTCTGCAGGTTATTTTTTTAACCCTTATTATAAAGTTCAAAAAAGAGCGAACAAATTTTTTTTTTGTATTTTCTTTAATCAATTGCACAAATAGTATGGAAGCCCTTACAAAATACGAAAATACTATTTTTGATTCCAAAATTTAATGCTCTTGTCAATTGATAGTCAAACATTGAAAACCGGCGGAGGGGGGGAAGTATGGACTTATAGAAATTAAAAATTTATATTGATACAATTTGAACACATGATACACGACTTTAGTGTATTTTTAATTCTGAATCAAATGATATCAAAATTAAGGCGATACTAAAAAAATGTATTGTCCACTTTAGACTGTATTTTCAGTAAAACTGGTAAAATAGCTAAAAAAAAAATGAAGATTTTTATAAATATTCAATATTATTAGATAAATAAAATTTTTTTACTAAATTTCATCCTCTCCCCATTTTTGGATAGGTGTCATGGTCATAGTTCCATACCTTCCTCTTCCCTTCAAAAAAAACACCCTTTAATCATAGATATTTCTATAGACTCTTTTGATCCTTGATTCCCATCCCAAATTGAATATTTATACAAATTTTCATCAATGTAGCGTTTTTCAAGCGATTTTTTTTTAATATTTAACTTAGTTAACATCGGCGCAGGGTCAAAATTCCACAGGTAAAAAGTCCATAATGGACTTTTGTCCCACTTATGTTGGTCAAAAGACCATAAATTACCCAGATGGGTCAAAAGTCCACAAAAAATCTTGTGGACTTCTGGCCCATTGATTGTGGATTTCTGAACCACTTCAGTGGACCACTTTCTTAAACAAGAGTGCTTTGGGTTTAAGGATTTTAACACCCTTTTCAGGTCTCGCTCACGCGACTCCGTCGGCATCGCTCGGCTTAGGGTATGCTCAGTCGTCTGGCAGGCGCCGATGTTGTCAGTTGGCGTGCTTTGAGTTTACGTGTAGTAAAGAGTATAAAAAATAATTCTAAACAAAATAAATAAATAATTCTTAATTGATCCGCTTTTTTCAATATTTTAATATGAAATATTATTGTGGACTTTCTTTCTAAAATTAGGGAATATTGACCCACTTTTTTGTGGACTTTTGATCCACTTGGGTGGGTTAGCCGCTGTAAAATTTTAATTAAATCATCCAAATCATTTGATTGAAATAATTATTTAGATTCCTTAATATGTCTTATCAAATTGTATTGAAAAAATCTTTAAATTATTCATACACCAAAAGATGGAAATTCCTAGTAAATAATGCTGAATTACACAGACCTAGGTCATGCTCAGTTGTTATTGATATGGTTTGTAATAAACAAAATCTATATGCAATACACTTAATTAGTAACTATTCTGTTAAATTTTATCAAGTTACTTTTGTATTGTATTGAAGTTTTTATATTAAATAACATTTACCTTACTGACCTGACCGTATGTCTACACGTTTCTAATTTGGTTATCTTTTTCGAGTTGTGTACGCAACCAACGAATATATTTATGTCTTGAATTATGTAGATATTAAAAATTATTTATTGAAATTAATCTTTTTTCCTTTATTTCAGGTAAGCAACGTATACTTAACATTTTGTAACGTAAGTGCAGAAGTATTACATACAAATTACACTATCAATTTTTGTTTTAATAAATTCATTTTAAAACTTCCCAATTCTTTTTTTTTTGCTCGTAAGATTTATTTCTTAGTTAAAGCCTGGCCCAGTTTTATCTACAAACATCCAACTTATATGAAAAATTAAACAGTTTAAATTAAGAATTTCTATTAAAGAAACAAAAGATTTCAAATAGTTTTTGAAAGAAAAATATTTGTTTTTTTCCAATCACATTACAAGTATGAATCAAATTGTTAAGCGCCAGTTGCGAGATTAATATCCAACTTGATTTCATTCAGCCATACCAGTGGTATCAGTGCTTTCGTACTGGATTATGCAATTTAATATAAAGGAATGAATGAATGTTGTCTTACCGGATGTGGTATATTTACTTTATTTGGACTGGTATTTGCTGTGATTTATTTTATTCCAACCTGCTTGAAATCAAACAAATTTTGATTTTTGTTATACTTGTTAATATTAAATGTCTGATTTATTGTTTTCCTCTTTTTTGAAATATTTAATTTAAATTACATACCTCTTAATTTTGACTCCACAAAAACAGGCTTTAGTCATGTTATAAAGGAAAACCAGCGAAAATACTTATACAACAACTAACTTATTTTGAAGAAGGGGATAGTTCTTTATTTCTTGTTATTTGTATAAAACTTTATGGTTGTGTTTGAATTCAACTCATCAAAAGCTTATATGAAAAAACAACTGTACAAAGCGTCATTTTTAAGAAATTGTTGATCATCAGGCATTGTAATTATGAAAAGCGTTAATTACTGCATCAACTTGCGTTCAAAATTACCCTAAAGTATTCCATTTGTCAGAACACATAAAATACATCGCTTTGATCATTTAAATCACATCATCATGATATTCTAGACTAGACCACCATAAAGTTTAATATTATCCTCGAGCGATCGTGTGCCTAACATTTTGACTTGACGATCCCATGATAGACTATCTCAAAATTTTCCAATAACTGTAATCAATGCAATAGACAAAAGATAAATTTAGGTCACTGATGCTGGTGATGACCAGAGAACAATGAAATCGCCTTAGGATAAATCTTTCTCATACAGTCTGATCTCAAGCTGGCCATATTCCATCCTGATACATAGAGAATCTTTTGCTTTGGAATTAAGGTACCCTGGAGGATAAATTTAAATTAATTTTTCAATACACGTAACCACAGGGCGAAATATTTTCTAGCTAACTAATAATTTCGAAGAATTCAAAGTTTATCGAGGGACAAACCCAGTAGATAATTCTTCTTCCAGGGATAGATATGAAAATGAAGAAAAAACTTTAATTGATTGAGGCAAATGCATGTGGGCTCTGGTGGGTAAATGTGAAGAGAAATTATTTGAGTGGACACTCGTCCTTGTTTTCTGATATTGTTATTGCTACCAAACATGCAAAGCTTCTTATGTATATCTGCTGCCTCTTCAGATCGTGCAATTAATGATATTATTTCCTGGTCGTAAGTCAGGCTAATTTAAAAACGAGTTTAAATAAATGGACACATAGATCTCTTTAATCGGTATGAGTAGCAAGCAACCAGACAAAATATCTATTTAACATAGTGGAATTGCTAAAGAAACACATGTTTTTTATTAAAACAAGTTTTGGATTTATAATAAAAAAAAAAACGAAATCGAACTGTGATGATACGCAAAAATCAAGATTTATATAACAAGAAATCAGTTTTTGTAATTTTAAATTTAATCAAAACTTAGTACACTGAGGGAAAAAATGCTTTCTAAAGTTAAAATCGAGCGTATTTGATCTAAAGTTTTTTAAATGAAGTGGAACATTTTCATTTTTACGTTGAAACAATCTTAATTTGAATATGCGACGTAATTATAAGAGATTCAACCTAGTTTCAAAGTAAAACGTGTTTATTAAAACATCGAAATCAACTTTTGTGCATATACATTTCGTTCAACGTTGTTGTTAAGTGAAACGTTATCATTTTTAAATTGATATCCACATTTAAAGTGCGCTCAACCTTGTTTCAAAGTGAAACGTAATCATTTTTACATTGAAATCCACATTTCACTTTGTGATCCACTTTTATGGCATTTAAAGTGCCATCAACGTAGTTTCAAAGTGTTGCATAGTTAAGTAAACCTTAATTTGTTTGTATTCGTTAGCTTAATAAAAAAATTTCGAGAGCGCGTTGTTGTTTTTCGAAGTAGCGCCCTTACATTTATGAACAAATTAAACGCGCACTCAAAATTCACTTTCATATTATCGAAAAACAATATTTAATTACTTTTCCTATATTTATTACTATGAAATACTCATAGCATTAAACGATTCACTTAAGTCGTCACAAATAAATGATTCACCACAAAAATGAAGTGCTTCGATCATGAATATACATTTATCTTTGTCTTATATAAATGTAAACAAAGAAGCGTGGCGTGGTTAGCCATTTTGAATCAATACCTAACCAAGCGAAGTTCAATCTACGTTGATTCAAAGTAGATAAATGTTGTTTTAAAAGATGTATGAATTTGATTTACCTATGATTCTACTTTAAATCAACATGTAAACGTAGTAAAATCTAGTTCGTTTTTAAGTATGGAATCACTTTGAAATAAAGGTGCTCTTTGCACTTTGATTTAAGAATTTTCGGCGTTGCCGACAAGTAGTTCCGAAAAATATTAGAATCAAAGTTTTTGCTTTGATTTTACGTTGTTTTTTTTCTCTGTGTAGAAACAATTTGGTTTTCAGCATTCGACCAAAAACTAATGAAAACATTAAAACTAAGGAGTTTATTGCGACAGTCTATTCAAAAGTTGAAAAGACTTTAAGTCTGCTATCGGTATTTCAAAAATGTATTCGTTAATATTTTTCTGTCAGATTATTATGAATTTATATGAATTCTTCTATTTGATAGAAAATTAAAGTCGACTTTCGAAGACTAGATTTTTTCGGAATCTCGTAATAAGACCTTTAAATATAATACTTAGGCACTATTTGATTTTGTTTAGAAAAATTGATATTTTATTCTAAACAAATCGATATGTTTAGAAAATAATCGGTTGTTTGGCTTTCAAAAGGTTGAAAAGCATTCGACATAATTGTGTACATTTTTAAAAAGAAATGAGAAATGGAAACTATATTATTTTTCGGAAAATTTGAACCGAAATATTTTTATAATAATTATAATTTTTATAATAAAAAACAAAACAAATATAAAAGTTGAAGTTTCTGAATTAAAAAAAGAACCAATGTAATTTTATTTCTTTTTCCGTTGGTTCTTATATTTGTTTTCAATTTTTAAACAATTTTTAGAAAATGTCCTCTCCTGGGGGAATAGAATACCACTCCTAATGTTGTCTTCCTTGAACTGTATTAGATGACTTAACTTTTGTTTGCGTATTGCACGGATCACCCTTCAATCGGTGATATTTTAACTAAGGATGTAAGCCGCTTGATAGTTGTACAGATAACACAATTGATTGAGGTAACAAAATAATCTAATTGGAAGACCATAATATTACAAAACAAAAATTGGTCTATTGTACATTATAACTGCTGCGCCGCGCGCCGCCTGCCATGAAAGGATTTTTTTCAAGCTTTGCACTTAATGCTCTTATGGGATTCCGGATTTATTTCAAAAGCGGCGTATTATAAGTAATTTAAAACATTTTTTAAAAATTTGTCTGTGTATTTTTGATGGCTTAAAAAAAAATTCACCAGAAACTGTTACTTATCTATAGGGCAAGTATTAGTTTCGTGTAAAAAAAATGTCGAGGTTTTAACCAAAACTACTATTACAATGAGTCCAAAGTCTAAAAAAGTGATTTTCGTCAATACATCCGTCGGTCTATCCGTCTGTGAACTGAGAGTCGAGCTAGAGCATAAACATGTGGACGGATTTGCTTCAAACTTGGTGTGAAGCGTAAGCTCCTAGAGGACCAATTCGAATTTTGTTTTATCTCACCTAGAACGGGTACCTGCCATACAACGATTTCGCTTTTATCAAGTTTTCTCAAAAACGGCTTTAACGATTTTGATTAAATTTTGTGCATGTAATATCAAGTATAATTCTAATATTACTGCATACCATGTTTTTATGAAAAAATCGAATAATGGAAATAAATGTATGTTTTTTTATGTCTTTTCTTTATCTTTTTAAGGTATATTCCCTCATATTTCGTCATTGGCTTAATTTATTTTATCATTATTTTGCGATTCGAGTTAAGTTAGTTTACTGTTAATTTGTGTTTACAAAAACCTAAAATTAAAGTCAATGTCTAGCTACATTCTAGTTGTTAGCTACGAGAGCAAGTTTGTGCGATCCAGTCGTACATTTTGTTTACTATTGATTAATATTCAACTCCTTTAAAATTGAAAAAAATTGGTGACTTAAGCCTAGTACTCACCTCTGAGTGAAATGAAAAATAAAAGCGGTTTGAAATTCACGTGATAAAGCATTGTGAAACCATAATTAATTATCCACGTGAAATTTCAGTCGTCAGTTTGAACATGTTAAGTACTTACTTTGAATGAAAAAAATTATTTGATTTGTCTGACAGCTAAACAGAATCTTGAAATGCTTGAGAAGACTATTTTAATGCCATAGTTTGGTTTTTCGCTTGTCGGTAACACTTAATATTCAAAAATAAACGATCATAAGATCCAAAATAATTCTTTAGGATTTTTTATTCAATTATTACAACTTTAATTTTAATTTATTGACAAATGTCACACTTTTCCACACTTCAATTATTTTTTCCTAGTGGTCGTACGTTAGGAAATGAAATTTATGAAATGAAATTAATTTTGAACCGGTATATATTTCACTCTCACATTTTGGGTACTCAGCTCTCGTTATGAATTTCATCGTTGTGAAATAAATGTCACTTTTATATAGAAATTTCATTTTCACTTGAACTGAGTTCTAGGCTTTAGACAAAAACAAAAATTGTTTAAATATTTAATATATCGAAAACGAGTTTATTTCTAAATTTTCTTTAGTATTTTTTAGATAATGTTTAAAAAATTTGATTATACAGACTGATTTCTATAAGATTAGGTCAAGACTAGAAAAAAATTGTATAGAAAATAAATATAAGCGGGGTCTAATTCCCCCCGTGGGGCACTTTACTAAGAAATTAACTACAAACAAACAAATATTAATAAAAAACACTTCAAATATTATGCTATAGTTTTTGCAAAGCCTAACAAGAAATGTATTCTTTTATTTTATTTTCAAATCAAGCTAGTTCAGTGAATAGTTTATGAATAATTAGTTGTTGCACAAAACCTCTTACCCCCAAATTCGCAATGGAAGTTTAACCTCCACTTTCAGTTTAAACTCCAGATCACCAGTATAAATGAACTCAGTTCAAGGTTTAAACGAAACTGTGAAATTGGGGGTTAATAAAATAAAAAAAAAAAACAACCTGAGTGATCATTTAGTCGGATTCTTATTCAGTCGGAAGCTTATTCATTTTTAAACGTTTTGAAAATAATAAGTGTTTATTTAAATCCGAAATTGTAGTGAACTACGAAACATTTTTCAAAAATTAGTAAAAAAAAAAACTTCATTTTTTTCAAAATTATCTAATTACGCAAAAAGCTATTCACGAAATAAACATCTTTATTTAGAAACAAAATAAAAGAATGCATTGATTGCTTTAAGACCTAAGAGCATGATATTGGAAAAGTTGCAATTGTTTCGTAATAAAATGTTACTTATTTTAAGTATTTAAACAATTGCATCTCCCATCTTCATGAGTGCAAATAGACCCCCTTCCTACACGGTCTTGTCTCGGTCCAAAATACACGCTCAAGCTTTGTGCTGCATCTTATTTGATTCTCAGCGTATACGAGTATGTTCTACAATTTAATTTCTTAAGAGCAAGCCTCGGTTAAAGGAAATGTGTCTGCATATCTAAGAAATATGAATAGCTTCATTATTATTTCTTCTATTCTCGTACACCGATGATGAAATAAAAATTAAAGATTGATTCTTATTTTAAATGGTCGGACTGCATCAAGTTGATTTTCGTTCTAGATAACCCAAATCAAAGATCAATGACACTCAAACACATGTATGCCGCGCCGCGCCGTTACATACAATCAATTAGCATGTTACGGGGTATAACATATAAACTCAGACCTTCTTTGCTAATGGTCCTAATCACGGATGTGTCCACGTCCATATTCAGCTTATTCTGAGATTAAAAAATTTTCTTTACTATTGCACGATTTTCACATGAAAAAGCATTCGTTATAGAACAAACAAATTCCCTAGGGATCTATGTTAAATAGTAGTTGCATTCTGGAATTTATTCTTCTTCTTCTTCATTGAGATAAATGTAGGGACTGTCGTGCAGATAATGTAAATGAATTAAAATACATATGTATCTTTCTATTCTCAAGAACAGTTTGAATTTTTAAGTTTTATAAATAAAACGAAGAAGAAGAAATAAAAAAGAAACCGCTAAGTTCCCATCAAATGCAAGCTAATCTCATATATTTATACTTAAAATACAAGTGAAAGTTTACCTAAAGATAAAAATAAAAAAGAAAATTCTAATCTAAAAGCCTTAGGGCTTTTGAAAAATTGATTCTTTCAGCAGTCATTTATGACAAAGAAAGAACTGAACCCCTTCTTTTGTTTAACTTTGTCCAATTATAAATTAAGATTATTGTTCTAATTAAGTTTGTTTTTTTTAATATTTTCTTATTTGAGAAATTAATATAATAATTCCATGTTGAGTTGTGGTTCTTAAAGGAATTTACATAATCATGACGTGATTATTAAGGAATATAAGACAATTTGACCCAATGCTGCTAGCTTTAGTAATGAAATTGAAGTTAAAATTTCTGTTTGGGTCACAAATTTGTTCCGAAGACATTTACTTGTTTAAAGTCTTATGGTCAATACGATGCCCAACAACTAACAGCATTGGTTTGATGTTATCCATGAAATTTTGAGTTTTGTTTGTAAATGCTCATGCTTTCTTCATAAAATAGAATATATTAACATAATTTTAAAGAGATGTATTGGTCCGTATTTTAAAAATTAAACAATTAAAATGTTATTATTGCTTTTGAATGCAATATAAGTTGAAATCAAGAAATAGAAAGCTATGTTATTTTAAGTGTTAATTTAATATTTAAATTATAGCTTGATTTTAAAATGAGTACCCACGGATAATAGTGTTTGGCTTGAAGGAAAAATTGTGATTTTTATAATAGACTATTGACAATTTATTTAAGAGTTTCAAATATGCACTAACAAAAGTAACCATTAAAAGATATTTTTATTTTGTAATTTACTATTCATGTATTAAAATATAATACGTATTTATACAAGGTTAGATTTGTATTTATCTAATCCTGAAGTACCTGTAGTTTTTTTTATTGGATAATGAAATTTGGAAACGAAATTAAATGCTGTCCATTGCTTGTTAAACGCGTCACTTGAAAATGTTTCTTGCACAACAAAGCTAGATTTTTTTGTGGAACGAAATATAGGACGACTGAATTTCTTATACCTGAAAGAGGGTTATTAGAAAAGCTGAAGTCCTATTTTTCAGGATGCAATACCCCTGGGGGAATCCATCATTTTGTAAAACGCAAATTGATGTATATCTCCAAAACTATTGATTTAAGCTGAAAAGTTGGGCTGAGTTCCGAAATGCATCAGATGCGCATTTGATGCAGTCATTATTTCCACAACTCAAACGTGTAAATGTTTACAAAGCGAAAGCAGCATGTTTGGGTAGCAGATGCGCATCAATAGAGTATTGCTGCCGCATAAAAACTTTTTGAAACTCAGACTTGTTGTTTCATGCTCCATTTTAATTAAAATCTCTAAAAATAATAAAAAATAAAATGCACGACTGGATCACATGAATTTGCTCTCGTAGCCAGGCGGTGCAATTGCCCCCCCCCCCTGGGCAATTCTACTTTTAAGATTTATAACATTTTTTTATTTTTAAAATTTAATCTGCCTACCTACTTCAATCCCTACCTAAAATCCAACAGGCAAACGCATCACTTTAGGTTTTCATATTAGGTATCTAGATAGATACATCAAACTTATATCTACAATTTATTGCACTTTCAACTCCAAATTGCGGAACGTTCTTGGATTTGCGTACAAAAAACACTTTTTTTTCTGTAAGGCCTGCCCGAATAGAAGTTGAGAGTGCACTATTCATTAAAGATATAAGTAGATACCTACTCTATAATAGTGCAGGAGCCAACAGCAAATTTGTGGAGTTGATGTATAACCAAAATCTGAGTATGAGGGTTTAAAGGGGCATATTTTGTGATATCGAAACCAAAAATCTGGCAGGTTTTTTTCTCAGCATTTGGAGAAAGCAAGGAGTTGAAAAGAGGTTTTCCAAATTTCTTATTAAATTTGTTATCACTTTAATTAATTTTTTAAAATACATCATGATGTTCTGTCATATTCCCTAAGTCCAAACACCGTAATCTTGGTGATTCGAGTAATAGAACTCAAGATATACGGTTTTTAAGCGAACCTTAATCGTCTTTTTTTTAGAATTTGTTTGTTGATTTTTCGCGTTTTATAAATCTCTAAGAAAAAACGGATGTTAATGTTTCCTTAAAAATCTCTATTTTAAGCCCCCTTATCCCCGCCAAAGACTGAACAAAAAACCTGCAAGACTTTTGATTTCGATATCACAAAATATATACTTCAAACCCTCATACTCAGATTTTGGTCAACAAAAAGTGGATGCTTTTGAGGAACTAGCTTGTTGAATAATACGAGTCCGATGAGGAAAATTATTGGAGAGAAACCAGAAAAGCCGAAGAGAAGTTGGATGGAAATGCCGAAGAGAAGTTGGATGGAAATGGTGCATCTGGCCAAATTATCTTTTCCCAGTTAAGGAAGAAGCTCAAAAGTGACCCAAGTACAGCTAGTAAGGCTTCTTCCCTTGTAATGACTTTATGTAATACACAATTTATCCTACCAGTATTGGTATTGTGTTTAATTGATATGTTGTCTTTAACACAGTTCTTGAGCAAATTGCTACAAACAACAGCTCTTGACCTTAACAGCAGCGCAATGCTGCTAAAGAACACGATTTCCGTTCATTCTAGTCGCCGAGAAAAAATATATACTAATTTCAACAACATCTGGCAGCGTGCAAAAAATTAAGGTGATCAATTGAATGTTGAGTTAAAAATTCCTCGTATCCCATGTAATGGTGGACACCAAATATACCGACCCAATTTTGAAACTAATTCAGCTGAAGAGTACTATAGAATATCCTTATATGCACCACTCCTTGACTTTGTCCTAACCGATTTGCGTGAAAGATTTCAACCCGAAACCTAAGATGTGTTTAAACTTACGATTTGAGTCTAATTTATTTTTTTTTAGAAAGACTTAAAGAGAATCATTAAAAAATGCGTAAATATTCGATAGAGAATTTTTTTTTTCTTTTTTTTTTAATGTAGGCAAGATTACACGAAAATTGCCCCCCACTGAATGAAATCCTGAATCCGCGCCTGCTCGTAGCTATGAACTTAAACGTAGCTAGGAATTGAGGATGCAAGTTTTAGTTAAATAAGTCAATGATACTGTTAAAAATATGGTTATAGAAATAATAATATAATATATAAAAATTATTACTATATAAATTGCTAATAATTTAATTAAATAGCCGACAAAAATCGTTTAAAATAGCTCGAGCTCAAAATCCATCTCATTTGTTTAAGAAATAAGAAATTTAAACAAAACATCACAGAGAGTCTTTAGATCGGTTTCTTTTAAAATTAATGTTTGTATACATAAAATTTCTTGAAAAATGTTTAAAATAAAATAATAATAATAATAATCTTAACTATATGCCTGTAAGACCTCGGGTCTTTTAAATGCAATGCATGGCACTAGTTAGAAGGAATAGAAGGAAAGGAAAGATTTTTGTTGGCACAGTGGATTGAGAATTAGATGTTAATTATCTCATGAAATTCCCCAGTTGAAACTGGGGAATATAGAAAAGAATGCTACCCAGTATTTAATAAAAAATAAAATACAACCACCAACCCATATTCAAAATATTTAATTTTTAAAAATAAAATTTTAATATTTTTTTTTAAATCCAAAAAAAAAATCTTTTTTTTTTAAATTTTTGTACCCCAAACCATTTACATTTTGCGGAACATTCTGTATACAAAATTGTATCGAAATCGGCAAAGCCATAAACTAGAAATTTTAAAATCAAAAAACGGTTTTATCACAGGTACCGTTTTAATGTGACTTATTAATCTGGGTTATTAATATTCCAAAAATTTCATCAAAAGTAAGAAACTCAGTTTGTTTTCTTTTTATGTATCTACTCTTAAAATGGCGAAATTGTCAAAATTGTGTGTAAAGATAAAGTTATTGAGTGAGTAATCAAAGGGCACGGTAGTGCCCAGCCAAGTTCTGGCACTACACCCTATTTACAGAATCAAACTCAGGCGATTTTTGACCCCCCTCTTACTTCAGTACCAATAAAGTCAGAAACTTCAAACTCGCAGAATTTGCTAAACTCACCAGGTTTAGAAAACTTAACAAATTTCAATTCCTTATCATCAGTGGTTTCCGAGATATAAGACTGCAAAAATAGCAAAAACCGTAACTGACTGACTGACTGACTCACTCACTCACTGACAGATCATCAAAATTATGGAGCACTTCCCGACATGGTAGAATCTTGTTATTTCGCACAACGGAAGGCCTTGTGGTGTATACAAAGAAAAAAATCGAAAAGTTAAGATTTTCCATTCAGGGGGCGTGGTACCCGCCCATTTTCATAGAACTGCTATAAATTACTTGGAGCACTTCCGATTGTCGTAGATTGATAAAATATAGTACAGCGGTAGGGCTTTAAGTGAAGGCAAAGGAAAAAAAAAATTTGAGATTTTTCATTCAGGGGGCGTGGTATCCGCCCATTTTCATAGAATTGATATAAATTAGTTGTAGCCCTTCTGACTGTCGTGGAGTGATGAAAGTTGGTACAGCGTTAGGACTTACAGTACAGGCAAAGGGAAAATTTTAAAATTTGCCATTTTACATTCAGGGGGCGTGGCATCCGCCCATTTGAATAAGAATTGATATCAATTATGAGGAGCACTTCTAATTGTGGTAGAATGATCAAATTCGGTAGAACGGTAGGGCTAGAAGTGCAAGCGAATGCAAAATTTGAGATTTTACTCTCAGAAGGCGTGGCATCCACCCATTTTCTCAGAATTGTTATTAATTATGTGGATCACTTCGGATTGTTGCAGAATAATAAAATTTGGTAGACTGGTAAATCTTGTGGTCAGTACAAAGGATATATTGACAAATTTTAAATTATCCATTCAGGGGCGTGGCACCCGCCCATATTCTCAGAATTGATATCAACTATGTAGTGAACTTCTGATTGTCGTAGAGTGATGAAATTTGTTAACGCGATAGGACTTGACACGCAAGCAAATGGGAAATTAAAACTTTAAGATTTTACATTCAGTGGGCGTGGCAGCCACCCATTTTCACAGAATTAATATCAATTGTGCAGGATTTTAAAATTTGGTAGAGTGGTTAGTTTTCAGGTGTATAAAAAGAAAAAGTTGAAATCATGAACTTTTTCATGCAGGGGCGTTTCTCACAACCACTTTTCCTGATAAAAAGAATCTTTGCAAAAAGTAGTGAAATCAAAAACATAAATGTTAAAAAAGGAGCCAAGTTCTTCTATATATAAAAACCTTTCCGAAACAAGTCAGCCGTAAAAATTAGTGAGATCTAAAAGTACGCCAAGTTCTAAGTTTATTAATGTTAAATATCAAATATTTTAGGTAGAGTAATATGGAAGAACCTCAAAATTATCAAAAAAAAACTATTGGTAAGTTTTTTTTATTACCTAATTACTCAATTTTAAAATGAAAACTTGACTAGTAAACCAACTCAATTTAAGTCAGTAATCATTAAATAATAGATTTCTCTGATAATTTTGAGGTTCTTCCATATTACTCTACCTAAAATACATGATATTTAACATTAAAAAACTTAGAACTTGGCGTACTTTTAGATCTCACTCCTTTTTACGGCTGACTTGTTTCGGAAAGGTTTTTGTATATAGAAGAACTTGGCTCCTTTTTTAACATTTATGTTTTTGTTGTGATATATTTTTCAGGAACATAATCTTTAAAATAACAGACTTTCCTAAATGCCTACCGATGTTTTTCGATACTCTAAACACAGAATAATCATCTTGTCTGCAAAGAAAATTCATCCAAAAAAGTCTATAGGTCACGTAAATAGGAATAGTCTTAAGGTATACTTATGAAAAATGAAAATTTAACAAAAGAAACCTATGACATCGTTAACTACCCAGCTCGTCTTATCTATCATCTATTCCCCACTGGAGCTGCATTCAATTAAAATGATTTAATATCATTTTCAGTTCTATTATTCAATTTAGAATTCATTAGACTTTAAATATGATTTTATTACGCCTTACAGCGCATTATTGTTTTATAATTTTGGATTCTCGTGCTAAGATGTAGGAAAGTTTTAAGATAAAAGTTATTTAAGACACAATAAACAACCTATACAAGAATTCAAACAATAACAAAACTCTTATATAGAAACATGAGAAAGCCTTTCATTTAAATGGCCAAAGAATCCGTTGCGTTGGTGCATTTTCTTTTATGTTAGCTATCTTTATTCGTCTATCTTTTGAATGCACTCGCCAAGAAACTGGGTCAACAAAATATAATACAAATACAAACTCATAGAAAATTCATATTTTTCGGATGGCAACCTGCTGCAATTGTGTGCGTTTACAAAGCCTTTCCTAGTCTTATACTCTCTTATGGTACCCCACTTACTTACTAGCTGATGTTGAGCATTATTAAATGATAAATAATGCAGCACTGGCCGTGTTTGCGATTTAGGCGGTAGAAGAACGAAAACGGCCTTGGATATGGCTTAACTACAATTTATTCCGACCGACCGACCAACCGACGACGATGGACGGAAAGGATGTTGGACTCAAAATGTACAACTTAGTGTGATTACTTGAAATATTAAAATTAATGGTTGCGTTGATGACCATAATGCGGTTTGATAATGCATTTGGCTTGTGCCATGCTGCTTTCCTTTTAGTAGTTTACTATTTGACAGATAAATAAATGATCATGCTTAATAGAATGTGAGAAGATGCATTGATGCGTTTCTGGATTTTGTGAATTCTTGATAGTTGAATTTAATAAAATCAATTTAAAGATTAAAAATCAAATAATCAACTTAAAAAATTTAAATAAATCTTAGATGCATTTAAAAACCAAACGAATGGCTTATTATAAGTTTAGATAAAATGAAGAACTACTTCCTTATTTCTAAAGAAAAAAATGGGCACGACTGGATCGCACAAACTTGCTCTCGTAGCTAACAACTTGAATGTAGCTTAAAATTTACTATGTGCATATGTAGTGGTTCTATACCATTATGATATCGTTAAAAAACAAATAGGGTGCCCGCGACCGCTTCGCTGGTCGTTAATAAAAACTCAAAGTTCTCTTCAAAATGTGTATCTATTGTAACGCTCTTTGGTATACAACATTTTTTGTCTTTCTATCTGTGGAATATATAAATAACGCTGATGGTTTGCCTACTCTGGAGCATGCATTATATAACTGCCCATGTGAAAATACTGGGTATTCTAAGTCTCTGCCACAAACTTCTAAAGACTGGAATTATATCACCAAGGTGAATAAGAAATTAAAGCCCTTTGAAATTGAATGGTAAATCAGATGGAATTAGCGGAATTCGGGGAATAAGAACGTCTTCTCCCTTATGCGTTCCTTTTAAAATTGTGACTTCGATTACATTATTCATTAAGCGCTTAACAGCAAGTCTAGTTTCATTGCAAAGTTTTTGTTGATTTATATTCCGAAGCATGGATTGCCACACTGACGTTTAATCGTAAATTATGGGGTGGCATTCCTGGTAAATCTAGTGAATTAAGAAATTCTGTTGGATAACTCACTACATCATCTTCGTTTATAATAGTATCGATTGACTTATGTATATGATACTTTTTTACCAATTATTCCATTTTGAATATCCCAATTAACATCGTTAACATCTTTATTTTTTCCTGCCAATATTGTTCGTTCGCTCAACCAAGCATTATCTTTGTTCGCTGTCCAATATTTGGAAAAACTATTTTAATCATTTCTTCTTTAGTTTAGGTAATCTCACAAACATTTTCCGATAATGTTATTAATCCATTACAATGGGCATTTTTGTCATCTCCAATATTCAACAACTGCTTTGAAAACTAAACGGCCGAAGAATCGTTTTGCAATTGGACACTCATAGCTATTTATTGTCAATCTGATTGTTTTGACATTTCTCCACAAATAAGGTGATTTCAAGCATGCATTAATTTCATCCGCTGGAGTTTATTGTGGAACTACGGGCAATGTTTGTCGTAAATCACCTGCAAATAATATAAAGACACCACCAAATAAATTTTGATTGTTTTGAAGATCTTTCAATGTTCTATTCAAAACTTTCCAATGACTTCTTATGAGCCATCGTAAATTAATCCCACACAATAATCTTACATTGTTGTAATTACCTGTGCTGTTCCCAAGTTCTTAAGAATGTTACATGTGGGTGTTTCATTAATGTGAATGTTCAATATGGTAACTTCAGTAGGCCGATTCTGAAAAGCGCGGCAGATCGCTTATATTGGCGGATTTGTATTTTCTTAGTCTTAAAAAGGCTTCCACTTTCCAGTTTTTGTTTCAAAATGATAGGTTTCTAGGTGATCGAAAAGTTTATGATCGATTTCAAACAAAAATTGGAAAGCAAAAGAGCTTTTGAGAATGAGAAAATAAAAATCGGCCAGTGAAAGCGATTCGCCGCGCTTTCCAGATTCCGCCTACAGTGCAGAATGTGCAGTTCGACCACCTTCCAATAAGGTAACAGCAATTCACGATGAAGCGAGCGCCAATGCTATTTTGATTTGTAACCGAATACAAACATACATACACGTTAAAATCAGTGAAATTAAAAATGTCGCGGTACATCCGGTGCATCCAAAAAATAAAATCCACCTTTCTCATCATAAACAGCTTTCATGATTTATAAACACTGAATTTTTGTTTGGATTCTATAAAGATTTGTTGTTTTGTTTGATTTTTTACTTTGAATGACAATAATAAATTCTGAATTTCCGTTTTGATTCTAAAAACAAATGTTGTTTGATTTTTCTTCGTTTTGTTGTTTTTTTTACATTGATTTTTTTTTTGTTGGCATACAAATTGTAAGCGGTCACAAAGTAATTTTTTTAACATAGAAACCTGCTACAGAACAATACCTTTCCAACAAAAAAAAAATCATCAAATTCAGAGCTGCCAAACTTGAGATATAAGAGAACAAACGAACAACAATTAACTTTTATATATATAGATTTAAAATATAAATTATTTCTATAAATTAATATAATTTTTTTTAATTGATAAAATGGATAGAGCTCAAAAAAAAAGTATGCTTTCGGATTTGTTTGATAAATATGAATTTATGAAAAAAAAATTCAACAATCGTTAGAGCGGTTTTATTTTTAATAATTTTTTTATATATAAAAATTCTTGAAAATTTAAAAAAATTAACTTTGGTGTGCCAACTTTTAGTATTTAATAAAATACAAGTTTTCACAAAATTTAAAAAAAAAATCATCAAACCCATTTTCTAAATATTGAATTTTCAAAAAAAATTATCAATATTTTTCTAAAAATCCAAAAATTATATTTTTTCAAAAATTTCATATGCAAAATTGTTAAGATTGTAAAGGACCACTTACACAAAAAAATTGGTTCAAATCGGTGCAGCCGTTAACGAGAAATTTGAAAACCAAAAAATCGGTTAATAACCGTTAATTAATTTAATCATAATTTTTTTTTACCAAAATATTAACTGCCGTAATTTTAGTAGCTCGTAATTTTTTTTTTTTTTTTTCAAAATCGTTAGAGCCGTTTTTGAAATAAATCAATTTTCGTGTTGTATGGCAGGTACCGCTATTTTTTGAGCTAAAAAAAATTTCAATTTCCCCTCTAGGGAATATATATACACTACGTATATCGCAAGTAAAAATATAAAAGATTTAATATGCAGGGTGATGCACCTAAAGGGTGTGACAACAAGATAAAGCGTGTAGGTTGGGTCGAGACATTAAAAAATTAGTAGGTGGAGTCTGTTCCCCCCGTTTAGGCGGGAGGGGCAGTTTCCTAAAAATTTACTAAGAACAAACAAAGATATTAGAAAAACAACGGTTATATACTTACAACAACATATTATACCTTTTTCTAAGCCAAGATAACTCTTCTTTTATTTTATTTTTAAATGAAGTGATTTTAGTGAAAAGTTTTTGAAAAATTAATTTTCAAACTTAAAACATTGAACAAAAAATGACAAACAAATTGTTTTCAAAATTTTACTTAGTTAAGTAGGTACTGTTTTTTTTAGTCGAACAACTAAAACCGTATGGTTTTATGAGCAACGGCCCCGAGATCTTAGCACTTCGTATATGGAATATTCGCAAAGAAAAAGTATTCCATTTGAAATGCCAAACAATCTTCAACTAGTCAACTAGTTTTTCAGCAATTGATCAGCCACAGTTTTTTTTTAAATGATTTTTTTTTTTAATTTTGAAAAAAAAAAGAATCGATAAGCCATAGAAAAATTATTGTAGTTTTCATAAAAATTGAAATTTTTTGAATTTGGAGCGCACATTGTTGGCGAATTATATACCGAATAATTGTTAGGGGTATATCTCCGGTAAAAAAAAACGAGCAAGTCTTGTAAGAATCGCTAGTAATGTGTAACATTTACCCTTGGTAACGAGTGTGTTATCTTCATTGAAATCGGTCAAGGAACAATGTAGTTTTCATTCTTTTGAACCACCTTAAATCGAAAATATTTTTGTCCTCAATATTTCTATCTGAGCGACAACCTGTGTTATACCTCATTGAAATCGGTTTAGGAACAACTAAGTATCAGCCAAGAAACTACGACTTTAACTTTTTTTGAATTCAATAATTATAAACATTTAGGTATATTCAAACTTGTATTGTAAAGTTTTTCTTACACCCAATCGGACGGAGTCCCTGAATTAACCCCCTTCTTAGAACATATTACGTACCGGACATACTGCACACGAGAGCTTAAATGTTACACATCAAAAATATTTAATGAATTCTTCAGTTTCTAGAGTTAAGTTGGTTCAGCTCTGAGTTTGGGTTTTCCTAAAGTTTTCTAAGGACATAAACTTATCTTGTGTAAGCTTACCGTTTATCAGCAACCTCTGGCTCTGATATTAAAGTTCCTGATTTTGAAGCCTAAAAAATTTGAAGACTTATGGATGCAAGATGAGAACAATTCGCTGCTTCACATAGCAGACACAAGATGGTATAAGTAATAAGTGCTTATTGGAGCAGTTCCTCCATTTCTATTATGGAAGTTCTTGCTCACAACTTCCATTTTCTCGAGTTCTTAAATTTCGTTTTTAAATTGATCACCCTTACTCAGCATGTGCTTTTTTCACACCACCTGCTGATTTCAGCTTACATTATGATGTTAGAAATCTAATTAGTTTGATCTATAAGCTAACTTTCTCCATATTATTTGAGTAGATAACATTTTTAACTCGTTGGAAAAGTTAATAACAAGTAAATGTTAAATTCACAACTGAGACATTGGTAGGCCCTGTGGCCTACCGTTCAGGGGGCGTGGTACCCACCCATTTTCATAGAATTGATATAAATTACCTAGAGCACTTCTGATTGTCGTAGATTGATAAAATTCGTAACAGCATCCGCCCACTTTCTCAGAATTAATAACCACTATGTATAGAACTTCTGATTGTCGTAGAATGATGAAATATGGTAGAGCGATAGGATTTGACATACAAGCAAAGGGAAAATTAAAAATTTGAGATTTTACTTTCAGTGGGCGTGGCAACCACTTTTTTCCCAAAATTAATATTAAATATATTTAGAGCACTTCCGATTGGTGCAGGATTATGAAATTTGGTAAATGGGCTAGTTTTCAGCTGTATACAAAGAAAAAGTTGAGATCATGAAATTTTGCATGCAGGGGCGTTTCATCCACCCACTTCTTATAAATTATTATAATTTCAATGGAGCACTTCTAAAAACTGGTAGTTGGGTAGGAGTTATAGTACCTACATACAAAGGGCATAAATTAAAAACTTACTTTGCTTATAAGGCTCTGATTGGGCGTTTATTGTACCCACTTTTCCTGATAAAAAGAACCTTTGTAAAAAGTAGTGAAATCACAACAAAAACATAAATGTTAAAAAAAGTAGCCAAGTTCTTCTATATACAAAACTTTCCGTAACAAGTCAGCCGTAAAAAGCAATGAGATCTAAAAGTACGCCAAGTTCTAAGTTTATCAATGTTAAATATCAAATATTTTAAGTAGAGTAATAAGGAAGAACCTCAATATTATCAGAGAAATCTGTAATTTAATGATTACTGACTAAAATTGAGTTGGGTTACTCATCTCATAAGAGTGTTCTGTACCAAATTTCCGGAAAGTCCTTTCAACCGTTAAGTTTCGGCTATAGCTCGACTTTAATAGGAAAATGTATTTAAATCAGTTGAGAAATTATAAATGGTGTCCCTTAATTCGTCAATAGTATTTAAGGGCATGATTCTGGGGTACATATATTCTAAGAAAAAATCGATTTATAGTAAGGGCCTATCTCCAGTTTTAATATCATTTATCAGGGATTTAAGAAAAGTCTTACTTAAGTGTACCCTGACCCATGTTAATGGCAATTGTGCTGTTAGAACTTATGATAGAAACTTCGTTTAGGCCTTTTTTTTAAAGAAATAACAGCCCTTGTAATTCCGTTTAAATAAGTTTGATATCTTATCTCAGTTTCAAGTTATCCAGTTCCATTTTTCCTGCCCTTGCTAATTTTTTTGAATTTGGGGTCAATTTTCTCCATAAAATGCGTAATAAACATAATGATTTACTATTTTTTTCGAATGAACGTAACAATAATAAAAACAAATATCAATAACAACTTTGCCGAAAAACCCACAGATTTTATGATAATTTGGAAAACCAGCGGCAGGTAAAATTTAAAAAAAAGGTATTTCTTAGCTTTAAGCTCGAAAAGCTAGGAATAAAAATTATTTGTGTGGTTTTAGATAATTTTTTAAGTATGTTTTTTACTAAAACAGGTATAACGGATGAACTTTAACTTTAAATGAAAATCCTCTAAAAAAAAGTAAAATCTTAAAAATGAAGCCACGTACAAGGAAAAAATACTCATTTCAGCTCCCTGGTTTAGGAAAACTATACCATGGTATAAGAATAGTCCGGATTCAAATGGAGCAGTAAGCAGTTGCCTTTAGTTTGAGTCCGGATCATTCTTATTCCATGATGTAATTTTCCTAAACAGGAAAGCTGAAATTAACTATTTTCTTAGAAATGCGGGGTTAACAGAATATATAAGTATAACAGTATGAACCGTACTGCTTAAGAAAGTGCATGCTTTATTGACATGACCCTCCAAAACTGAATTCCTGGATCCATGCACGTCATGGATCAAAGGTCGATATTTTCACGAATGTAAAACTTGTATGATTTTGGGTCAAAAATGTTTTTGTTATACAAATATTTCGAAGAATTAATCCTTAATCTAACAATAAATGACTTACTTGTATAGGTAAACTTTAATTTACAAAACAAAAAACTAACGACGACGAGGAAAACTTTTTAAGAAAATGCATTTTAAATTTTTTGTTTTAATAATAACTTGAAAATTGTGTGTCTATTTCCTTATATTTCTTCGAACTACTGCGGTGCATTGCATTAAAACTTTAGGTCTTACAGGCATTTAGTTAAAATTATTATTATTATCAAACAGAAAATATAAATTCCCTTTCAGCCGAATTCTACCGAAAGTTTAACATTATAATTTAAATTGCGCTAAAATCCTTTTTTTACAAAGGTAAATTAAAAAATTCAAAATAGTGCCTAATATTTTAAAGTTTGTTTGTTGGTGTGAACACAATTTTAAGATAGGTAGGGGAAACAAAAAGCATATTAACAGTCGATTAATGCAGTTTTTTTTTTATTTTTTCCTTTTTCCTTTTTCTAAAACAATACTTTTGAATCATTATAGAATTTTATCATCATTAAAGATAATATGTATCGATTTAAAACAACCTACCTTCATTTGTACGTACCTATTCCTCTTCTTATATCATACAACATATTTTAATTAGCTTGGTACTTCGGAATATCACCATCATTAATCATTGCTACCATCTTAACTTACCTTCACGTTCCCTCTACCAACAACCATTTTGCTACCCAACACGTTCCAACTTTTATCTCTCTTAATGAAGATTTGTAATTTATTTTCAAAAGCATCGAACTCCTTTGGCAAAAATGTAATTAAAAACCGATAACTTCAATAAATCAATTGCAACTACATAGCTTAGTTTTAGCTATAATGTTTATGTAGGAAGTTATACTATGCATGTTCAAAAATTCTTCAGTACCATCTACACATGAAAGAAAGAAATCAAAATTTTGCTTCGATTCCTTAACAGGAAATCGTTGAGAGAATACTTTATGGCCTGTTCTGTTACATACTTCTTGGGCAAAAGGGTTATTATCCCTTAACAACATGACAATCGTAATCGTAATCGATTAACGAATGACATGACAAGCTGGACAGTCGGACATGTGCACGCTTCCTCCCGCAGATAAATGATGTCCCGATATTCTCGAACCTACATACATACCTATATCGGGTTAGAGGAATACAATTTTTTTTTTTTCAGAATTTCGATATGAAATGCAAATGTGCTATAAATCGATGGGCGACCATCGTACATCATAGAAATAACTATTTGTTAGGACAAGGATCCTCCCACGTGCCCACATGCAAAGATGCAATTCAAGAGATTGGTTCCTCATTCTTATGCGAGTTGCATTTATCCGAAACACCTAACCGGAAGTTATTTCTGTGCGCAGGGTCTTACAGTCTGCTCGCATGTTATAGAGAGATGAGTATCTCGTCATAAATAAGTGGTGTGCTGTGGTGTTGTGTGCCGCGTGGTCATTTAACCTTGAGGCAGGTTTAATCTTCGAATGAGCTTGGTTTGCGATTAGTTTATCCGCTAATAGAAGAAGGGATTGCACAAGGCATAGAGGGAAGAAGTTAAAGAATTAAATGTGCAGAACATTTTTCTTACGAGTTGTTTATGGCCGGAGGATATGAATGACATAGCAAAATGCAAGGTGGAATAAAAATAAATAAATACAAAATCTTTTCAAGGATTCTTTATGATTTCTGGTTCGAGTTCTTTTTCTGTAATATTTATTTCTTATGAGGGACATGTTATGGCATTTATGTTAACTTAATGAACATATTCTTAGTTAGAGTCTTATAGCTAACACGGTATAAAATTTATGATTTGTTTATTCTCTTTAGTTATGTACATAGGTATGTATCTATACATCTATATCTTTATCTTTTCTTATATTGTAGGTTCCTCATATGCTTTTTCCAAGTAATTTACCTTTTTGTAATTGGATGAATGAGTTGTATATTGTATAACCAACTCATTTTAAAAGTACACTTCTATTTTAAGTGTTTGGTTCTTAAAAAGAAGTATGGACAGATAGGTGTTTTCACATAAACTGACCCTTAGCCTTAACTAGAATTTCCAAAACGAAAACATATAATTAAAATAAATATTTATTGGTACTTCGCATTCCGAACCACAAGCCAGAGTTTATTGCTCTAGAAGTCATCATTTGTTGAAAATCCTCATGTATTTGAAATAATGTATTTGAAAATATGAAGGCAGTTAATTTTCTTCCATTATTATCTAAGTCAGAGCTTATTCCGATGTGATTTCACTAGTCTGCAGAAAGTATTTACAAACAAACTGAATGTATGCGAAGTTGACTCTTAAAGTTGTGTATACATATACACTCGTATCAAAAATGCCTTATATTTATCACTAGCCAACCCGTGCTCGCGTTGCCTCGCAAAAAAATTAAAGGAGATTGTTGACATTTGTATACCTTCCCACCTATGTACTTTTTTTTATTTTAAAGCTACCGGATACACAATGTTTTGACAGTGTAACCGTTTTGTAATATGTGAAGCGTTTTTTAACAGTTAATTCATTTGAATTTATTCATAACATTTTCCCTTTCAAAATACCAATAGAAGTCAAGTTATACGCTTTTTACTCGAACCATACCATTTTTTTTTGTTCACTCGGGAAACACCGTCTTTTTTATATAAAAGTGATGCAAACATATTAATTCTACCCAGTATAGGTCTGAAATTAATGTTGTTTGAAAATAAAATTTGGATGAGTTATGTGGACGACGTCGACGACGTCGACGACAGCTGGGGCTGCGCTGGCACTGCAGCGCTGTGGATTGCCGACGATAAGAGATACACATTACACAAATGATTAAATCAGATAATGTGACTCCTTTCTTCCTACATAACATACCTACCTAGTTCACACACACACTTCTTTGCTTTTCGTAATGTATACATTTTGTTAATACAATTTTTCGATTTAGCTTACAGTTTTAAAGATAATAATTTCTTGTTTTGTAGGCTATAGGTCAATAAAACAAATTTTGATTTTTTATTTCGACGTTTCGGGTATGTTGATACCCTTCATCAGGGCTTTATTAAAATAAATGCATTATAAATCAACAAAAATACAAATTATAAATACTTACAATTAATTGAGCCTTAAATTTGTACATACATGTGTATGATATCGAATAATATTTAATTTTAAATTTAGAAAATTATTGAAAACAAAATCTACATTAAATAAATTTTTAAAAAACAAGTTAAAAATTATGTTAAAAATCCCTTAAATTTTATTTTTTCGCAAGCTGGCTATATATGCTGCTTAAGCCATCGCAATCCGAACGTCTGTTAACTGCATTATTATTTTTCTGTATATGCAGCATCTCCATCAGCATTTTTTTTTAATAGTTTTTTTCAACTCCTAGAATTTGAATGTTGGCAAAATTTAAATCAGCTCTATGATTTTGTTCTACGCAATGTGATACTAATGCAATTTTTTGATGGTTACCGTGTCTGATATCTGATTTGTGTCCAGCAATTCTATTTTTTAATGTTTGTTTGGATGTTCCCACAATTAATTGTAAGTATTTATAATTTGTATTTTAGTTGATTTATAATGTATTTATTTTAATAAAGGCCTGATGAAGGGTATAAACATCCCCGAAACGTCGAAATAAAAAAATCAAAATTTGTTTCATTGACCTATAGCCTACAAAACAAGAAATTATTATAATTTATAAAAGGTCACAATCATAATTAAAGAGTTTTAAAGATATATGCAAAAAACTGTTTTTTTTTTGGCAGTTGACACTATCGAAGTAACAATATCTTGCGACTTATGACTCGTATGGAAAAAAGTGTTATTTTGTTTGAAGAGAATATTATGATCCTTAAACTGAGCTTAAGATCTTTTACCGACAACTTGTGCTTTTAAGAATAAAAAGCAAAAATCCAGAAATTTGAACTTTTTGTCAAACTTTTAAAAAAATTATATCTTTAAAACCGTTGAATTTCAGAAAAAAAATGTTTTCTTATATGGTAAACTTTTAGATGTTTTCAAAAATTGGACCTATATGCACTACAAAAAGACTGAACGAGAAAAAATGGTAAAAAGGAAAAATAGAAAAAATATTAATATATTAAATATTAAAATATTAATAATATTAATATTAAATTAACGCTTAATAACTCAGAAATGGTTATAGCTGTAAGAAAAGTTGTGTGAACTTTTTTATTGTAAATTTTATGTTCTTTCATTTTGATCTTAAGTGTTTTGGACGAAAAACTGTCAGAAATGGAGATATATTGTTTTTTTGCGGGCAAAAAATATCTTTTTTGACTTTTTACCGTTATAAAAAAGCTAGCACTAGGCACAAGGCCTAACTTTCTGGGCTTATTAAAAAAAGTTCACAGAACGTGTATACCAAAATTCTGCTTTCTGGGATTTATTCCGGAATGTGTACCTTATTTTAACTAATTTTCCTGGACTATCTTGCGAATTTAAAAATTTCTTAAAAATTCAATTATTTACCAAATATTTGAAAGTTAAAACTTAAAACTTTACCAACAATTTTTTTTAAATTTAAAAAAATACATACATATTACACCACATAAATATGACACCAACAACCACTTTAATTGTAGAAATGTATTTGCCTATTTTAAACACTCAAGACTCAAAAATTCTTTCAAAAACATTATAATGGTTGTTTTTTTGTGTATAGGTATACTGTTTAAACCATTGTACCGGCCGGGTGTTATCTTTTAATTTTATATTATGAATGCCGATCTTATTCAATGTGTCTTTCTCATTTTTCAAACCATTGACCGGCCGCACGTGAATTCCATTATTATCATTAGGCTATTATCATTCCAACTTTAATCCACAACATCTGACAGCAACTCATTATTTATCAATAATTGAAGCATGCCCTGATATGTTGCAGGTATTCAATACGTTATGTTTTTTTTTTTTTTTTTAATTAATGGCTTGGGTCTCTTCAGAATTTCCCCCAAGTTAACACCCCGTAATTCTTGGACAACAGCAACTAACAACTGACTTCCTTGACCGCCCACTTGCACATTGCACCGTAGGTATACAATCTTCTTGTTGATCTAATGGCTTTCATTTATTTATTCATTCATCAAACTTTATGGTTGTTATACTATATTTATTGATATAAATATGGACTCTCAACTCATCCGAAACGAAATAATTAAGGAACATGGTTCGCGCCAAGCCAGCCGCCAGCTTCAGTGTCCTGCGGTGATTTCCAAGACAAAAATCTGATAATATTCGTGGGTACATTTAAGGAAGGTACATCATCTTCCTAAGGTGCGAGGAAAAGGTGTTCAATGTTCACTCTGTGATGTAAACGAAGATAAAACCCATACCTGGGGGTTTGTAACTAATGATCACCATTTCATTCAAAAATTAAAAACAAAGAAAAATAGAACAAAAACAAAAACTGCACAAAATTACAAGAAACAAAGAACAAGAAGGCCTTCATTCTATTCTTGGTCTCTATATAATTCGATCATAAGGGCTAATTAGGACAGGAGAACAGCACACGGCAATAACAAACTCAACTAGTTAAAGTCTATATGAAGGGGCGATGATGGGACGGACAAAGATGAAATAATAATAGAGAATAAACTTATGCTTGACTTCGCCTTGCCGCCGCTAAGAGCTAATTTCTAGCTTTTTCTTTGCAAGGTGAAAGACCTTTATTCTGCTGCTGCTGCTGCTGCAGCAATACGATGAAAGATGCGTTGCCTATCTCCAACTGAAGAAACTCCTATAAAACGTTCTTAAATCAGCTGCGAGTAATAAAATAAAATCTCATCCTTAGCGCCAGGGCCAGACTTAAGTCTAAATAGACGCCTTTATATTTATATTTATAGGCCCGTTTACAATATATGTAGAATCTAGTCCGAAATTGGCGGCCAATATTTTGTTTAAAAGGCAGCTAACCGTAGCCCAAAACTGAATTGAATTGTACCATTACATACAAATTTATTCAGATACAAGGAAATATAGCAACCTTTGTTAGTTGCTAGCAAACAAAATATACATTAAGCCTTATAGCCCGAGAGCTAGTTAACATTTACTCAAAGTGTTTTATACCGCTTCAAATTGTGTGGCCATGTCGTTTGTTCAGTGCAAGCTACATGTCATCGGTCTGGCAGCGATATCGCGGCCGCAACACCACTAAAATGCAGTTTCAAAGTGCAACAACAAAAATAATCCCTCTAAAAGAGCTTTATGTCTACACTAACTAGAATCCATCGGTCCGGCAGCGATACCGTGGACCTAACACCAGTAAAATATCATTTCAAAATGCAATTTCAAAATGCTTCAAATGCTGATGGATTCTTTTCCTTTTAATTTCAGCTGGTGCATATGTAGCTACACTATGGCAGGACAGGCTTAAAGATTTAAAAAAAAAAATAAAAAAGTAACCGAAAACAATGGGAGTGAAGTGGGAATGATGTGTGGAGAATTTCTTTACAAAAGTTGTATGTTTATTCTTACTCAAAATCCTATACATAATTATTTTGTAACATCTGTTCTGACATTCAATGCTGTTTGACAGCTCCTGTTGAAACGTGCACGGCATTTTTGGCAAACTGCTTTCTCTTGAATTTCCTTGAAATTTTCCATAATAAGCTGTTTTTTCAGTTAATTGGAAGAACACCAAGACTTTTTTTAAAGTAAAATAATATTCCAAATTTTAAGATATAAACCACACAGTAAATAACATAAAAATAAAAACAAAAAAGAAATACTATTGGCTGAGTGCTTCTGGCAAATATCACGACACCCAGCTTCACACTGCACACTGACCGGAATAAGTTGCAATACCTTTCAATTGATTAAACTTGATTGTTGATGATTCCTTTGGCCCTAACACACTGGTTAAAAGCGTCTATAAAATAACTAAATTTAAATCGAAAAATCAAACTAAAAAATAAAATTCACGCCTGGATCGCTAGAACTTTATCTTGTAGTTCTAAAAATCGGTGTATATTATTGATTCGATAATATTTTTTATAACGAGGAAATATTAAAATCAAGTTAAAATAACAATTTTGATTTATTTAATACAAAAAAGCAAGAAAATGTGAAAACGACGTTAAAAAATAAAAACAAATTTGTTTTCATTTTATTTGTTCGTAAAACAAATTATTTCTACAACGCAATTGTTTTACTATATTAGATAATTATCAGAATAAAAAATTATGCCTTAATAAGGTTTAAGGAAGAAAAATGTAAATAACCTCAGCTATAAAAAAAAATTAATAAAAATTTAAATTATGCCTTTGACGAGATGAAAATGCATGTTGCTCAAATAACATCAGAACTTTATTTCCGTTATTCAATTTTTGTTTGGAAAATATCTAGTATACAATATTTTTAAAACTGTTCAAATAGTTAAAATCGTTAACGCCGTTTTCGAGAAAACCTGATACAACCGCAATCGTTGTATGGCAGCCGTTCTAGATGATCTGGAACAAAAACTTGAATTTCCCTTCTAGAAAATCCCATAAGAGGGCTTCACATCAAATTTGAAGCAAATGTGTGCATTCCTTTAAGTTCTAGCTTGGGTGTACGTCAGGACGCACAGACAAAAAGACCGACGCACGCGACGCACGCGACGGAAGTTAAAGTTTCTTTAACGGTTTTGAACAATTTATGTTGGAATTATTATTTTTGGTTTTAATGAAATAATTTTCTCAAAATCATCTGGATAATGTTCAATATTAAAAATTTTAAGTACAAATAAAAAAAAACTCGGACTGTGTCGTTTTGGACAAAACAAAAACAAAAATTATAAAACAGTGACAAAATTTAAAATATAGTGCTACAGCATTTTTAAATCATTTCTGAATTCCAAAATTTTATTTTCAATTAAAATTACTTTAACAAATGGATACTCACTCCTAATGTTCTGATTTTCGGTAGAATTTCCATTTTTCAATTTTTTATTTTTTTTTTTTTTTATTTTTTTTTTCTTTTTCCAAATTCGGTTTCTTTTTCGTTTATTTCGTTTCCAATATATACCTGCGGAATCATTTTGAAGGCAAATTCATACGTTTTGAATTCGTTTAGGTTTTATCTGCCGAATTAAGGATCAGAATATTAGAACTGATTTCTATGGAAACTGATTTCTATGGAAACTGATTTCGCAAAAACCGAATTTGAACAAGGAAAACAAAAACAAAAAACCGAAGTTGAACACGAAATTCGACCAAAAATCAGAACAGGGGTGACTTAGACTATATAGTCTTTGAATAAGCATTAAACCACTTAAAGCTACGATTTGTTCAGGCCCTTAGAAATGCAGGGCCTATTTGCTGTGTCCTTTTTCATTTTATGAACTATCCGTCACTGTATAGTATATGAATTGGCTGCACATATGAATGATGGTGCCGCTTTTGTCTTATTGGAAAACAGGTGTGTTGCATCAGCGCGCTAGTGTAAACATTCCTTATGGGACAGGGAGACAGGTAAGATAATATGATTAATTCTGCAGATTAGTCATTTTATAGAAGGTAACACCACAGTGCACGTCGGTCGATGGTCTACGTCGTCGTCGGCGTCGGTCGTTCGGTTGGACATGATAGTTGGTCTCAGAGTTTCGGCATAGTAAGGCATGAAAAGGCAATTTAACTTCAACAAAATAACTATCTAGATCAAGATTTGAATCAAATGTTTGCTTTGTAATTATATGGTGTATGTTATTGAAATTATTATTTGTCTTCGTCTCGTGGAAGAACAGAAATCTCTCATGATTTGCCGATAAAAAGTGAAGACAAGCGAATGCTATCCAAGTAATATTTTGCAATGAACAGGAAAGGTACATTTTTTAAAAGATGATGCTGCAATGCTTGAATAGAGATTAAGAAAAAAAATTGATTTTAATGATGAACGAGGGATTGGATGAATTAGGCTTGGCCAATTTACATTTAAACGCTCAGAAATAATGTGTGCTAGGTTTAGCTATTTTTTGATTGTCATTTCTTAGTGGTCAAAATAATAATTCAGATTCAATTTGAATTGTTAACATTTGTAAGGTTCCGTTTATCATAATAAATAAACTCATCATAAATTAGTTAATTGAGCAGACAAATGTATTCAAGTCCAAATACCAAAATATTGTTTTTCCCATATATAGTATAAGTATTGTCAAACAAGGTTTTGACACCACAAAAATTTGTAAGAACTTGTATTTTGCATTTTATTGCTTCCCAAATTCTAAAGCATGCACCAGGTGGTTTTGGATGTATGTTCCACAATTGTAACTGCATTTAAAATGTATGAAACCTTTGCAACTTATTTTCTACATGGTTTATTCTATTCTATATGTTGGTCCAACATAAATAATAATTTGTTGGGATGGAACAAAACTATAACTTCGGTGTAATTGGTCTACAATTAGGTGTTTTATTTCTCAGACTGAAGCATTTTCTTGAACTGCTTCAGATGACACGCAAAACAACTTATGTTATAAATAGTTAGAAAATTATGTTAATGCCACCGCACCGCCAAAGGGATCAATGCAACAAGAACAACAAATTACTAAATAAATGTTTTCTGAGCAAAGACCTGCAATTTTTTGCATTTTAAAATTTCCCTCACAAAGTATCAATTACATTTACTCTACAATATGTGTGCAATGACCATTAGCCAAGGGCATCTATGAACGTAGCAAATGAAAAAAGAAAATGGAAATCCATTAAAAAGGGGGAAAAAGAAGTTTCCATGAATTGTATAGTTATAGGGGAATTATAAGAAAATTGAAAACTATATAATTGAGAACAATTTGCTGCGAACATTAAATTTTTTAAAGCCAAGAATATAAACGTTAATATCTTAAGAAGGTAAAAATACCTAACTATAAATAAAGTTAGAATCAGGAAAATCTGTAATACCAGCTTATACTATAAGCAGGTATCTAAATAAAAATATATGAAGCGATGTAAAATAGTTAAAGGTTCACAAGTAAGAAATTATTCTTGATGGTTGATTGAAGCTTATAGTAAAGTTCCATTTATATTTCATAATAATTCAAATTAATTTTGAATAGAGCAACTTAATAAACATAATTCCCCTCCCAACGCTCTCACCCCCCCCCCCCCTATAGCTGTCGCCAGTTTGCACACAAAGTTCAAATTTACATCAAGAGCTGGATTTGATTCGAATTGTCATCATTTTAAACAAGTCAGCTAGAGTGTTCGTGAAAGGAATTCAGTTTGCATTTTTACAATGACATAACTTGTGTTCCCAAGATTGGGGTCAGCTTGAATGAAATTGGAAAACAGCGGAGATTTTCCTGGCCTGTTTTAAGTTTTTTTTACAAAATAATGTACCATCGCAGGTGTCTACCAGTTGATATTTTCAATAAAGTATACCATAAGGATTAACATATTAAAGGGACGAACATATTGGCGCAATATTGTAGTCGATTAAGTACAATGCTTTTCCAGCGATTTAGAGATTATAGCCTTACAATAAATCCATCTAAATGCACATTCGACGCATCATCGGTAAGTTTCTTGGGTTACCTTGTCACTGAAGAGGGAACCAGGCCATTACCATCCAAAGTTGACGCCATCACCTCCTTCAAGAAACCGTCAACAATTCAGGAGCTGCGAAGATTTTTGGGTACGTTGAATTTCTACAGATGTTTCATTCCCAAAGCTGCTCAAATTCAAGCACCACTTCATGCATACCCATCCGGCAACAAAAAGAAGGACAAAACTGTCATCCATTGGACACCCGAACTGGGCAATGCATTCGAAATCTGCAAAGAAGCTCTCGCCAACTCAGCTCTTCTCGCACAGAAGACAGTTTGTGCTTTACACGGACCACGAACCTCTTACCTTCGCTTTTCAATAAAAACCTGAGAAGTCAAGCCCACGTCAACGCAGACACTTAAGCTACATCGGACAGTTTACCACAGATTTAAGGCATGTATCCGGCAAAGACAACGTCGTTGCGATGCTCTATCCAGAGTACACGCCATATTCTTACCATCTGCAATTGACTACGATGAATTAGCAAAGCAACAACAGATCGATGACGTACTCAAGAAACTACTCAGCTCAACAACATCTTTGCAGTTAAAAGAAATCACGCTGCCTAACTCTGACCATCAAATATTTTGCGATATTTCTACTGGCAAGGTCCGCCCATACGTTCGAGCACCTCTGAGGCGCCAAGTTTTCGAGACGATACACAACTTGTCACATCCTAGAGTCAAGAAAACAACCCAGATGCTAAAGGAACGCTTCATTTGGTCAGACATGAAAAAGGACTGTCGCAAATGGTCACAGACATGTGTCAACTGCCAAAAGAGTAAAATTCATCAGCACATGAAATCTCCAACCGGCAACTTTTCACCACCTGAAGGATGATTTCAACACATTCATTTAGACCTTCTTGGACCTCTACCATTTTCCGATGGATGCACATATGTACTTACTTGCATTGATCGCTTCACTAGATGGCCAGAAGTCATTCCAATCACTGACATCACAGCCGAAACTGTAGCAACAGCTTTTTTTTTCTGGATGGGTTTCCAGGTTTGGAATACCAAAAGAAATTGTGAATGACCAAGGCAGACAATTTAAGTCATCACTTTTCAATGAGCTCTAAAAACTTCTGGGAATCAAGAGGTACAGGTCAACACCTTACCATCCTCAGGCAAATGGGAGGATCGAACGGTTTCATTGAACCTTGAAGACAGCAATCAAGTGCCATGAATCACATGATCGGGTAGGCAAACTCCCACTTGTTTTACTTGGCCTAAGATCATCTCTGCAAGAAGACTATAAAGCGACCCTAGCTGAACTCGTCTATGGTACAACGTTAAAACTACCAGGCGATTTTTTCGCACCAACAGACGCTACTTCAAACCATGATTTTGTAAACAAATTTCGAGACCAAATGCTTAATCTTCAGCCGATACAACCCACACGTCACGGATCAGTCAAAACATTTGTACACAAACACCTTCAAAATTCTACACATGTTTTTATTCGGAACGATGCAGTCAAAAAACCTCTTCAGCAACGTTATGATGGCCCATATCTAGTAAAATCAAAGACGGACAAATATTTTACACTGGAGATAAAAGGTCATCAGAAGAACATCTCAATTTACCGCCTCAAACCAGCTTTTCTGCTAAACGAACATCAGGACCAAGAACCTCAAGAAAAGAAAATAGCACCAGATTTGCCTCCAAACCCTCGAATTCCATTCCAAACAACAAAATCTGGCAGACGTGTCTACATCCCAGCAAGATATCGTTGGCACTAGAGGGGGAGTACTGTAGCGACTATCACATTATTATTATTATTGTTATTGTAACTATCCACTTGTTCAATTTAACTCTGTTTTCAATATTCGTTATCATTATTAGTTTTATCATTATTTCATTGATTATTTTGATTAAAAATTTTAAGTATAAAAAGAAGAAATAATTTAAATAAAAATCAGTTCTGATTGGGAATTCAAAAGAATAGGATCTTGGCCTTTTTCTTATTCGCCTTTCAGGATTCCTTCTCACTTCTCTAGACTGCTTAATGGCGAAGACAGCCAAGATGCCGCTAATAGGCAGAACGCTCCATTCAACTTGGACGATGATGGCCAAGAGTTCCGTCCACCCGACCTAACCGAAGTTCGGCTGGCGATATCCAAACTTAAGTCGTACAAGGCTGCAGGTGCGGATGGCTTACAAGCCGAACTATTTAAATCAGCGGGAGATGAATTGGCTAGGAGCATACACCAGCTCATCTGCAAAATTTGGTCGGAGGAAAGAATGCCCGATGAATGGAACCTCGGTATAGTGTGCCCCATCCATAAAAAGGGAGATGTTCTGAAATGTAGCAACTACAGAGGAATTAGTCTCCTAAACGTCGCTTATAAAATCTTGTCGGCCATCCTGTGTGACCGCTTAAAACCTTTTGTCAACGATCTGATCGGCCCTTATCAGTGCGGTTTTAGGCCAGGCAAGTCAACCGTCGATCAAATGTTCACACTCCGACAGATTTTAGAAAAATCCCGGGAATTCCAGATCGATACACACCACCTTTTTATCGATTTTAAAGTCGCGTATGATAGCGTGAAAAGGGACGAATTATACAGAGCCATGTCGAGTCTCGGCATCCCTGCCAAACTCGTCCGCTTGTGCAGGATGACGATGGAGAAATCTCGCTGCTCCGTCAAAATTGGTAAGAACACCACCGATTCCTTTGATGTTGAGAAAGGATTGAGGCAAGGCGACGCGTTATCATGCAACCTATTCAACATCGTTCTTGAAGCCATTGTACGCAACGCACATGTCAACACCAGCGGTACAATCTATCAAAAGTCCGTTCAATTGCTTGCATATGCGGATGACATAGACATTGTCGGCAGAACGAAGCGAGCTGTGGCAGGGGCATTTGCGAGCATTGAATCGGAGGCGGCTAGAATGGGATTGGCGGTTAATGAGGACAAGACGAAGTATATGCTGTCATCGAGAGAGGAATCTCAACATCGTCGACTCGGGCAAAATATCACGATGGACAGATATAACTTCGAAGTTGTCAAGGACTTTGTCTACCTGGGCTCCACTATTACATCGCAGAATGACATCAGTGCAGAGATCAAGCGAAGAATTACTCTTGCCAACCGCTGTTTCTTCGGTCTAAGAAGGCATTTAAGTAGTAAGGCCCTCTCTCAGAGAACCAAGGAGACTTTATACAAAACCCTAATCATCCCGGTCCTGCTTTATGGGTCAGAAGCATGGACACTGAAAGATTCGGATAAAAATCTGCTAGGGTGCTTTGAGAGGAAGATTCTTCGTGTGATTTTCGGTCCGGTGTGTATCGAAGGAGTATGGAGGAGAAGATTCAACGACGAGCTATACGGGCTATACAGCGACGTTGACCTGGTCAAAAAGCTGAAAATACAGCGGCTTAGATGGCTGGGGCACGTGGAGCGTATGGACATCAACGCACCTGCCCGACGAGTCTTCGAATCCAACCCCGATGGGGTACGCAGCAGAGGAAGAACCCGTAACAGGTGGCGCAATCAAGTGAATGACGACATCAAAGCACTCGGTGTGCGCAACTGGAAGCGGCTAGCTAGGGACAGAGCTGGCTGGAGGGGCTTGTTAGTTGAGGCCGAAGCCCATCCTGGGCTGTGAGCGCCATCAAAACAACAAACAAACAAACTTTCAGGATTCCTACAAATTTAAAAAAAATGAGTATGCCATTCAAAAGGTCAGTAATTGGTCAAAAAAGGTCCCCTACTTTCAGTAATTGGTCAGCTATATTTTTTTTAATAATTTTTTAAAAAATTTTCAAGGTAAAAACTATTTTTAGCACCGCATTTATGGGATATTGGAAAAAAAATATACACCATCTGAACGGTTACATAGACCTCATAAAAGATCAACTATTTTTAGTAGTTGGTCAGCCATAGTTTTTGTTTAACTGAATTTTTAAAATTTATTTCTTCAAGGTCGTATAAGACTTTTAGCACCTCATTTGTGGATTATTCGTAAAAGAAGTACCGAACAGCATCCCACCGCGAAGAGACGTGTCGGAACAACAAAAAATTAAACAAACAAATTAAAAAAAAAAAAATTATAATAAACCAACCTGTGTCCATATACCACCACCTTTATCAGTGTGAAATCGAAATAATAATCAATAAATCCCTGCGAACCCACCGTACGAAAAAAAAAATCAATAGCCTAATGCAATAATAAAATTCACTAAAAATAAGAGAAAAAAAAGTGCCAGTGCTTGTGTACAAAAACAACAATAAAAGTTCAACATGCCCATGAACCTGATGCTGCACAAAACTAAAATCAGCAAGCGGTACATTTTTCCATATCTCTCCTTCCCTCATCATTCACATTGCTTTGGCTTAATAATTACATACAATGTGGCTCATCTCATGCAATGTGTGTAATTGATTGATTCGAAGCAAATCAGATAAATTGCTGTTATTGGTTTTGGGTTTCCAGGGGCGGATCAATACAAACTATTAAGGCATAACACTGATAGTATTTGTATTGTGAAGTTTTATTGGGGCCCAAACTCAAAAATAGTATAGTTTACTTGCTGATCTGGTTTTTATGTTTGTTTTTTCGTAATGGTAGGTGAATTTAGGGTCGATATCAGCAACATTTGGGGGCTGAGAAAGAATTTCTGTGTAGTGTACGTGCACACTGTAAAAAACAGGCCTGCAGTATTGGCACTTAGTGAAACCCAGGTAGGTGAAAATTCTGATTACTCTGAATTCAGCCTAAATGGTTATAGCTTAGTGCCTTTATTTTTCCTTCACCATGGTCTCGCAATATATGTACGTAATGATGTGGCTTATCAGCTTCAACCACAATATAGCCCTTGTTTAAATACAAACTTTAACTTCATGTGGTTAAAATTCACCGTCAATAAGCACATCATCCATACATGTTTCATTTATCGTAGCCCAAGCTTGAATAGTAATGCCTAAAACAGATGTGCAGCTTTTTCCATGCAGCGAAATTAAATGACACAGGTTCTTATGGGAGAAGATTCACTCAAAGTCTGCATGCAGCGCAGCGCTGCACGATGTCTCTATTTCTAAATTTGCTGCCTAGTTTCATTGCAGCCACAACTGAAAAACGAAAATTTCTAAATAATTGCTATTTGGCATTACTCATATTGACATCACCTGCCATTCTTTCAAAAAATTTGTTTGTGTTGGTGATTTTTGTTTAAGAATCCATGAAGCCGGGGTTGCCACCCTACCATCGTCCAACGAAGAAAATCTCATTCCAACACTATTGTGTGACATCGGCAACGCTGTGCTTCCATGTATTTGTTTGACATAACTATGCATCATGAATGTCAGAAGCTATGCACATGTGTTTCGTGTGCAGCTCTGCATGCAGAGATGCGTGCAGACTCGCTGCACATCTGTTTTAGCCATAATTCGACTTCTAACGAATTCGATGCGCTGTCCGACTCAATCCTGAGAATTGTGTCCCATTATCAGCACAGTGAAATCGTTGTTACGGGCGATTTCAATGTAAACAATTCTTCGTGGCTACGCTATTCTGGTCAGACAACACCCGAAGGAAGGTATGTCGAGATTTTTGCTGAGTGAAACCACCTGACTCAGCTTGTTGACGAGCCTACTCGGATTCCTGACGTTGCAGGCAAACTGCCAACACTTTAGACTTGTTCCTTACCTCTGACCCTAATAAATACACTATTAGTGTATCATCACCTCTAGGCACATCAGACCATTGTGTCTTATCTGCGAATCCTGAGAATTGTGTCCCATTATCAGCACAGTGAAATCGTTGTTACGGGCGATTTCAATGTAAACAATTCTTCGTGGCTACGCTATTCTGGTCAGACAACACCCGAAGGAAGGTATGTCGAGATTTTTGCTGAGTGAAACCACCTGACTCAGCTTGTTGACGAGCCTACTCGGATTCCTGACGTTGCAGGCAAACTGCCAACACTTTAGACTTGTTCCTTACCTCTGACCCTAATAAATACACTATTAGTGTATTATTACCTCTAGGCACATCAGACCATTGTGTCTTATCTGCGAATTTTCGTGCCACCATATGACAGTTAAGGAAAAAATTCCAAAGAGAACCGTTTGGCAATACGAGGAAGCCAACTGGGACGGTCTCAATAAATTCTTCAAAAGCTTTAACTGATCACTATGCTTCCTCGATAGTGACTAAGACGCTAGTGCAGATATGATTACAAACTTGATTCTTTGTGGAATGAGACATTTTACCCCGAATAAGGTGAAATCTATCAAACCCAAAGAAAACTCATGGTTTGATTCGAGCTGTAAAGAGCTTATTAGGTTTAGAGAAGTAAGCTTCCGATGTTATAAAGCCAACCCTACTGAAAAAATCCGGAAAAAGTTTCAACAAGCTAGAAAGACCTGTCACGTTCATATTCGAAAAAACTATTTTTTAGATGATCAAAAATTACGGCAAAAAATACCGCAATGTCCCAAAGGTAGTAAACATTTTTGGTCATTTGTAAAAAACATACGAAATACCACCTCGTCCTCGGTTTCAACGCTCGTCTTCAACGATACTCCTTTTGTCAGCTCGCAAGATAAAGCCAATTTGCTTGCAGCACAGTTTGCCATTAATTTGACGCTGCCAGAAAGTGTTATGACTCCTCCAGTACTTAAGAGCGTAAATGATTTTATGGGACAAATCTTCTTTCGCACTCGTGCAGTTGCAAGAGTTCTAAAAGACCTCGACGTTCACAAATCCGCCGGCCCGGATAGTATCCCTCCCATTGTTCTGAAGAGGTGTTCTTCAACGCTGGCAAAACCACTGCGTAAGCTTTTCCATCTGTCCTACTCTACTGGTCTCTTTCCGAGTAGATGGAAAACAGCATTTGTCCAACCTGTCCCAAAAAAAAGGCGTGTCTTCTTCCCCCTCTAACTATCGACCAATTGCGCTTACGTCCCTTCTTTCTAAGGTCATGGAAACGCTGATTAACTTCCAGCTCAAGAAATATCTCGAAGAACGAAAGCTTCTTAATGACCGGCAGTACGGCTTTCGTAGCAATAGGTCCATTGGTCATCTGATGGTATATTTAACCGAACAGTGGAACAAATCCTTACATCGTTTTAAAGAAAGTAAGATTATTGCACTTGATATTTCAAAAGTGTTTGATAGAGTTTGGCACCAAGCTCTCTTATCGAAAAATGCGTGCATTTGGTTTTGATGAAGCTCTTCTTCGTTGGATTAGAAATAACCTTTACGACCGTTCAATACAAGTTGTATTGGACGGTTTCAAGTCTGAAATCCGCAAAATAAATGCTGGTGTGGCCCAGGGCTCCGTTTTGTCTCCGACTCTCTTCCTTATTTTTATAAATGATCTTTTGTCTGAAACTTCTAATCCATTAAACTGTTTCGCTGACGATAGTACCCTCAGCTTCTCATATTCGTTTACAGATTCTTATCCATGTCCTTCGGATGTGGAACTTGAACGGCAGCGTATGATTAGCTCATTAAATTCTGATCTCGACAGCATTGTGCAATGGGGAATCAAAAACCGCGTAGAATTTAATGCTTCTAAAACTCAATGCTGTCTCCTGTCGTTTAAGCGAAACGCACCCCCAATACCGCTTTCCATGGATGGCACTTACATCTAAGAAACCGAACAGCTCTCAGTTCTCGTTATGTGTGTCACAGACCACCTTTTGTGGAATGACCACATATTTTATGTCGCCAAAAATGCTGCTAAGTGTTTAGGTTTTCTCCTTAGATGCAAGAAGTTTTCCTTCCCTTCTGATCTGGCTGTGATCTACAAAGCCTTTATTCGTCCAAAACTTGAGTACAATTCTCATGTTTGGGCAGGAGCTCCAAAAACTCAATTGAGTTTGTTGGACAGAATACAAAAGAGAGCTTTAAAAATGATAGGTGAAAGATCTATATCAGAAACAATTACATCTCTCGAACACCGCCGTAATGTTTCGTGTCTTTCTCTACTTTATCGCTTTTATTATAATCAGTGTTCTAGTGAAATAGCCAGTTGCATTCCTCCCCTTAAAAAATTCAACCGTAATACTCGCGCTTCTAGGAATGCACATCAGTTTAACCCTTGAGCCCAACTTCGGACGTACTGTAATGTACAGAGATTCTTTCTTCAGTCGCACCACACGAATGTGGAATGCCTTACCCGACTCGACTTTCCCCTCTCATTTCGATGTGCAAACGTTCAAAACCAATGTGCATCGGTATCTCCTTCTAAATCCTCTTCTATTTACCTAATCGCTCGTGCTGTGTTAAAAACATTTTAAGGGTAGCCATAACCCCTTTTGCGCGCGTGGAATAAAAAAAAAAAAAAAAAAAACCATTTGAAAGGCCAACGATTCGTGATAAAAGGTCAGATAGTTTCAGTAATTGGACAGCCATAGGTTATTTTATATGAATTTTTGAAGTTTTTTGTTTTTCAAGGCCGTATAAGACTTTAAGACCTTGAAACAAACTTTAAAAAATTCATTTAAAAAAACCTATGGCTGACCAATTACTGAAACAAGCTCACCTTTTATCACAAGTTGGTGGCCTTTCGAATGGTACACTTTTTTTGCGAGTATCCCATAAATGAGGTGCCAAAAATAGTTGGTGACCTTGAAAAACTTTAACCATTGATTACTTATTTCCTATGGCTGACCAATTTCTGAAACTAGTAAAAATGTTAAGAAGTATCATACTTAACCCTTAATAATAGATTGTTTACAATTTTGCTCCATTACTTTTAAAGTTATAACGTAAGATAATGTAATAATTTTCTTCGGCAAACACAGTCAAGTGTTTATATGTGTTTTCGTGGCCATATTTTCAAATCTCTGTTGTTTTTAAACTATGAAATAAACCATTGTTTTTGCAAGTTATTTTTTCATTAAAATAAAGAATCAACTTAAGTTGATTTATGCTACAATTACAGCATATTAAAGAGGCGGGCATTTCTTTTTTATAAAAATAACTTCTTTATACATTTAAAAAACAATTAAACTTCAACTGATGTTATTTTTGTGATTTTTCTTCTTTTTTTTATCAACATTGAAAGTTTTTTTGCCGAGGTGTTTTAACGCAATCTCTGCCTTTTTGTACTGACACTTTTTGAACTAACACTCCTTTGTGACAATGCTCTGTAGTGGATGGCATTCGAACACATAGTACACTCATGATCGTTTCTACAACAACTTTGGTAACGCCCAAAAAGCCTGCATTTTGAGTTTGGGTTAGCAGTGGACTGGACCTATTCAAGTTTAAAACCAACATTACTGAAATGATTCTTTTTCTTCAAATAGGCAGACAAGGTCATCCTGGTTTCACCTTTTTAAAGCTATATGTATGGTTGATAACTTACAACATTATAAGCAAGTAACTTGTAAAGAGCTTATAGAGGTAGCTGGCACGCTGGCGTTAGCTCGGCTAAGCTCGCCGTAAATGGTCGGGGATCTTGCTGCTACTCTTTGACAAAACAAATAAAAAAATCGTGCCATACAAAAAAAAATTCTATATCGAAAACCGAACAAAAAGGAAATGAAATAATTAAAATCACAATGCAAGAACAATTAAAAGAAAAACTAAGTAAATTTGAATTTTAACAACCAAAAAAAAAAATGTTTTTGTTTGACCCATCAGACTACAACAAACTCTTTTCCGTCAGAATATCCCTAAATCTCTACCTTAATCTTCCACATTAAAAAAGCATAGATGTTGTTGCCTTTATTTGTGGGAATCCCTCCTCATTATGGTATTATCATCATAATACCCACCATGTTATCTGCAGCCCATATTTTCTGCAAATAACCCTAACTGAAAAACTATCACCGTTCTCTATTTACACTACATATCTCACCTTTTTTTAATAATTTAGTCCATCATCCTCTTTGACAAATCTTCAAGTTAAATAAAATGCCAGTTTGCGATTAACAAATTGGTATTTTAATTTCATAGCATTGGACCATAAACAAAATTACTTAATTTGATTATTTAAGAAAATTTAATAAAATATGACAAGAAACAAGAAACCAAAATTTCGTACTATGTATATTAACACAATTATCTTCCTCAAAGCTAAGCTGCGCAACCTAACCCCCAGGAGTACATATCTTATGTAATTCATAAACCATAAAATGAAATCTATACTTATACGATTAAAATAGTATGTAATTTGTTGAAAATATTAAAAGAACTGACATTTGTTAAAATTAAACAAAGAACAAAATAAAATTAAGTAAATTTAACACATATAAAAATGCAAGGGAATGGATTAATCAAGATGAAATGATGAATGAAATTAAGGCAAACTAAAAATTATAAACAAAATAATTATTTTAAAATTATTTAAGACGTCTATATATGTAAACAAAATTAACAACCGCCAAGTCTGCTTCTGATGTACTTAATGTTATATTTTAGTTTTATGTTCTCTTCAATTTTTTCTTTTTTAAAATTTATTTTTGTTTAGAATTTTAAAAGAAACTTCTAGAACCGCTTTTCTGGTCGGAGTTTTCCTATCCCCCACAAACGTATAATGATGAACACAAATACCTTGTATTAATCTTGATTAATTTTAATTTGTTCAATTCTGGTGAACGATCCAATTCTTGATTGTTATCCTCTTCCAAACCCGTTTTTCTAATTCTTGAGAATTTTTCGTCCAGCGTTTCTGATGCCGTTGCTATCCCCAAGAATGTTCGAGATGGACTTGAAAATATAAATTCGTTTTGTCAATCAAACAATAGCTAATCAAGACTAAAAGAAATGGATTTAATCTTTGGCAGTCTATCCAGCATCGACTGAGTTTCCTTACCTCAGAATCTTTTATTTTTTTATTTAAATTTTGGCAGCCTAATAAGTTTTCTTCTTAAATAGAAATTTTAACCACCACAACTATTGAATAATATTTTCGGGAACCAAAATAACTTTAATAATTATAAATATTTTAATGTTTTTTACTTAGACTCCGCACTGAAACTAAATAATTTTTTTCTCAGAATATGAGAAAATGAAAAAACAACAAAATAGTGCTACTGCCATCAAAATCAATACAGTACAGTATTTATTTTGTACAGTGCGTTGAAGTATCTTAAACTTCAAATAAATAATATGATTTTGGAATGGTAATTGAAAAACACGCTGAAAACTAGCTCTTATATAAGATATTTATATGATATGATATATTTACTATAAAGCTGCTGCTACAAACTTTACATTTCAAGTCGTTGGCTCTCCCTATTAATAGCGTTTTCACACCAAACCAAAAACGGGGGTTTTGGCAAAAAATTTACGAAAACCTGAAAATCGTTCTCACCGAAAATTTATAAATTTTCATATGACATTTCAATTTTTGACACGCGCTGCTATCTGTGTGCTTAAACTCAATGGTATCGACAAAGGGCATCACCGCTTTGAAAATTTGCTGTGCCAAAGTAAAAGGCAAAAATCAAATGTTTTGTGCCATATAAAATTACTATTATTTATAAATATTGTATGCTTAAAATGGGAATGCAATGAATCCTGATTGCTATCTTTCATTTATTTCTTACCCGAACCAGCTCACGCAGTAGTAAGGATGCACGACGCAAATTATTTTTTCTGGCAGCAACATGTCAGCTATTTATTTGACGTTTAATTAAGCGCTGAATGTTTCACAAGTTGTGTTAGTTTAGTTCATCTTTCAAATCCAACGCGATTTGGACAGGTTTTATTTATAACTTGTGGTTTATCAAAACTTGCGGGTTCTGGAAAAGTATATTGGAAAACTTGTGTTTTCGATTAAGGTTTTCATCCAAAACCGGTATTTTTGCGAAACCTGGGTTTGAATTTGGTGTGAAAAGGCTAAGGCTCGCTTTATATGTCTCTTATATGTTGTGCCTTCTTTGTTGTTTCTTTATATTTGGAGTATCCTCTAATTATTTTAGGTTCAATTGCCCTTGATAATTTGCTTGTGCTATTAACTAATACTTTCAAGAAGAAGAAGTTAGTTATCTAACAGCCAATTTCTTGACAAAGTTCTAAAATCAATTTAAAACTCGATCTAGTAATTCTGGGTTTATTTTTGGAACGCAGTTTTTAAAATATCTAGAACTTGAACATTTCTTCACTTTAAATCATTTCCCTAAAACTCGGTCTAAAATCATTATTGAGTTTTATATCAATAGATATAGAACAGAAACTAATCTTTTACGTGTTTCTTACATCTTTCGTTGCACCTGGTAGCTTGTTCTAACACAAATTTCTGACATTCTATTGACAAATTAAAAAATGTCTATCAGTTTTGTTTTAGCGGTAATCTTTTTTGGCACATATTTCTCTTATTCATTTGAAATAAATTATGCATTTTTGTTGTTGTAGTTTAGTTTGGTGTTTTTTTTTTTATTTTCGGTATTTAAAAAATGTATTTGTGTGATTGTGTTATTTTGGGTGTGTGTTAATTTTTGAATGTGCGCAAAAACATGTTTTAAGACCAGGAACTTGCAAATACAGGGTGTCCGCCGGGAGGGTATACTACTTTGTTTTGCCGCCATTTTGGTAAACATTAGTCTTGAAAGTTCATATTTGGCAGTCGTGAACTAGACACGTGGCAAATTTATTATGGAAAAATACTCGATAAACCAAAGTGTTCTAATCATGACATTTTATCAAAATCAATCATCGATTACTGTGACGATGAGAAAGTTACGTGACATGAGTTACGAGGCACATTTTCATTGGAATGGATATGTGAATAAACAGAATAGACGGTTCTGGGCAATGGAAAACCCTCAAATTATTCATCTGTCACCTTTACATCCATTAAAAGTTACAGTCTGGTGTGCAATTTGGTCAGGAAGAAGTTTTGGACATTACTTCTTTGAAAATAAAAACGGCGTAACGGTAACTGTGAATGGGGAGCGATATCGTGATATGGTTGAAAACTTTTTAACGCCACAACTGCATGCTTTGGGCTTGATTAATATGTGGTATCAACAAGACGGTTTTACATCACAAACAGCCAGGATTACAATGGAATTACTGCGAGACCTCTTTCCACAACAAGTTATTTCAAGAAATGGTGATGTTGATTGATGGCCTCCACGGTCGCCTGATTTGACTGCTCCGGACTTCCTTTTGTGGGGATATCTGAAAAGAAAGGTTTATGCAAACAAACCAGAAACGCTTGAGCAACTCAAATAAAATATTCGTGATGAAATTAATGAAATACCGCGTGAAATGTGTGAGAATGTAATGAAAAATGTGCTTAAAAGGCGCATTTGTGAGACTAACAGAGGCGGACACCCCGGCGGACACCCTGTATTAAGTGTGCATGTGCTAAGTGCACCAAAAGTCCAAACTTTCGGAATATAGAATACAGAATAAGCCTTGTATATGACACCATCCCCTAACACATATCAAAAATTCAGCTTTGATAAAATAATGCAAAATGTTGCAACATTTGTATGCAATTTTAACACTCGGTACCTCTTAATTGCACCCGGATTGAAGATTCTAAGTATACATTTCTTCTTAGCTACCATAGTATCTGTTCGTATGTCTGGCGGCACTGGGCTCTTAGTCTATAAGTTTATGTACACAAAGCCCCTATTTATATCAAAGTTATAGCTGTCCAAAAATTTTATTTTCCTTTTTTGTGACTTATTCGGACAAAAGGATATTTTTTTTACGAAGTTACAGCCTTGCACAATTCATTAAATTTAAAAGTGTCTAGCGCCTAATTAATTTACCATATTTGTTCAAATGATTTTTCAAATGATTAACATCAGATTAACATTACCATCAGCCCCAAAGCAAATTGATTTAGTTCACCTGTTTTTTTTTTATTTCATTGTATAGGTACTTATTTCTAGGGCAAAGTTATTAGAAGTCAAGTAAATCAGAGTTAGTTATTTCGGAAATAAGATTTGTTTACAGTTAAGTTGTTTTTCAGTTGACAATGGATGTGGATACTTTGAACTCTGATGTTTGACATTGACCTGATGAGGTTGCTTTGGATTTACCAACATAAAACCAAACCACTTATGTATGTACATATGTCACCAATGACCCTTAAATTGTTAAATTGAAGAATTTACTGGTAAAACTAAGAATTTTTCAGAAACATTGGTAAAAGTCCCCAAAATCTTTCTTTCATAATTCATCCGGACTTTTACCACCATGCAATAATTGGTAAGTACCCAATGTAACGTTGTCCAAGTAAACTTTTGAAATTAGCGCCTGCTTGATGACTGAATAAACCCTAAACGGAGCAAAGGAGGTGCGTGAATGGGACAGAAGACTCAAAAGGGCAATTCAAATCCTTGGAACCAGCCAAGTGGGCTACCCTAATTACTGTTGTCCAAACTAACAAAAATTAGGAATGTATGAGAGAACAAAACACTTTGCAATCCTACCAACGGCACTAATTAACTAGTTATGTCAAATTGTAAAAACTATGGTTCAATAAATAATTAATAAAGCTTACCAACATTGTTGAAAATTCTAGGTTCTACCGGTTATTTTTAGATTTTACTTTTTTCAAAGATTTACAGTAACACAAACAAAACACTTTCATCTGTGTTTTATTGCATCAAAATCCATATTAAAAAATTATATTTTGTGACAATGCTCGATGGGGTTTAAATAAGTTAAGCTGCCCGCCCATTCTTTTTCTTTCATAAGATAATTTGTTTTATTAAAATTATATCATGATTTGCTTCATTTTTTTAGAGGTGTGTTAAAAAGTGACTAATCATGCTAAAAATTAGCATCGTATTAAATGGTATATAGAAGGTACATCTATTAACCTAAGAACATCAATTATTTGATCCAATATCATGAAACCTTCAGCTCATACAACACACATAATTAGGTCCAAAACCATATAGTTCACTCGGGCGTATGCGTACTTTTTATATTTTATTTAGTTTTCAACAGTTTTCCTTTACTATTTGTACCTATGCTATTTCCAAAACTTTCTTTTCTAGTTCTTTTCAGTTAGTATACTCGGACCTGTACATTTTCTTTATAATTTAAAAGTTTTGCTCACTTAACGGAAATAACTGATAAAATCGTTTAATTAAAAAAAAAAAACAGCAGATTGAGAATTCATCATTCTCCAAACAACAATTTAAACCACGAGTACCTATGTAATTTTGAGTAAGAAGTTATTTTAGGAAGTCAAATCAGATTCATAAATATCATTTTCCTCGCTTCATTGATTACTTACTTACAAGAAATAAAAAAAAAAAAACTAACGAAACATCAAGAAAAAAAAACAACCACAAAATTGAATCAGAATGCTTGTATTCACTTGGTCAGGTTCGTTCGGTCCCTAAACTTAATTTTCTCACTTCGAGGATTATATTTTATATTATGAAGATGGGATGGAGACGTTCGTTCATCTTCATAGCGTCCGCGTCCGTCTGACTATGGTGTGAAACCTGCTGGCGACGAAGTCGACGATAATGATGATAGAATTATTATTATGATTATGATTACAATTTTTCCTTATGGCAGTGTAATTTTCCCACAAAGTTGTTACCTACTATAGGTATACTATAAGAGTATGTAACGTCCATTATGGAAAAGACCAATCATAGCACGATGATGATGATGCACTTCGGTTAGACCCTTATGGTCAGCGTGAGTTGTTGTAATCAAGAAAAATCTTCTCAGCACGTGATGAATGCAAATTTTTTTTTCTCATTAGATTCTTGAATTACCTTATACCTATAGCTTTATTGCAGTGGTGGGTATATTCTTTCAAGATAGTGTCACATTAAGTTCAAGTGTTGTATGTTGCAAGCATCGCTTTGGTTCATTTTATAAATAAAAACAGCATCTCTTTGAAGTGAACATCACTTTATTTCAGTGTTGCCGCAGTGCCAATGTTAGCAAATAATAACTAGCTATGGTTACTTCGGCTTCTGCTTATGACTTAACTACTTTTTTGAGTTTATTTAGGGGGGATTTACGATGAAAAACTATGTGATTTGGTACTCCAAAATTTAAGTTCTATTCAGTGGCTGAGTATTCTGGATCAGCTAACAACACATATAGTACTTATTTTGTGATAAAATGGCAACGCTACTGGTTATCATTTGAATTCCTGTTGAAGTTAATTTACTGCAGTTATCTTACAACCAACTGGAGAATCAATCTAAAAGCTTCCTCGGTTGACAAGTTGCTTATGGTTACTGTTTTTAAATTATTTTGTTTTCATCCGCTATTTATATCTATCATCATCAACAACATAATATGCCACGTCTAAGTATGAAACAAATTATAATAAAACAAAAACAAAACACACTACTGTGATTCTATCTGCGAAAAAGGCAAAAAAGATTCTTTCTCCGGTAGGCACATTACCAACCTATAGAATCTAAAATAGCTTTTGTCTTTGGCTCAGTGAGATATATAATTTTCCATGAACTTGAATAACCTGCACGCAAGCTGCACTGTGATGGCTGTCGTTATAACGGAACACAGCATTAGATGTTGTTAGATAGAAAAAGACACAAAAGCGCACAACCACACTTAAAGATCCATAGCTATTTTTTCTTAGACTTTTTTCTTGTGTTACGGTTAATTAACCATGAAGTTGTGTCAACTTCAATGAAATTTATGACATTTTTAAAAGACACTGTCAAATAATAATAACAATAACTTAAACTTAAGAGAAGAACGGTAGCTGAGCTGAATTTCTATAATAATGGTTGGCTGATTTTTATTTAAAGGAGTGCATTAAAAGAGGTCCCATATCTTTTGTGCAATACTAACTTATGAGTTGCAAAAAAATAGTTAAAAGTTATTGGAATATAGAAACAAAAAATAAAGGGCCTTACCAATAATTAATGACTAAACAAGCGTCTAGATAAAGGCCCGTTAAAATGAAGAGATGAGTTAATTTGTGTGTTAAACAATAACCAAATTAAACACGTTTTTAACTAATCAGTGCTCTATTATTTTATCTACTACATTTGTTGCCAAACAGTTTCTGTGAATGGAAATGGCCGCGATCAAGAATCGATGCGATAGCCTATCTAAGATAGATTCCTATCCATATAGATTTCTTATCAACCAAAACCGGATATGTTAATTAAAAGTATTTTTTGCAAAATTCTTCGTTACAGTACAGTAATTTGCATTTTATTATTATATTCTTTTAATTATTTTTCTAAAAAAAATCAAAAATACAACTCGATGACGGCAAACAAATCTCGACTTTGCATTTTATAGTTGACTTTTCTAACAATTTCGCTTAGGATACCTACAAACGTCTACCAAAATTTTTCAGATAGCATGGATAGCTATCCAACAGCAAAAGCTGTTTTATAATCAGCTGTTTTTTACATGGTATTACAACAACAAAATCCTATCTGGATAGCTCTGCATAGGTTTTTGATCGGGGCCAATGACATCTTATCATAAAAAAAAGACACCAAACAAATTTTCGGCTGCAAGAGATTTTTAGTGTTAGTTTTCCGCATTCACTCTCAAATTGAAATTTACAAATAAGAAGGAATAAATCCGTTTGTTTATTTAGATTACCTTATAAGTTTTATAACTTTGCAACAAAATTCACGAATAAGCATTTTATTTCAATTGTAAGCGACAAACATAGAGGATAAGAGTAATTATTTTTCTCCTTTGCTTTTCAGAATGACAGCACAAAGGTAGCGTTTACACTAACTTAATCACGAGTTTAAACATGCGTTTCTTTACTCTAAAATTTAAAGTGACGTTAAGCGTTAAGCTTACTATTAAATTGATTATTCGTATGGTTCATTATTTAGAGTCCACTTAAATATTAAAGTGATCTCTAATTTTGATTATTGATAAAGCCCAAAGAGTTATTTTCAATTAAAAATACTTTAAGTTCTCCCTAGCTTTAATATGTTAGGTTCTTATAACTCAGTTAATTCTTTAGTAAACGCTACAGGTTCGTACAACAATAACTAATTAGAAGAAGACAAACGACAACAATTGAAAATATATTACTTGTTGTTTTTGTTAAAGTTGATTCCCTATATTGAACAAAATGTGTTTCGGCCTTAAAACAACATTAAGCCTCATTAAGTTAGAGTGTATTGTTACATTTTTAACACGCTAACATGCTAACATTTTAGTCGATGGCTACCGATGTTATTTGGACCGAAGTTTATCGAGAGTCTCGTCGGTCTCGGTTTAAAAATGCTAATAAATTGAAAAATCCAATTTCATTTAAATATTTATTTTCTTCTGCCCATAATCAAAACTATCAGGTATTTTTTAAAGGTATGAAACTTCCGATAGAGATAACTATCAAACTAGCTGTCATACTAATGAAGTGTGTTTCACTTTTCTTTTTCAATATAATTTGGTAAATCACCATGCAAATCGTGGACATTCCCAAACTCGCGCTCTGTTCGCCAAACTTATAGAGCACTTCGTCAAGTTTACGGTTCGCATTATCGTCCTTCTGAACAGCTAATAGGCAATACTTTTGGATAATTTTTATCCAAATCGAGGCCGTACCGTGCGTACAGAAGAAGCCATCGCCGCTGTAGGCGTGAGTGTGACAGAGGACCCGAATTTATCGATCCCGTCTACGTCCATACTAATTGAAAAAATTTGAGGAAAGATCTTGGGCTACATGCATAAAAGATCCAACTGGTGCAAGAATTAAAGCCAACGGACCATAAGTTATGTGGTGTATTCGGTGAATGGACTGATAATCAACTGGAAGTTAAACCAGATTTATATCGTCAAATCATCTTCAGCGATGAGGTTCATTTCTGGCTTATCGGCAACGGGTATGTAAACAAAATGAATTGTCATTTTTTGGAGTGAGTACAATCCTCATGAGACTCTTGAGACTCCTTCACATCCCCAAAAAAACACTGTTTGGGGCGGTTAAAATGCCGAAGGCGTCATCGGCCTATTTATTTTTAAATCCTAAACCGGTGCCAACATTACCTTGACAGGCAAATGATTCGTGATTTTTGTATTCCTCAGGTCATTGGAAATCATTTGGAGGAGAAATGGTTCCAACAAGATGGCGCAATATGCTAACATGCAATACAGCGCGTGCAACCATCACTTTGTTGAGTCAAACGTTTGATGACATAATAAGAAATGGACCTGTGAATTGGCCACCTCATTAGTGTGATTTGACATCTTTGAACTACTTTTTGTGGGGGTACGTCAAATCCCTGGTCTAATGGAAGCCAACATTCGACGCACTGTTAACTAAATAGACCGGGTATGCTCGAAAAAGTGGTGCAAAATTGGACTGACTGGATGGCGTTCATAAGGCGTTCATTCAATGCTATGACATTTTTGAGCTAATAAATCGACATCGTAGCCAACCTTCAATTGACTTTAACAGTTATTGGCTTCACAGATGTGGAAAAATGATGGCAAAATTTTACTTAAAAATCGCAATGCTTTTATATTTCTCAGACCAGACCAGTTTCAAAAATGCACGAATGTTTGGGACAAACTTTCTCCTTGCATGGGAATAGCGGTAAAAGTGATGAATGTGAGTGTATTGCCACTGGTTAGCCAGTAGGATTTTCGACTGATTTTCTTTACAAGAGTTGAGATTTCGATTTATAGTTGCGTTAAAATGGTTTTGAGATTACAGAAGAATGTTTTTGGTTAAATTGTCATTTAACAGCAAAAACTTGAACTTTTCTTTTCCAAATTGTTCGGAACAACGTCGCTGAACAAAGCTAAAGTAGACGTAGCAAATAACAAACGTAATAACTTATTAGTCTTCTCATATTAAATATAAAACCTAAATACTCTCTTGTTTTTAAAACATTAAACTTTACCTAGATAGTGTCCTTATTTTTAAAGTTTTAATTTATTCCAAAAAGCTTAAACGCCTTATATTTATTTTTTTTAATTTAAAATCATTTCATTTAACCCACAAATTAATTTTTGGTTGACAATATTTAATATGAAATTTAGGTACATAATGTGCAGACCTATGTATGAATATTGCTCTCATGCAATTTGACAAAAATAAAAGAATTTAAATAAAAGATCGATACTTTTTTCAAACTAGTTTAAAAATTTAATCATAGTAATATAACATTATTATCTCGAAATCGATTTTTTTTTTTAATCCCAAGAGTAAAAATGAAATTTTTAAAAAGGATTCTCAACAAGCTTTGGATTTTTTTAGTCACTAGAATTTTGTTTTTCAATGTAGTAGACTTTTGGTAATTTCCTTTTGAATCTTTTGAATACACCATTATAAATGTCATCTTCTACGAGCCCTAAAAGTAAACCTTCATTAGTATTATGTTACTCTTTGCCCATGGATGTTATTCTATCATCGCTTACAGTTGACAACAAAACTTCATGTAACGTCTTCTACTAAAACGGTAGAAATTCCTCCCAACATTCTGTACCTTTTGCTATGCTCACACACCTTACCGACCTTCAACCTTTAAGAATATTTGTCTTACGTTTTTATTTGCATGTTTACATTTTGTTAAAAAATCTATGTATGCATTTCTCTATTATGTTTTTGTTCTGTTTACTTTCAGATGCGGACAACGAACTTTGCTTACCGCACTGCGATAGCGTTAGCTACAATTGCTTGTTTCGCTTGCCTGCTCCCCACCGCATACGGACGCATGGCATTCGAAAAGCTCACCGACTACGATTTTGCCGGCACGTCATACTTTAGTGTGAAAAACCTGTCACTATACGAATGTCAGGGTTGGTGTCGCGAAGAACCGGATTGCCAGGCAGCCGCATTTAGTTTCGTTGTTAATCCACTGTCACCATCACAAGAAACACACTGCCAGCTGCAGAATGATTCAAGTGCACACAATCCGTCTGCGGTGCCACAAAGGTCAGCCAACATGTACTACATGGTAAAACTGCAGTTGCGCAGTGAGAATGTTTGTTTGAGACCGTGGTCTTTCGAACGTGTTCCGAATAAAATCATTCGTGGTCTCGATAATGCCCTGATCTATACAAGCACAAAAGAAGCTTGTCTGTCGGCTTGCTTGAATGAAAAACGATTCGTCTGTCGATCGGTTGAGTACGACTACAACAACATGAAGTGCGTCCTAAGTGATTCGGACAGACGCAGCAGTGGGCCATTCATTCAATTGAATGACGCTCAGGGAACTGATTACTTCGAGAACTTATGTCTGAAACCCCAACAAGCTTGTAAGAATAATCGGCAGTTTGCAAACGCCCGTATGGGAGTGTCTGACGAAAAAGTTGCCCAATATGTCGGACTACACTATTACACTGACAAGGAGTTGCAAGTTACTTCCGAGTCCGCATGCCGACTTGCTTGCGAAATTGAAACTGAGTTCCTCTGTCGATCATTTTTGTATCTTGGTCAGCCACAGGGTTCCCAGTACAATTGTAGACTTTACCACTTGGATCACAAAACTCTTCCTGATGGCCCGTCGACATATTTGAATGGGGAACGTCCTTTGATCGATCACGGTGAACCGATCGGACAGTACTTCGAGAATCAGTGCGAAAAGGCACCACCAGTAGCCCCAGGTTCAACACCTCTAGATAACACTCTGCCAGTCAGTATTGATGCTACTGAAGATCCAAACCTTAACAATTTGACAAGAACTGATGTTAACTGTGATAAGACTGGAACTTGCTATGATGGTAAGCTAAACATTTTGTTTGAGGTAATTTAATTTCAATAGCGGTATTTTTTTTCTGTTTTAGTGTCAGTTCACTGCAAAGACACACGGATCGCTGTTCAAGTTCGTACAAATAAGCCATTCAATGGACGCATTTATGCTTTAGGACGTTCGGAGACATGTAATATTGACGTAATCAATTCAGATGCATTTAGATTGGACTTGACGATGGCTGGACAGGACTGTAATACCCAAAGTGTGGTAAGAACTGCCAATTTATGGTCTGTAAGACTTTCTGGTTATGATTTTTTTTTTTTTTTTGTTTCAGACCGGTGTCTATTCAAATACAGTAGTTCTGCAACATCACAGTGTTGTAATGACGAAAGCTGATAAAATATACAAAGTCAAATGTACATATGACATGAGTTCAAAGAACATTACCTTCGGAATGATGCCAATCCGTGATCCAGAAATGATTCACATCAACTCATCACCAGAAGCTCCCCCACCAAGAATTCGTATTCTCGATACCAGACAACGTGAAGTCGAGACTGTTCGCATTGGAGACCGTCTTATGTTCCGTATTGAAATTCCAGAAGATAGTAAGTATTGACAAAGAAGAGAGTTTAGCCGTTTATTTTAATAAACATTTATGAACAGCTCCATATGGAATTTACGCACGATCGTGTATTGCCATGGCCAAGGATGCTCGTACCAGTTTCAAAATTATCGATGATGACGGTTGTCCCACTGACCCTACAATATTCCCTGGTTTCACTGCTGATGGCAATGCTCTTCTGTCAACTTACGAAGCCTTCCGTTTTACTGAAAGTTACGGTGTGATCTTCCAATGTAATGTCAAGTATTGCTTGGGGCCATGTGAGCCTGCTGTATGTGAATGGAATATGGAATCGTTCGAATCATTGGGCAGAAGAAGGCGTCGTTCTATTGACAGGTAAATTTTAATAAAAAACATTGTTCTTGGTCTAAAATCAATTTTGAAAAGGGGTGATATTGGGAAGGCATACAGCTATTGAATATTTTATGCTTTTGACTTTTGAGGGACGACACAATCTTTGGAGAGTTTAATCAAAAAATATAGTTTCAAAAAATGATTTTTCTGAGAAAAGAGTAATTTTTTTTTGTAATTTTCATTTTTCTCAAAAACAAAAACAATTAAGGCTTTAATTATTTGACCAAAAGGTAATGAGAGTATTAAAATTAAATATAGAACTAAATAATGTGGGCACGCTAAGTGGGTTTAGGCCTTGTAAACTAATTAATTTGCCGAATAACATTTATACAGTAACAACAAAGTTTATTAATTTTCAAAAGAAAATAGATCATTAGTTTAAGGTTTTTTTACTCTGAGTTCACGCTATTTTACAATTTACCAAACGCGATCACATCACAACGAATTTCTTGATATCTGAACAGGGAAACGTCTGTCAGGTCAGCTGATTTCAAAATAAATTAAAAATGGGTCTCACGCTTTAAGAATTGTATAGCATGATTTTCTAGGTGTTGCATATTTTTTTATATTTTCAGTAATTTTTTTTAGAGAAAATTGCACCTTCCGACTTAATTACGGGAAATAGTGCTTCCACTCCCATACTATTTGTTTATATCTAAACCCAACCTTCCCACTCTAGCATTTCGGTGCATATCTTTGAAAAAAAAACACCTTGTGTAGCTATGTATATGGCGTATACATAATATTTTTAACGGCTACATGAAATTTGGCCCCAATCGAAAAATGAAAAATGGGCCCAAATTTGAGGCTTATTTTAATAATGAGAAATAGTTAAATTTTCAAAATGGAAAAATGACCCCAAAACAAAAAATGAAAAATGTCCCCAAAATTAATATAAGAAGCAACAACAACAGAAAAATTACAATCGCACAAAAAATGCTTGGCATCGGTTTGGAAGAGCCTTAAAAGTATCTTTCCTGGCCTGCTTCGCTTTGGGGGTTAAAGGATTTGAACTCCGTTTTTGGGTCATCTGTCCCGCTGACACGGGACTCCATCGCCTAGCAGGCGCCTTTGTGTCAGTCGGTCTGCTGTCAAAGTTTTTGTTGCAAAAGTATTTTGGTTTAAGAATAAAAGTTTGGCGCTATTTTTCATAATGAAAATTGACCCCAAAATTAAAAATAAAAAAAACCCCAAAACCATGAAAAATGGCTCCAATTTACAAATTTTAAACTTTTTTTTTTGTTTTTTCTCATATACATTTTTGGGGCAATTTTTGATTTTTTGTTTGGGCCATATTTCATTCGACCCAAATTTCATCTAGACATTTTTAACACATAACGCAAAAGAAATGTCCGTCTTATCCAGAGCTAACGCCACGTATACTTTAGTTTTGAATTGGACAAAGCAAAAATAAGTTATGAAGGTGGTCCCAAAAATATATAGATTTGTCACATTTTGTATATTAGGCGTGTTTTGTTTCAAATTAAAACCAAGACTATACAGTCTTAAAAAATATTTTAATATAAGCTACAAAACAACAACAGTTTAGTGTGAATAAAAAATATTTGATTGAAAAATTAAATAAAATGCTATAGCAACGAGGCTATCGTAAGACTGGATATTTAGCCAGGCTTACGATTGCCTCGTTGATATAGCATTTTGTTTTATTCTTCATTAGACTCAATCGAATATTTTGTATTCATAATAAATTGTTGTTGTTTTGTAGGTAATATTAAAATATTTTTTAAGACTGTAAAGTCTTGACTTCAGGACAAACAAAACACACCTATTTTTGGCATTCCTCTTCCGTTGCACAAGATACAGACCTGGTTTTAAATATGTTTATGTTTTGGCCCGGTTTATGTATACAAGCAAGTAGGAGAGAGTGGGGTTAAAAGTAACAGTCTTTTACTTTTAACGAAAACTATAAAATTATAAAAACAAAAACGTAACGCATATTTCAGTTATTTTCGTAATTATGGCGGGCAACGCGAAAACTATCCAATGGATTTTGATGCTTTCATCTTTAATTTTAAGTTTCAAAATCAAGATTTAAAACGAGACCATACACACTTAATCAAAAATATTGTATCCATCACGATTTTTGTTTTTTTTTTAAGGGCGAAATGGTGTGATTCTATTTTCTTACTCGCAAGTGTATTTGCATTAAATCAAAACAAAAACCAAAATTCTTATAACAAAAAGGTTTAACATTTTCTCGTTTATACTACATAAAAACCTTAGCGAACCATTAGTATACACAGTAGGGTGTCCGTTATTTCCCAAACTCATTTTTTTGGTTAGCAAACCCCGTCAATCGAAAGTTTATGCCATAAGAAAAAATTATTGAGCACGAGTTAATGACCTCGGATCAAATTTTTTTTGATCAATAATTTTTTCTTACGGCATAAACTTTCGACTGACGGGGTGTGCTATCCAAAAAAAATAGTTGGGGAAATAACGGACATAATAATTAAAAAATAACGGCAAAAAAAAAGTTCAGGCGTAATTTCCGGCAGCAAACAAAATAACACAGACAGCAAGATTTGTCGGATTTATATTTCCTTCGTTGACTTTTGACATGATAAGGGTTCTAGCCGGGATCATGACGTTATCCAGAATGACAAAAATCTCGAAAAAAAAACTCGAACGCAAAAATCTCGAATGTACAAAAATCTAGAACGTACATAAATCTACAAAAAAATCTCGAAAGAAAATTCATTCGAGATTTTTGTTTTACCTTTTTCAATAGTTTAAACGCAAACAAAAAAAATAAAACTAAAATAATAAAGAAATACAAATGAAAGTGTTTTTAACAAAAATCAAACATTTTATAACATAAGTATGTATGTATATATGTATACTTGTACCACGACATACAAAATATCAAAAAAGTACAATATTTATTCAATACAAAGGAAAAGTGTCAAAATATAACAAAATAAAACAAATAACTTTAGCTATACTAACTAAAGACGTGTTTTTTGGGAGAGTGACTAGCAACTCAGCAAAATGTTTACACGCAAAGCAATAACAAAACAAAGAGAATTTTGTTTGTGTTTTCGATGTAAAACTTTTACTGAGTTGCTAGTCACTCTCTCAAAAAACAAGGCCCAAATAACTTCTATAAACTGGAGTATATGTAGGACTCTTAAGTTAGCTTACGTAACTTTTTTCTTCTTTTTCGTCCTTGCTTTTGCTTTTCTTTTTTTAAATACTCCCTCCTTACCTTCGTTTCTTGACCAATCCCAATTTTTTGAACCACACAACTAAACTTGACTCACTAGCGAATACTTCAATTAATTTATAAAGTCCAACATGTAGCCTTCCAACTAAAACTTTGAGCCTCCTATGCCAGGACCAGGACTCAACTCAACTCAACTTGTGTTTGTTTGTTAAGATTTCATTTACTTTCATTGCACTTTTCTTTAATAAGAAAACTTACGTTGTTATAAGAGAACGTGAAAAAGAAAAAAAGTGACATGTAAGATACCTTAAGAGTCTTGCAACTCCAGTTTATAGAAGTTATTTAGTTTTAGAAGGCGGCTAAAGTCATCATTGAGAAATACTACACCGCCTTACCTTTCCATACCAACAAAAGGATATATGAAGAACTAACTACCATTCTTTCGGGGTATTTTCATTAAGTTGCAAGAAGAAGAACGTGAATGTCGTGATAACAACGTTCCCGCTGTGCCTGCTTGAGAGTTATTTGTTTGTTTTCTTATATTTAGACACTTTTCCCTTGTATTGAATAATTATTGTACTTTTTTGATATTTGTTATGTTGTGGTACGAGTAAACATATACAACATATCCTATAAAATATTTAATTTTTGTTAAAAACATTTTCATTTGTTGTTCTTTTTTGACCAGAAAAATAAATTGTTTCATATTGATCATATTATGCGTTTTATTTTCGTTTAAACTATTGAAAAAGATAAAAAAAAATCTCGAATAAATTTTTTTTTTCGAGATTTTTTCTAGATATAGTCTTTCGTGATTTTTGTACGTTCTAGATTTTTGTACATTCGGGATTTTTGCATTCGAGATTTTTTTTTGGATTTTTCGAGATTTTTGCCATTCTATATAACGTCATGATCCCCCCCCCCCCCCCCCCCGTTCTAGCCAATTCTTGCATTTGACCTCTTAAGTGTCAAAGGAACAGACAAAAAAACTGTTGATAGTCCTGCAAAAATATTTATAAACAACCTGGACATTGTTGTCTTAACTATATTACATATTAAAACTTCACAAGACACGTACAAAATGTTAAATGTGAAATTGGAAAATGAAATGTGATTGTATTTGTAAAACCGAATAGTGACATGCCATTAACTTTTTTTTTTTTTTTTGTTCTTTCTAGTAACGAAACCAAAGAAGCTGATGATGATATGAATATTTCTCAAGAAATTTTAGTTCTTGATTTTGGAGATGAGAAAAGAGAATTTTTCAAGGCGGATCCAAGTACTGATTTCGCCAAAGGTAAGTCAAAGTTCATTTATACCTGTACATCTTTTATTCATTTTTGTTTTAATTTTCAGATAAGACTGTCACAATAATCGAACCATGTCCAACAAAGACATCCGTCCTAGCTCTTGCCGTTACATGTGCCCTAATGATTCTGCTTTACATCTCAACTCTTTTCTGTTATTATATGAAAAAATGGATGCAACCGCATAAGATTGTTGCTTAAATATTTAGAAAAAACAACATCAACTACTAAACTAAACTAGTTTTAAAATAGTTTCATTTTTATTATAAGAAAACACTCTTACAATTGAATCTTCATACAAGCTCTCACACACAAACAAATATTGAAGGCAAACTTAAACTTGCATAACTTACTGATGCATTTTCTAATTTAAAAGCTAACTTCTACCACAGATAGTATAGTTCCATAGATATCGCACTCAATCGGAAAACAAATGTCAAATTTAATTTTTTTGTGTACTAGATACAAAATCTATGTAACTCTATTATCTGTGCTTAAAAATAAGATAGTAGATTTAAAAACGAATACAAAAACACATACATACATACACACACAAACAAAAATTATTTATTTTTATAGAAATCGGTTAGCATTATTATTATAAAACTATCAAGCCACCCACCCACGTTGGGATAAAATACACTTTCTATTAAGTTCAAGCTGATTGGAGGCAGGATTACTGTTTCGAATTGAGTATTAAGTTTTGTAGCTCGAAATATGGCCACATTCACAGAACTCCATTCAGACAAAAACAAAAACATCAAAGATATTCTAATAATTTCAAGCCTTTTCTATTATCCATGTGGATGGCTACTTTTCAATTCGATCAAAGTCCATCAATTTGTTTGATAGCAGAAAAAGATTGTTTGTTTAGTTGTCAAACATAATATCCTCTTTACCTGATCAATTCGAACTTAAATAGAGACTGTGAAATTATTTATTTATTTTTGATTAAAATTTTTATTATATTTTCTTATATATTTATTACAAAAAAAAATTAGCCAATACGAACTGTTAAATTTAATTAAGAACACAAACATGGGATGTTGAAAGTAATAGTTTTACATGGAATCCAAGCTTGGATTTTTGTGTGTTTGTATCACGAAAATATTGAATCAAAAAAAAATAGTACCCTTTAAAAAAAACACTATACCACATTTAGTTTAGTTAGAAATAATATTAAATTAATTAGGTATACAATTAAGACATCAAAATATTTATTATGGCAGGCATTGCAATAATTACTGATTTAAAATAAAAAATGATAATTTTAATGAACAAGAACAAAAGCAACAAGTGTCTTATAAGGTGATTTTAATGTTTTTTTTTTTTTGTAATCTGTAAATATCTGCAAGAAAATAATTCTTTATTTATAAATAAATTTAATGAATATAACAAATGTTTTTCACTTTTTCTTATTCACCTACTACAATGTGTTGAAAAAAAATCAGTGCTCAATTGAAGCTGATGGTTAAATAAGGTCAAATATATAACAATCACTATGTGAATGTAAAACATTTCTAAGGGAATTGAATTGGCTAAAACCCTTATCATGTCGAAAGTCAACGAAGGAAATATTAATGCAACAAATCATGCTGTCTGTGTTATTTTGTTTGCTCCCGGAAATTATGCCTGAACTTTCTTGTTTGCCATTATTTTTTTTTTTATAATTTTGGTTCTTTAAATTATACTAGTAAGTCTTTTTCGTAGAAAATTGACCCTCCATCCTTAGGGGGGAATAGACCCCGCTCCTATACTATTTTCTTCGTGTCTTGGCCAGACCTATACCTCACACCCTTAGATTTGTTTTGTATCTTATGCGAATCACACTGTATACATCCACTAAAAGGTAATCACACCAAAAACATAAATGTTCAAAATGACGCAAAGTTTGTAGCAGCAGCTTTATAGTAAACATATCATATCATATAAATATCTCATATAAGAGTTAGTTTTCAGCGTGTTTTCAATTACCATTCCAAAATCGTATTATTTATTTGAAGTATATGATACTTCACTGTACAAAATAAATACTGTACTGTATTGATTTTGATGGCAGTAGCACTATTTTGTTGTTTTTTCATTTTCTCATATTCTGCGAAAAAAAATTATTTAGTTTCAGTGCGGAGTCTAAGTAAGAAACATTAAAATATTTTAAATTATTAAAGTTATTTTGGTTCCCGAAAATATTATTCAATAGTTGTGGTGGTTAAAATTTCTATTTAAGAATAAAGCTTATTAGGCTGCCAAATTTAAATAAAAAAATAAAAGATTCTGGGTTAAGGAAACTCAGTCGATGCTGGATAGACTGCCAAAGATTAAATCCATTTCTTTTAGTCTTGATTAGCTATTGTTTGATTGACAAAACGAATTAGTATTCTCAAGTCCATCTCGAACATTCTTGGGGATAGCGACGGCATCAGAAACGCTGGACGAAAAGTTCTCAAGAATCAGAAAAACGAGATTTGGAAGAAGATAACAATCAAGAATTGGATCGTTCACCAAAATTGAACAAATTAAAATTAATCGAGATTAATACAAGGTATTTGTGTTCATCATATTCATTTTTTTGGGAGATATAAAAACTCCGACCAGAAAAGCGGTTCTAGAAGTTTCTTTTAAAATTCCAAAACAAAAATAAATTTTAAAACGAAAAAATTGAGTACATCAGAAGCAGACTTGGCGGTTGTTAATTTTGTTTACATATATAGAAGTCTTAAATGATTTTAAAATAATTATTTTGTTTAAAATTTTTCATTCATCATTTCATCTTGATTAATCCATTCCCTTGCATTTTTATATGTGTTAAATTTAATTAATTTTATTTTGTTCTTTGTTTAATTTTAACAAATTTCAGTTCTTTTAATATTTTCAACAAATTACATACTATTTTAATCGTATAAGCATAGATTTCATTTTATGGTTTATGAATTACATAAGATATGTACTCCTGGGGGTTAGGTTGCGCAGCTTAGCTTTCAGGAAGATAATTGTGTTAATATACATAGTACGTAATTTTGGTTTCTTGTTTCTTGTCATATTTTATTAAATTTTCTTAAATAATCAAATTAAGTAATTTTGTTTATGGTCCAATGCTATGAAATTAAAATACCAATTTGTTAATCCAAACTGGCATTTTATTTAATTTGAAGATTTGTCTAAGAGGATGATGGACTAAACTATTTTTAAAAAGGTGAGATATGTAGTGTAAATAGAGAAAGGTGATATTTGTTCAGTTAGGGTTATTTGCAGAAAATATGGGATGCAGATAACATGGTGGGTATTATGATGATAATACCATAATGAGGAGGGATTCCCACAAATAAAGGCAACAACATCTATGCTTTTTTAATGTGGAAGGTTAAGGTATAGATTGAGGGATATTCTGACGGATAAGAGTTTGTTGTAGAGTCTTCTGATGGGTCAAACAAAAACATTTTTTTTTTATCGATGATTTTTTTATTAAAATTCAAATTTACTTAGTTTTTCTTTGTGTTGTTCTTGCATTGTGATTTCAAATATTTCATTTCCTTTTTGTTCGGTTTTCGATATAGAATTTTTTTGGATGGCACGATTTTTTTTATTTGTTTTGTCAAACAGTAGCAGCAAGATCCCCGACCATTTACGGCAAGCTTAGCCGAGCTTACGCCAGCGTGCCAGCTGCCTCTATTAGCTCTTTACAAGTTCTTCTATATACAAAAACCAAGCAAGTAAGCCAAGTTCTAAGTTTATTTATGTTAAATATCAAATATTTAAAGTAGAGTGATATCGAAGATCCTCAAAATTATCAGAGAATACTCAATGCCATTTTTACCATATAGGGATAGGGACAATTGCATGGGTTTGCAAATATTTGAGGCGGAACATTTTTGGAGGCGCAAATTTTCAACAACTCTATACAAATCTCTAATCATTTTGATAAAGCAGTAAATCGATAACTCCAGTTTGGGGATACCGATAGTAAACAAATAATCGAAGCAGCACTTGCGTTGGCAAACAACTATCTTGGATGAATGACTTGTAGAAGAATCTTCAGTTCAAAGAATTTTTGCACATCAACAATAACAAAAACGACCATGTCTGCTAAAATTATTTTGGAGGAATTATTTGTTGGCAAAAATCTAATTTCCTTGTTTCCAAATATTTACGCCGCATTGAACATTTTCTTATCTAGGTATATGTTTCTGTCTTAAATGAAACAGAAGAACTTATAGGTTTTCTGCCTTTGGCATTAAGAATTATCTGCGCAGTTCATTGAGCTAATGGAAGCTCAGTAGCCTAGCTGTCACTAGACTAGAATTGTAAATGATATTGCATAAACCATCGGTTTTGATGCTAAAGCAGATCGATTTTCATCCCCCGTAAAATCATATAAAAAAAAATATTACCTTACTTCCTATACATGCCTATAAAAAAAGGACTGATAATTTTGTTATGTTTTTAAAAATGCCGCGTTAAATTGGATACCACAAAAATGTACCTAATGAAACTTTAGTGAAAGATGGTTAATTACCTACTATTTCCATTTTTTTATTTTTATTGACAAATTTAGGCGCTATCATTATAATTATTACTTGCGGTGTTTTTAGTTTTTTAACGGTGACCAAACAAACATCTTAGGGGCTCTAGAAAAAAAGTGCCCAGAGCCACTGGCGGACTAAGGTAGGGGCGGGGCGGCGGCGGTCCGCCCCGGGCCTCCGGTGTCCGGGGGCCCCCAAATCCAATTCAACTTCCATAACTGTTCATTGAACAATGAAACAAAATATGTGTAAAATGGATGTACATTACATAGGTATATATTTTAAGATTGTAAGAAAAATACGTTCATATGAACCTACTACCTGCTAATTATATTTTTTTTTTTTTTGTAATGTTTCTATATCACACATGAAGAAAAATTTTATGGGGCCCCCCATCTCAAAAATGTTTGTTTTTTATACAAAGGAGGGGATCGGTCGGTCGCCAGTTTTGAATAAAAGCTTTTATTTTGTTTTCTATTATTGTTTGCACTTTACATGTTGGTTAGTTTGCCTATACATGCTGATGTGTTATCCTAATTTCTGTGCCCGTTCTTGTAGCACTATTTTCTCAATATTTTATTCGACAAAATGTTTTGTTGGATAATTTTTCCCGGAAAAGTTTACAAGCTATGTTTAAGAACACATTTTGCTGAAGTAATGACATCAAATTGAAGGGGTAACCAGAAAACCCCATCGAAATCTGCCGGGCTCTGTAAAAGAACTGCAAAAACAGGGCATAAATATTTGCCTCACTTGATTGAGGCCACTTCAGTAATCTTTCAAAAAAAGACAACGACAACATTTAAAAAAAATATTTAATTTTGTATATATAAAAAAATTATTTCAATATTTGTTGAATATTTGAGTATGGCCACCATTTTGTGACAAAATCTCTATATTAGAAGGTTTAATTGAATGATTTAGATTTTTTTTTAAATAATCGAGACTTCTATTAAGACGTCACCATCTTCAAAATGTCTTTTGAGTTCAAAAACTTTTTTGAATTAGCCAGGTCCAAACGTTTTCAACGAAGTTCAAGCCAAGTTTAAAGATAGGTCCCGGTAAAAGTTCCATTTCTGTATTCTAAATCTAAATTTAACCTGACTTGGAAGTGTGAAAAGGGGTGCAGCCTTGTTGAAACATCGAAGGTACAAGTCTTAAAATATTAGTAAGTTTTGGAAATACATGTTCCAGCAAACATTAATTAAATATTTTCTATCACTGTAGCAGGTCTAAATTTCGATTCGAGATCGCCATATTGGGTTATTAAAAAGAATATAAAGTTAACAAGAAATATTATCTGCATCTGAAAACAAAATCAAGCTTTGCTAAAGAAGAATAAAACAACGAAACAAAAATATTTGAGAGAAAAGCTATTACTCATACAATCTGGACAAGCAATACATACAATGTTTATAAGGAGATGGTTAGGTATAATAAGGACAAAACGCAGGCTGTGTATGGTATATCATTATAAAAGCGCTGAGAGAATTATTGAAAAGCCCATAAAAAAGCAAAAGCTCTGAGAGCGGTTCGCAGTATTGGAACCCTCAAAATGTATATAAGATGCGTCCTCTTGGTAACTTTATATTCTTTGGTTATAGTTTCTCACGCCATAACACCTGACGTACGACGGTGTTGTCTAAACGGATAAAGTTTTTCTCTTCTATAAAATATTAAAATTAAAAATAACAATTTAAAATCAGAAAAGACGCCATGGCTCTAAATCACTTTTAAAACTCTTTTTAAAGCGAGAGTCAACTCTTTGGTAATTTTAAACGACATAAAGTATAGTTTAACGTCAAACTACTCTTCTAACTTGAAAAGCAGCATATCGCTTGTTTAACTTCTTCAAATATACTTTTACCACTTGAAATAAGTTTATAACAACAAAAAGCCATAAGTTAGTAAATTGATTCCGGAATTTTATGTTATTTTTTGAATATTTACAGCTTTGTTAAAAATGAAAAGTATTTATTAATGTATTAAAAGAGCTGGGCGGCATTGAATGGGCGGCACGAACATGAACCACACAAGACATGTGTACAAAGATGTCTCAATATTGTCCATGCGCTTGCGTTTTTTTTTTAGAATCAGGGATAATGCGAGTTGCCTTCTTTTAAACATTAAAAAAAAAAGAATCATAATCTATATTCGCGACACGCACCTAGTTATATTAAAATTATTTGTCTAAAGTTGTTTGTTTAATTTGAGCATATTTTGTTGATCTATAGATAGCTGTCTCCTCTCTTCATCTGTCAAATGTGTACCTGTTCAACCTTAATTTGCTTACTTTACGTTTCGGAGTCCACTTTAGTTAGAAACGTAACTAAACTTCACTAAACGTAACTGAATGTCAGCTAACTTTTTATGAAAGTTGGCCAATCAGAAGCTCCATCTGAAAATAAAGTACTGACAAATTTAATGCATTGAATAGGAAAATTCATTCGCAATCTCATATAACCTTGCCTTTGGAATGGTTTCTTTAACATTTTTAAATGGTGGGTGGGTGCTAGGTATTTTTGCATATCATTTTTACTGTCGTAAAACTGGCTTAAACGTCAATTTTGACGTCATTTAAGGGACTGAGAATCACCCTTATTCCGTAAGGCGTTAAACGCCATGTCGAAAAACGACATTGCGTTTTTGGTATTACGTAAGGCGTTCAACGCCAATATGTCGTTTCTCTCTTGTGGAACGCGTTCATTAATTTTTTTTTTGGTATTCCGTTAAGCCTAGTACGCTACTGATGTGAAAATAAAAATTACATATAAAAATGACATGACGAAATCATAAACAAACAATTTCGTTCTGCTTTTCGTTCTGTGGTACGCTGTTCGACCAACGAAATTGATGATTATACCACATCGCAAATTAAATCATGAAATTTTATTGCTGGTATCGACGCAGAATTGTATCCTGAACAACATATCCAAAGTGCTCCAAAATCCCTGAATTGACTTTTTGTGTAGACGCATTTTAAGGGGTGGAGAAGGGAGGGAGGCGGGAGTTTGTCAAACTGAAAAATTTCTTGTAAGACAATCTAATCATATGACACATGTTTTTAGGGTGCTTTTCAACGCTGATTCTAAAGAGACCAAAACTGAAAAGATACATGTATCCTGTGGAAAGTGTATGTCATTTTTTGGAATGATCACTTTTTTTAAAGTACAACAAGTAATATATTACCCAAAACCATTTTAAAATAATGGAATATTAATGAAATTTAGTATAAATGTTTCATTTGGCATCCTTACAAAGAATCAGAAAAATTCCCAAAAATATATTTGGTTAAAGGGTGTTTTTTTGACGGAGAGATGTAAGTGAGTGATTATTACCATAACATCAATGAACAAATTCTGACACTTGTGAACTTTGCTACAAATATTAAATTTATATTGGCACCCAAGGATCAAAAGAGTCCGTTTAAATTTTAAGGTCCAAGTGTGTTTTTTGGGGGTGTAATGTTTGACCTGCTTAACGGAAAAAACAGTACTTTCTGTTTCAAAATGAATCTAACTTTTTTTAGGGTACTTGTATTATATTGGTTTTATTTTTAGATTCGGCGTTAAAAATTACCTTTAAATCATATATCATATGTCATATGTACTATCTCGATTACACGCAAATATAATTTTTCGTAAGAGCTAACATTTTGCTCCGTATAGGGCAGGTCAAACATAAACTCTCTAAAAAAACTCTTTGGATCAAGTTATTTTAATGAACTCTTTTGATACTTGGAAACCATGAAATATTTCATATTTTTAGCAAATTTCATCAGTGTCAAAACTTATTCATAGATGTTATGGAAATAATGACGCACTAATATCTTGCCCTCAAAAAAACACATTTTCACCACAGATATTTTTGGGGACTCTTTTGATTCTTAGTAAACACGCCAAATGAAACATTTATACCAAATTTCATTAAAATCCCATTATTTTAAAATGGTTTTTTGGTAATATATTACTTGTTGTACTTTAAAAAAAGTGATCATTCCATAAAAATGACATTAACTTTCCACAGTATACACGTATCTTTTCAGTTTTGGTCTCTTTAGAATCAGCGTTGAAAAACACCCTAAAAACATGTGCCATATGATTAGATTGTATTACAACAAATTTTTCAGCTTGACAAACTCCCGCCTCCCTCCCCTCTCCACCAATTAAAATGCGCCTATACAAAAAGCCAATGCGGGGATTTTGGGGGACTTTGGATATGTTGTTGAGGATAAAAGTCTGCGTCGATACCAGAAATAAAATTTCATGAATTAATTTGTCCCTGGTCCGATCCTATCTTTCTTAGACTAACTTTCTATCGAAATGAAATTGAAATCCTTTTATCGATATCAATTTCATTTTTTTCGAAGTTAAAACTGATCGAATTTCCGTGTTCCACATTTCGTTTTTATCGATTTTCACGTGAAATGAATTCGACCTGATATTCTCAAGTGAAACTGGGAAAACAAGCTTTCGCTTTCTAAAATATAAATGATTTTTCATATTTTATAAACATTATTCAAGTAAAATAACTTATTTCAACATGGGAAGCATAAAATTACAGCGCAGCACGCTATATTTCAGGATTTTAATCAATGTTTTAATCAAAAACAATCGAAGTCTGAGTTTTTGTGTGTTTATTTTCAAAAAATTAAATAAAATATTGAAAATAGAATTATTTAGTGCACTGACATAAAAGTATCCTTTCAAATAGGGTAGGATATTGATGTGCTTGCGACATTTTAATTTGTGTGCCGTCGACACATCCTATGACGCCAGGAACACTAAATTTATCCATGGAATGTCGTTTCGTTGGAGATTAATTTTCTAATTCTAACACTTTCAAGACTTGTGATAAAATTTTTGACAAATTTCTGACGGCCCGTAGCTACATCAGCATCTTTTCTAGCCAATTGTTGAAAGTTCCCTTCTGCAAACAAAATTCAAAACAGCAGCCAGCTGCAATGTGCAGGGAATGAAAGATTTTGCTAGATACGGCGCAACAGCTTACAACAACCTTTTAAAAGCATCTTTACTTAAACAGAAGTATGATACAAACCTGAATTAAATAATAAATTTTAATAAAAACTTCTGTTGAAAATTTCCATTAGGTACCTACTCACGCTGCATCAGCAATTCATAAGGATAAGAAACGTCTCTCAACGTATGTCTTTTAATTTTCTATGTTGCAAAAACGCCTGAAGGGATTTTCTTCAAACTTGGTACATAATGTTTTTTGGCTAATGTGCCCAGACGTTTTTTTTTAATTTTTTCTTAGAACCAAAAATAACGGTACCTGCCATACAATTTTGTTCGCCAAAAAGGAAAATCACATTTTTCTCACAAATGGCTCCGAGGATTATGTTAAAAAATTCAAATAATTAATAAAAAGAAATTCTACTTTTTAGTAATTTTTTTATTTTCAAAATTTTGTTATTTTTGGCAACTCCAGTGCAACCATTTTTTTGGTTTTTGATTTTCCGAAACCAGTTAAGTTGAAATTTGTCATTTTTTTATGGTAATTCTTCTGAAAAGTATAAACACTATTGTGGACCAAAATTAAAAAGAGCGCTTAAATCAAGCTGCAACTTACGATCAAAGAATTGCCAACACAAAAATGTGTACAGCGGCTCATCACTTAGTGCAGTGTTAGTAGTTAGTAGTAACAGACAGACTACAAAAAAACACTAAGGAGAACAGATTCTCAACACAAAATGAGACAATCAAGAACAAAAACTTAAAACAATAATAACACAAAAATTGTGACTTATACAAACATTTATGAGCGTGGTATACTGGTCTTCAATACACTTTTAAGTTTAATTAAATTAATATTGAAGTCAAAAATACCTTAATTTAAATTTAATAGCTTGCACATACGGGTTAACGGTTCATGCATTCCATAATTAGTACGATGCTGGGGTAAGTTCATCAAATCCAGACTGCGAAGGCTGTGGGCCCCTCCACGAAAGTTAAAACTAAAGCAATTTAATAAATCGGGCGCATCGATAACACCACTTATAAGTTGGTGTGCGAGTACAATATCATTACTGATCCTCCGTTGAGACAAAGTTTGGATCTAAAGAAGATTTATTCGATGCTCGTAATGCGGAAGGTTATACGGATCTGCCCATTGTAATCCCTTCAACGCGAAACGAATAAAATTACGCTGTACTGCTTCTATCCTATTTTTATGAACTTCGTAGAAAGGAGTCCATATCTGAGATGCATACTCAAGTTGGGGTCGAACTAAGCAGTTGTAAAGAGCGAGGGTTACGTAAGGATCTTGAAATTCCTTAGCCCATTGCTTTACAAATCCCAACATAGAGTTGGCTTTTTTAACAATAAAATTGATGTGTTCCGAAAAATCAAGCGTAGAAGTCAAATGAACTCCAAGGTCTTTAAAACATTGAACACGAAGTAAAACATCTTCGGAAATTTTATAATTATATGAACTTGGAATCCTTTTTTTAGAAAAAGTCATGGCTTGACATTTAATTGGGTTCAGATTCAAACCGTTTTTATGACACCATAAAACGAAATTGTTAATATCGTCCTGCAGAAGCAATCGATCACTGGCAGATGCTATGCTTTTGAAAATTTTCATGTCATCCGCAAATATAAGAATTTCGCTATTACGTACACACAACGGGACATCATTAATAGCTAATATAAAAAGGAGAGGTCCTAAATGACTACCCTGGGGAACCCCCGATTTAGCAATAAAAGGGTTGGAGAAAGACTCTCTAAATTTAACCTGGTAAGATCTATTCTGGAGATATGATAAAATCCAAGCGATGAATCCATGAGGAAATCCAAACGCTTTAAGTTTAAACGTGATAATTTCATGGGATAGTTGATCAAAAGCCTTGGAGTAGTCTGTATAGATACAGTCAAGCTCTTGTCCACGTTCTAAAGTATTTGAGCACCTGTGCATAAATACAAGCAAATTTGTCACCGTCGATCGCTTCTGCATAAAACCATGTTGTTGTTTGCAAATGATATTTTTACGGTTGAATGTCAAACTATCGCACACCACTTGCTCAAAAATCTTCGGAATGCAAGATAGTTTAGAGATTGGTCTGTAGTTAGCAATATCTGATTTGTCACCTTTTTTAAAAACTGGAGTGATGAATGCCTTCTTCCAAATACTAGGAAATTTTTCCTGATCTTAGAGACAGGGCAAAGATATTTAGAAGGGGGGATGCTAAGATTGATTTACATTTTTTCAAAACAATTGGAGGGATACCGTCTGGTCCTGTTGAGAAATCTTCATGAAGTATAGAGAGATAATGTAAAACTATGTCAATATCGAAATGAATGTTGTTAAATGTAGCCTGCGTGTAAATAACGGAAGTAATCCTCATCAACATTGATTGGAGTGTCAATAAATTATTGACAAAAATTATTAGCAAATGCCTCACAAATTTTTGGGGTACTTTTTAAAATATTATTATTAAAAGTGAAATTGAGTGGATATCCATCAAATTTCTTTTTTAAGTTAACAAATTTCCAAAAACTTTTAGGTTCAAGCTTAATTGAACTTTCCATAGTTTTCAGGTATTCTTTGTATAAATGATTGGAGAGGTTTTTAAATTCTTCAAAAAGTGAAATATAAATTTCATAGTTTTGCAAAGAAAAACTTTGTATGTAATTTTTCCAAGCCCTATTTCTTTTGTTGCGGAGAATTTTGAGCTCTTTTGTATACCATGGATGGCTTATGCTTGAGTATTTGGATAATTTTTGGGGAACTATGTCATTTAAACAGTTTTTCAAAATTAGATAAAAATAAGAAACTGTATCGTCAATGTCACCTGAGATTGGTATATTATCAATACCAGAAGTGCGTAATCTATCAGATAGCAACTGAAAATTTGCCTTACGGAAATCAAAAACATATGAGTGGTCTTGAGTATTACTATTACTGGGTAAATGACCGCTCAAGTCAAGAAATATGTTCAAAGGAGGATGATACTTATCTATGTTAGATATAGTAGAAGTATATTCTACCACTACTGTACTAACAGCGTCGGAAGAAAAAACTAAATCGAGAAATCGATTTTTACAATTTTTGATAAAGCTAACTTGCTGTAAGTCTGTAGAGGTTATGTTGTCCAACAATTGAAGTTCCTGCTGGGATGAATGCAGAGATGCTTCAAAGTAGGACTCGTCTTCTGATGGTATCCAATCAATGCTTGGAAGGTTGAAATCGCCTAATAGAAGAATAGTGGAATCCAAACCCGCGATGTCGGTAAGATAATCAAGGGCTAAAGAAAGCTCTACAAAGACTGAAAGTGAGCTTTTAGGAGGAATGTAGACATTTAAAACGTATACATCTTTCGATTGAAGGGATATTTTAATACAAATAGCTAGACTAAAAGGGAATGTTACAAGCGTCGCACTGAAATTATTTCGAATAGCAATTAAGACTCCTCCACCTACTATATTTTCATTGTCTACATAACGGTCTTTCCTGAAAACTAAGAACTCTTGATCAAAAAGTTCGGTGTCAATGATCGAATCGGTTAGCCAAGTTTCAGTGAAGACCAGAAGATCGCAAGGAAAAGCTTGAGAATTTTTAAAAATAGTAGAAGTCTTACTGCAAATCCCTCTTACATTTTGGTAGTAGAGGGTACGCCTACTAAGTTTTTTAAAGTATTATTAGTTTTTGAGGTGCTGCGAACTCTCTTTTGCCTAGATGGGATTGAAAACTCTTTTACCAAGGTATTAGGAGGCCAAGAACTGTTGCAGATGGGATCAAAAAGTGATCTTGAAATTCCTTAGCCCATCGCTTTACAAATCCCAACATAGAGTTGGCTTTTTTAACAATAAAATTGATGTGTTCCGAAAAATCAAGCGTAGAAGTCAAATGAACTCCAAGGTCTTTAAAACATTGAACACGAAGTAAAACATCTTCGGAAATTTTATAATTATATGAACTTGGAATCCTTTTTTTTAGAAAAAGTCATGGCTTGACATTTAATTGGGTTCAGATTCAAACCGTTTTTATGACACCATAAAACGAAATTGTTAATATCGTCCTGCAGAAGCAATCGATCACTGGCAGATGCTATGCTTTTGAAAATTTTCATGTCATCCGCAAATATAAGAATTTCGCTATTACGTACACACAACGGAACATCATTAATAGCTAATATAAAAAGGAGAGGTCCTAAATGACTACCCTGGGGAACCCCCGATTTAGCAATAAAAGGGTTGGAGAAAGACTCTCTAAATTTAACCTGGTAAGATCTATTCTGGAGATATGATAAAATCCAAGCGATGAATCCATGAGGAAATCCAAACGCTTTAAGTTTAAACGTGATAATTTCATGGGATAGTTGATCAAAAGCCTTGGAGTAGTCTGTATAGATACAGTCAAGCTCTTGTCCACGTTCTAAAGTATTTGAGCACCTGTGCATAAATACAAGCAAATTTGTCACCGTCGATCGCTTCTGCATAAAACCATGTTGTTGTTTGCAAATGATATTTTTACGGTTGAATGTCAAACTATCGCACACCACTTGCTCAAAAATCTTCGGAATGCAAGATAGTTTAGAGATTGGTCTGTAGTTAGCAATATCTGATTTGTCACCTTTTTTAAAAACTGGAGTGATGAATGCCTTCTTCCAAATACTAGGAAATTTTTCCTGATCTTAGAGACAGGGCAAAGATATTTAGAAGGGGGGATGCTAAGATTGATTTACATTTTTTCAAAACAATTGGAGGGATACTGTCTGGTCCTGTTGAGAAATCTTCATGAAGTATAGAGAGATAATGTTAAACTATGTCAATATCGAAATGAATATTGTTAAATGTAGCCTGCGTGTAAATAACGGAAGTAATCCTCATCAACATTGATTGGAGCGTCAATAAATGATTGACGAAAATTATTAGCGAATGCCTCACAAATTTTCGGGGTACTTTTTAAAATAATCTCATTTAAAGTGAAATTGAGTGGATATCCATCAAATTTCTTTTTTAAGTGAACAAATTTCCAAAAACTTTTGGGTTCAAGCTTAATTGAACTTTCCATAGTTTTCAGGTATTCTTTGTATAAATGATTGGAGAGGTTTTTAAATTCTTCAAAAAGTGAAATATAAATTTCATAGTTTTGCAAAGAAAAACTTTGTATGTAATTTTTCCAAGCCCTATTTCTTTTGTTGCGGAGAATTTTGAGCTCTTTTGTATACCATGGATGGCTTATGCTTGAGTATTTGGATAATTTTTGGGGAACTATGTCATTTAAACAGTTTTTCAAAATTAGATAAAAATAAGAAACTGCATCGTCAATGTCACCTTAGATTGGTATATTATCAATACCAGAAGTGCGTAATCTATCAGATAGCAACTGAAAATTTGCCTTACGAAAATAAAAAACATATGAGTGGTCTTGAGTATTACTATTACTGGGTAAATGACCGCTCAAGTCAAGAAATATGTTCAAAGGAGGATGATACTTATCTATGTTAGATATAGCAGAAGTATATTCTACCACTACTGTACTAACAGCGTCGGAAGAAAAAACTAAATCGAGAAATCGATTTTTACAATTTTTGATAAAGCTAACTTGCTGTAAGTCTGTAGAGGTAATGTTGTCCAACAATTGAAGTTCCTGCTGGGATGAATGCAGAGATGCTTCAAAGTAGGACTCGTCTTCTGATGGTATCCAATCAATGCTTGGAAGGTTGAAATCGCCTAATAGAAGAATAGTGGAATCCAAACCCGCGATGTCGGTAAGATAATCAAGGGCTAAAGAAAGCTCTACAAAGACTGAAAGTGAACTTTTAGGAGGAATGTAGACATTTTAAACGTATACATCTTTCGATTGAAGGGATATTTTAATACAAATAGCTAGACTAAAAGGGAATGTTACAACCGTCGCACTGAAATTATTTCGAATAGCAATTAAGACTCCTCCACCTACTATATTCTCATTGTCTACATAACGGTCTTTCCTGAAAACTAAGAACTCTTGATCAAAAAGTTCGGTGTCAATGATCGAAGCGGTTAGCCAAGTTTCAGTGAAGACCAGAAGATCGCAAGGAAAAGCTTGAGAATTTTTAAAAATAGTAGAAGTCTTACTGCAAATCCCTCTTACATTTTGGTAGTAGAGGGTAAGCCTACTAAGTTTTTTAAAGTATTATTAGTTCTTGAGGTGCTGCGAACTCTCTTTTGCCTAGATGGGATTGAAAACTCTTTTACCGAGGTATTAGGAGGCCAAGAACCCGTGCAGATGGGATCAAAAAGTGACTGTGGAGCAGTTATTTTAAATGAAGAGACGAAGCTGTTTGGTTTACTTATTTTAGTGCATTTTACTGAAGATGTGTTCGGAATATTCTTTAATGCAACTAGATGTTGTAGAATGTCTTCGGGTGATATTTCAGGCAGAAGGCACGAAATAAAACAAGGTGTAAAATAATTTTGTATTATTTTGTAGCATACTTGAAAAAATCACCAAGAATTTTGATAAAAAGATGTGCGTTTACTACTAAAGGTAGGTATGGTCAATATTTTGATTAAAATAAAAGTTTCCAATAACGGTTATTAACCGGTACCTGTCATAGAACCAATTTGTTGGGTTTCAAATTTCTCGTTAGCGGCTACACCGATTTCAACCAAAATTTTCACATATGTATTTTCGAAAAAATATTTTTAAAAACTATTGAAATCTTTTTTGAAATTCAATATCTTGAAAATGGGCTAATAAAGGATGATGGGCAAATTTGTATGAATTCTGGTTAGACCAACACTAATGAAATTGGTATCAAATGAAAGGAGATGTTGAGCTTCTTACATAAGTGCAATATTTTTAAAATCGTACATGGGAAACTCGAAATATTTGAGTTTGAAGTTGACGATTGCAAACACCATATTTCAGTTTTTTTCGAAATAATTGTTCATAACTTTTTATATAAAAGACGTAGGAAAATGGATTAAGTGTGAAAAAAAGAGTAGTTGTTTCGTCTTTCAAATATTATTAAAGTTTTTAAGCTACGTTTTGTACACCTTGAGATATTAAGTTTTAAAGTCTTGAATAAAAACTTTTTTAGCACTGGCTTTACACAAAAAAAATAAAAATAAATCGGGTGGCACAACGGCTCATGAAGAACCAGGGCCTAGTGACTAACAACTCGCAACCATTCCTGTGTGCGCCTTTCGACAGGAATGGAAGGGACCTACAATTTTATGCCGAATCCGAACGGCTAGACGAGAAGCACTTATTCGTGACAAGTGATACTCTTGGAGGATTTGTCAATTCTTCGCAAGAGGCAGTAGCCCTGAAAAAAAACTTTTTAGTTTTTAGGTGGACGAGGCTGGGAAGCGATCCCAGACCTCCAGCGTGACAGTCGAACGCACTAACCATTACGCTACGGGCTACTACTTTACACACCAATATCTTAAAAATTTCAGTGGTGACGTATACTGATTTAAGCACCACCAAAAAGATATTTTTGAAACCTTTAATTAAATATATAATAAAGTGTCCTTTGCTCAATAAATACCTGCTTATAAACATAAGTTGTTTGTTGTTCAAAAGACACCTTATTATGCTTATAGACCGGGTAGTAGATTCTAAGTAGATTATAAGTTAAAAACAAACAAATTATACAGTCTTAGGTCTAGTATCGACGTATAATTTCACTCTACATTAAATACAAATACACTCTGGTACGGCCGATTAAGTCATTATTTATTTTAAAATCTAAAAAGAAACGTCTACCGGACCGGAGGGTATGGTTTAAGTTTTTTTTTGTTTGTTAAGAAAAAAAATTATCTCTGTGACCAAATAAGGTATGCATCAAGTGCCTCCGCCGCCAAGATCCGCTGCCGAGCGGGCGCCGCAAGTGGTTTAGCCACTATTTACTAATATAACTTGTTGTTTGCCCGATGCGTTATATGTTTTTCGATATAGTTAGTTATTTGGGACCTTAAGTACAAACCTATCTTATATGGTAGCAGAAATATTTATGGCCATTAAACATAAAAACTTAAACCATACACTCCGGTCCGGTAGATGTTTTTTTTAGATTTTTAAATAAATAATAACTTAATCCACCGAACCAGAGTGTATTCCTATTTAATTAATTTAAAAAAATTAGGAAGATTAAAATGTAGAGTGAAATTATGCGTCGATACCAGTCCGAAGACTATAATAACTTTTTTTGTTTTTAACATTGAATCCACTTTTCTCGGTCTATAAGCATAATATGGTGTCTTTTGACGCAATTTTTAATTACAAGCAGGTATTTATTAAGGAAAGGAAACTTTCAGGTGTACTAAATTAAACGTCATAAAAATAGCTTATCGATGGTGCTAAAAAAAAGTATACGTCACCCCTGAATTTTTGAAGATATTGGTGTGTAAAGCCAGTGCTAAAAAACTTTTTATTCAAGACTTTAAAACTTAATATCTCAAAGTGTATAAAACGTAGCTTAATAACTTTACTTTAATATTTGTAAGATGAGACAACTACCTTTTTTTGACACCATAACTATTTTCCTACGTCTTTTATATGAAAAGTTATTTGAAACAAAAAACTGAAATATGGTGTTTGCAATACTCATATTCAAGTGGCTTTATGTCTGTTCTCCGTTGGTTTTGGTTCTTGCCGCCATATTTAATGAAATAAAGTAGTGGACAAGACCTTTCATTTGAGATATATTTTACTTCTGTTGGATCAACGACCAATTTGCTCATCATCTTTTTTGTTTATTTTTGGAAGGTCCAAACTGAAACTGGTGAAAGGCCAGGTCATGACCTATCAGAATTTGGTAACTTGTTCATACCGAATCATAACGGTTTTCGAGAAACGGCTATTTTTCGAAATTTAAAAAAAAAACTTTACTTTGAACCAGTTTTTTGCTCACTCTGTCCATAACTGACTTTTGTTTTTTACAATTTTTACACAAAAACTTTGGCTAATAGTTTGACTTATATTACTGAATAAAAAAATGTTCATTTACATCCCCATTTGCGTACAAACTAAAAGATAAACTTGAACTTTGACCAAACTTAATTTTTGACCTCAATCTTCTTAAGAGCTCCATGAATAAAATTCGTATGACGCAAGACAGGTTTTATCTTCCAAAAATATCCCGTTTTTCTGTAGTTTTTAAAAAGGTATAAGACTTGCTAAGTTGGTGCTCAGATAGAAAGTTATAACCGTTGTTTGAATCCAATAAAACAGGTTAGCAATAAAACAAAAATAAAACATTTTTGTTCAAGTATATTGTTGAAAATTTATCTCAGAGAAGTAAAAAAACACTAAACTTTTGAAGTGACTAATACAAAGATACTTTATTAATTATCAAATAAAGACAAGAAATTAGTTTTTGAAAGAAACTCAAAAAATTTTAGTTCTATTCTTCTTCGTTTTAATTTTACTTCTCAACAGAAATTGTCTTCCGCTGAGGTCCGTTATATTTCTTCTGGAATATTATGGAATTCGATTTCAACTTCCAGTCTAGTTCGCCAGTGTTGGCGTAGTTGACTATGGTAAATTCAGATTGGAGTTACTACTTTTTTTCAGCTTCCGTTTTGGCGTTGCTACTTTTCGCAACAGTTCCCCCCGGTACGAGAATTCCCGGTAGGGTTGTTCTTGTACCACCATCTTCTTTATAAACTTCTAGCTTCGCCAATTTAACTGCAGGCCGCTCCAAAACTCCAATGTTGGTCTGAACTGTAGCGCTGCGAACTTGTCCATCAGTTGACGTCTTCACGGCAATCACCCTTCCTTTCGGATAATTGTTTCTAGGAAGGTCTTTATCCACGATGATAACAACGTCTCCAATTTTCAGCGGTTGCACTGGGTCAAACCACTTTGAGCGTAAAGTAAGCTCTGGTGCATATTCGACTATAATTGGCCGCTTTGTGTCGATGTTAATAAAAACAGCTGCATCCAGTCTTCCGTTCACTCGTAGAAGTTGATGTTCGTCCAAGTATGGTGAAAGTCTTCTTATAGAACTTGAGGCATTAACTCGCGGTGGTAAATTATTTGAGTTTTTATTTGATTGCTTGAGACTTATTAGTTCTTCATTATACACGTCCATTTGAGCTGTTCTGAATAATATTATCTCAGCTTCTTTTAATTCTTCACATGATAAAATTCCAGTAGTTGAAAAAATTAGGCTGTAGCTTTAGTTTTATGTTTAGGAATCTATACACGTATGCTATGGTTCTAAGCAGTCTGTTCCATTGTGAGAATCTTTTCAAGTCAATGAATGGTTGTGACAAGAGTTCTTCAGCTACTTCTTTCTTTGGTGAAACATCCTCTGGCCACTCGTCCTCCTCATGTAATAAGAAATTTGGACCACTAAACCATCGGTTCTCGAACTCAAGCTTAGGTGGTCTTGTCCATTTAGTGGCGTCATCAGCAACATTTAATTTTGATGGTATATATCGCCAATTCCCGCCTTTATCAGTGTCTTGTATTTCTGCTACTCTGAATGCCACGAACTTGTTGTATCGATGAGGATTTCCCATTATCCAACCCAACACCGTCTTAGAATCAGTCCAGAAATATATTTTACTTATGCTTGTTGACAATTCATCAGAAAGTTTTCGGGCGAATCGGCAACCCATGACGGCTGCATCCAGTTCTAGCCTCGGAATCGATCGCAGTTTTATAGGGGCAACCTTCGTTTTTGCTCCTAAAAGTGTGCATTCAATTTGGGTTCCGCTGCTTACTCGAATGTACGCTACAGTTGCACAAGCTTGTTCCCCTGCGTCCATGAAAATATGAAGATGTACAGTAACTCCATTCCAATTCGGAAGATGTTTCAACAGGCATCTTGGTATGCGACATGTTTCAACTTGTGGAAGTACCTTAAGCCATATCTTCCAAGCTTCGAACTGCTCATCATTAATCGGAACGTCCCAATCGATTCGGCTGCGCCAGATTTCTTGTAGCTAAATCTTTAGATAAACCAAGAAATGTGCAATTAAACCTAACGGATCATAGATGGACATGAGGATGCGAAGAATCTCTCTTTTCGTTGGACGGCGTTCCCCTTTCAACACACTTTGGTTGCCTTTGTTGTATCGCAAAGAGAAGGTGTATTCGTCACTCTTCAGAACCCACCACATGCCAAGTACTTTCTCCATAGAAGAACCTGCGTCCGGGTTCAAATCAAAACATTCGTCAGTAGCTTTGGTATTAAGCGCCTTCATTACCGCCGAGGAATTGGATTTCCAATTTCTGATTTCAAAGCCCGCTTTAGAATGTATTGTTGTGACTTCCTTTGCTAACTGTAAAGCTTCAGCTTCGCTGTCTACGCTTTCCAAAAAATCATCAACGTAATGACTTTCTACGATACTTTTCACGGCTCTTGGATAATCGTCTTTATGTTTCAGTGCATTACGATTCTTTATATATTGTGCGCAGCTGGGGGAGCAGGTAGCGCCGAAAGTCATAACTTGCATCACGTAGGTGTCCGGTTCATCATTCACTTTGTCTCGCCAAAGAAATCTTAAAACGTGTTGATCCTTTTCAGGAATTTTTACCTGGTGGTACATTTCTTTGATGTCACCGCAAATACATATCTTCTTCTCTCTGCTACGAATCAGAACACCTAGAAGCGATGCATTCCAGTCAACTCCTTTCATCAGTAGCGTATTTAAGGATACCCCATCAACCATGGCCGCAGCATCCCACACAATCCGTATCTTTCCCGGTTTATTTGGATTACGAACCGGAAAAATTGGCAGATACCAAACCCTGTCATGGTGTTGTTTCAGCTCTTCACTGGTCAGCTTTCGAATATATTTTTTCTGTTCATAATCTTTTATTTGTTGTTTCACATTTGTTTTTAGCTGCTGGTCACCATCCAAACGTTTTTCAAGACATCTCATCCGTCGCAACGCCATCGGTTTGCTATCTGGCAATTTAAACTTTTCATATCGCCACAAGAGTCCAGTTTCGTATCGGTTCTCTAAATGGTTCGTAGTTTTGCTCAGGATACATCTGGCTCGATCTTGTTCTTGTATATTTTTGAAGTCACAAGGCTCTACTATTCCCAAGTTGTCTACTGAGATGAACTCTTTAACCATTTCGTGAAGCTTCATGTCTGCGGCTTTTTGACATTCACAGATTTGATGACTATTGTCGAAGTTATTTGCTTCTTTAATTTCTTCCTTGTCGAACATCGAGAATATCGTCCAACCTAGACGACACTTCGCTGCTATTGGATCAACTTCAGAGGCCTCTAATATTTTTGTAGGTACCGCAACATGCCAGTTTCGAAGCCCAATCAATATACCAGGATTCGCATTTACGTAAGAGGTCACTGGCAAATTCTTCAGATGAGAATATCTCTTAGCTAAGTACCTATAATCCAATGACTGCGTTGGTAAGTTGAGTTTTTTGACGGTTCGTACGTTTTCCATTCTGTACCTCTGAGCATTTTCGTGAATTCCAGATATATTCACATCGACCACTCTCGAATGTTGTTCCTGCCTTGAAATAGTGCCACTCCATTTTAAACACAGTGGTGAATTTTCTCCTTCCAATCCTAGCTGGTTAGCAATCTCCTCATTCAATAAGGTACTAGAGGATCCTTCATCTAGAAATGCATAGGTGTTAATTTGAATGCTATTGTGAGACAGGAGCACGGGTATAATTCTAAAATGTATCGAAGTAAATACAGAATGAATCATACTTAATTCACTGTTGCTTTTATTGCTGCCAGCCGGTTGGTTGGGATTATGCAACAAAGGATGATGTTTTTTGTCACAATTAATCTCTGTGCATGCAATTGGTGCCCAGCATTTGAGCGGATGCCTTTTCAGACACTGTATACAGAGATTATTTTTTCGTAGTAAGTCCCATTTTGTTGGCAATATCGCATCCAAGAAATTGTTTGCAGACTGAAACAGCATGACAGTCTTCGTGGCACACTGGACATTTCTTAAGGCCAACATTCGGTGGCCGTTTATTCGATTTTCTTGTTGTGTCAGCGTGCACGTAAAGCTCTTCTTTTTTATTCCTGTTCTTATGTTGATGCTCTTTGGTACTAAACCATGACATTGATGGCTTCGCATTGCATATATCAGCAGCTACATCTTTAAGCCAGTCACCAAGTACACATATGTTGTCTATATCAATTTCGGATCGCTTATGAGTAGCCCAATTCAGTTGTAGTGTAGGCGGCAACTTGTCGACAAGCTCGGTCATCAGATTTGGATTTTGCATATAGTTCTGAAGCCCTGCTTGTTCCATTGTAGCACACAGATTTCTCACAGCAACCGCATATTCAATAATCGTTTCCATGCGTTCGATTTTAGGTGACGTCATTCTTTGAATTTTTTCCATGTAGTGCTTCATTATAATCTCTGGCCTACCAAAATATTGTCTGAGTGTATCGATGATCTCAGGAACACAGCCAGCTGATGTCAATAAAGCTTCGACGACATCTCTCGCTTTTCCTTGCACGCAGCGTTGCAGACGCATCAAATTTTCATTTTTTGTGAAACCACACACTTCAGTAGTTTGTTGGAAACTGCTGATGAACACAGGCCATTCACCTGGTTTCCCAGAAAAAATAGGTAGATCCTTAGCGACAACATGTCTTGAAGCGATTTGATGCGATGATAAACAAACAGCTTCGCAAGATGCAGAGGGCTCATATATTTTGTTGAAGTGCTGCTCTTCCTTATTCTTTATTGGCAATTTGCCCAAGTTCTTTTCGACGACGTTATTATGAAAAACATTAAATTTTGACTTACCGCACGGTTCAATATTTTCCTGTTGGGTAGTCTTTTCCAAATCGTCGTCTGACATCTCGTCCAAAAGAGCGTGGCGCCTTGCAAGCAACTCTTGTTGTTTCTGTAGAAGAAGCTCTTCCGCCTCCAGCATTCGCATCTTGATCCTGATCCTTTCAGATCGTGTTTTGGAATGGGCTGATGCTATGATTGATGTTCGCCTCTGTGGTTGTTGTTCGGTTTGCGGGTGCAGGCAAACAGCGCATTTCCAATCATCGATCGCGGCAACTTCATCACCAACCTCAGCACATTGATAGTGGATCCACTTTTTGCACATTGTGCACTCCACCATTCTGTCCTCAGTGTAATCTGCATTGCAGACAGGACACTTTTGTCCCACCACTGTTTTGGTCGACGTAGACATTATTTAAATTTATAAATTAAAATTTTTTGAGAATGTTGAAAATTTATCTCAGAGAAGTAAAAAAACACTAAACTTTTGAAGTGACTAATACAAAGATACTTTATTAATTATCAAATAAAGACAAGAAATTAGTTTTTGAAAGAAACTCAAAAAATTTTAGTTCTATTCTTCTTCGTTTTAATTTTACTTCTCAACAGAAATTGTCTTCCGCTGAGGTCCGTTATATTTCTTCTGGAATATTATGGAATTCGATTTCAACTTCCAGTCTAGTTCGCCAGTGTTGGCGTAGTTGACTATGGTAAATTCAGATTGGAGTTACTACTTTTTTTCAGCTTCCGTTTTGGCGTTGCTACTTTTCGCAACATATATCGATAAAATTAAAATATCTTTTCAAATATAACTCCGACAAAGCTGAATTTTGGTGGAGAGCTTCATTTTTTAAATAAAAACCTTAAATTTTGGCAAGGACTTTCGATTTTGTAGGGTGAAAGGGGAAAAGTCCCGTATTTTAGCAAATTTCTCGAAAAGCATTAGGTTTTTTAAGAACTGTCTTTGGAAAAACGGTAGCTATTAAAATTCCGCACAAGAAAGATCAACCACCTTTTTCGCCGGAGCAAGAGATTTTGAAAAAAAAACAGGGACAAAATATTTTCCACACCGTTGCATTGGCGCTCATTTATCTCAAAATCCATTAGTCTAACAAAAAAGATCTGGCTATGATCTACAAAGCCTTTATTCGTAAAACTTGAGTACAATCCTCATGTTTGGGCAGGAGCTCCAAGAACTCACTTGAGTTTGTTGGACAGAATACAAAACAGAGCTTTAAAAATGATAGGCGAAAGATCTATATAACGAAAACAATTACAGCTCTCGAACACCGCCGTTATGTTTCGTGTCTTTCTCTATTTTATCGCTAATATAATAATAAGTGTTCTAGTGAAATAGCCAATTGTATTCCTCCCCTTAAAAAATTCAACCGTAATACTCGCGCTTCTAGGAATGCCCATCAGTTCACCCTCGAGCCGAACTTCAGAGGTACTGTAATGTACTGGGATTCATTCTTCAGTCGCACCACACGAATGTGCCAGTAGCAAGAAAATGTAATCTGATCTTGCGTAAACAAATATGTAATGCCATTTTCATTTTAACCACAAACATTCTTCAAATAATCCCACAATAACATCCATCACCACCGTCCTAAATTATTTCTTGCACACTAACTAAAGGCTCAATAAACCACGAAGGAGGAAATTTTTTGGCCCGGGAATGTTTTTCTAGTCAAAGAATCGGCCCAACTCATAAAAAAATGGTAAAATGGATCGTTTTGTGTATGATGGACGTCCTTCAAAACATCATGCTGCCACACGAAGAAGTAGAAATGCCCCTCAAACGGACATTCCAATATGACATCGATCCAAAACATACCGCTAAAATAGTGCAAAATTGGTTTTTGGAAAATAAAATCAACGTTTTGAAGTGGCCGGCACAGTTACTTGACCTCATCCCCGTAAAAAAACCTAATGGAGATTGAAGATCGCCAGATTCAACGTGATACCTACAAAAACAAGGATTTTCTTGTTGTTCTAACAGAAATTGCTTGGAAGTATCCCTCAGGAAATCATAAAGAACTTGATTGAGTCAATGCCTGGTAGTTGTCAAGCACGATTTAATAAAAATAGTGGCTTCATAACAAAATATTGGAAAACAACTACAGAAACTAATTATGTGCTTTAGTTTTGTCGCAATCGTTTTAATATTTTTTTTTAAATTTTTGCTGTATTTCCTTTACTGTGTAACTAATATTCTTTTTTTTTTCTTTGCGATTGGAGACTTAATGTATACCTTTATTAACCAAATATATTTCATTTAAATATATTCAAGTTTAGAAATTTACTTAAGTAAAATGTAACCAAGTGAAATTGAGTGCTTTTGTTTTGTCCGACACTGTATAATGTATGTAGTTATTATATATATTTTTAAATTATTTTGTTTTTAATTTATTTACTATTTTTTTTTTTTTTTTTTTTGTAAATATGTACTTTTATAACGTTTGATACATACAATCATATATGTAAACATATTTGTTTCTTACTGAGGATTAGGCCCACCGGGGATACCTCAATAGAAAAAACGCATTGAAAGTCTACATCCTGGGTAATGTGGAAAATGTTTTTGCATGTGTATCAGTGTATATGTGAAAATATAAAAAAAGGGCGCTTTCTACAAATCTTGCACAGGGCGCAAGTTTAGCTGGGGCCGGCCCTGCGAATGTGGAATGCTTTACCCGACTCGACTTTCCCCTCCCATTTCGATGTGCAAATGTTCAAAACCAATGTGCATCGGTATCTCCTTCTAAATCCTCTCCTACTTACCTAATCGCTCGTGCTGTGTTAAAAACATTTTAAGGGTAGCCATAACCCCTTTTGCGCGCGTGGAATATAAAAAAAAAATATTCTTTGTAGAATATTATAGGCTACAATTTTTCCAAAGATATTTCTAATAAAAACATGATGGTTTTCGAGAAATTTTAAAAAATACTGGACTTTCCCCTTTCACCCTACCCTAAATCGAAAGTCCTTGCCCAAATTTAAGGTTTTTATTCAGCTTTGTCGGAGTTATATTTGAAAAGATATTTTAATTTTATCGATAAACTTGAACAATAATGTTTTATTTTTAACCTGTTTTATTGGATTCAAACGGTTATAACTTTCTATCTGAGCACCGCCTTAGCAATTTTTATACCTTTTTACAAACTACAGAAAAACGCGTGATTTTGGAAGATAAAACCTGTATTGCGTCATACGAATTTTATTCACGGAGCTCTTAAGAAGATTGACGTCAAAAATTAAGTTTGGTCAAAGTTCAAGTTTATCTTTTAGTTTGTAGGCAAATGGTGATGTAAATGAACATTTTTTATTCAGTAAATAAGTCAAACTATTAGCCAAAGTTTTAGTGTAAAAATTGTAAAAAATAAAAGTCAATTATGGATGGGTGAGCAAAAAACTGGTTCAAAGTAGTTTTTTTTTAATTTCAAAAAATAGCTGTTACTCGTAAACCGTTATGATTCGCTATGAACAAGTTACCAAATTCTGATAGGTCATGACTTGGCCTTTCACCAGTTTCAGTTTGGACCATCCTTTACGGGACACCCTGTATACAAAAAACAAAAAAAAAACAAAAGTCAATTATGGATGGGTGAGCAAAAAACTGGTTCAAAGTAGTTTTTTTTAAATTTCAAAAAATAGCTGTTACTCGAAAACCGTTATGATTCGCTATGAACAAGTTACCAAATTCTGATAGGTCATGACTTGGCCTTTCACCAGTTTCAGTTTGGACCATCCTTTACGGGACACCCTGTATACAAAATGTTGGCATACCACATTTCATTTTTGAAAATGTGCAAAAAAATGTACATGTACATTATATAAAAAAATTAATTTTTAAGAAAACCGCTCCAACGATTTTTGATTTTTTTTTTTTTTCATAAATTCATATTTATCAAACAAATCACATGGCATACTTTATTTTAAGCTCTAACTTTTAATCCTTTAAAATAACAAATTTATAGTACTTTATAATAATAATTTATTTAATTTTTTTTTAATGATATCATAATATTTTGGAACCACTACATAAATGTATGTATGTACTTGTACATCATTAATTTCTACCAACGTTAAAGTTGTTAGCTGCGAGAGCAAGTTTGTGCGATCTAGTCGTGACCATTTTTCTCTGTACACACCTGAAAACCAACCGCTCTGCCAAATTTCATCATTCTGCAATAATCGGAAGTGCTCCAAATAAGTTATATCAATTGTATAAAAAAGGACAGGTACTAGGTACCACGCCCCCTGAATGGAAAGTCTTGAATTTTTCATTTTTTTCCTTTGTATGCACCACAAGGCCTACCGTTGTAGATTCTAAGATGTTGGGAAATGCTCCATAATTTTGATGATCTGTCAGTGAGACAGTCAGTCAGTTACGGCCTTGAATATATAAACTATAGTACTATCATGCTGAATGTCGAATGGACTGCCATCTTGAGAGGGATCGCCAAAGAATCTCTATTGAATTCCACAACCATATTTCACGGGGAGAATTGAATTTTGTGGAGAATTTCAAGTAAGAATAGGAAAGAAATACTCTAATTTATAATAGTTAGAGTGAAATAGGTACAATGAATGTTTTTTGTTAAGGGATAGCGATAAAAATGAAGGAAAAGTTAAAACTCCTATAGCCCAGTCAACGAAGACTCAAAATTATAAAATAAATGCAAAAAAGAGTGCTCTCTGGATTATTTTTTATATGGTAGGGGTTACCCCAAGGTATAACGTACCCAAAGTCCCCAGCCCAGGGCCGCGAGCTAAACTCAGGTGGGGGGGTTAAAAGTAACCCTTTTTAGATTTTCGTGAATATTTCCACAACCTAGCATGTTAGCGGAAAAGTCTATACTACTTAATTAGAGACAATTAAATTATCTATAAAAATATATAATCACATTTTTTCTATGGTCAAAAATAAAGGAAATGTAGGCGGTAGAGAAGTCAACAAATCTGAAAAACCTGTTATTGTCTTAGATATTGAACGTTTTCTGACCAATTTACTTGGAAACACAAAAAGCGTTACCACACATTCATTCACTGGTGTTTCATCATGTCAAGAAGCTAAGAAAGGAGTTATAATTTCCTTTTTTTCTATATATCCGAAACTATACGAAAAAGTTGATGTATACTAAATTAGCAAAAATTTAAATAGCAAGAGTTGTTTTCATATGGCACCAAAAAATTATAACGTTTTTTTTAAAGGAACACAATACAAAATTGATTTGCCATAGAGGGGGGTGCTTTCTCCCCTCTTTAGAGAGGAGGGGCATTTTTTTTTAAATAATATTAAAAAACAACGGCAACACTTATAACAACAAAAATTACTTTTTTTTGAAAGCCAGAACTCCGTTCTTTTATTTTATTTCAATTCAAGTTATTGATGTCCATAGTTTTTGTAAAAATTACTTTCAAACCCAAAATTAAAAAAAAAAGTTGAAAATTTCGTTTTTTATTTTTTCATTGAAATTGTAAAATAAAATGCAGAATTGGCTTCTATTGTTCACAACCCCTTTTAATTCTTAATTGAAAACTGAAAACGAAAGCGTTCTATGACTCATAGTTTTTGAGAAAATTGAAAGTTGCGACGACAATTTTTTTGATTTTTTTTTTGTTTAAATGTTTGTTATTATAATTCCTTGTAGTATGTGATAGTAATGTTTTGTTGAACTTGAGGTTAACGAATGAATAATTTCCTTAAACCTGCGAAGCAAGCCACCAAACGTACTGTGAAAGTGGTAGAGGGGACCCTAAGGTATAACGTAATCAAAGTCCCCAGCCCAGGGCCACAAGCCTTAGAAAGGAGAGGGGGGTAAAGGTCCCCTTTTGTAGTTTTTCTTCCATATTTCGTAAACTAAGCATAATAGAGGCAAAGTCAATACGACAAAGTGAAAGAAAATTAAATTCCCTTCCAATAAAAATTATGTGCACTCCTACATAAAATTATTATTATTATAAAATTATAAATTTTAGTACCTAAATAATTTGAATACTTATAAATTAAGCTGTAGCGTCATTGGGAAAAGTAATTGTTATTTATAAGTAGTTGCTATACATGTATGTATATAATGGATACCTATAATATTGTCAATTGATATTTTTACCTTCCCATTGGAAGTTATTGTTATTGGTGCGATTTGTTGAACTATTTAAAATACTGAACAAATGTTTTTTAACTCACATATTTTGAAAAAAAAAAAAACATTATATCGATTTCAAATTCTTACCAAAAATGTATACCATCTAAGTGTTGTGTAATTTTGAGATTTTTAAAACCACCCTCTAAAAAGCTAAGAATCAAAATGTTTTAATTCGAAAAATGTTTAACATCAGAATCGAAATTTTGCATGATTCCTATAATTTTTAAGCTATTTACAAACAAATTTTACTATTATAAATATAGCTAAAGTACAAAATAAAGGCAATGTAACATTTTGCCCTGTATCTCTATAAATATACCTACCTTTATACTGATTATCCAAAAACCCAAAGTAATTACACGATATCATATATAATTATGTAATATAGGTATACTCTACCACCCACTACTTAGGTAAATATGTATGTGTGTATATGGTTTTCAAGTGCACCAATGGGAAGTTGCTAGTGTGGGTCGACCCCAGACTCATTTTTCAAAAATATTTTTTTTTACCCAAAAAAAAGCTTTTTATTGAAAAAAATTGAGTTTGTTGAATTGAGTTTCAAAATGTTTCTAGGTACCTTCCTATGCATAAGTACCTATTTACGTAGGTACCTACTTACCTTCAATTGAAAATAATTTTGTTTATTTTTTTAATACATACCTACCTACCTTACGACCTTACCTATTTTAATTGATAATACCTATGTAGGTACTTACATTAAAATAACCTTACGTACCTACCAACTTAGGTATATCAAGTTTTAATTTACCTACCTACATACCTCAATTCAAAATATTTAGGTACCTATGTACCTACCATAACTACCTATTTTCATGCTTTTTTTTGCAAAAAAAATTTAATTTCTTTAAATACCTACCCAGTATAGCTACCTACTAATTTATAAAAATGTACATAAATATCTACCTACATGATACAATATGGTCCCAATGGCCAATATATTAACCTTGCAAAATCGTGCAAAAAACCATATACTCATAGCCATCAAAAGAAAACAACAAAAACTCATTGAAAAGAACTGTAAGAACATAACCGAAGAATAAGCCCATAGGAAAACATATGTTTTCATTTTCTCATTTTTTTCCCCTTATTCTCGCTGATGACTGACGAAAACATCTGACTCCCTTACTACCATTATCGTTGTACGAATTTAATCAATATTCTCCTCTCCCTCTTACTAATTGTTTTTATTTTTATTTTCATCGTTATCCCCAGGTCTCCACTGTGAATTTAAGCGATTTTAACGCCAATTTCGGCACATTCGTGAGTAGTATTAGTGCTACAAAATTTGAGCCATGATAGTACTATAAGAGTATATATACAATGGTGGATAAAAAATAAAAAAAAATCGGGTGGCACAACGGCTCATGAAGAACCAGGGCCTAGTGACTAACAACTCGCAACCATTTCTGTGTGCGCCTTTCGACAGGAATGGAAGGGACCTACAATTGTATGCCGAGTTCGAACGGCTAAACAAGAAGCACTTATTCGTGACAAGTGATACTCTTGGAGGGTTTGTCAATTCCTCGCAAGAGGCAGTAGCCCTGAAAAAAAACTTTTTAGTTTTTAGGTGGACGAGGCTGGGAAGCGATCCCAGACCTCCAGCGTGACAGTCGAACGCACTAACCATTACGCTACGGGCTACTACATACAATGGTGGATGGATAAAAGTATTATCGTGATCTTTTGTTTTGTGCATTCATTCATTTGCATTGTGATTAAAGTACCTATGCAAATTTCATGTATTTTATTATTTATTATTGGTTGTTTTAAGTCAAATAAATAAATAATATTCAGCCTTATCAGGAATTAAATCTCCCCGGATTTTTTCCCCCGTATAAGACTCACCAATCATAAGCAATGTTTGAAAAATGGGAAAAAACTCCAATGAAAAAAGTAGAGATCGTAAATTTATTTTCCGGGGGAAAATCTATGATGTTTCCCTGGAAAAAACTCACCTCAATTTGGTTGGAGAATTTTAAAAAATAGAACCATATTACCACCTATTAAGTCCATTGGTATTGGTATGTTTGGCTGTACGTTTACTCTACAACAAGCTAGAGACTTAACGGGGAAACGGCTTGGAGGAGAGTTTGGTCTTGTTTTAACCGATCTATATTTAGTTTTTCTTTCAATACATTTTAACACATTTTGGAAGAAATTCACTTAACACAGTTTTGCACAGAGAGAGAACAAAAATACTACAAAAACAAAATAGACAAAAAATGCTTTTTTCTTTAACTTTTGACTATTTTTAGGCGTTTCTACTGCACAACAATTGAATTTATGATGCAAATTAGCTCTTTATAACCACAAATAGATCAAATATTTAATTTGATTTCAAAAAATAATTTACAAACGTTGACAGATAAATAATTTCAGAATATAAATTCTCTCAGAGTATTTCGAAACTTATTCGAAGTAATTTCCGGGGAAGATAGAATCCAGGGGAGATTGACGATCGGAGTATTCGACTCCTGGGAAAAATAAAAATCCGGGGGAAAACAATCTCCCCCGGAATTGCCGATAAGGCTGATTGTGTTTCAAAATTTTTTTTTCTATTTATTCTTTTTTTTAAACTTCAAATGGAAATAGGGATGAGACTTTATTCGATAGTTTTGATTTAATAATCGGTGCATCTAATAACATTTCTTAAAAAGGATAGCGCATTATAATTGAACAAGTTACTTGTGATAAACAATAAATTACGTTCTCACACCAATTTTTCATGGTTTAAAACGCTTATGGTGTTTATTTTATACAAAATAATCGAAAATATATCGCATTTTCGATATATCGGGTTATTTGCACATCTCTGCCTGAAATTTATATCCATCGCATAGTGTCGACTCATTTCTGTAAAATTTCTTCCGATGGCAGCTATTTCGAACCGAAATTCAATCTCCGCCGAAGGATGCGTTGCGGAGAAAGTTCCGCTCCGACGGTTACCTCGATAGGGCTAACTGTGAATTTGAAGTTTCTTAGTTATTTGGCACTGAAATTAGAGTGGGGTATCGAAAATCGCCTGAGTTTGATTCTGTAAAAAGGGTGTAGTGCCAGAACTTGGCTGGGCATTATCGTTGGCATCGAAATACCGAATTGCAAAATCCTGAATTGCCAAGTTTTGCATGTAATATCCCGAACGTCAAAATCCCGAATGGCTTAGCAGTTAGCATTTTTGGTATTGAAAATCGATTTTTAATACCAAAACAGTAGTAAGCCATTCGGACTTTGCCGTTCGGATTTAAATATGTACATATGAAAATCTCCACTATCAAATTAATTCTGTTATGAGTCTGTTTTTTGTTTAGTTTTTGTTATTCTATCAATATATGTAATAGCTCTTTCTTAAAAACAAAACCAACATTTTTATTAAGTAGACTTATATTTGATTTTGTGTTGAATTAAAATAATTTCTTGAACTGATTTTTATATTTATTTTAGTTCTTCCTAAAATTTCTATTTCCTACTAAAAAGTACTAAAAATTTAAGAAAATTTAATAAGGGTATTCATGTAACGAGATAATTTTTCGCTTTGTAGAAAAATATAATTTTACGCAAAAGGTTATAGAATACCCCATTAGAAATGTTTGCGTAAACGGTATGAACAACCAGTTAAGTTCAGTCAAATGTCAAATTAAACGTCACAAAGTTTCTAAGGGATTTTTTCTATGCTTTCCGCTTCAAAATTGTGAGATAAAATTCTATATTTTGCAGAAAATTTTTCCCATACAAATTTTGACAGTTCATTTCTACCGATAGAAAATTCTATCGTTTCTAAGCTTTCTATGGGTTTTCTGCGTTTGCATGAATACCCCTAATAATTTTCATTTTAGATGGTTTCTTGAATTATAAGACAAGTATTGAAAAAGTACTAAAACTTAACGGAAATTCGGGATTAATCCCGATTCGGGAATTTTGACATTTGGGATAATGCTACTTTCCCGGCCGTTTTTTTAAATTTTAACTATGTATGTATTGTATTATTTTACTACGGGTTCGCAAATAAAACTTATTTCCTTTATTCAAACAAAAACTACAATTACTTCACAAAATAAAACGCTTTTATTTCAAATAATTTTATTTCTAATACTTTTATTATAACCAAGCACAAGTATGCAACTCTTTATTCACACTGACATTTATTCCTTCACTTTTAAAATCAAACAGCCGTTTTCGGACTGGTGGCCCTGTATTTATATCCGAAATAAAGGGTTCTAGAATTTTCTAGGGTCTGCTAGATAGTGCTTTTCCAAAAAGGTTTCGCTCAATTATTCCAGTATGGCGAAAAATGAATGAGCCTGGACACCAACCGTGATGGATTTAACTATTTATTTCATTCAAAGATGGCGCGCAAAGTTGTACTTATGTGTCGTTGTTTACATAACTGGGCATATTCACCACATTGCCCCCCTCTTAGGATTGATCTTCCCGATTTAATCCATTATTCCCACCGTTATAACGATGTAAATGGTCGCAGTGAACTACTTTAAGCTTACCCCTTACTCCTCTCTGAAAGCGGTAAACCACATCTTTGATTCGCTTCACAACGGTATATGGGCCTTCCCAGATTTGTTGAAGTTTTGGTGACAGTCCCTTTTGTCGGTGAGGATTGTAAAACCACACCAGGTCTCCTTCTTGGAATCCCATCGTTGTTGCACGGGCGTCGTACCGTGTTTTCCTATCACTAGCGGTTTTTATGTTTTTCCTTGTCCGCTGATGAATGTCAATGAGTCTTTCTTTGAGGTTATCCACATATTCATCTGACCTTTTCGGTTCCATGGTATGGCATCCAAATTTGACTTCACTGGGCAGCCGTATTTTTGTGCCAAACAGGATCTCCGGTGATGTATGTCCTGTTGAACTATGAACCGCACTTCGATAGGCCATCAAGAACAATGGAATATGGCGGTCCCAGTCTCGTTGGTAGTCACCTATAACCTTGGACAGATGTTCTTTAAGAGTCCTGTTGAATCGTTCTACCATCCCATCAGGTTGTGGATGAAGCGGTGTTGTCCTGGTCTTCTTGATACCAAGGAAAGAGCAAACCTCCTGAAAGATGTTAGATTCGAAGTTCCTTCCTTGGTCAGAATGCAGTTCCAAAGGTACGCCGAACCTGCTCACCCAATTGAAGATAATCTGATCAACAACTGTTTTAGCTTCTTGATTTGGGATGGATGCCTCAGGCCACTTGCTAAATGTTATCCATGACTAAAAGGATGTATCGGTTTCCGCTGTTGGTCTCCGGAAACGGACCTGCGACATCTACTGCTATTCTCTCGAAAGGTGTGTCCACATTGTACTGTTGCATTTTACTTTGAACCTTTCTACCTGGCCTCTTGGTAGCAGCACAAGTACCACATTTTCTGCACCACTTTTCGACATCCTCTCTTGCATGTAGCCAGTAGAACCGCTGTCGTATCTTTTCCAGCTTTTTATTAACTCCCAAATGACCTCCATATGCTCCATCATGCATCTCTCGAAAAACGTCATTAACCTTTGACCTAGGCACGATCAACTGCATCACATAAGATTTGCCATCTGCAGACTCCCATTTACGCCTAAGTACTCCTTCTTGCACATGAAGAGAGTCCCACTGTGCCCAATATGCTTTGAGAGCTGGACTTCTATCGGAGATATCACCTCATTCTGGTTTTCATTCGTGTTCCTTCCACGCAAGAATGGACTCTATATCCGAGCCTTCTTGTTGGGCAGTCCTCAGTTCTTCATTGCTCAAACCGTAACTGGGATCGGCTCTTATTCGTTGGATGGCAACCGTTTCCTTTTCTTCTTGACGCGTGCAATGCTTACAGTCCTGTTTACACGGTCGTCGAGACAATGCATCTGCGTTTGAGTGCAGATGTTGAATTTGGTAGTCGTATGTCTGCAGTCTCTGGATCCATCTTGCTACTTGACCTTCTGGATTTTTGAAGTTCAGAAGCCAATTAAGCGCACAATGATCTGTTCGAAGGAGGAGCTTCTGTCCATAGACGTACTTATGGAAGTACTTTGTTGCCAAAATCAAAGCTAGAAGTTCCCTTCTGGTCACGCAATAATTGCGCTCTGGCCTCGAGAGTACCTTGCTGTAGTAGGCGACGACTTTTTCTTCTCCGTCATGGACTTGCGACAATACAGCTCCAATTCCAGCATTACTGGCATCGGCGTCGATGATGAAAGGTTTGCCTGGAGTCGGATAGGTCAGCACAGGAGCATTACACAAGCGTAGCTTGAGTTCCTGAAAACTTTTCTCGCACTCACCTGCTCGCAATACAATTTAAACGGCTTCCCTTTTTCAGTAAGCTAATGTAAGCTTTAAGCGATTCCAGCAAAGTCTTTTACAAAGCGCCGATAATATGTGGCTAGACCAAGAAAGCTACGGAGTTGGTGTATATCCTGTGGTGCAGAGGCGGTGGAAGGGGTGTGCGGAGTGTGCCACCGCACACGGCCCCGTGCTTCGAGGGGCCCCGCGCGACTTACGTTCGGAAAAAGAAAACAAAAAATAGAATTTTAAATCTTTATTTAAATGTCTTTCTTAAATCACCGGTTCTTAAGAACTAAATTAATTAATAAACATAAATGTACTTTGAAGCTATTCTATTGTTTTGTGTGAAGAATCAAATATCATTCATTTTCTCATGACAAATGTAAGCAATTCTGTTTTTGCAGAATCCAATAACATATATTTTCTCATGACAAAATTAAATGTAAGCAATTCTGTTTTGGTATAATCAAATGATATACATTTTCTCATAGCGAGAATTAGCAGTTATTTATGTGGAGTCAACAAAAGTGAATTGTTCAGTTTAATAATATAGTTACATACATTTTGTTATGATTATTTAACAGAAATGTATGTTATTTGATCATACTGGACAATGAACTTATGTTCTCCAATTAACAATTTGAGGAGTCGGCGGAAGTGCCGACGTAACGCCTCCCCTCTTAATTGTTAATTGTTACTTTTATTGATTTATATTTATAAATTGTTAACAAAAATAGTATTATAAAAAGAACAATTGTTATAAAAAATACAATGAAATATATAAAATTGTACAAGGTATTCTGTTTTTTATGAAATTTTAGTTCTTTGTTAGCTTCCATGTTTTCTATTTCATTAATTACAATATCATCAAACGATAATGCACTAGTATTACCACTAAATTGATTATCATTAGTTTCTATTACAAAATTTTGTGTAAATTCTTCATTTTTTCCATAGTAAGTTTGATTCATTATTTTTATGTTACAGTTATGAAAATGTATCAAATAATTCCCATCTAGAGTTACAATTCTCTCATCACATGAACTTGATAGTTTTGTTTTATTTTGTTTTTTGAGAAACATTGAATTTGAATTAATTTCGATAGTTTCTGATTTCTTATTCCTTATTTTAAGACAATTATTTTGGTAAATACAAAGCTTAGACTCTTTTAGGTTTTTTTTTATTAAATTTCCATTAAAATCATAATGGATGTTATTTAAAGTTACAATTTCCTGGTGCTTAAAATTAAATTCTTCAAATCGTTTATTACTGATTGGTGTAACAATAGAACGTTTAACTTTATATATATCTTTGGGAATTTTTATTGCAAATACAATTTTTTCTTTTTTATATTCTGCAGTACCTAATCTAATGTTTTCTAATTTGTATAAATCTATATCATATTTTCTGATCTCATCGCTTGTTAAAATATTACTACTCATAAGATTCATCCTAGATGATGCAATATTGGTCTGTATATGTTCTATATTATCTCCTAGTATTTTTATTTTAATAAGTGTTTCTAGATAAATTAGCTCTTTGTAAATTTTTTCGTTATTTGTTTTTATATCATTAAATTTTTCTAGAATCTTGTCCCTATCTGCTTCTATTGTATCTTTAATTTTATTAAAGGTGTCGTTAAAATGGTTATTAATTTGTATATTTTTGTTCAAATTGGTAATTATGTTATGATTATTTTTATCAATGGTTTCTAAATGTTCTTCAATTTCTACTCTATCGTTATCATCCATTGAGCCGAAGAGCCATTTAAGTCCTGTCTCTACAATGTTTATTAATCCTCTCTTATATCTGTGTGGTAATAAGGTTTTTACTTTTGTTCTAAGTGAATTAAGTTCATGTAGTAAAAGGTCTCTGTTGTCTATTTTTCCTAACTGTTTTATATTTTTTTCAAATGTGTCTAATATGTTTGTTATTTGTTGGGGTTCCATTATATGTAATATTATGTTGTAATTATAAATAATTGGCACTTCTTCAATGCTAATTTCAGCAAATCCGTCATCGTTGTCGATTTTCTCAATTGTTAGAATCCCTTTCGATGTGTGTAGTTGTGACAGTATTGTCATTAGCGTAATTAGTACTATCCAGGTGATCTGAGAATTTCGTAGGTCGTTTAATATTTGAAGGATGAATGTTGTCTAATTTAAGTTTACTATATTACGGTTCATCTTTGTGTCGTAGAGCCTTGTAATTTTTAACATAACCTTCTTCTTTATTTTGTTCATAATCTTCCCTTTTTTCATTTCGTTTGTTAATAACTTTTTCTTTATGTTCTCTCAACAATTTTTCTATTAGATTTCTACTACATCTATAGGTTTTGCTTTTATAATACAATGAATAGATTTGTTATACCATTCTACGCACTTGAATAGTCTTTCCTGTATTGATAATTCAGATTTCTCAGTTTCCAAAACCCTAAGCTTTTCTGCTATGGAACTATGAAACCTTTCTATATCTCCGCTACCTGTTTGACTATTAGGCTTTGTGAAATGAGTCTCTACTCCTTCCTGTCTTAAAAATTCCTTAACGTTGACAGAATTGAATTCATTATCTAAAATAACTAAATTTGGTTTTCCTTTAATTGAAAAATACAATCGTAGTTTTCCAACAATTGTAACGCTATTTTTGTCTTCTAGATAAAGAGCAACTGCATGTTTTGGGAACTTGTCTATGAACGTTAAAAAATTATGTCTTTTATTTATATATATATCCAAATGAACTGTCTGATTTGTGCCGTTTGGAGTTTCAGTCAAATGAAATTTCGGTTTTATTGGATTTCTGTCATACTTTGCTTTTAGACAAGTATCACAGTTATTAATGTACTTTTGGATATATAATTTCAAATTTTTAAAATATATAAGTTTTTTCAAACCTTCATAATTTTCATTTATTCCTGCATGTCCTGTTTCATTCATATGGTATTTTGCGATATATATGTATGTTTCGTCTTCATTTGTCATATCTTTTGCATGATGTGTGCATTTATAAAATTTCAAACTTGTGTTGAATAATTCTATCAATTTTTGTTGTACTTTGTTATACTCGTGGTCTGAAAACTCAGAAAAAATGCCTATCTTCCCTGGTTTTAAAAATCTACGAAATATATCAGTCATATAGTTATTCTCAATGTTATCTGCACTAATATAAATCTTGCGTTTGTTTCCGATTACTTCGATTTCTTTTGTTTTAGTATGAGTTAAGATAATTTGTGTAAAAAACCTGTTAACAACTGTTTCGAAAGTGATCGTTTTGTTCTTCCTCTTGTGAATGTATTGTTGCGTCTGTACTCATGTTATCGTCTTGTTCTTCTAAATCTATAGCATTTATTTCTCCCGTATCTGCATTTATCTAGACAGAAAATCTGCTCCTTTATTCTCTGTTCCTTTAATATAATTAATGTTTATATCATATTCCCCAAGTTTAAGTAACCAGCGTTGTAATCTATGATTAATACCTTTACCTTTGTGTTTGCTCTGAAGCCATTTAAGGGGTTGATGATCAGTAAGGAGATCAAAAGTCCTACCATATAAATAAGTGCGAAAGTAATTAACTGCCCAAACGATGCCAAGGAGTTCTTTTTCAGTTGTCGAAAATTTCTTTTCATGGTCGTTTAGAGTTCTGCTAGCAAAACTTAACGGATGGTCATCTTGGGTAAGAACTGCACCCAAGGCGAAGTCACTAGCATCTGTTATTAGTTTAAATTTCTTATTGAAATCTGGGTATTTTAGAATCGGTGCTTCAACAAGCAATCTTTTGAGTTTTTCAAACGCATCTATGTATTGAGGGTCATTTTTATTAATTTTAGAATTTTTTTTCAAGTATTTTGTCATTCCGTAAGCTACTTTTGAATAATCCCTCACAAATTTACGATAATAACCAGTCATTCCTAGGAATGACTTTATTTGTTTTTCGGTTTCAGGTAATTTAAGCTTCTGAATATTTTCAATTTTTCTCATATTAGGCTTAACACCTTTTGTGGTCAGAACGTGACCAAGATATTCAGTGGTTCTACTAAAGAAATTACACTTATCTAACTGAATCTTAAGATTATGGTCTCTATGTTTGTTTAACACTTTTTGTATATTTGTAGTGTGTTCTTCCAAAGTTGTGCTGAATATAAGAATACCGTCTAGGTAAACGACACATATTCGATTTATATGTTCTCTTAGAACTGAATTAATTAATCGCTGGAATGTCGAGGGGGCATTTTTAAGCCCGAACGTCATTCTCACAAATTCATAATGCCCCAGAGGCGTCGAGAATGCTGTTTTTTTCTATCATTCTCTTTAACAAACACTTGGTGGAAACCTTTGGCTAGGTCAAGTGTTGTAAAATATTGTGAGCGTCCCAATTTCTCTAATATATTATCTATATATTGAGTGTTCTGTAATCAATTACAATTCTCCACTTTTTTTCACCAGAGTTATCTATTTTTTTTGGAACAATCCATAACGGCGAGTTATATGGTGAATTACTTTCCCTAATAATGCCCTGTGCCAACATTTCTTTCATTTGTTTAGTTATTTCAACCTATATATTTTGGAATATATTGGTTTTTCTATTGTGGTTATAATTTCATGCTGAACTTCATGAGTGTGAGTAAGCTTTTGTCCTTCTTGGAAAAACAAATATTTATTTTTATTAACTAATTTTCTAAGTTCCCGTTTTTCTTCTGGATTCATATCCTCACGTTCTAACTTTTCTAATGTATACTGGTCAAAAAGTGATTCTTCTAATGAATATATTTCCTCATATTTAAAAGGACACGAATTAATAAATTTAGTTTTTACATTATTTATTTCTAAGTACTCCTCATCTAAATTAATAATTGCTTGTAAAGGCTTGAGAATATTTTGACCTATAAGTCCGTCGAATTGTTTATTATAGAAAGTAGTCAATTTCCAAGCCATGGAATTATTTTCGTTAAACTCGATTGGTAATGGCGTTATAATTTTTTTGTCTATTTAAGTTCGTCCGGTAAGTGTACTAAAAGAAACAGCGTCTTGAAGTTTTATTCGTTTATATTGAGGTAGTCTGTCTGAGTCCAAAAGTGTGGTCGTTGACCCTGTGTCAATAAGGTATTTATTTTTTTCTTTTCCGATTGTCAGTTCAACTATCGGTAAGTTAGATGTTGGGCTTGTAAGTGAAAATTTGCTTCATCGGAATCTGTATTTTCGATGTGGTCTACTTGCATTGGATCGGTGGAATTGTTTCTTATCTGTAAAGAATTTCTACTGTTGTAGTTGTTATGTGCTGTATTTTGTTTAGATTGTCTAGAATAATTCGAGTTATTATTTTGATAAGTTTGATTTTGATTTGTACTCTCATTTCTAAAAGGATTTGAGCTGTTATTCTGCCTGTATTGCCCTGAATTTGCATTTTTATTATATTCTGGATTTCCCCTATAGTTGTCATATTTAGAATAATCATATTTAGAATTGTATGAGGTATTCTGCCTATTAGTATTATATGAATAACTGGTTGGTTATTGAAAGATGTTAGATTCGAAGTTCCTTCCTTGGTCAGAATGCAGTTCCAAAGGTACGCCGAACCTGCTCACCCAATTGAAGATAATCTGATCAACAACTGTTTTAGCTTCTTGATTTGGGATGGCAAATGCCTCAGGCCACTTGCTAAATGTTATCCATGACTAAAAGGATGTATCGGTTTCCGCTGTTGGTCTCCGGAAACGGACCTGCGACATCTACTGCTATTCTCTCGAAAGGTGTGTCCACATTGTACTGTTGCATTTTACTTTGAACCTTTCTACCTGGCCTCTTGGTAGCAGCACAAGTACCACATTTTCTGCACCACTTTTCGACATCCTCTCTTGCATGTAGCCAGTAGAACCGCTGTCGTATCTTTTCCAGCTTTTTATTAACTCCCAAATGACCTCCATATGCTCCATCATGCATCTCTCGAAAAACGTCATTAACCTTTGACCTAGGCACGATCAACTGCATCACATAAGATTTGCCATCTGCAGACTCCCATTTACGCCTAAGTACTCCTTCTTGCACATGAAGAGAGTCCCACTGTGCCCAATATGCTTTGAGAGCTGGACTTCTATCGGAGATATCACCTCATTCTGGTTTTCATTCGTGTTCCTTCCACGCAAGAATGGACTCTATATCCGAGCCTTCTTGTTGGGCAGTCCTCAGTTCTTCATTGCTCAAACCGTAACTGGGATCGGCTCTTATTCGTTGGATGGCAACCGTTTCCTTTTCTTCTTGACGCGTGCAATGCTTACAGTCCTGTTTACACGGTCGTCGAGACAATGCATCTGCGTTTGAGTGCAGATGTTGAATTTGGTAGTCGTATGTCTGCAGTCTCTGGATCCATCTTGCTACTTGACCTTCTGGATTTTTGAAGTTCAGAAGCCAATTAAGCGCACAATGATCTGTTCGAAGGAGGAGCTTCTGTCCATAGACGTACTTATGGAAGTACTTTGTTGCCAAAATCAAAGCTAGAAGTTCCCTTCTGGTCACGCAATAATTGCGCTCTGGCCTCGAGAGTACCTTGCTGTAGTAGGCGACGACTTTTTCTTCTCCGTCATGGACTTGCGACAATACAGCTCCAATTCCAGCATTACTGGCATCGGCGTCGATGATGAAAGGTTTGCCTGGAGTCGGATAGGTCAGCACAGGAGCATTACACAAGCGTAGCTTGAGTTCCTGAAAACTTTTCTCGCACTCACCTGCTCGCAATACAATTTAAACGGCTTCCCTTTTTCAGTAAGCTAATGTAAGCTTTAAGCGATTCCAGCAAAGTCTTTTACAAAGCGCCGATAATATGTGGCTAGACCAAGAAAGCTACGGAGTTGGTGTATATCCTGTGGTGCAGAGGCGGTGGAAGGGGTGTGCGGAGTGTGCCACCGCACACGGCCCCGTGCTTCGAGGGGCCCCGCGCGACTTACGTTCGGAAAAAGAAAACAAAAAATAGAATTTTAAATCTTTATTTAAATGTCTTTCTTAAATCACCGGTTCTTAAGAACTAAATTAATTAATAAACATAAATGTACTTTGAAGCTATTCTATTGTTTTGTGTGAAGAATCAAATATCATTCATTTTCTCATGACAAATGTAAGCAATTCTGTTTTTGCAGAATCCAATAACATATATTTTCTCATGACAAAATTAAATGTAAGCAATTCTGTTTTGGTATAATCAAATGATATACATTTTCTCATAGCGAGAATTAGCAGTTATTTATGTGGAGTCAACAAAAGTGAATTGTTCAGTTTAATAATATAGTTACATACATTTTGTTATGATTATTTAACAGAAATGTATGTTATTTGATCATACTGGACAATGAACTTATGTTCTCCAATTAACAATTTGAGGAGTCGGCGGAAGTGCCGACGTAACGCCTCCCCTCTTAATTGTTAATTGTTACTTTTATTGATTTATATTTATAAATTGTTAACAAAAATAGTATTATAAAAAGAACAATTGTTATAAAAAATACAATGAAATATATAAAATTGTACAAGGTATTCTGTTTTTTATGAAATTTTAGTTCTTTGTTAGCTTCCATGTTTTCTATTTCATTAATTACAATATCATCAAACGATAATGCACTAGTATTACCACTAAATTGATTATCATTAGTTTCTATTACAAAATTTTGTGTAAATTCTTCATTTTTTCCATAGTAAGTTTGATTCATTATTTTTATGTTACAGTTATGAAAATGTATCAAATAATTCCCATCTAGAGTTACAATTCTCTCATCACATGAACTTGATAGTTTTGTTTTATTTTGTTTTTTGAGAAACATTGAATTTGAATTAATTTCGATAGTTTCTGATTTCTTATTCCTTATTTTAAGACAATTATTTTGGTAAATACAAAGCTTAGACTCTTTTAGGTTTTTTTTTATTAAATTTCCATTAAAATCATAATGGATGTTATTTAAAGTTACAATTTCCTGGTGCTTAAAATTAAATTCTTCAAATCGTTTATTACTGATTGGTGTAACAATAGAACGTTTAACTTTATATATATCTTTGGGAATTTTTATTGCAAATACAATTTTTTCTTTTTTATATTCTGCAGTACCTAATCTAATGTTTTCTAATTTGTATAAATCTATATCATATTTTCTGATCTCATCGCTTGTTAAAATATTACTACTCATAAGATTCATCCTAGATGATGCAATATTGGTCTGTATATGTTCTATATTATCTCCTAGTATTTTTATTTTAATAAGTGTTTCTAGATAAATTAGCTCTTTGTAAATTTTTTCGTTATTTGTTTTTATATCATTAAATTTTTCTAGAATCTTGTCCCTATCTGCTTCTATTGTATCTTTAATTTTATTAAAGGTGTCGTTAAAATGGTTATTAATTTGTATATTTTTGTTCAAATTGGTAATTATGTTATGATTATTTTTATCAATGGTTTCTAAATGTTCTTCAATTTCTACTCTATCGTTATCATCCATTGAGCCGAAGAGCCATTTAAGTCCTGTCTCTACAATGTTTATTAATCCTCTCTTATATCTGTGTGGTAATAAGGTTTTTACTTTTGTTCTAAGTGAATTAAGTTCATGTAGTAAAAGGTCTCTGTTGTCTATTTTTCCTAACTGTTTTATATTTTTTTCAAATGTGTCTAATATGTTTGTTATTTGTTGGGGTTCCATTATATGTAATATTATGTTGTAATTATAAATAATTGGCACTTCTTCAATGCTAATTTCAGCAAATCCGTCATCGTTGTCGATTTTCTCAATTGTTAGAATCCCTTTCGATGTGTGTAGTTGTGACAGTATTGTCATTAGCGTAATTAGTACTATCCAGGTGATCTGAGAATTTCGTAGGTCGTTTAATATTTGAAGGATGAATGTTGTCTAATTTAAGTTTACTATATTACGGTTCATCTTTGTGTCGTAGAGCCTTGTAATTTTTAACATAACCTTCTTCTTTATTTTGTTCATAATCTTCCCTTTTTTCATTTCGTTTGTTAATAACTTTTTCTTTATGTTCTCTCAACAATTTTTCTATTAGATTTCTACTACATCTATAGGTTTTGCTTTTATAATACAATGAATAGATTTGTTATACCATTCTACGCACTTGAATAGTCTTTCCTGTATTGATAATTCAGATTTCTCAGTTTCCAAAACCCTAAGCTTTTCTGCTATGGAACTATGAAACCTTTCTATATCTCCGCTACCTGTTTGACTATTAGGCTTTGTGAAATGAGTCTCTACTCCTTCCTGTCTTAAAAATTCCTTAACGTTGACAGAATTGAATTCATTATCTAAAATAACTAAATTTGGTTTTCCTTTAATTGAAAAATACAATCGTAGTTTTCCAACAATTGTAACGCTATTTTTGTCTTCTAGATAAAGAGCAACTGCATGTTTTGAGAACTTGTCTATGAACGTTAAAAAATTATGTCTTTTATTTATATATATATCCAAATGAATTGTCTGATTTGTGCCGTTTGGAGTTTCAGTCAAATGAAATTTCGGTTTTATTGGATTTCTGTCATACTTTGCTTTTAGACAAGTATCACAGTTATTAATGTACTTTTGGATATATAATTTCAAATTTTTAAAATATATAAGTTTTTTCAAACCTTCATAATTTTCATTTATTCCTGCATGTCCTGTTTCATTCATATGGTATTTTGCGATATATATGTATGTTTCATCTTCATTTGTCATATCTTTTGCATGATGTGTGCATTTATAAAATTTCAAACTTGTGTTGAATAATTCTATCAATTTTTGTTGTACTTTGTTATACTCGTGGTCTGAAAACTCAGAAAAAATGCCTATCTTCCCTGGTTTTAAAAATCTACGAAATATATCAGTCATATAGTTATTCTCAATGTTATCTGCACTAATATAAATCTTGCGTTTGTTTCCGATTACTTCGATTTCTTTTGTTTTAGTATGAGTTAAGATAATTTGTGTAAAAAACCTGTTAACAACTGTTTCGAAAGTGATCGTTTTGTTCTTCCTCTTGTGAATGTATTGTTGCGTCTGTACTCATGTTATCGTCTTGTTCTTCTAAATCTATAGCATTTATTTCTCCCGTATCTGCATTTATCTAGACAGAAAATCTGCTCCTTTATTCTCTGTTCCTTTAATATAATTAATGTTTATATCATATTCCCCAAGTTTAAGTAACCAGCGTTGTAATCTATGATTAATACCTTTACCTTTGTGTTTGCTCTGAAGCCATTTAAGGGGTTGATGATCAGTAAGGAGATCAAAAGTCCTACCATATAAATAAGGGCGAAAGTAATTAACTGCCCAAACGATGCCAAGGAGTTCTTTTTCAGTTGTCGAAAATTTCTTTTCATGGTCGTTTAGAGTTCTGCTAGCAAAACTTAACGGATGGTCATCTTGGGTAAGAACTGCACCCAAGGCGAAGTCACTAGCATCTGTTATTAGTTTAAATTTCTTATTGAAATCTGGGTATTTTAGAATCGGTGCTTCAACAAGCAATCTTTTGAGTTTTTCAAACGCATCTATGTATTGAGGGTCATTTTTATTAATTTTAGAATTTTTTTTCAAGTATTTTGTCATTCCGTAAGCTACTTTTGAATAATCCCTCACAAATTTACGATAATAACCAGTCATTCCTAGGAATGACTTTATTTGTTTTTCGGTTTCAGGTAATTTAAGCTTCTGAATATTTTCAATTTTTCTCATATTAGGCTTAACACCTTTTGTGGTCAGAACGTGACCAAGATATTCAGTGGTTCTACTAAAGAAATTACACTTATCTACCTGAATCTTAAGATTATGGTCTCTATGTTTGTTTAACACTTTTTGTATATTTGTAGTGTGTTCTTCCAAAGTTGTGCTGAATATAAGAATACCGTCTAGGTAAACGACACATATTCGATTTATATGTTCTCTTAGAACTGAATTAATTAATCGCTGGAATGTCGAGGGGGCATTTTTAAGCCCGAACGTCATTCTCACAAATTCATAATGCCCCAGAGGCGTCGAGAATGCTGTTTTTTTTCTATCATTCTCTTTAACAAACACTTGGTGGAAACCTTTGGCTAGGTCAAGTGTTGTAAAATATTGTGAGCGTCCCAATTTCTCTAATATATTATCTATATATTGAGTGTTCTGTAATCAATTACAATTCTCCACTTTTTTTCACCAGAGTTATCTATTTTTTTTGGAACAATCCATAACGGCGAGTTATATGGTGAATTACTTTCCCTAATAATGCCCTGTGCCAACATTTCTTTCATTTGTTTAGTTATTTCTACCTATATATTTTGGAATATATTGGTTTTTCTATTGTGGTTATAATTTCATGCTGAACTTCATGAGTGTGAGTAAGCTTTTGTCCTTCTTGGAAAAACAAATATTTATTTTTATTAACTAATTTTCTAAGTTCCCGTTTTTCTTCTGGATTCATATCCTCACGTTCTAACTTTTCTAATGTATACTGGTCAAAAAGTGATTCTTCTAATGAATATATTTCCTCATATTTAAAAGGACACGAATTAATAAATTTAGTTTTTACATTATTTATTTCTAAGTACTCCTCATCTAAATTAATAATTGCTTGTAAAGGCTTGAGAATATTTTGACCTATAAGTCCGTCGAATTGTTTATTATAGAAAGTAGTCAATTTCCAAGCCATGGAATTATTTTCGTTAAACTCGATTGGTAATGGCGTTATAATTTTTTTGTCTATTTAAGTTCGTCCGGTAAGTGTACTAAAAGAAACAGCGTCTTGAAGTTTTATTCGTTTATATTGAGGTAGTCTGTCTGAGTCCAAAAGTGTGGTCGTTGACCCTGTGTCAATAAGGTATTTATTTTTTTCTTTTCCGATTGTCAGTTCAACTATCGGTAAGTTAGATGTTGGGCTTGTAAGTGAAAATTTGCTTCATCGGAATCTGTATTTTCGATGTGGTCTACTTGCATTGGATCGGTGGAATTGTTTCTTATCTGTAAAGAATTTCTACTGTTGTAGTTGTTATGTGCTGTATTTTGTTTAGATTGTCTAGAATAATTCGAGTTATTATTTTGATAAGTTTGATTTTGATTTGTACTCTCATTTCTAAAAGGATTTGAGCTGTTATTCTGCCTGTATTGCCCTGAATTTGCATTTTTATTATATTCTGGATTTCCCCTATAGTTGTCATATTTAGAATAATCATATTTAGAATTGTATGAGGTATTCTGCCTATTAGTATTATATGAATAACTGGTTGGTTTATCATAATGTCTAAGTATACCTGTTTCTTCTAGGGCATAATATGCATCTCTAAGATTTCGTATATCTCTGCTAAAAATAATACTTGCTAAAGGAGAATGGGCAAAAATGTATGGGAGCTGGTCTACCCCCTCAACAGCAATGTGTTGTATGTCGTTGAAAAGGTAGTTTTACTTACTTCATTTCATTGTATGACCATAAAGCTCTTAACTGTGGGGTTCGTGAGATATTCGGAATCAAAGCACCGAAAAAGACAATAATGCATTTCTTCATTGGTAGTGTGTCCTCATACCTACATTAATCTGTGATACATCGTTGAAAAGATAATTTTGTGTACTTTATTTTTGTATATAGCCGTGAAGACGTAGATCATAGGGTGAAAGAGATATGTGGGCATACAAATCGGCAAATATAACAACAATGCAATTCTTGATTTGGTACTGGTCTACCGACTCAACAGTAATGAGTCATACGTCGTTGTAAAGGTTATGGTATTTGCTTCATTTCATAATATGGCAGTTAAGCTCTAAACCATGGGGTTCGTAAGATATTCGGCTCTTAAGCACAAAAAACAGCAATAATGCAATTCTGCATTGGTAACTTATCGACCAAGTCAACAACTATGAGTCATGTGTCGTTGAAAAGGCTGTTGCGTGTACTTCTTTATATTATATGACCGTTAAAGTGTAAATAATGGGATTCGAGAGTTATGTGCCAAAAACGCTGAAAAGTGCAGTAATGCAATCCCGCACTGGTAGCTGGTCTTTCAACTTAACAGAAATCTCTCTTATATCTTTAAAAAACGCTATTGCATGTACTTCATTTTGCAATATGCCGTTAAGCTGTAGACCGTTTGTCTAGCGTTTATTGCGTGGATTTTCATAGCAATGCTTACTCTGAAGTTAGTGCGGTTTAAGTTGGAGTCAGTGTTTAGACCCTAGGGCCTCTCATTTTGCGAATCTCCTACGGAACTTCAATTTGTAAAGTATTTTTTGAACCCTACTACCTAATCAATAAAAGCCACATAACAAAATTAAGTACACCTAATTTTCATTTACCATGGACATATTATTGTTGAGTTTGTTGAACAGTTACCAATGCAGAATTTTATTTTTGCGTTTTTTTGTGCTTAAAAGCCGAATATCTTACGAACCCCATGGTTTAGAGCTTAACTGCCATATAATGAAATGAAGCAGATGCCATAAGCTTTTCAACGACGTATGACTCATCACTGTTGAGTTGGTAGACCAGTAGCCAATGAAGATGTGCATTTTTGTTATATTTGCCTATTTTGATGGCCAAATACCTCTTGAACCCCACGGTCTACAGCTAAACGGCATATTGCAAAATGAAGTACATGCAATAGCGTTTTCAAAGATATAAGAGAGATTTCTGTTGAGTTGAAAGACCAGCTACCAGTGCGGAATTGCATTACTGCACTATTCAGCGTTTTTGGCACATATCTCTCGAATCCCATTATTTACACTTTAACGGTCATATAATATAAAGAAGTACACGCAACAGCCTTTTCAACGACACATGACTCATAGTTGTTGACTTGGTTGATAAGTTACCAATGCAGAATTGCATTATTGCTGTTTTTTGTGCTTAAGAGCAGAACATCTTACGAACCCCATGGATAAGAGCTTAACTGCCATATAATGAAATGAAGCAAATGCCATAACCTTTACAACGACGTATGACTCATTACTGTTGAGTCGGTATTCCAGTACCAAATGAAGAATTGCATTGTTGTTATATTTGCCGATTTGTATGCCCACATATCTCTTTCACCCTATGATCTACGTCTTCACGGCTATATACAAAAATAAAGTACACAAAATTTTCTTTTCAACGATGTATCACAGATTAATGTAGGTATGAGGACACACTACCAATGAAGAAATGCATTTATTGTCTTTTTCGGTGCTTTGATTCCGAATATCTCATGAACCCCATAGTTTAGAGCTTAATGGTCGTACAATGAAATGAAGTCAGTAAAGTTACCTTTTCAACGACAAACAACACATTACTGTTGAGAAGGTAGACCACTTTGCCCATTCTCCTTTGGGTTAATAACGTTCAAAAATATTTTTAATATAATTGATTCATTCGAATCAGGAGAAAATTCACTTGGTTTTGTATTATCGAATTCAAATTTTGTATTTAATTTGTCTAATATATCTTTTAAGTTATTATAATATGAACTTACAGTAGTGAATTTGCAAGTTATTGCCCGGTGATGCAGTTTATGAATCGTTTCTCGTATTCCAAAGTTTTTTTTAGTTCTTCCTTTATCCTTTCCCATGTTGGATTAGGTGTAATGGTCTTACACAGTTGAGAGCAGCTCCCTGGATTTTATTCCTAATGTATCTCTGGTACACAAATTCTTTTAATGGTGGATTATCGTTAAAAAGGGGAAGTATAAGTTCCGCTTCCCGAATAAATGACGAAAGATCATATCTGCCATCGCCATTGAATTTTCTGATTCTTCCTGCTTCTTTTATAAGTTTGTTCACTGGAATACCTTCTTGAATCATGACTTTATAGCACTAATCAGAAGTTATGTATATATAGGTTGGTTGATTGTCTTTAGACAAAAAGATTGAGTGTTTTAAATTCACTTTTGAAAAATATTTTTATTTGTATTGTCTTTGGACAATATGAGTCACTATCTTTAATTCACTTCTATGGAGAAATTATTATTTTATTGTCTTTGGACAAATAAAGAGCTCACTTGATAATTATTTTTCTTTTTCAAAAATTATTAATTGTATCTACTGTCTTTGGACAATGATATATATTTTTATATTCACTTCTATGGAAGGAGGATCGATTTTATCATCTATAGAAAATAAAATAACCGACTGCGCCACTTACGTTTTTCGTTCGGAAAAAGAAAACAAAAAATAGAATTTTAAATCTTTATTTAAATGTCCTTCTTTATTCACCGGTTCTTAAGAACTAAATTAATTAATAAACATAAATGTACTTTGAAGCTATTCTATTGTTTTGTGTGAAGAATCAAATATCATTCATTTTCTCATGACAAAATTAAATGTAAGCAATTCTGTTTTTGCAGGACCGAATAACATATATTTTCTCATGACAAAATTAAATGTAAGCAATTCTGTTTTGGTAAAATCAAATGATATACATTTTCTCATAGCGAGAATTAGCAGTTATTTATGTGGAGTCAACAAAAGTGAATTGTTCAGTTTAATAATATAGTTACATACATTTTGTTATGATTATTTAACAGAAATGTATGTTACTTGATCATACTGGACAATGAACTTATGTTCTCCAATTAACAATTTGAGGAGTCGGCAGAAGTGCCACATTAAAATGATTCCGCGCCTTGAAATAAAAAAATCCACCAAAACATTTTTCAAAATAAGTATTATAACAATTATAATGATAGTTAAAAGTTCCAAGTACGTGTGCAAAAATCATTGCCAACTTAAGCGTCCTGCTTTGATCAAAACCGTGATGCAAACATTGCGCGTTGCACTTAGGTAACATCATGTTTTTTGCCAAAACTATTAGACTGATTTGGATCGAATTTTAGAAATTCATATTGTAATACTTTAGACTATTTGATTCCAAATTTTTAGCAGAATTGGACAATTTTGTACATGTTTTTTGAGTGCTTCAAAATTACTAAGTTTTTCAGATTTTTTTTAAATGTATGGTTAGATAGCAACACAATGTGGCCTTGATAGCAAACAAATTTTACAACAACAAAATATCAGACAAAATTATCTACAGACTACTCTAACATGCCCCAGCAACATTATCAAAATGCAGAACTACATCGCGATTTGCGATTTTGTTGTTCGAATTTGACTGGCCTATAAACTTTTAAATTATAATAAGTTGACGAATGAAAACTATTCTGAACTGTTTTCCAACTCATAAATGTTTTGTTGTTCCTACTGTTTTTAAATAGTGAGTCGTTTTGTGATTTACTCAAAGCTTTTGTAACTTTAATAGCATTTGCAAAAAGAAAACATTTTTTTTTGTCAGAAACCTACTTATTCAGCCTTATCGGGAATGAAATCTCCCCCGGATTTTTTCCCCCGTTTTAGACTCTCCAATCATAAACAATGTTCGAAAAATGGGAAAAAACTCCAATGAAAAAAGTAGATATCGTAAATCTATTTTCCAGGGGAAAATTAATGATGTTTCCCTGGAAAAAACTCACCTCAATTTAGTTGGAGAATTTTAAAAATAGAGGAATATTACTAACTATTTTTGAAGATTTTATAATTTTTTACTTGCTCTAAAGGACAAGTTGGGAACATTACGTTTACTGAGACGTTCGTCGGTATTGGTATTTGTGGCTGTACTTCAACTCTACAATAAGCTAGAGTTAAGTTTACCCGTAAACGGGTTGGAGGAGAAATTGGTTTTGTTTTAGCCGATCTACATTTCGTTTTTGCCGCTATACTCTTTTAACACATTTTGGAACAAATAACACTTTTAACTCTTTCGGGTTATTCGCCCTCATAAAGTAACACGGTTTTTCACAGAGAGAGAACGAATATATTACAACAACAAAAATAGACAAAAAAAGTTTTACAACAACAAAATATCAGACAAAATTATCTACAGACTACTCTAACATGCCCCAGCAACATTATCAAAATGCAGAACTACATCGCGATTTGCGATTTTGTTGTTCGAATTTGACTGGCCTATAAACTTTTAAATTATAATAAGTTGACGAATGAAAACTATTCTGAACTGTTTTCCAACTCATAAATGTTTTGTTGTTCCTACTGTTTTTAAATAGTGAGTCGTTTTGTGATTTACTCAAAGCTTTTGTAACTTTAATAGCATTTGCAAAAAGAAAACATTTTTTTTTGTCAGAAACCTACTTATTCAGCCTTATCGGGAATGAAATCTCCCCCGGATTTTTTCCCCCGTTTTAGACTCTCCAATCATAAACAATGTTCGAAAAATGGGAAAAAACTCCAATGAAAAAAGTAGATATCGTAAATCTATTTTCCAGGGGAAAATTAATGATGTTTCCCTGGAAAAAACTCACCTCAATTTAGTTGGAGAATTTTAAAAATAGAGGAATATTACTAACTATTTTTGAAGATTTTATAATTTTTTACTTGCTCTAAAGGACAAGTTGGGAACATTACGTTTACTGAGACGTTCGTCGGTATTGGTATTTGTGGCTGTACTTCAACTCTACAATAAGCTAGAGTTAAGTTTACCCGTAAACGGGTTGGAGGAGAAATTGGTTTTGTTTTAGCCGATCTACATTTCGTTTTTGCCGCTATACTCTTTTAACACATTTTGGAACAAATAACACTTTTAACTCTTTCGGGTTATTCGCCCTCATAAAGTAACACGGTTTTTCACAGAGAGAGAACGAATATATTACAACAACAAAAATAGACAAAAAAAGTTTTTTTTAAACTTTGGACTATTTTTACGCGTTTCCATTACACGAAAATTGAATTTATGATGCAAAATAGGTCTTTATCACCACAAATAGTTCAAATATTTAATTTTATTTCAGAAAATAGTTTACAAACTTTGACAGATAAATAATTTCAGAATATAAATTCTCTCAGAGTATTTCGAAACTGATTCGAAGTAATTTCCGGGGGAGATAAACGATAGGAGAATTTGACTCCTGGGAAAAATGAAAATCCGGGGGAGAACAATCTCTCCCGGAATTGCCGATAAGGCTCATTATTTACTTTCAGTAAGTATTCAGAAAGTGAGAAAAAACAGAAGTATATAAGTATTATGCGCTTTTAAATTTTAGGAAAAGAATAATAAAGAACCTAGTTAAATTCGTTTGCGAAGAAAGAAATTTGTGTATATTCGAACACGTTCAGTTGTTAATTCTCAGTTTTGTTTGAATTTTTGTCATTCCGTCGTTGTGAGCGGTGAAACTGAAATATTTTTTGTCTGAAATTCGTCTTTATATACAACTAGTTATATTCTTTAGACGACGATTTCACGGCGTTATAACGGACAATCAAATAATTTAAATTTTATGAAAACCAAAAGCGGTCGTTAAAAGCGACTCGTCGTTATAAGCCACGTCGTTATACAGTGTGTTTTTTTTAGGTTTAGAAGTTTAAGCTGGGAACAATGTTTTAACTGGGGGCCATTTTGTCAGCTGTCAAGTGATTTATTTTAAGTTTGGTCTTTGGTTCGGCATTTGAACATCAATAGACTGACGCCTGAACAACGCTTCCGAATTATGCAAATGTATTATGAAAATCATGGTTCTGTTCGAAAAACGTATCGCGCACTACGTCCATTTTACAGTCAACATAATCGTCCATCAGAACAATTAATTCGATTAACTATGGAACGTTTTCGGATCACGTTTACTCAAAAGGATAATATGCATCCACAGAGACTTCGTACAGTGCGTACAGAAGAAGTCATTGCTGATATAGAGCGTAGCGTAGAGGAAGACCCGAATCAGCTGACCAGAACGTTACAGTCAATAGTTACCGCTATATAGCCATTATTACTGACTTTTTCGTTCATCAATTGACCATGATGTGCAAGAGATGTGGTTTCAACAAGACGGAAACATTTGGTAACCGCATAGTTTCACGTTACGGACCCGTGAATTGGCCTCCAAGATCGTGCGATTTAACGCCACTCGACTATTTTCTGTGGGGATGTGTGAAGTCGCTAGTCTACGCCGATAAGCCTGAAACGATTGACCACTTGGAAGACAACATTCGCCGCGTTATTGCCGATTTACGGCCACCAATGTTGGAAAAAGTCATCGAAAATTGGACCTCCAAATTAGACTACGTGCGAGCCAGCCGTGGCGGTCATATGCCAGAAATCATTTTTAAATTATTATAATTCCGGAAGATTATCTTTCGAATAAAGTAAATTTCATGTCAATTTAAAAAAATCATCTTTGTTTATTCCATTTCAAAGTTCAACACCTCTAAAACAAAAACACCCTTAAGGTGGCGTCGACTGTACCTACACGCAAATTAGAGAGTACTTAAAAATTTTGAAATTAAATATTGTCTTAAGTTTGTTATAACAATTTTGAACTTAAATTATAATATTGACTTCGGAAGATTTGATGACAGGTGTGTAATATACTTTTTTCTAATGATGCAGCCTAAAATCATTTTCGTAGGGGCCCCGCAAATTTACTCTCGCACACGCCTCATTTTGGTCTAGCGCCGCCTCTGCTGTGGTGTTATCTGGATTTAATTTTAAGTGCACTTCTCGAAGCCTTTGGAATACAGCCTTAAGGTTTTCACAATGTTCGTCAAAAGTTTTTCTATAAACGAGGACATCGTCCAAATATACAAGGCATGATTTCCAAGTAAGTCCTTGAAGAACACACTCCATCAGACGTTCAAATGTTGCCGGAGCGTTGCATAGTCCGAATGGCATAACTTTAAACTGCCACAGACCATTTCCTGTGTAGAAGGCTGTCTTCTTTCGATCTTCTGGATGGATTTCTACATGCCAGTAGCCACTCTTTAAGTCCAACCATTGTGCTCCTAACATTGCATCAAAAGTATCGATGATTCTGGGCAGAGGGTAGCTGTCTTTCTTTGTCACATCGTTCAGCCTACGGTAGTCCACACAAAATCGTGTGCTTCCATCTTTCTTTTTGACAAGAACCACTGGTGACGCCCAAGGGCTTTTGGAATTTTCAATTAACCCATCTTTCTTCATTGTCGATATCATTTCTTCAACTTCGGCTTGTTTGGCTAATGGGAGACGCCTTGCTGGTTGTCGAATCGGTCTCGCATCACCTGTGTCGATTCGATGCTGTACCAGTTATGTTTGACCATACTGCCCACTTGGTGAAGAAAATATATCAGCGTACTCCTGAAGAAGGCTTCCAGCAACACTTAGCTGATGTTGACTTAGATTGGATGGTTTGAGAATTTCGGCTTTCATGGAGCTGAATTTCCCGGGGTCCATAGGTTCTTCTGCGTTCATTTCTGTGATTTTAGTTATTGCGGTCACAGATTCACATTTTCCAATTATTTCTCCTTTCTTAAGCTTGACCTCGAACGGTTTGATTTTCAGAATCCGTACGGGTACCATGTTGTTCTTCAAATCGTACAAGCAGATTCTTTTGTTCATTTCGCTGTTCTTCTAATCGTACAAGTAGATTCTTTTGTTCATTCTTCTGCTCAATTCGTTGTTCCTCTAGAAGATTCTTTTTCTCCTTTCGTTGGTCTTCAAACTGGGCGAGCAGCTGAGCCATCATACTAGAAATGTCTAAGTTTGTACTTACTTGCTCTTCCGGCATTTCAATTTCAAATTTAAAAAATGTGTCTGGATTTTCATAGTGTTGCCTTAAATCTTCCTGCAAACGGATAACGAGGTCATTTTTCGTTCCAGCAGTAGGAAGACCTCGTCTATTTAATTCTGCTTTAAGTTCAACACAATTCAATGCATTTTGTTCTTATATTTTTGTGTGTCACTTTTCACAAACACCTTTCTTATTTGTTCACTAATCCACACACTTCATGAATTTTTCACCATCCACTACCCAGCTCTATCTGCCCCTCCCATTGTGATCTACAGACATTCAAAACCAATGTACATCGGTTTCTCCTTTCAAATCCCCTCCAACCTACCTAATCGCTCGTGCTGTGTTTTTCACTTTAAGGGTATTCACAACCCCTTTAGCGCGCGCTAAATATATAAAAAAAAAAAAAAAAAAAAAATATCTGAATTCACAGATTAAATAAGTAGAGCCTGGGCACCAACCGTGGATTTAGTTATTTATTTCATTCAAAAATGGTGCGCAAACTTGTACTAATAGATAATGTCGTTGTCTGCATAACTGGGCATATTCACCAAAAGATTGTGAGCTGTGTGACATCATAGAAATACCCAGAAATACCATGATGGCGAATTGGGTATATCAAATGAGCATACTTTTTTCTGTCTATCTTGGGGAGAAGGGACGTTTTATTGGGAAAGTTTTCCGACAACCTTTCGAAGAGAACGCTCGTAACTTAGGAGTGGTCGAGACCACTCATAACTTTTGCGAGCGCTCGTAAATGTCCATTAATATTGCTTGGTGAATAGGTTTATGAGGCTATTAAGTTATGATTGCTCGGTGAATACCAACCTAAATCTCAGTTTAGTGTCTGGTGGAAACGTAGTATAAGGCTCGTTTCACACACATTCGGTTTCATTCGGTTCGGTATCTATTCGGTTTGTATTCGGCTGTGCCTGATATGCGTGAAACGATAAAACGCCAAAAACGGTGCTCTACGATTTCTGTTAGGTCTTTATTTTTGCCGTTTTATAGTTTCACACATTTTTTTTTTCAAATGTTTGAGTTGAAACATTAATATTTCAAAAACTATTTATTAAAAGAACTTTATTTAAAAAGGAAATGAAAGAAGGGAGTTCTGGCCTTTCATGAAAATATAACAGGGCATTTTACATGTTACCGTTGTTTTTTAATAATTTGTTTTCTGTTCTAAGTCAATTTTTTAGAAAATTTCACCTCCCACCTTACAGACTTGCATTTCTTTTATCAGCCTTAATACACCTTTCGGCTCATATAGTTTTTTTTTGGTTCACTTTCGCACCCCAAAATTTGCTGTAGGCTCTTAGACTAATAACTATGATAAAATATAGTTACAATATTTATATCTTTTTCTAAGCAACTTTGGTAGCGATTTTAAAAGATACGAAAATTGTTCACTTGGCATGTAAATATGTAATTTCGTAAACATTTTCGAGACTTTTTAATTAACCACCAAAGTTGCATAAAAAATAGTTATAAATATTAAAACTACATTTTATGATAGGTTAGGGTTCCAATCACGTCTACAAAAATCAGTGTCAACTAAAGTGTCATACTTTGACCACAGCAATGATGCAAACATTGCTTGTTGCACTTAGTTAACATGATTTTTCTTGCCAAAACTATTTGACCGATTTAGATCAAATTTTCGAATGTCGTCTTATAATACTCTAGACTATTTGATTCCAAATTTTTAGCGGAATTGGACAATTTTTGACGAATTTTTGAGTGCTTCAAAATAACTTCGTTTTTCAGATTTTTTTTTTTTTACTCATGGTTAGATAGCAACTCAAATATAACATACATGAATTTTAAACTAATGTGGTCTGGTAGAAAATTTTACAACAAACAAGAATATAGTGGATGGTTTTTTCGTATGTTGCATATTTCCAAAGTTATAAAGGAAAATGTCCGAAAAAATGGGGTGATTTTTGCGTTCTTTTCACTGTGCATTTTTCCTGCAGCGAGCACAGGTTTTTCGAAGTTTCAAACTTAGCTACAAACTACGGTAACATGCCCCAACAACATATCGAAAATGCAGAACTACATCGCGCTTTGCGAATTTAGCCCTTTTTTTGTAATTATTAACTGGTCTAATAGTTGGGCCCTAGGGGTTTGGATTTTTGTATGAAAATTGATTACACAAATACCATAAGTCCTCGACTCACGGAGATAAAATGTTGCGGACTTCATTAAGAGCATTAATAAGTTTTTTCGGAAAACCAATAAGTTAATCCTTAAAAAACCTCCAAAACATCTAACTTTAAATTATATATATTTTTTTTATTTTTCTCTGTAATGAATTATAATATTTTTCTTTCATAAAATACATTCAATGGTATGGTTTTTCTTTGAATAAATGATTTGTTTCTTAAACAATAATAAAAATTAAGACTATTGTTATGTTTATTACGATAATACATATACATATAATGCATTATTCAGTTGTTTCAACATAAACTTACGTACACTATGGCTAAAATTATTTAACGAAACAAAATAAAATAAAAATAATTATTTTACTTTCTTTTAACAACAAAATTTGTATAGCAAATAAAAAATAATAAAACATAAATCATAAAATTTAACTTGCAGTCTAGTTTGTTTGGGTTTTGATTTGATTGTTAAAATAAGTTAATTGCAAGAAATTATTAAACAAAAAAAAAGAAGAGCATACAAAAAAAAAAAAAAACAAACATAAATTTTGTTGTTTGCAATTTTGTTTAAACATCTGTTAGGTACTTGTGTCAAATTTAAATATTATTTATTTAATATTTAAGACTACGATTGATATAATAGAATACATTTTTCTTATTTTTTTTTAATTAAAAAGCAAACCAATGCTAGTTTAGTGTTTACATTCGATATTTGATGTTTTCGAATTTTCATTTTAATTGATATAATATATTCTTTAAAATAAAGATCAACACACATATTTTAAATGTATATTTATGTATAGGTATATGTACACCTTTATGTACAGTACACAGAATAAAATCTTTTAACTTATTATTTAAATGAAACCTTTCTACTTATGACTTTTGTAGGTAAATAAAAATAAGATTAGACTAATAAAATAAGAAGAAAAGATAAACTGATCTGGGACACCACACTATCAACATTTGGGATCAACTTCAATTTACACGATAGGCACTTCGGTTTAAAAATAACGTTTTTTTTTTTTACTTTACTCTCTAAATAACATAGAGTTAAATTCAGTCAATCTGTGATTTTTTTTTTAAATACTTTGATGAAAGTGCGGCGGTCTGAGGATTCGTCGGCAGTGTGTACGCATGCAAACCGCATTTGAACAGACTATCCAATTCATTTAATTGTGATGTGTGTTTCATATTTTTTTAAACTTAAAATTAATAAATTTTCTAAAATGCTTATACAATTATACATACTAAAAATTGTTAATTCTAAAATGTATGTGTTTGCGTGTTTGAAGGTAGAATTGCGTGGAAAAGGCTTATTTTCTACAGATTAACCATAAAAGTGGAAAAATATTGTGATTTTATAGATGATATCTATTACTACTGTGATCATTTTTTTTTGTAGTGATTTTGATTTGGCGCATTTAGGGATCATCAGAACCCTCTGTGAAGCTACGAACATTAAAATTTGGATTTATTTTGACATTTTCTAAAATTTATCGACACGATGGTTTTTTGTAGCCCTTATAAATAATATACAGATAAACAATTGTTTATATTGTATTGTTTTAACTTCTTACTGAGGAGACAAATATTTTTGTTTTCAAGTAACTAGAACGTGAGGTGCGTTAGGTGTTTTGAGACTGGCAATGAAAATGCTATATAAAACTCTTTTTTTTATAAAACATATGAATACTATGTTAAGCATAAGCATATTTATTATCTAAAGGTATGAACATAATTCAGATATGAATTAACTTGTAAATTAAAGAATTGATAAGATATGAAGTTATGCTACTGTCGACGTTAAACTTCGTGTAATAGAATACAAGTCTGGAATCAAAAGATCAGTACGTATGAATCTATTAAGAAGAAAAATGATTTTGTCTATGAATTGTATAAATACATAAATTCATTCGAAAGAGCTTGTTTAAATTATTGAGTTATCAGAGACTCTAAAATATCTCATCAGTTTAATTTATTCGTATTATTTTGGGTTTCACAACACGCGCTAACAAGACGCAAGATTAGATGAGATTGTAAGTAAATAGGCCGTAGTTCTCCACCAATATATTTGTTTAAATAAAGAAAAAGGAAATAACTTATAATTGAAAATTCTATAGATTCGGTATGCTGGTAATTTGTTTGATTTTAAAAATAGTTTTTTTGCCTTTGGTCAATAAATTTTAGATACCCCATTTTTCAAATATTATAATATATCGCTCACCAAGGGGCCAGTTATAAGTATCATTGAAGGTGCTTATTGAGAATTTTAATTTTGCGACTTTTAAAATTCAACCACCAGAATACAAACTTTGTTTGTCTAAAATGTACTAAGAGTCGGCGTAATATTTTGATTGTGAATGATAGAAAAAATTCACTGTTATTTTAAGACAGATCTGCACTGATAATATGCAATGATGATAGTCTTGCGTTGCGTGGTTGGGGCATTTGTATACAATACTGCATTTAAAATGCAGTGCAATTAAATCGCAGTGTATGAACTTCAAAATTATATTTAACAAAAGAGCTGAGCAGCCTGATATGGCATGCGGCCCAATATTCTTTCTATAAAGCCAAATAAGTGCAATAACTCAAAGTTTCACTCTTTGAGTGCGCCTAGCAGACTTTTGGAGCCGTGGAAAACGTATTGAATCCCAAATTCATGTCTAAGACACTCAGCTCTTTAAATAAACATAATTTTGATGTTGTTTCACTTTTTATATGGGCCTTTAGAAAGAAGGCATTTTCAATGCAGCAGCATTTATCTTTCTTAAAATAGCAGTAAGTTTTTTCTATAAATCGCGTCCAAATATATGTAAGTGTGTGCTCTCGGTCAAAAATTATAATTCAAGTATTAAAATTTATTTTGGCATCAGAATAATCAATTATTTTGCTTTTAAACATTTCAGCATTTTCAATGATTGCTATAGCAGGCATTTAAAAAGAAAAACATCACTATTCAAAAATGATTAGTAATGCACAAGTGCCATTTGCTCTAACGAACTATAAATATTTAAGTATCATTCAACTCTTAGTGGGACTTTCTTATGCTGCTAAGTGCTTCAAAACACTTTATGTCGAACATTCGTTTTAAAACTGAAGCAAAGCCATCTAGAAAATTTTTAAGGTCGAATTTAAAAAAATCAATTTCATTTCCATGAAACGGTGATTTTCGAGTGATGATTTAGTGAGCGATATAGAACTGATAGGGAAAGTGCTTCATAACCAATTTTGAAATGTAAGACATTTCCTTAATGTTCATTATTACCATTCGGTATTGTAAGTGATTTTTTTAAATGATCATCTTTCGTTTGGTTAGGAATTGTTTGCTGTTGTTTTGGGGAATGAGAAGATATTATTTTATTGTTGCTGGAATATTTGCATACATTTGATAGGCACTTGCATGTGAAATAACGCTGTTTTACAGTCCAGAATTTTTCGCCATAATCAAAGCTGAAAGTAATAAAATAAAAAAAATAACATTAAACAAAATATATTTCAGTAAAAGCACTACAATTAATAAACTAATTAAATTAAAAAAAAAAAGTTTGAACAAATACAATGGTTTACAATTTTTTGTTCATTTAAAGTTCATAAAAAAGTGTTTTATATACTAATTTTTGGTCGCTGACAACGAAAGCGACACTCCTTTTTTCCAAAGGGATTCTTTAGAGATATCATATTTTCAGTTTTTTTTGAACCTCTGACACATTACGAAATAAACTTTTCCAAGAAAAAAACTCTAGAATTCCACCACGGAGTGTGCAACAGTTTTAAAAATGCGGTTACCAAGTAGCGTCCTCAAATATTGTTTAAACTTTTGATGAAATTGAAAACAGAACGACGCACGTCGCGTAGATACACATTTCGCTCGAATATGCCACTGTCGTTCAACGACACTTGGGCGCAACCTTAAAATATTATGGGGCATTCCATTGTCACGTACTCGACTTTCGTACGTTATTTTACTATTTAAAATAAGTTTAAACCAACATAATACTTGAATTAAGATTATTCTCATACTTTTTTAGATCGTTTGAAATCCTTGCTTTGATGCGGCAAAGGATTTGTAATTAAAAATTCAATAACCTGGTAATTATACTACTACTAAGAATAGTTCAGAACTTCATTAATCATTGGTTTATTTTAGCTAAACTTTGAATATTTATAACCAAATAGCATATTTTACATAACAATGCAGAAATAAGGATTTTTAACAAAAAAAAAATTGGTTGAAAACAATGTACTTAATCTGAATTTTTGCATTATAATTGCCATAACGTGCCCGACATGTACGAAATAAGAACTGACAATGCATAGACATTTGTTGAAAACGTGGTCTTCTTGGTCCAAATCGTGGTCTTGTTGGTCCAAATCGTGTTTTTTAGTGTGTATAAAAAAAATGATTGGGGAGGGGCGAAAAATTTCATACTAAAAGGGTGGGTGAATATCCCGTCAACCTTATATTGGCTCTTTTAAATTCAAAACAATGACAAATTTTTAAATTTCAAAAAAACAAAGTATACACGATTATAATACGTCTATTGTTCATCTACAAATATTTAGGCCTATTCTGCCAGATCTGTTATTCTGCTATGAATTTTCTGTTATGAACCATAAAAGATGTTCACCATAAAAGATCTTTTATAATTGGTATTCGGGAGTTCGAACTTTTATGAAAGTCTGTTATGGAACTTCGAAAAGGAAATTTTTATAGGAACATACCTAAATCTGCTATCAAAAATCAGCTGGTCTGCTGTAGGTAAACAAACTGTTTCGTCACTGAAAGTAACCTTTGGATTGGTGGTCATTTTTTCTATGGATTCTGGAATTTTATTAATCAATTAATTAATAATTTAATTTTTGCAAATCGGGATCATCAAATTTACTATAACTACTTAATCTTTCTTGCATCAAAAGTGTTTTGTGCTTTCGTGTAAAAAAAATAATTTCGTGTTTTGTGGAAAAATAATTTGTGTACCTAAATAAATATGTATTCTTATTGTATTTCTCTCCTTGTATGAACATTTCATTGACAAAATAAAAGATAAATACCAATTTTTAGTCCATTAATTGAAATCTTTTATGATTAGTCACAAAAATTTGACTTTTGTTCTTTTATGATTCATAAAAGATTTCATAACGGATTGTGGCATGCTGAATACCAAAAACTCGATCCGTAAAAGATTTTCCGAACTTGTTATAGCAGATTTCTTAACAGATTCGATAACAGTTTGGCATGCCGAATACCAAAATTATATTTCATACAAGATTTTTTGACAGCTCAAACTTTTGTATAGAAATTCATAACAGAATAGCAGATTAACAGAATTAAAGATCTCGCCGAATAGGCCTGATTATATTACTAGACAAAATAATCACTTTTTCTTGGTTCAAATGCTTTTAATAAAACGCGTCACGGGGTCGACAATATGTTAATCACCTTTTTTTACATGTTATTAACACGATAAAATTAAATAAATAAATGTATTAAATAGCTCACTTCCTGGGCTGTTTAAGTTGTAAATTATAAAAAGCTACTAGCCTCAGTTTGGTAATACATAAAATTAAAATGTTGAATTGTCACGTGCCCGACATTTTGAAAATATGATTTAAAAAACGGTAAATTTATGCCTCTACTTGGCTTACTAGCAAAAAATAGGTATTGATATTTCAAAAAAGGAAGATAGAAGAAGAAAAAAGTACAAAAAAGTATTAATAATAAGATGAAACAAACCAAATTATTTTCAAATTAAGATCATGCTAATTTTTGAGGACGCTGGACTGTTTTCAAGTTAAATTTTTGTTTAATTTGACATGTTACTATTTAAGTGTTTTTTGAGATGTGACTACTCCTAGAAGTAAGGTCGGGGATAGTACTTTATATACAAAATATTTTCATTTGTTTCCCAAATAAAATATATAAACATACAAAGTTACCAGTTTTCATGGAATGCCCCTTAAATGTTTTTACTGTTTATATCGCTCATGAATAAGAAATTATTTATCTTCTCTGAACAAATTTGCGAAAAATGTTTACTTTCTCCAGAAATCGTTAGTTCGATGTGGTTTTATATCCTAAATTTATTTTGTATACCAAAATCGTTACGAAAACTGAAAATATTAATTTTGTACCTTCGAAATCTATCTGCATTTTGAGAAACTTTTTGCTATCTTTCTTGGATATATCAATTTTGCACAATAATAGGGTCAATAAAAGACTTACAACTTATTAAAGTTGGATTATTCGTTCTCAGTTAATGAGCGCACGAACGAATTTATATGTTGCAAACTGTGCAAAATTTGTTCACGAGAAAAATAGCAAACAAAAATTATTATATAGAGTTTTGTTACACACGGCTTTTCGTATGATAACACACTCGCAGTTAGACTGCATAGATTTCGATCCGTCATATTAATTATAAATGTTTTAATGAAACAATAACTACTTGAGTGAGCGACCACCATTGCATTTGGCTGGAATTATTTCAATTTCATGGCTGCCGCACCAATCAGTCTTGTGCTAGTCTTTATCTTCAATTTTTAATTTTATAAAATAGTAGACTTGAACCTAGACCAGCCACCTATGCACTACAGATTGCGCCACCAAGGTCACCTGATCATGCTCATCCAATGCAGGATTTTGTCTTTATAAATTGCATTTTGAGGATACTAACGTTTTTACAAGCTTAACTTAACGTTAAATTTGGAAAAAAATAGCTGGAGTTCTGTTTTCAAAATTTTGAGTTTGAACATTTATTTTCTATAAACTATTCATTAAAACGCTTCATTTAAAGAGAAAATTAGAGAATAAAAGTCTAGTTTAAAAGGGTTGCCATGTTTTCTTTTTTTAATTTCAGGACAATTTATTTATAAAACTGTTCTTCCCGCCTTACAGAAAAAACTCAACCCGATACTATTTTGATCTTTTTTTAATTTAGCCTACAGAGGTACATAAAACACCGTGTATATGCACATTTTGGTTATCTCATTTCCTTTATTACAAGACCCTCTCAACAATTCATCTATATATGTTAGAATTCGTTGTAACGATTTCTAGATTCTTATTTACCTCAATTATTTTTTTTTGTTATCACAGAATAATTATAGAAATTTTATCACATCCGTGAATTGATACGTTAATCTCGATTGACTATGTAAACATTTTGTTTTCCCGAATTTATTTGATAAGATTCTAAAATTTACAGTGAGATAATTTATTTATAGTAAATTGTTTTTCAATGTTAATTTATTCTCATTTTTACAATACAATTTGTTTTAAAATTAAAAGTTTAATTAAATTAAATAAAAAAAGTAAGTTTAAAACATTTACAAAATATTATTCACTTTAATTATTAAAAGACACTTGACTAAATTGACACGCAAACATATAATACAGTATTCATTCAAATTTCTATTTTTCAAGACTAAAATAAACTTTAACCCATGAAGAAGCCGGAAAATAACCGGAGAAATGTCGGGAAAAGCATGAATTAGTTGTTTTATTAATTGCATCATTTTTCACTGATCATTAAGCCCAATTATTCAAACAAATTACAGTGAAATATTTTTTGAGAACACACAAAAAATATTAAACATTAATTTATGTTGACCTGTTTACATATATATTAAATCACAGAACTTAGTAAAGATATTTTTTGGATTTAGTTCTATATTTTGGTTTCAAATTGTGTTTTTACCAAAAATAAAAACCAAAATTCACTTCCTTACTGTTGCACGAAAAAACTCTCATGAAAGAAACATTGAATATGAGACACAATGCACAGTGCGAAGGTGTAACAGTCGACTAGGCTAGAGTGTGTTTTGTCATGATTGTGCTGAAATTTTAGCAGTTTTTGAAAATAAAAGTTTAGTCGCAGCTTTGGAATTATATGATTTCCATACGGAATCGGAGTCGATATATTAAACTTCAAAATAGTTCAATATTATATATTTTAATTTTATCTTGTGTATTAGTATTTAGTTTTAAGAAGTTTAATGTTTGAATTAGTTTTACTTATAACTTTTAATTTGCTGACGATAAGGTGTAGCTTAAAACTTTTTTATAAAAAACAAAAACTCTTCTCATCAGTCCTTCATTTGGTTGGTTTTCATACCACTAATATTGGTTTATCATCGATTAAAAAGTCGGCGAATCGTCACCTATAGCGATTTTTCAATATAACAACGAATGAAGACAAACAATACAATATTTTTATAGTAAGTCGGATAAAACCACCATCGGCAATTGCGTCCAGATTTGACTGGTTTCCTTGTCGGTCGTTATAAGGGGCGTCAACTGTAATTTTTTTTTTACTTACCACAGTTCTTCACCAACAGGAATATTCCGGCAGGCGAATAGTGCTATCTTTGGGAAACGAAAATCTTGATGTTCGTAAAAAACCCTTACTGGAACCAAGTTCGCTTCGCACGAGTGATTGAAGAACCGGCTAACGTTTCCATAGTAGTTCGCATCAATGCAATGATCATGGCCAATATCGAAGAAATAACTGTCATCCGTCCTTCTGTCAGCTTCAAAGTCCGTAAGCATTTCTCCAGTATATTCAGATACAAATGAGCCTTTTGGAACGTTTATCAAAGCTCGAACACCCCATCCTTTTGACTGTTCATCACACTCGTTGACTTGAAGGGGAATCTTAATGCCATTTTGAACGATGCGATTTTTACAAACCAGCTAAAACCAAGATTTGTCAATTCAAAATGTAGACATTTATTGACTTTTTTGAAATTTAAAATGACGTCAATTTTTAGGTCGACTAAAAAAATATCGACATTATGAAATCTCGACTTAACAAAATGTTGACTGCGTTGGAAAAAGTCGAACAAAATATCGCCTTGTCGATATTTTTTCTCAACAAAATTGTACGAAATGCCGACTTTTATATGATCGACTTTCATAATCTCAACAAAAAATGTGATTGACGACGATGCGAAACTAGCCTTTAACTATCAGATCATTTTCGTTAATATAGGAACATTAGAGAGATTTTAACTGTCGACATTTTGATGACAGCCGACATTTGGATCAGATAATGGCTTATGGAATGATGTTTACAAGCGCGCGCGCTGAACAAAATATCGACTAATGAAATGTCGATTAACAAAATGTCGACTGTCAAAATCTCGACTGTTAAAATGTCGATTACAGTCGATATTTTGAAAGTCGAAATTTTTAAAATCGCATTTTAAAAAATCAAAATTTCAAATTTTAAAAAATCAAAATTTCAAAATTCTGATCAGTCGGTCTTTTAACCAGTCGACATTTTTTTCTGTCGAGATTTTGAAAATCGATCTTATGGAGTCGATGTTTTGAAAGTCGACATATCGTACCCAATCCGAAATTAATCAATGTTTTTCTTCTTTTCCCTTACCTTATTGCACCCACAAACATCATTGCACTCAAAAATCACAGGAGGATCCTCGTAGTTAAACTCAGAGTTAAGTCGACCTTCGGCCGTGTACCAGTTTTGTACTGATGCAGCTGTGCACTGACATTGATCCGAAATGCAACTATTCCGGACAAAATTAACTTTCCATTAAAAATAAAGAGAACAAAATTGTTCATATGAACTTTACCCATCTCGGCAGGAACATATTCTCATCTGTGAAACTCTTTGATCGATTTGTATGGGATTCTGTTGGATGATGTTCTTTGTGATGTACTTAAAGTCCGGTAACATTATATCATCTGATTCATCTGACGACGAAGATGATGTCGTCACCGCTAAACCCGCAATCATATTATATTCATTTCGTACAGCTTGAATGGGCCTTAATTCGCGACCATTCGATATATCACTCGAGACAATACGATTGCGAAGCCCTGTAGGGGCAAAAGATCGCATTTGCATATTGAAGCCGACCGTTCGTGCACACTGACTGTCTTCGCGTGGAATGCAATCATAAGGAAGTTCATCAGCTTTGTTTTTAATCATGAGATCAGCTCCGTTGGCAATAAGAGCCAGGCACAAGCGGGTAACTTGGTTTCGACAAGCAATGTGTCTAAAATTATTAATTCATTATCAAAAATATGTTCATAACAGGAAATCTGTTTAAATGTTCCTTACAATGGGGTATCACCATCTACATTTTGTATATTACAATCACTGCCAGCCTGCAGTAGAAGATTGATGGTATCGAGGCTTCCATTATATAAGGTAGCCCAGTGAAGCACCGTATTGTAATCATTGTCGCATATATCTGGTTCTGCTCCGTGGTTTAATAACAGGCTGCACGAAGTTAAAGTTTACAACAACTGGAAAGGGAATATAAATGTATTGTGGACTTACCTAACAATTTCGGTATGTCCCAATTCAGCAGCCCATACCATTGCTGTCCAACCACCATCATCTTGTGCGTTTATAAATTTTAAAAAACTAGTCACGCTCCTACTGACCTTGAAACTATCTACAAGAATTCGTGTTGCCTCTAGGTGTCCCAGTTTTGCCGCAATATGAAGACAAGTTTTACCTTCCGGGCCCTACAAGTTAAAATTTGGTTTGCTAAAGCTCTTGAAAAATGTCATCCATTATTATCATAACTCACTTTAGCCCCTAAATTTGCTCCGCATTGCGTAAATAAGCTAAGAATGTCGCATTTATCACTCATAACAGCACACATTGGAGCGGTTCGTAATTCACGATCTATCATGTTAACAAAATCTTGTGGAAATTCCTTACACAATAGTAAATAGGCCATTTGGAGTGTTCCAGAGTGAGCAACCAAATGTAGGCAGGTACCGTCCAAAAACTCACGCATGCAACTTGTAACATCATAACCAGAACCTGTATAAAAAAACTCAGCTCAGTCACGAACTATGAATGTAAGTTTTTATTTTTAAAACAATCAAAAATAATAATTTAAACAAAGAAATTAAATAAACCGTCAAAAAAATAACACTTGGGCCAGTTTTACTACTATTTGACCATCGATTCAAGATTTTAACCCACTGATTTCAGAAATTTAATAAAAACATCAAGAATTGTTAATCGCTTTTTTTTTGTGTTAGGTAAACAAGTATGTAATAGAGCATAATTCAAATTCTTCTCAATGGACAAAACTTCACAAAAACTGTATAGTGCAGTGCAAGAAGAAAAGACTTCTGTTTGTTTTGGAGATTTATATGTCAAAGGGTTTATAATTTGACTTTGTTAATTGTTAAATAATACAAAATAATTTATGGACAGATTTGCGTCATTAATAAGGATGTAGTAGACCGAACCCAGAAGGAATCATGACGTTTTCTAGAATGACAAATCTTCGAAAGAAACAAGAAAAATACGTCAATGGCCGTGTTTTTTGAGAGAGGGACTAGCAACTCAGCAAAATGTTTACACGCAAAACAATAACAAAACAAACTATTATATAGAATTTTGTTTGTGTTTTTCCGTATATGGCCTTTTTGAGAGAGTGACTAGCAACTCACCAAATTGTTTACACGCAAAACAATAACAAAACAAATTATTATAGAGAATTTTGTTTGTGTTTTTCCGTGTAAAACTTTTACTGAGTTGCTAGTAACTCCCTCAAAAAACACCGATAATGTCTCAATAATAAATGGTTTTCCGAGATTTTTATCTTTAAGAAATTTTGACTTTCGATATTAAACTTGTGATATTAAGTTAAAGTTCAATAATTTAAAACAATAACTTAAAACAATAACAAAAAAAAATATAATTACTCTTTGTTTTTCTAATTTTTATTCTATTTTAAGAATACGAGAATATTTATCTTTAATTAATTTTAAAATGGTATACATTTGTTTGCTTTTTGTTTACCTCTTCTCAGCTCATAAATACATAAATACATTTTAAAATAAATTAGACATCTTTTTACTACGAGGCGAGTAGCACAAGTATCTAACCTGACGTATATAGAAGGTTTAAGTTTTAAGTTTGCTGACAGCACTTGTTTATTGTTTTTTTTTTTTTGCAGCAGGAAAGAGTCTTGTTCATCATTCACAACCGTAAATGGTTTCCGAACAAACGAGGCCGTTCCAGGTGCCCTTAAGGCTAGGCGCATATTGAGACGCGTTCATGCGTCTGACGTGGCCGGACGAGTGTCGCACGACACGATTATAGAAAAGTGTCATTCCGTTCAACGCACATTGATTCGCGTGACTTGTGTCAAAATACATACCAATTGAAGTAAAAATCGTCTGACATATTAGCCGAGTTTTTTATACTCATTAATTACTCACTTTTTTATTTTAAACGCAAAATAGAAACAAATCAAGCTTCTCAGTGTTTCTTTTGTTTTGCTTATAAAATTAAAAAGTGAATATTTAATGAGTACGAAAAAAACTCAGCTATTGATAATTGAAAAATACTTTAATCAAAAAAAAAATAAACAGCCTATTATTAATTTTTGGACAAAAAAAAAAACCCCGGTCGCGCAAGGAAAACAGTGTTACGGTCACTGTGTCACGCAATTTTCGGAAAACGCGCGTCAGGTCATGTCCTGTCGCTCTATCTATGCATTGTTCTATTCATTTATATTGTTTACAAAAACTCGTGCTGTGCTGTGCCGCGACACTCGCGTCCACCGCGTCTCAATATGCGCCTTGGCTTAATTTTCATAAGGCGTTTTCAGGAGAGGGAGATTTCGGAGAGTTTCAGCAATCTCAGTTGCCTGAACAGGATTCCTCAGCAAAAAACTGAGGGATACAAATTTTGGATTCGCTAGCTTAGCTTTTGACGAAGCAAGAAAGAAAAATCAACCGCAAATACTATTCGAACTTGTTTTTTTTACTTGCATCATAGAGGGCAAGTTTTGAATTCGTGAAAAAAATCAAACTCAAAATAATAATTTTATCTTACATTACAACGAGAGAATGCAAACAAAGTGGGTTCCGCAATTCTGTCTGTCTGTACGTCTATCTATATGTATGTACATCTATCTGCAGCCTAAACCACTGCAGCGATTTTTAGGAGATTCCCTAGAGGGGAAATTTAAATTTTATTTTTAGCTTCAAAAATAACGGTACCTGCGATAAAACTCTTTTCAAATTTTGTATACAGGAGGCCTTTACCATCCTAACAATGTTTCATGTACGAATTTTTGAAAAAATAAATGTTTGGATTTAAAAAAAAATAATAATAATAATAAAAAAATAAATATTTTTTTGAAAATTCAATTCGTTTCGTTTCATTTTTTTTTTTTTTTAATTTTGTGCAAAATTCATAATTTGCAAGCCTTAACCTAATATTCAGCCTTTAAAAATGTATAATGAATTTTGTTCTCTCAAATGTACACTTAAAAATGACAACAAACGCTTCCATTTCGAACTCACCTAGAATTTCGGCAACTCTTTCAAGGTCATCGTTCTTCACAGCGTAATACATGTCCTTCGGAGAAAACTCTGAATTTGTTCGTCTTCCGTTTGTTCTTCCCACTACGTTCATCACTGATTCAGGTATGAGTGTTTCGAGTGACATAGTCTTCCTCTCAGACCCATTGTTTTTGTTCTTTTTGCTAGTATTGTTGTTTGTTACTGATATTGGTAAATGCACCAACGGCAAGCCCATTTTCGCTGGTTTTCTAAACAAAGAAGAGAAAAACATTTCAACTTTTTTTTGACTTAAACCAACTTGTCTTTTACATATTTGCTTTCTGACTAGGTAAGAATACTGGCAAAGATTGACATTTCATGGTGACAGTAGATGTTCGCTCTGGTGTGTCGACCCCACAGTGTGGGCACTTTATTACCAATGTTGGGCTTGTGTAATTTCCTGGCGCTGATGGATCGTATGGACTGTTGAGAATAAACTTCTGGGCGCAATCCGGATGAAAAAAGTGCTGCTGTTTGCAAAAACTAAATTTACCCTAAAATAAGTCACAGCTGGTTAGCTTTATTTATTTATTGTGGATTTAAGGGTGAAAGGTTTACCTGAGTACAGAATATTCCGCATCCAGCACAGCAGTTGTGTGCTCTAAGACGCTTCATATGGTCATCGCAGAGGATCATGTAACCCACCCTTGAGCTAGGACGAACCAAGTTCAACAATTCTCCTTCAAGTTGATTGCAACAACCAACTTTCTGTTCTTCAATTTGATCGATAGCGCAGCAAAAAGCTGTTTCAGGTGTTTTTTGAGTATAGTACTGCGATTGTTTGTGGCACAGACATATTAGATCCTTTGTGTTCTCCTTATGCAGAGGATTCGGAACAACTACCACAGGATTTGGTATCTTCGAAGTCACTGTCAGCTTCGTCTCTGTGTTTTTCTCTCGCATTTTTGGTACTACTTGAAGTTTTTGTTGTATTTTTTTGCTAGCCATTGCCATTGGTTTCGGGGACGGTACACTTCGCACTGGCGGGGTACTCTCCTTTGACCCACGAACTCGCAATGTCACATTGGTTTTACCGACTTGCACTCTTTTAGATGGTACAAACTCCTCATTGTCATCTGAAGAATTTTCTGATTCGGACACATCACCACTGTTTGTCCGACGAAGACCAAGTTTTTCCATGTGCTTCTCCTTTTGTTTCATTAATTTATGCTGTTGTTTTTTGCTAAGTTTTTTATCTTCTGGCGACTTGTTGTGATGCCACTTAGCCGCTCTGACTTCTGTAAGAAATATTTGCATATCTGGACATGGTTTCTTTTCGAATTTGGGCCTTTCCATAGTGTTTACAGATTTGGTGAAAAGCTTTTTCTTAACAACATTTGACGGATGATGAGTTTGGCTTTCACTACTATTCTCAGATTTGATATCCCTATGTCTGCTGCTGCTACGCGAAGAGTTGGGTTTGGTCGAAACATTCGGAATGGCCTCAACTTCATTTCCAATGCAAGATGTTATCCGTTCGATATTTTTTGTTTCATACTCATAACGAAGTTCATCGTTTTCGAGGATTTTCGGGGTGGGTTTTATTCGACGTTGTGAGCGTTTTGGGATGACTAATGCTGATGCTTCGGGACTTTCTTTGGAGGGTGGTTGCTTTCTGATAACTGGTCCAGTAGAACTAGGTGAAGTGTCATTCGGGTTGGTGCCAACACTTTCTGGGGTCTGTTTATCATTTGTGAGAACTTTGGCACGACGACCTCGTTTCTTTGTGGGCGTTTTCTCGTCCTCTAACTTGCGTCGTTGTAAACTTGGTGAAGCTATTAAGTTGGATGTATTATGTAGGTCTGCAGCATGCGGTGATTTTGGTGGAATTTGTGGTTCGACTTTAGTTTCGTCATCAAAATGTGGAGACTCCTGTAATAACACAAGCATAATTTATTTTTGATTTTATATTTCTAACAAAGTAATCTTCCGAATATTATTAATGTGAAAGTAAGTTTGTTTGGATTTTTTATTGCAATCAACCTCGAATTGATGAAGGGATTCTAATACATTTTTGTTTCTAAAGAAATTGGCGAAATAGTCAATTTCTTTGTATAACGCAGAGAAGCCTTCGGATAACAGCTAAGAAGTAAATAGTTATTGAAAAAAATAGTCATTTAAAGGAAGATATTTTCACATTTATGGTAGAAATATTAAGAAGTAAATTAAAGAAGTAAGATGAATAATATTATATAAGACATGAGCAATAAGGTAAAAAAAAAAAGATCGCGTGTAACTCAGTACTCGTGGAAAAAGTGAAACTTCTTTGGCGATCTAAAAATCTCGATATGTATAGGGATATTAAGCTTATAGGTATGTGTTCTATATCAAAATAATCGATGGGTTGGGGTTGTAACCTTGAAAATTAAGTAATAATGGTGTATGGTGAAGTGAAAATTGAAAGTAAAAAAGGTGAAAATTTAAAAGCTATAAATCAGTTTATGAGAGTAGGTTTTACGACTATTTTCAAAAATTCCTACATTCAATACCTTTGCAAAATCAAAAATTTGTATATGACAACTTTATTTTGTTTTATTTATTTTGCAACCATCTATAATTCAAATTTTTAGCGGACTGCTGATTTAATTCAATTTTTTGAAATTAGCCTATTTTGAGATAAAATGTTTAAAATAATTTATATCTCCATATCAGTAGGAGATAGATAAAAATCTTAGACTAGTAAGATTCTTAGAATTTCATTATCTATCCACCAAAAAAATTTCAAAACTCTAGCATTCTAATTAACGAAATTAGAAAAAAGACATAGAAGGACATTTTCCCTTTTATCTGCTACAATAATATAGATTATCAAAAAATCCAAACTTATTGCACTATAAAATATATTAGCCTATCAATAAAAATTTTTACTTTTACTCTACCTCCCACCACTTAGCTAATCAATGATCTCAGCGTTGCACATGTGGCGTTACATTTTTTCGTTTCACAAAAATTCAAGCTTGAAATTTCACTCTCAATGCGCACAAAGAACTTTCACTTCAAATATATATTATTTTTCGCAGATTGTACTTGTCTGAAATCAGTTAAATATATGGAAGTATCATTTGATGAGGAAGTGTTTTGGAATAATTGATAAAATGATTAATTTAATATAAAGAATACCTATAATCTAGCTATTTTTAGATATAGATGGTCTGTCAACAGCGTTCTAACCGAATCCCTTCTGGAATCCTTGTAAACAGGACTTAATTAGAAAATGAGTAATTACCATGCTTTGTGATAGACTTCCAAGCAATTATCGTTATTGAATACAAACTCGAAGAAACGCGTCAGCAGAGGATCATTTTAGGGCGGTGTTCTACATACATACATATATCCTCTCTGCGGGGTTTGGTCTCTGGAAAACTCGAAACTGTGATCTGATCTAATCCTAAGAAATGGCTTGAAAAAATTATAGTAACCTGGTTACAAATTTGGGACCATTGGAGTAAACTATATTAGGTTGGGTTAGATTAAGTGGCTACAAACAGAAAAACTGACTAATTTAGACCATAAATTAGTACATTGTGGTACCATGTGAATTCAGAGATCTTCGTTCTGATCTTTTAAATCATTTGGAGCTTCGTATGAAACGCGCAAGAATAGTAAAGTCTGTGTTTGATTGATAACTAGGATCATTGAAGAAAGAGTCTCCTAGATGAAGCTCGTGTCTTTTAGATAGACAGAACATGAATATATAAAGAATATACATAATCGATTCGTCCATACAGACTCTGCAAAAATGATTTGCGAATAAGTTTGTCCGGTTATGACACCAATTACGCAGCTGATGTCCAATCTTTTTAAGGGTGGGCCAAATACAAGTTTCTTTTTAAAAATACAATAAAATGAAAAAAACAAATTTTTGTATTTAAATTTAAAATTGCAATAAAATGAACAAGACTAAATTTGATTAATGTATTATGATTTTATTAGTAAGAGCAAACATTCCCGTTAAATATGGAACACAAGGTCGTTCAAGTGGGTGGCTCAGCTGGTTTCGCACTAGTAGTTTCCAAGACCTTGTTTATGGTTTCGGGTTGTAGCTCACGGATTGCTTAAATGATATTGGCCTTAAGTGCTTAAATCGTTTTTCGGATGTTGGCATAGCATCGGTCCTTCACAGTTCCCTACAAAAATAAGTCCAAAGGGGTCAAATCATAGCAACGAGGAGGCCAATTGACATCGCCAAGACGGCTAACACGATTTGGGAATTCGGTGCGCAAAAGATCGATTGTGGCATAGTGCGCTCATAAGTCGACTCTGTAATTCCCACTGTTGGACGAAACGTTATTCCCAGCCTCATTTTCGGAGAAAAATGGTCCAATGATGCCACCACTCCACAACCCGCACCAAACTGTCACTCAGTGTATGCATTGGCTTCTCATCTAATTTTGTTAACATTGTAGGCGTGCGGTGGGTGCTTCATTTCGACCAAAACATCTTTTCAAAAACGCACTGTTTGGGCTCCCAACTTTTTTCAAGCGTAAAGCGCCGATATTATTTTTTTTTTTTTCAAAATTTTAAGTTTGAATATTAATTTCAAAAAAAAAAACTGTTCACTTAAAAAAGAACTACATTTTAAAATAAAATAAAAGAAGGGTTTGCTGGGCAGTCAAAGGTATAACATGTTGTGTAAATTCCCGTTGTTTTTTAATAATTTTCTATCTGTTTGAAGTCAATAGACCCCCTCCCCCTACTATTAGATTTTTTTGTTTTCATTTCTAGCTCTATTTTTTAGTCACACCTAAGGTGGGACGAAATGTCGAAACCCAAAATCTCCAATGGCTTAGCACGCGCGATTTTTAATACCAAAAAAAGTGCTTAGCATTCAAACATTCGGTACTCTGGTATTCAAATAGTACTTTTTTGTAGTGTTTTTTTTATAGACTTATATATTAAGAATTCTTTAATTATGGTTGGACCTTTTATTAGGAATAATAATTTATTTTTTTTTGTAGACAATAGACAAAAAAACAATGGGGCGTATTCATAGACATTTTAGACCTGGGTCTAAGTTAAACATGGCTTTGGTTGAATTTTCGGACGTTGATTCTAGTTTTTTAAGTTTATCATTTCAAGATATTTGAAGCTATTTGTGTAGTATACCAAGTTAATTATCGTATAAAAATATAAAATCAACAATTTGTAATTAAAATCGGTCTGTATTCATTGAGCCCAAATTGTCTTAAACTGTAGTTTTGTTAAACCTGGGTCTATCTGCGACTATGAATATGCCCCAATAAATTTATTTATTAGGATTATTTTCCGATCGCGTATATTAACAAGCAATACCAAGTATATAAACATTAGCGAAGATATTTTAGAAATACTAACACTTGCTTTACTTTTTAGCTTACTTTTCATTCGTAAAATTATGTAATTAAAAGATTTCATTATTAAAAATCAAAATAATGTTTATGCCATGAAGTTCCAGTGAATTAGGCAAGACCATTTTAAGAAAACGTTGAATCCTGCACATAGCATTCTAATTAACGAAATTAGAAAAAAGACATAGAAGGACATTTTCCCTTTTATCTGCTACAATAATATAGATTATCAAAAAATCCAAAATTATTGCACTATAAAATATATTATATATAATTAAATATAATAAATGAAGTTCCAGTGAATTAAGGCAAGAGCATTTTAAGAAAACGTTGAATCCTGCACATAATTCTGAACATGCGTGTATTAAAAAATAAAGTTAAGAAACTTTTACAAATAAGAAATCTTGTAGATTCAATCAATATATAAAATCCCAAACTTTCAACATAGCCCAAAAAAGTGCTAAATTCTCAAAGCGCGACGTAGTTCTGCATTTTTCATATGTTGTTGGGGCATGTAGGAGTAGTCTATAGCCAAGTTTGCAACTTCGAAAAACCTGTGCTCGCTGCAGGAAAAATGGAACAGGAAAAAAAACGGTAAAATCACCCCATTTTTCCCGACGTTTTCCTTTATAACTGTGGAAATATGACACTTAGGATAAAACCATCCACTATAAACTTGTTTGCTATAAAATTTTCTACAAGAACACATTAGTTTTAAATTCATCCATGTTATATTTGTGTTGCTATCTAACTAGGATTTAAAAAAAATCTGAAAAACTAAGTAGTTTTGAAGCACTCAAAAAATTGGTCAACAATTGTTAAATCATAGTTGCCACTATTTTTCAGAATAAATTTCCCTGACCAATTTGTACGTTTTCCCAGACCCATTTTTATGTTTTCCCTGACCAAATAAAAAATGTTTTTTGAAATTGTTCAGTTGGTTTAACTTAAGAGAGAAACAAAATCTTCTTATTTATTACTCGAATGACAAATAATTAGCTTTTCAAAAGTGATCTGTAGTTCTTAGTTGGAAGCTGTATCGACAAATGGGCGCGACTGGATCGCACAAACTTGCTCTCGTAGCTAACAACTTTAACGTAGCTTGAAGTTGACAGTATGCAATGTATTGGTTACATAACATTATGATATCATGAAAAAAGTAGTAAAAAAACAAGTTAAAATATAAATTTACTACTATAAATTACTTTTAATTACTATAAATTATTATAAATGTGTTATTTTAATAGCTATTACAGATAGAGCTAAAAAAAAGTATGCCATCTGATTTGTTAGACAAATATGAATTTATGAAAACAAAATTTCAAAAATCGTTAGAGCGCTTTTTTTTAATAATTTTTTACATGTGTATAAAAATTCTTGAAAACTAAAAAAAAAAAATTGATTTTGGTATGCCAACTTTTAGTATTAAATAAAATACAATTTTTCACAAAATTAAAAAAAAAAAGATCATTAACCCCTTATCAAGATATTGAATTTTCAAAAAAAATTTCAATATTTTTTTAAAAATCAAAAAATTATTTTTTTGAAAAATTTTATATGCAAAATTGTTAAAATTGTAAAGGACTTCTTACATAAAAAATTTAGTTGAAATCGGTCCAGCCGTTAACAAAAAATTTGAAAACCAAAAAATGGGTTGTATGACAGGTACCGTCAATAACCGTTATAAATTTTTTTTTTTCTACCAAAATATTTATTTTAGTAATTTTAGTACCTCGTTATTTTTTTTTTGAAAATCGTTAGAGCCGATTTTGAAATAAATCAATTTTTGTATATTGGTTGTATGACAGATACCGTTATTTTTTGAGCTAAAAAAAATCAATTTCCCCTCTAGGGAATCACATAAGAACCTTAAGTTCAAAGTTCAAATCGCTTCAGCCATTTAGGCTGCAGGTGGAGGTACAGACAGACGGGCAGAAAGGCAGAATTGCGGGACCCACTTTTTTCGCGTTCTCTATCATCGTAATGTTAGGGAAAATTATTATTTCGAATTTTTTTTTTTTTTTGCACAAATCCTAAACTTGCCCAATACTACGTATATCGCAAGTAAAAAGAAATGTAATGCACTTAAAAAGTAGTTACTCTTTGAGATAAATAGTTATTTTTATATTTGTTTAAAATATATCTGGGTGATTCTCCACTAAAAGCTCCTTTTCGTGGCCCCAACAAAAAATGGTTCAACAAATTAAAAAAACTTATTTATTTCAAAGTCAATAACAGCGCAAGCAACGTTTCTAACTGGGCCACTTCTAAATTTTAAATATTTGCAGATATGTAATAAAAAAATAATTGTTTTTATGGTCCAAATGTCATTTCCGTCGCGTGTCTCCTCCTTATTTCAGCGCGGAAATATGGATTTCTTGTTTCTTTTTAAATGCATAAATTTTAATTTGACTGAGTTCCAGGATTAAGAATATATAGTTAAATACAACTTCCCTAAAAATTAAATTTATTTATTTGAAACAATTAACTTACAATCTTTCAAACATGTGTCTCCATGTATTTGCATCATTTCCGTAAAAAAATGTTAAATGCTTATAAATTCAAATTAACGGCCGTCAGTTTATAGGATTTAGACTAAATGAAGAAACTAAATCATGCTTTCTTTGAAATATATTCAATTAAATGGGTGAGACATCAGTTTCGTGTGTTATTTTAAAGTAAGTGGTTGTATTCGTCACATGTTTCATCAATTTCGTCATTTCCGTAGGTGCATATAATTTTAGTAGGTCATAGTAAAAAAAAAATATTTTGTAACAGTCTTTTGAGGTTATGTTGCAGTTAGTTATACAAAATTTAAAAAAAATATACTTTATATTTTTCTTGTCTAAAAAGCTAAAAAACATCGATTTTCGTTGTTTCCGTCGCCTTAAGATATGTTTTATCTTAAAAAAATCATGAATTTATTGCAAATCATTAAAATTTTTGTGCATGCATTTAAAACCCCTAAAAGGCAATTGCAGACCGTAAATCTGAGATTTGTGGGGAAGCGAAAACGTAACAAATTATTTATCTTTACTAGTTAAATGACATTTCCGTACCACACAATCATTTCCGTAAATTGATTTAATTTAGATTTTAATAATTTTAAATAAAATCCTTTAATACCGTAAGTCTTTTAAATGCATCCTGAATCACACGGCCCTTGTTACAAGGAATATTTTAAAAGGAAAATTTTTGTACTGGTACATTATCATTTCCGTATCGAAGGCGTCATTTCCGTATCAAGTCCAAATTCTCAAAAACGCCTAAAATCAAGTGCCCGCACTTTAAATCATTAATTTAATCCTTAATTTATAACAACACTTGAATCTACATAATGTTTTCTTAAAATTAGGTAGGGGACATTTTGGGTGTGAAAAATGAGCTTTTAACAGAGAATCACCCATCTACATAAAAAAGATATAAATCAGTTTATAAGAGTAGGTTTTCCGACTATTTCCAAAAATTCCTACACTCAAAAGACTAGTGCATCTACAAAATTATCCACATGCATAATTTTTACTTAAAATCAAAGAAAACCAATGTAAAAAAAACACATAATGCCGGGTATCCTTTGCATATTATGAAACCTCCACAATGTTCAACGTAATGTACAATTACATTTAACAATTTTGTTGATTTATCCAACAATATTCCTGTCGGTAAGTTGAAATTTGAACAAGTTTCACAATCCTCAATTTAAGTAATTGCTGACGCAAATGTCAATACGATTTCTATTTTAAAAAAAAAGCAATAATTATCTCATGCTCTACATCCTTATGAAATTTTCACTCCGGGATAGCTTATTTTTGGGAGACCCACAAAATAACCAAACGCAAAATCCCCAAATCCTTAAATCTCCATGTTTTGAAAAATTTCCAAAATTAAAATCTCTAAGCCCAAAATGATTATATTCTAAATCCTCAAAACCAAAATTCCCAAGTATAAAATTTAAAAAAAAATACAAAAAACTTTGATAACCGACCGACTGGCGCCTGCCAGACGACTGAGCATACCCTAAGCGGAGCGACGGAGTCGGGTGAGCGAGACAGAGGACCCGAAAAGGGAGTTAAAATCCTTGAACCCGCGAAGCGGGCCACTCAAAGTAGTGTTTAGTTCAAAAAACTTTGATAACAGACCGAGTGACAATATAGGCGCGCGAAATAATTTTTAATTTTCGCGCGCCAATATAATTTCTTACATATACTCAAAATATGGGGATTCTGGTGCTTGGAGATTTTGGTTTTAAGAATTTAGTTTTTGTAGATTATAAATTTGGAGATTTCGGTTATGGGGATTTTAATTTGGGGATTTTGGTTTGGAGATTATGATTTTGGAACTCGTGTACCTAACCCCTCATTTTTATACATAGATATAGATAGCATTAAAAAAAAGTTTGTGGTACCATTTGCTCTAAAAGTATCCAACTGATTTCGATAAATTGTATATGCTTGGAAAGCCATAGGTGCGGAGATGTGCAGAATATACCTGAGACACGCATGAACACACTCTGGGCCATTTTTTGTTTTTGCACTGCCGATCACTGAGCGTATTAAAAAAAATTGTAAAACTAAAAAAAATATTTTGTGATTTAATTTCCAAACAAATAGTTTGACTCTCTATGTCTGTGAATGTGAGTCTTGGTGGACGAATTTCGCCCAGTGGGCGATACTTGTAAATTGAAATAAACTTAATCTTTGCAAGAGCACTTTATGTATGTGGAAACAATATTCGTATGTTTAAACATTTTATAAAAATAATCTGTACATATGTACATATATCGTTCATTAAAAAGATCAACGTCATAACTCAAAAAACTTCAAAAATCGCAATTTAAAGTTTGCATGGCTGTTTTTCATAATCATCTTAATTTGCATCTTCTTTTTTCTTGGTAGAGCTATTAACTAAAGTTTTATCGCAAAATATGACATTCTTATAATATTTATTGGACTGTTTTCACTTCGAAGGTCCCTTCGTAAATGAAAAAAATACAGTATTTCCACAAATAAAAATATTTAAAAGTGACAGTGTATATAACGACAAAAGATGCTCTATAGCCTTTAATTTTTCAGTTCTAGAAATTATGTTTTATCAAAAAATTTTATAGAAAATGAGTTTAAACTGTATCTCATTGAATTCACATTCTTTTGGCGCAAAAATGTGAGCAGAGTTCAACGAAAGATTTAATTATCTTAGTGTGAAAAAATTCAGTTCTGAACAAAATTTTCCCTGACCGCTTTCAAAATTCCCTGACTTTCCCTGACCAAATTTTCGTTCCCTGACTTTCCAGTCGAGTGGCAACCATGTAAATTCTGCTTAACATTTAGAATCAAATAGTCTAGAGAATTACAAGACGAAATTCGAAAATTCGATCCAAATCGGTCAAACAGTTTTGGCATTAAACATGATGTTAACTAATCGCAACAAGCAATGTTTGCATCATTGCTGTGGTCAAAGTAGGACACTTAAGTTGGCACTGATTTTTGTACACGTTCTTGGAACCCTTAACTATCATAAAATATAGTTATAAGATTTATATTTTTTTTAAGCAACTTTTATAGCGATCTTAAAAGTTCCGAAATGTTCACGAAATTACATATTTACTTAAAAAGTGAACAATTTTTGGAACTTTTGAAATCGCTATAAAAGTTCCCTAAAAAAAAGATATAAATATTACAACTATATTTTATGACAGTCAAGGGTTCCAAGTACGTGTACAAAAATCAGTGCCAACTTAAGTGTCCTATTTTGACCACAGCAATGATACAAACATTCCGCTCAGAAAACATCATGATTCTTGCCAACACTATTTGACCGATTTGGATCGAATTTTCGAATTTCATCTTGTAATACTCTAGACTATTTGATTCCAAATTTTAAGCAGAATTTAGCATTTTTTGACATATATTTTGAGTGCTTCAAAATTACTTAGTTTTTCTGATTTTTTTTAAATTCCTAGTTAGGTAGCATCACAAATATAACATGCATATATTTTAAACTAATGTGGTCTTGTAGAAAATTTTATAGCAAACAAGTTTATAGTGGGTGGTTTTTTCCTAAGTGTCATATTTCCAAAGTTATAAAGGAAAGTGTCGGAAAAATGGGGTGATTTTAGAGTTTTTTTCACTGTTGCATTTTTCCTGCAGCGATCACAGGTTTTTCGAAGTTGCAAACTTGGCTATAGACTACTCTAACATGCCCCAACAACGAATTTATTGTCGAATTTAACTGGGCTAATATATTCTAAAATTTAAAATTATGTTTAATTTCTTAATATCTAGATCTGGTTATGAGTGTCTAAATGATACGTTACTGTTAATTGTACCAAATGCAAAGTTTAATGCTTAATAATTTATATTCAATAGTTGGTAAAAAAGTTACACAGTATTTATATTAAAAGACAATTTGATTTCTTATTTCACATTTGAATTCAAAGAAATACAAACACACATGATAGCACCTGGATTGAGAAAAACTGTGCTACAAAAAGAAATATTTCTTACACTGAAAATAAGACTTCTGGACTGAGTTCGAGAATCGAAGCCAGACTAATAGAAAAATCCTCTAAACGCCTATTGATGTTATGTTGAGTAATAATACTACTTACTTTATATTCGTTTTAATTTATTAATTTGGTACAGCACAAGATTTTGTTTATAAACCGAGTGAAATTAGTCCGGTTGTATGACTTTGGCTTTGAATGGACATATATTCTGAATATTTTTTCTTTAATATTTTTCAGATTTTAAATACAAAAGAAAAGACAAGACAAGATAAGATAAAAAAAGGACTAACATTCTTCTTTGAAAAACATCAAAGAAACTTAAAATCGGTACAAAACTGACTGTGTTAATGATCTTTTAGTATCATAACAAGCTAAAAAAATAATCTATTTTTTGTTAATACATATATTTTTTTATCTATGTATTTTGGGAGCAGCCCGTTGTAAATGTAGAACCATTTTTTTTGTTACTAAATAAGGAATAAGCTTAAAATATTTCAACCCCTAATAATAATTATATAAGGTTGGTTTTGAGGGTCGTTTTGTTGTTGTTTTGTCTAACATTTACAAATTGCAAACGAACCTTGAAAACAATACCCATTTTTATTTAGATAAATGAGATACAAATTGATATTTTTTTTTTCAGAGATGATTTTGACATAAAAATTATTAATTAAAAACCAATATTTGTTTTTATACAAATTAAAAACTCCAAAAATTGCTTTCTGATAAAATTGATCCCTACCCATTATTTAAAAAATCTGACAAAAATTCAGGTACCGTGTTTAAGGTTCCAAGAAATGGCTTAAATCGAACGAAAAATACAAAAAATATAAAAGAAAATCAGTGAAAATAGAGAATTGGGAACCAAAAACTTATTTTATTCAAAATTCAATAACTTGCGTCACTCAGCGAATTTGGACATGTGGTTAACTGATAATGTGAATGTATAAATATGAACCTATATACGATATAAAGTCTGTTCTGATTGGTGCTGGGTCAGATTTGCCCATTGTCCTTTGTCAAAAATGTATGCAAAAGTTATTCACATTTCAAATTGAAAAGCGGCTAAGGATTCTACATGAAAATAATCCTCTTTTGAATAAATGGATACCATCAATTTGTATACACTTATTTGATGGAAACTCTGGGAAAACTTATTATTAATACTTAACAACTGTCTATGAACATCGAGTACATACAGTAAATACGAACAGATGAAGAATGGAAAATGCTTTATAAAGTATGATCTAAGATTGTTGTAAAAAAGGACGTCTAAAAACAAGGTGTCTAACAACATAATTATGTAGTTCCAACATTGGCCTTCTAGTTAGAACTAGAAAACAATAAATTATAATTTTTTTTAAATAATTGTGGAAAAAGTAGCAACTGAACGAGTGCACAAGAAAATTTGGCTCATAAAATAATTTACGCTATCAAGTATAGGAGGAGTCATGCACTTCGCCCATACCGAAAAAGCATAGTGACCACCAGTTACAGGCTATACAACAGCAACGTTGACTTGGTCAACAACAACGCACCTGCTCAACGAGTCTTTGAATCCAACCCCGATGGTGTACGCAGCAAAGGAAAAACCCATAAAAGGAGACGCGCACAAGTGGAGAACGACCTCAACCAACTTCATGTGCGCAATTGGAAGCGGCTAGCTAGGCATAGAGCTGGCTGGAAGGGCTTGTTGGTTGAGGCTGTGTTCCTTACTGGGCTGTGAACGCCATCTAAAGTAAAGTAAGTAAGTAGTGACCAGTTAAAGTTCCTGAAGTAGTTGTTCAGACCGTCCCAATTGGCTTTCACGTACTTTTTTCTGTGTTCTGACTGTGTTTTGGTGGTAAGAAAAATTTGCAGATATGACACAATGGTCTGATGTGCCTAGAGGCGATAAAACACTAATAATGTGTTTATCAGGATCAGAGGAAATGAACAAGTCTTAAGTGTTCGCAGAATGACCTGCAAAGTCATGGATCCGCACAGGCTCCTTATTGTTGTTTAACTCAGCAAAATCCTCGTCATACTTTCCTTCGGGTGTTGTCTGACCAGAATAGCGTAGCCACGAAAAATTGTGTACATTGAAATCGCCTGTAACCCTGTAAAAACAATTTCTCTGTGCCGATAATGAAATATGATTCAGTCGGATAGCGCATCAAATTTATTGGAATTAATATCCACACTTCGGCTGCGGTAATATAAACATAAATTATAATAATACTCCATCAACACTTACCACTTTTACTTCGTTGCGATGTTCCAATCGAACGCTCCTTCTAGTCTTCTTTCCCTTCTCGGATGTATCATCCCCAGCAGCATTATCTAATCCATCCTCGTCCATCCTGGAGCCTTCTATTTCAACATCAATAGTTTGCTTCCTTTTTCTTTGCAGCCGTTTTTCAGCGCTTCCAGAAGTGTTTTCGTCAGTTTTATCTCCACTTTTTAAAGGAACCACTTTTTTCGACCTCCCTCGACGTTTGATCGGTTGCGTTTCGACGGCATTTTCAGCAGTCCCACCTCCTGCAGCAATTCCTGTATTTACCTTAGATTCTGGTGATGACTCTTCTGCACCATCCAGCGGACGTGAACGACGTAATCGTCGAACAGATCCCTCGCTTGAATCACGTGGCTTCTAGGTAAAAGAAGAATAAAAACAAAATGGAAAATACAGGAGCATATTACTTATGATAAACTTACATTTGGAGAGCTCTCAGAGGCATTGTCCACATTTTCAGTGTTTAGCTGCAGTTGCTCTGTATCCCTGTCAACTTTCTCTTTCAATAATTGGTGGCCAGTGCTGCTCTCACAGTCGCTACTTACAACTCCCTGCTCCAACACGACGTCTACGACTTGATGGCCTTGAGTTTTATCGTCGTTGTCTTTATCTATTTTCAGTAACGAATTTGTATCTATTGCAGCCGTTTCCACAACGATTTTGTCATCATCGGTTGACCCAGAGCCATTCTGTGGTCTTGCAGGTGTTGTTGGTGTGATGTTGACTTTTTTCGCTATTTTCCTGTTGGTCTTTTCACCCCAGTTTTTGGCATTGCCATTATTTTTAAGGGTTCGCCACTTGGCTGTTTTGTCTTTGTTCAAATCTAAAATACCACCTTTTGGAACCACTGATGTGGCCTCACCAGCAGCAGCAGTATTCGCCCCAACTCCAGTACCCCCACCTCCACTATCATTGTTGAATTTTGTGGACATGCTAGATAGCAGAGTCTCAATGCAATCTGTCATTTTTGATGAACTTGGGCTCACCCGGGGAGGGTGGCGATGACAAGATGATAATTATTTTTTTTCACAATTTTCACACAAACACCACCTTTAAAAAGTTTTTCCCTCGAAATTCTTGGGCCAATTGAAAGTTGCCTAAAGATAATATTGGAATTATAGATTACGATTGTGCTGCTTTTCTCGGTGCAGATTTTCTTCTTCTTCGTTGCTGATTTGATTATTATTGCAAAAGAAGCTATGACGAGAAAAGAAAAAAAACTTCAAATCGCGAGCTCTGAAGAGAATTTTATTCTTTGAATCAGTTTTAATATTTTTTTTTTCGTCTTTTTGCTTTTCTACATAATTTCCACTTCCACTCGGCAGCTACTCACTCTTAACTAGTCGCTCAATTGTTGGTAGGTAAAATTGTACAGGGTAGGCAAGGCACCAGCACCAGGCAATAAAATAGGCACTCCACTCAGGCAGAGATTTTTCCTTGCGATAGCACAACACGGTGGAAGCGCGGAAGAGACGACCTATAAAAGCTGAAGCACCGAAGATGTCAAAAAGGAAGAATCTCCGCACCAGCGGATTTGTCCACTATTTCTTGTTTCTTAAGCTGAATGAGCTTTTTTCAATATAGAATCACTCACACACAAACTATAAAAACACTCGACATGGAGAAGAAGCACCATCAGCAGAAGAAAATAGTGCACCACAAGCAGACATTTATTTCCTATTTTTTTTTTTGTCGGATAGTTTGAACTTTTTTTATTGTTCTTCTTTTCTATTGTTAATCTTTACAATGTTGTTGTTGGAAAATCGCTGGCGCGCGGTGCTTTCCTAAAGACAATTTTGGTATCTCAATCTCACGAATTCACGATGTGTCGAGCAATCTCGCGCGGGCCAGAGAGATAGAAAAACTAAAGTACTCATTTTTTTCTATTTTCTGTGGAAGGTAAAATAAAATATTGAAAAGTAAAGTCAAGTTTTTTGTGCTCTTTCTGGTTGAAGAGAGACGGAATTCGGAAGTATTTTCGTGGGCAGAAATGTTTACTGTCAGAAATGAGTTGAATTGATATCTGACCGAGAGATGGAACTCTTAAATGGTTTTAATATTTGCTAATCAGTATTTTTTCGTTTAGGCTAGGTTTTCATATCGTCTTGAGCAAAACTGAGCTAATTTCGTTTAAACTTTTGAAAGACTGCTTTTAAAGAGTTTTCCATAACACCCCGACTCCACAGGCCATGTACGATGGCCGGACTATGGAACATGTCTAAAAAAAATCCCATGGAGTCGAATAAAACCATGTCCAAGCAGTGACATACCCATACCCAGATTGTGTATTGGATTGTAGATTGGATTATGGACATCGTTCATGGCCTGTGGAGTCGTGGTGTAAGTAAATTCAGTTTTCAATCAAGAATTTTTTTTCTTCGTGGCAAATGGAAAGACATTTTAAATTTATTTATTTTTATCATTTGTATTCGTGTATGCGTCACAACTTCAAAAAAAAAATATTCATCATTTGATGCACTTCAAAAGAGAAAAATGAGCTTGCGAAGTTTAGCAATTCATTTAAAATCTATTTCTATTCTACATTTGAAATTATTTTCTTCAGCAGAATATTAAACAAATTTTTACACCGAAAATTATATCCACACAACATATGTCAGTTATTTTCCATGTCATATTTTAGATTTCTTGTTCTCTTTTATACTTGTTCGAAAAGTCGCATATGCAGCTATGTAGATGTATCATGTAAGTCCCCTTTGGCACGGAAAAACAAGTTGCTGGAGATCTTGTTGACGATTTCTATTAATCTCTTTAAAAATCTCTTGTACTTGTACATCTCACACGAAGAAACAAAATTACCAGAGATTTTTGTTTGTTTTCTTGTAAAGTCTGCTTAGGCCGTGTGTCAATTGCGTTAAAATGTTGGTTAAATTTGATCCAAGTTAAATTTGATCGGTTTTTATAGGGGTGAATAAAATTGGAGGTTTTTGCTGTGTCAATTGCATTTAATGGAATGTTTTAAAAGATACGTTCCTTGCGATAAAGGAACCTGTCCGAGACGGTATCAACCTATCCCAAAAAGTTCAGTTACCTTGATTTGTTGTTGCAATAGCTTTTTTCAGAGGAATTACAATACAAATCTGTCCAAATCGCTTTGGATATGATCTTGAACGCGGAAAATGCATTTTGATAGTGGCAGTCATGAACCTAGTATACCTGGACTGCTAGTCGATCGTCATTCTCATTTGTTAAGCATGACACACAAGACGCAACTTTTGGTTTGCATTAGAATAATTTTGCATTTGAGTGTGAATAGGTTTATCCCGGTCTAAATTGAACGATTTTTCCATTGCCGAGGTTTTTCTCGTGAGCGAAGGGAGTGAAAAGTGAGGGGTATCAAATCGTTTGTACCAGAAAACTCGAACGATTTTTCCAGTCTGTTTATGTTCTCTTTCACCTTCTTTCTAGTTTTGTTTGTGTGTGTTCGGTGTCAGTGTGCCGTTCGTTTGATGGTTTGAATGAATATCAATGAAAAATGAAGAGCAGAGCAATAAAAAAATGAAGAAGACAAGGAAAAAATCTTATGGAAAAAATTGTTCTGTGTGCACATTTCACACGATTTCTGGAAAAATCGGGCAATGTAGATCGGGACTTTCTTTACTCATTTTAGATATTCGAAATATTTGGAATAAGAATCTTGTGTTTCCTTATTCAATAAAATACTCGGGATAAACCATTATTGTCGATTTTTTATTTATTCCGAATAATTGGAATGGATTTTTCATTCCATCTGAAGTGCGGAGTCAAAAGAAAAAAAAAACGAAACGAACGAAATCATGGTCGTCCTATTTATCGATACCAACACGGGGAAGCATTTTATATTGCCGCCTTTTAAGGGATACATTTTCTTCCTCTGCATCATCTTCGCTGCTCCAAAAAGATGACGCACAATTCTCCCAGAAGTAGGTAATTTGCACGTAACATTTTTTATTTTATTATTTCAATTAAAACAGAGCTCTATTTTTATTAAATTATTATTTATTTTAAAATCTTTTTCCTTTCGAAGTCAAAAGCGAAAAGATTACACAATTGAATATCATGAATGAATCGACAAAAATGATGAACATTCCCAAGTTTACTCGCTAATAACCTTTCCACACTAGCCCACTGTGTATTAATACATGTCAAATTGAAAGTGGGAAAGAATTCCACGCAATTGCCACTTAAAACAGAAGTAATTTCAATATTTTAATATTTGAATTTCTTCATCTTCTTATTGGAAAGAAATGACTTTTCATATTTTGCTTCCACACTTGCTTGTATTAATACATTACCTTAACCTTAAAAAATAGATAGAATGTGGGAGAGAATGTCAAATCGTGTGGGATAGAATGTCGGGTTGTGTAGGCTGGGCTGTCATATTTTGATTCCACAGTATTCTACACAGTTTGTTTCCCTCTTTTTTGACATATAGGGTAACGTTGTCATAGATGCACCAGTTGTGCAAAATGCACCACACTTTTGTTCACCCAACCAGCAGCTGTATTAGTGTATACCTAATTCCATTGTATCCGTTACGTTTAAGCCTAGTACGCTGCTGATTTGAAACGAAAAATCCCATGCAAAAATGACATGACGAAATCATAAACGAAAAATTACGTTCTTCTTTTCGTTCTGTGGTACGCTGTTCGACCAACGAAATTGATGATTATACCAGATCGCTTTGACAAGTCTCCACTCTTTTTTCGCACAGAATTAATTGACCGGACAGTTAATTGTGTGCGGAAAAATGACATTTGTGTTTGTTCGTGTTATTATTTGTTGTTACTTTTATTACAGCATGGCTGTTGTTTGAATTTTTCATTAAATTTTGTTTTATTTATTTTAAATTTGTTAAACTCTCCATGAATATTTTGCCGCTGTGTTATCGTAAGCATTTCATTGTCTTTTTGGAGACCACTGGAAAATTTCGTTTTGGATCAGCAGCGTACTAGGCTTTAATAAGGCCAACAGAGTTAAATCTGGTTGTGGTTCTCTTTGTTGGCGGACGCGTGCGCAGTTTTGTATGAATATTAAGTGAAAAAGAAGAAAAATACGGTGCGTTTATTTTTTTTATATTTTAGTGAAAACTAAGTTTTTTTTTCAATAAAGTTTCATAAAACTGTTATTTTAACTTTTTGTTTATATCTTAAAAGAAATAGTTCATAGCTTAGTTGCATTTTTTATGAAATATTTTATTTTTAAGCCTTAACTACATAGACCTACTTTTGTACAAAAGTGAGAAATTAAAATGCTCGCTAAAGAAACATGCTTGCAAAAAAACATACTAATATTGTTCTTACATGTAAATTAGACCACCATGTACGATTTTCCATTGTTTTTTTGCAAGCAGATACCTTCACTACTTTTGTACAAAAGTAGGCCTATGTAGTTAAGGCTTTAAACAAAAATTCATTATTGGTACACAATGCACCACGAAAGCATAGTGTTAAATGTACCATGGTGCATTGTGCACCTAGAAGTTTTGAATGTGTAGACTAAAGCTTACTGTCTTTATTAAAGATGCCACGGAAACCAGTTGTGAACCGCAAGAAAGGACTTCACTCGAAAGACCCGATGGTAGCAGATCTATGGTAAAAGAGGAAGATATAAAATATATAAGCCGTGTTTTTTTGCAGGTTCAGATAGAATTTGACGAAAAAAACAACATCTGAACTAAGGAATTTACAAGTAAGATACAAAAACAACTGAAGTCCATATGAACTTAGCTAAGTCCAGATAATTATCGGTTCTTAACTTAAGTTCAGATAGAAGAAGTAGGTACTGCCAGCTCAAATTACTATTTTGCTATCGATAGTTTGTATGAAAACGTCAAAATATCTGAGCCAACGAGTGACAACTTTTTTTATAAACAAAAAACAATGGACGACCATTGTTTTGTAAATTAATTTGGTTGTGGTTTGTGAATTAAAATTGTGTTTTTTTCACATTTTTTTGTTTTATTAACGTTCGGAATAATTTTCTATACAAGATTTCTTTTTATTTTTATGTATTTTGTTTCTATTTTGCATGCTTTTTCAAAAGCTGAAAGGTAGTGATGGGAATATCTGAGTTTCGTGATAGTGCTGGCCATTTTTGCTTCGATGACTTTGCTAAGTTCGGATGTCGTTTTTTTCGACAATTTTATCTGAACCTGCAACAAAAACACGGCTATTTTCAAAGATCCTACTGTATCGGCTCGGGACCAACTAAACGGCAGCAATCATTATATAAATAGCTGACTCTCTATACCCCAGTTTGCAGTGGGAGTTTAAGATCAGCTGAATCTTAAACTGATTTTAATTTTTTGATTTAACTCGTCCATTTTCACAGTGAAATCTGAACTTCATTTCAGTTAAACTTCGTTTAACTAGATTTTACGAAAAAGAGTTGGCAGCATTGTACGTTTTTGCTTCGCCAAGTGACGTATTGTAAACAGTACGTACCTTTCCTTGTCTATTTTTTCTCTTTCTGAAGCAAAGAACATAAGTGAAACAGCAACAATTATTTTGGGTTGTTGATAATTTGTCAACATTTATTTTTGAGTCACTCGAACAAGACTAACAAAATTGAAAATAAACCAATAATTGTGCAAAAAAAAGAGGAATAACTTTTCAACAGCATGCATAGATTAAGATTTGCTGATGGAAATGATTATGAAAAATAAGTAAATAAATTCCACGTTGAACTTAGGTTTAAAAGGAACAATGCTGTAGTTTAACTTAAACTATAAATTGAACTCGGTTCAAGCTTTGAAAATTGGTTTTTATTCTTTAAATTAATTCTTGGCGCATTAAGTACCTTCCTGGTGCATTCTGCACATATGACTGGTGCATTTGGTACATATAATGGTGCATAATGCACCATTTCTCATTTTTCGAAAAATTAATGCTCACTTAAAAAATTTAAATGTTATCGAAAATTTAACTTTGAACTAACTTTCATAACTAAACTATTGAAAGGATATAAAAATACCAGCCCAACAGAGTTAAATTTAAAAATGTTAAGATCATTTGAAAAGAAGGTGGTGAATCTATCCCAACGTCACCCTATTAATACGCAGTGGGCTAGTGTGGAAGGCCTTTAACTTCTACTATTTCATTGATCAACTCTAGAGTTGAAAATCAAAAGTTGAAGACGTCAACTTGGAGTGAATAAAAACTATTTCTAAGTTGACTGTAAAATTCCCAAAGTTATGTTCAACTTTGAGTGAATAAATTAGGCCTAAGTCGTTTTCAAATTGCCACTAGTGTATCGATTTTTTTTAATAAAAGAACCATCTGGATGTTGGCTCCTAGTAGTCCAGGTATAATAGGTGTCAATGGTGTAAGTAATGTGCTTAATACAAACGTCAAAATTTATCCACTTGTTAAAATGTTAACGACTTAGAAGAAGAAATAGAGGAACTGCACTTGTTGAAAAAAAGTGAAGCAGTTTTTAAAATAGTGTGAGGTCTCACAAACACAAATGCATTACAGCAGCGACGGAGTGCTCTTTGAAGCCAACTCACTAGGGCGCCATCAGAATAGTCATTTTTGTTATTTTCCGAAGTTTTAGTGGAATGTTCTAAAAAAGAGAAAGAGTACGTGCGTGAAGCAATTTGTCAATCTGAAATGTCAAATCGCTAGTGTGATTTTAAAACAGAACAATAAAAAAGTGCTACAAATTAATAGCCTTTTCACACCAAACCCGAAACCGGGTTTTCGGCAATTGGTTTACGAAAACTTGAAATGCGTTTACACCGAAAATGTACAAGTTTTCATTTGACAGTTCATTTGTTTTGCTTAAACAAAATGGTTTCGAGGAAGGGCTGCGCCGCTTTGAAAATTGTCAGTGCCACAGAAAAGCGAAAAATCAAATGTTTTATGTGCAATTAAAAGACAATTTATTAATATTGGAATTTAATATTGGAAATACAATCAGTCCTGATTCGTTATAATTAATTTATTTCTTAACCGATCAATTTCACGTAGTAGTTAGGATGCGCGACACTGCGTCGCGCTCTCTTGTGTTCCAGCAGAAAAAATATTTTTTCCTGGCAGCAACCCATCAGCAATTTATATGACATTTAATTAAGCGCTGAATGTTTTACAAGGTGTGTTTGTTTAGTTCGTCCTGCAAATCCAACATGTTTTGGACAGGTTTTATTTAAAACTTGTGTTTTATCAAAACTTGTGGTTAAGCATAAATGTATGGGAAAACTTGTGTTTTCGATCTAGGTTTTCAGCCAAAACCGATATTTTCGCGAAAACCGGGTTTTGGGTTTGGTGTGAAAAGGTTATTAGACACATATATAAAAAAAAACTTTGAAAGGACAAACCTTTTCAAGTGAATAAAACAGACATTGTAATTATTTAGCAATCAACAAAAAAACAGTAAGTGCGGTAAGAGCATTTCCTCTCACAAGTGAGTTTTATTATATTTTTCTCAAAGCAAGTGCTGTTAACTGTTTGTATTTATGTAGATTAATTAACTATCGAAGAACATATTATTTATAATGGATTAAACTTTAAAACATGAACCATGAACAACCAAATATGAACTGATAGACACCTTACTGAAAAGACAAATTAACATTGAAATATGAACTTATAAGTTGGCGACGGAACAAATAGATATTTTATTACTAACTGAAAACGTAAAAAATCGATTTAACAACAAAAAATAATTTTCTCATTAGAAGGGCGCTTAACAGATAGTTGCGCCTTTCAACCTCCAATATAATCTCATGCACACCTGTTAACGAGAATTTCAGTTTGACATTTCTGGTTCTTAAATTATAACAAAAAACTTATGTGCACATTTTCAACTAAATTATAATATTCTTGACTTAATTTAAAGTGTAACCCATTCTAAATATATTGTTTAATAATTCATCAATCTAAAGACAAAAACATTACAGCACTTTTTTTGAGAAAAATATAATAAAATTCACCTGTTTATTATCCACCTTGTTTATTATTTGTTTTTTTTTTTAAAGTAATTGATATATTAATTTGGGTTTTAACTTGTACCAATTTTTTTTTCTTTGTTTTTTCTAATCACACGCTAACGATTTGATACTTCTGGTTCTCAAAAATTGCTTCACTCACGTACACTGTATATGTGACAAATACCTCTTCCTCTATTTCTTCTTCTAAGGTTAACGAGCTCTTGAGCAGGTTAAATTTTGACGGCTATATTCACCTCATTAATGTCAAAATTTAGGCATGGGATCAAATTTAACGCACTTTTAACGAATTGACACACGGCCTTAGACTGCTTTCACACAAGGAAACTGAGTTGCCAGCAACTGGGAGTTTGTAGTCAATAGCTGTGTTTTATTATCTTTTATCGGGATCCGGATCTAGATCTGGATTAACTTTTACACGTAATACAAAAACAATTTGGGATCCTGCTTTCTATCTGGATCAATTTCAAGATCCAAGAATAAGTTTTAATTCCCAGCACCAGGTGACCATTTTGATTCGTAAATGTTGTCAGCACTGAGAAAAATAACAAGATCCAGATCCCGATAAAAGATAATAAAACACTCACTTGAACTTATTCTTCCATTTTTATTTTTTGTTTACATGTCAATTTGAAAATGTCAAAAAACTCAGGAATACCATAGGTTAGGTTAGGTTAAAGTGGCTGTCAGGAAAACGGCTGACACACTTAGACCATAATTAGGTCCGTTGTGATACCACATGATAGGAATGAGGAGATTATCCTCATTACGAAAACCATTCGGAGCTTTTTATGAAGCGAGAGAGACAGTGTATGTCTGTATTAGCCAGATCGCTTGGATCATTGTAAAAGTAGTCCCCAAGAAGGAGTCTGCGCCTCTGTGAAAGCGCAGGACATGTGCAGAGGAGGTGCAACTTCTACAGAAGTCATTTGAGAAAACGCCAAGTCTTGTGGCGTGTTTTCCTATAAGGCAGTGTCCTGTTATGACACCTATTACGGAGCTAATTTGTGATCTGCTAAGTGATAGAAAACTTTTAGAGCGCCTAGGGTCTAGCGATGGCCAGATTTCTTTTGTGGCCAGACATGTAATAAGGTTTGTCCATCTAGAGTTTGCTTTCCTTGCTGAGTTTTGTTTTAGCAAAAGTTTACACGTAGCGATCGGTATACCTATGTTCCACCTGTTAGGCAAAACGGGCATTAGAGTTCCATTTCTGGCAAGTTCATCGGCTTTACAATTTCCCGGAATATCTCTATGGCCCGGCACCCAAAGAAGGTGAATATTAAACTGTTCCGCCATCTCTTCAAGAGACGATCGACAGTTTTGGGCCGTAACGGAGTTGGTAGAGACAGAGTTGAGAGATTTAAGTGCCGCTTGACTATCTGAGAAGATGCGTATATCCGATGTTGATATCACGTTTTCTCTCAGCCTCTCTCTTTAATTGCCAGGATTTCCGCTTGGAATACGCTACAGTGGTTAGGGAGCCGGAAGGAGAAACTTAAATTAAGTCTGTCTGAGTACACTCCGCCACCCACTCCTTCCTCAGTTTTCGACCCATCAGTATAAAAATGAACTGAATCACCTTTGAGAGGGTCCCCAACGTCCCAAGATTCTCTTGAGGGTATAGTGACCTGGAAACTTTTGTCGAAATTTAGTTTGGATGTGGTGTAGTCGGAATGACAAGGAATAGATTCATATAAGTCTAGAATTTTAGTATGACCGATAGAGTTGTTGGTCCATTGAGAAATGGCTTTAAGGCGGACGGCTGTGTTCGCAGCCATTTGCTTGCCATATATATCGAGGGGTGTGAGGCTGAGGAGTATGTCTAGTGCAGCTGATGGTGTCGAGCGGAGAGCTCCACTTATGCACATACTTGCTGATCTCTGGACCTTGCTCAGCTGGTCACAGTACGTAACTTTATCTAGAGCAGTCCACCAAATTGTTACCCCATAAGTGAGAATCGGTCTTACGACCGCAGTGTAGAGCCAGTGAGTTATGGCAGGGGATAGACCCCATTTAGTACCTATAGCTTTTTTACAGGAGAATAAAGCAACAGTGGCTTTTTTAATTTTCTCTTGAATATTAGGTTTCCAACTTAGTTTTTTATCCAGTATGATACCTAAATATTTGGCTTCATCTGAAAAGGAAAGTGGAACACCATTAATTGTTGGAGGATTTATCTGTGGAATTTTAAATTTCCTTGTGAAGAGGACAAGTTCTGTTTTTCGGGGGTTTACACCTAGCTCAGAGCGTTCTGCCCATTTTATTAGCTTGTTAAGAGCGGTTTGAAGAAGTTCTGTAAGAACCTGGGGGTGTTTCCCTGATATAGCTATATAGCAACATCATCGGCATACGCAATCACTTTGAATCCTTCACCCTCCAGGACAGTCAGTAAGTCATTTATGACCAAGTTCCATAGAAGTGGTGAAAGGACCCCACCTTGTGGTGTGCCTCTAGTGACAGATCTTCTAGTGGAATAGCCTCCCAATGCAGAGTTGATGACCCTACTTCACAACATATGGTCTATCAACTTAATCAGTAGGCCGTCCACCTCCAAATTTTCCAGTGCTCCTACTATTGCACGGCCGCTGACGTTGTTAAAGGCGCCTTCTATATCAAGGAAAGTCGCAAGCGTGTACTCTTTATGGTGCAGGGAGTATTCGATAGATCTTACTAAGGTGTGAAGAGCAGTTTCCACCGATTTTCCCTTACAGTAAGCGTGTTGTGCTTTAGAGATAAGGTTAAGCTCTATAGTGTCACGCAGGTGGATATCAATCAGACGTTCGAAAGTTTTAAGAATGAATGATGATAAGCTAATTGGTCTCAGGTCTTTTGGATTAATTTGGGAGTATTTTCCAGCTTTGGGTATGAAGACAACTTTCACCTCTCTCCATAATGAAGGAATATGAATGAAATTCAGACAACCATTCAGTATAGTTTCCAGTATAGGAATTATGATATCTGAGGATCTCTGAAGTTCAGCAGGTATAATGCCGTCTGGTCCCGCGGATTTATAAGGTTGGAAGCTGTCTATAGCCCATTGGAGCTTGTCCCTTGTAATCAGACCTGGTATTTGATTGACCAAGTCATGTGACTGAGTGAATTCAGTATTTGAGACAATTTGTGAGCTACCTGGGAAGTGAGTATCAAGTAGCAAATTTAGTGATTCCTCACAGGATTTGGTCCAGGAGCCATCTGCTCGAGTTCGAGCCCTGGCTTCCACCAATGAGGTTTCTTTTTGCCCCTAATTTTAGTAAGAGGACAGGAAGTGATCATTGATTTGTTGAGTGCATTTGTTAGATCTTGGACTTTATTATCGAGATCAGTTTTGTTCAGGGGAGGATTAAGAAGGTCAGGTTTGATTAACTTTTTAAGAGTTTCCCTATATAGGAGCCAATTTGTTTTCCGATAGTTCCGGAAGGAAGGAGGCTTTTCAGTTTCATCATTTAGACTGAATTAAATGTATCTATGGTCTGAGAACGAGTGCTCTGAAGATACTTTCCAATCCAATATCGATTGATGAACCATATCTGAGACAAGAGTGATATCTAAGACTTCTTGTCTATTTCTAGTTACAAAAGTTGGTACGTTTCCAACATTACTTAGAAGTAGGTTAGTAGTAAGAATATAATCGAAAAGAGACTCACCTCTGTCGTTAATATCCGAACTCCCCCATACTGTATGGTGCGCGTTTGCGTCGCACCCGATAATTAGGCGTATATTCTGCCGTTCTGCATCAGCGATCAGTCTCCTTAGCTTTACACTGGGGAGAGGGCCAAGATCGTCATGGCCAAGATAGGCGGACACTATCCAGTACAACCCTTTTTCGGTTTGTAATCTGACGGCCGTTACATCTCGATCGCTATATTCAGGGAGTAAAAATACATTAGTATTACATTTAGCTACTATGCAAGATCTAGGTTCACCTTTATCTGGCGCATGCAGCGTGTAATAGCCCGGAGTCCTGAGTCCTTGAACACTGGAGTTAGCAATCCATGGTTCCTGGATCAGGACAATATCTTCCCCGTTTGTGTTCAGACGGAGAAGAAGGGAGGCCGAAGCCATAATACAGTGTTGGAGATTAATCTGAATCAGCTGCAGCATTGTTACCACAGTCGGTCAGATCAACCTCCAGCACCGTTTGGTCAGCGTCTTCGGCTTCAGAGGAAGATCTTAAAAGTTCTTCCTTCGGAGAGGTCGACGGAAGGAGCCTTCCTTTCGGTTGGCGGATTGGGCAATACCATAGCCGGATTGGGCGACCTGCATCGTGCCTGATCGGGAAACTATTGATTGCTCAGAACTTGGTCTGGGCCAGTAGCGCAACAATCAGTCACGATGAAGTGCTTGTTTTACCTCCTCGTGGTGGTCCCCGGGCAACTATTTATGTATCCCAATATACATAAATAGGCTAAAATTACAAGTGCGAAAAGGCCTAGCTTTCTAGGATAGGTTACGGAGGTTAGCATTCTCCGTAACTGAAATCAACCCGCTACCGAAACCAACACTACGCCTCGGATAATTAATGATAACTCGTTGACGACTTTTGGCTATTGTACCCGGACAAAGATTGGTTTCTGGAATGTGAAGACGCTTCTTGATAATGGAAAAGAAGGTCCTCAGAATGCCAGATTCCTGCAACTAGAGAAGGAATTCATGCGGTATAGGATGGACATCTTAGGGATAAGTGAAGTTAGATGGCTGGGTTCGGGGAAGTTCAAGTCACCAACCCGTAACACTGTACTATTCTATTCCGGAAAAACACCTGGATGCGCTCGGGAATCTGGCGTTGGATTGCTGCTTTCCAAAACAGCTCTCAAAAGCCTAATTTCCTGGGAGCCTTTAGGTGACAGGATCCTGAAAGCCAGGTTCCGGACTAGAGTACGTCGCGTCACCATCATACAGTGTTACGCCCCAACTTTGCTCTCTTCTGACGAGGAGAAGGAGGCCTTTTATAACCGGCTGAGTGCTGCTTATGATAGCGTTCCACGAGGTGATATAGTAATGGTGATGGGAGACTTAAATGCCAAGGTTGGCAATGACAACACTGGGCTAAGGCATGTCATGGGAAAACATGGTGTTGGTAACCGAAACGACAATGGCGAACGATTTGTCGATTTCTGCAACGCCAACGGCCTTGTTATTGGAGGGACCATGTTCGAGCATAAGACGTGCCACAAAATCAGTTGGGTGTCGACTGACAGACAAGCAACTTCCAACCAAATTGACCACTTCGCGATCAGCCGGCGTTTTAGAAGCAGTCTCCAGGACGTCCGTAACAGAAGAGGTGCTGACATGGGAATGGCCCGGGACCACCATCTGATGGTTGCTACCGTAAGATTGCGTACAGCTGCAGTTCGGAGATCCCAAGGAAACACTCGAATGCCCAAGTTTAATACAGATAGACTAAAGGATCCTGCAGTGCGCCAACAACTAGGGGACCACCTTTCACAAGGATTGAACGCAATCAGCAGCACGGAAACCACATCCATCGAAAATCATTGGTGTGCTGTGAAAAATGTGTTCATATCCGGTGCTGAAAGTATAGTCGGCCGGGCGCAAGGAAGAAATAGTGCTTGGCTTTCCGACGAAACTTGGGCAAGGATCGAAGAAAGGAAACACCTTAAAGCTCGCATCGCAGCTACCCCAGCAGCAGGGAGAAACGAGCTTGAGTCTACGTACCGCATGAAGATGAGGGAAGTTCACCGTAGTGTGCGACGTGATAAGCGTAACTACATCAACGCACTGGCTACAGAAGCAGAAGAAGCCGCTAGTAGGTGTGACAGTAGGACCGTCTACAGAATTACCAAAGAGCTCACTGGTGTCCAGAGCTCTAAACAACACCTGGTTAAAGACACAAACGGATCCCTGCTAATTTCGGATGAGGACCAGCTCATAAGGTGGAGGGAACACTTTTCTGCGGTTTTAAACCGCGTTTTCGCAAGTGAAGTGAACCCTATTCCCACTGAGCTACCCGAAGTAACAATTTCCCGAATACGCACCGTACCCCCCAGTAAAGAAGAAATTATCACCGCCATCAAAGCACTGAAGAACAACAAAGCGGTTGGACTTGACGGTATTCCTGCAGAGCTCTTAGGAGCAGCCCCAACGACATCGAGCGAGCTACTGCACCCACTTATTAAGAGAGCTTGGGAAGCAGAGAGCTTTCCTGAAGAGTGGAAAAAAGGAATGATTGTCAAGCTCCCAAAGAAAGGAGATCTCACACAGTGCGAAAACTGGAGAGGAATATGCGTTCTGCCTGCAGTAGCCAAGATAATAGCAAGGATAATATTGGACCGAATTAAAGACCACCTCGAAGACACACTCGACGCCGAACAAGCAGGTTTCCGCACTGGATCTTCCTGTGTTGATCACATCAACACCTTGAGGATCATCATCGAACAGTGCGTTGAATATCGATCACCACTTCACCTGCTGTTCATCGATTTTGAAAAGGCGTTCGACAGTGTCAATAGAGAATTTATTTGGCTTGCTTTGCACAGGAGGGGCATCCCAGATAAATTGATTGCTATTATCAAGGCTACATATGATGGATCCAGGTGTCACGTTTTGCACAAAGGTAGGCTGTCAGAGGAGTTTGAAATCCAAAGTGGAGTTAGGCAAGGCTGTATACTGTCACCAATACTGTTCCTGTTGGTGATAAGTGACGTACTGCACGCAGCTTTGTCAAATGGAAATGGGGGAATTCAGTGGACTCTGCAATCTCACCTCAAACATCTGGACTACGCGGACGACGTATGCTTACTCTCTCATAGGATCATGGATCTCCATCAAATGACAACAAGGGTGGAGAGAGAAGCAGAAATCGTAGGGCTTAAGATCAACTCGGCAAAAACTAAAAGGATCAGCCTTGGAACTTCCTCATCAATCCAAGTAAATATTTCTGGACAACCGGTAGAGATGGTAGAGGATTTCCAATATCTTGGGAGTATTATCTCTACGGGTGGCGGAACTGAACTGGACGTAAACAGCCGAATCAGAAAAGCAAAGGCTGCGTTCGGAATGCTGTCCAAAATATGGAGAAACAACTCTTTTAGCTTAAAGACCAAGCTACGACTGTTCCGCTCCAATGTTGAATCCGTTCTGCTTTACGGCTGCAGCACTTGGAAAGTCACTGAAATTGTCACAAATTGCTGGCTGGTTCGATCGGGATCCAGGCACGAGCTCTAGGCCTGCAGGGGATATCATACCTAGCAACAGCCTCGAGACTAGCACCTGGCCAGACCTCTCCCAGTCTGCTAACAGCAAGCGTAAACAGATCACATGATCTCTGATCTGCACAGGCGATGAGCTTAACACGTCCTTGGTGCCAGCCTGCATCGTCTGTGATTGGTTGAGGTCCGAGATGCTCTCTCACTTAACTCATGAAGCCAGCTGAGAGCTTCACTATGACCTTCAACCAATTCTCAGGAGAGATCCTGCCATCTGCATTACTTCTGTCGATGACTGCAATGACAATTTCGTCCTTTAGTACGTCACTAAAGGGCAGACCTTTATTCACGTTAAGTGATTTGTCGGTGCCTTGCACCTTGGGTCGTTTGGGATCGGGGATGGTGCTCCCGATGGACCGTTGACGCTTTGACGTGTAGTCCCCGCTGGTTTTTCTGAGAGCCATAATGTTCATGGCCCATTGGAGTTTGGCAGTTTGTCGCGAGTCACGATCCGCTACCGGAATGTCACCGATAGCTTTCACGATCCTCTCGGCATTCCGCCTCTCCTTATGGTTGGTTTGGTTCCACCCCAACTCGGTGGAAGCAGAGCCATTTTTCATGACCCTACCACCAACGGGTTGTGGTATCTTCCTTGAGCCAAGGGGCGGTATACTTCGGCCAGCAGTGGAGGATCCGTAAGTCACGGACGCGCTGCTGGCAGAAGTACCCGCCCCTGGGTCCAAAACGTGGGAGGGGGGGGGGGGGGGGGGGGGTGTTGAGCCCCATCCCGATGGAGGGAGGACCGTTGTCAGCGGCCGTGCTTCCAACGGGTTGGGGGTTCTTCTGTGAATACGGAGGCGGCTTAAGCACCCCAGCAGTGTTGGATCCGTAAGTCACGGACGCGCTGCCGGATGTGATATCCGTCTCCGAGCTCATCTGCGGGGGAGTGGCTTTGTTGAGCCCCATCCCGATGGAAGCAGAACTATTATTCATAGCCCCACTTCCAACGGGCTGGAGCACTTTCTTTGCAACGGGGGTCGGTATGTTCCTACCAGTAGTAAAGCTTTAACAGCTGTACTACTGGGCAAGACACCCGACCCGGAGTTGAGCACATGTGCATTTTTTTCGCCCCAATCCGGTGGAGGTAGAATCTGCTAACGCACGCCGACCTCCAACAAATTGGAGTCTCTTCTGCGAACTCTTTTGCGGTCTGCCTCGTCCGGTAACGGAGAAGGCACCCGCTCCGGAGTTCGCTTTTTTACGGGCAGTGGTAATGGCAGCAGCAGCGTACGTCACGCCACTACTACCACTACGGTGGGCATTTGCCAACGTACCCGAAGAGAGACCCCCACGGCCAACGGCAGTGGAGCTGTTTTTCGCAGCAGCACTGCCAATGGTCGCGGGGGGTCCCCCCGAGCACGAAGGATTTGTACTACTGGCGGGGAGGACAAAGCCCTCTTCGCCAGCAGTAGCGTCTAGCTCACGAGTCGATTCACCCCCCACGGATGACTTATCAGTCTTTCCGTGGATTGTGGTCGGCTCGCAAGACCTTCCGCACTTCGTTATACCAGGTGTATTAAGTGTCACTGGGGACTTCTCCTCGTTAGAGGCCAAGCCATCGCCGGTAGTCGCGACTCCTACTGACTTTTGAGTGGATATCCCCACTCGCTTTTTAATTTCTTTAGTACTCATTTCATAATTTATTAGTTTTCAACATTTCGGTTTTCGGTTTTTTTTGGGTTATGTTAGTTACCTAGACTTGCAGCTGGATTGCTGAAAGCCTAGGCGTAAGCTCCATCACTACGACAAAGTCTAACCCGTGAGGGGGTAGGAATACCATAATCTTATTGCAAAATGTTTGTGGGATCTGGATCGTTTTATTATCACAGGATGATCCATATGGATCTTGGTGGATAATAAAACGCGGCTAATGAGGGCGTAAGCAGTGGTGTTCCTCTACGTGTCGATTTTAACTGTCTACATTTCAACGTAGACAATGTGTAGACAATGTCGACAATGTAGACAATGTGTCGACAATGTAAAGATTAAGTTAAATGTCACAAATAAAATTATTCCAAAAAGTCTTGCTACGACCGATAGACATGGAACGAGATAATTTTCCGCTTTACAAAAAAATGTAACTTTCCGCATGATGTTTACATGAACACCCCCTTGCGTTAACGTAGCAAATAATCAATTAAACGTCACAAATGACTCATCCCAGTTTATCTGGTTTATTTTCCGCAACAAATTCTTGAAATAAAATATCTTTTTTGCAGGATATTTTTCCCATACGAATTTTGGCAGATCAATTCGACCGAGATAAAATTATCTAGTTTGCCAGGTTTATTTAAGTTTTACGCCGTTGTATGAATATTTTGAAACTTTTCTAAAATAAAAGTTTCAAACGCTTGGGTGAAAATAAAACTTGGAATTGTTTCCTTCTTCCAACTTATGCTTTTTAAAATCAAATAGCTTTTTCTGTTATCAAAATAGATTTTGTTTCTTTCTTCGTCGTAACAGATGCGTCTACCTATAGATATGACATTTGCATCAAAGTTAAATTTTGGAACTTATATTCCCTTCTCTTCGAACTGCTGTAGGATTATGAAATACGATAGAACGGTAAGTATTGAAGTGCATAGACAAAAGAAAAATCGAAAAGTTGAGGTCTTCCGTTTGGGGCATGGTATCCGCCAACTCTCTTAGAATTGTTATCAGTTACTAAGCACTTCCGAATACTGTACAAAAATGAAATTCGATAGAGGGATATGATTTGAAGTTCATATAGTATAAAAGTATAAAGGTTAAACTGGAGATTTTCCATTCAGGGGGAGTGGCACCTACCCCCCCACACGTTCTCAGATTTGTATATCAATTATATGGGTTAGGTACTTTGACGTTGAGTGATGACCCTTTGACTTTAGATGCGTTCGTGTTCATAGTGCATCGAATAAAAACAAACCTTTAAGCACATAGAACGTTACGATTTAGATTAAATGATTTTTCACGACTGTCTTGTTGATACACACATGTTTTTGTATTATAGAAGACCTTGGTTCTTTTTTTAACATTTTTGTTTTTGGTTTGATAAATGTTGGAAGGAAAAATTATGAATTATGATGCTTTTACGAATTGTCTACATTGTCGAAAAATTTAGGTCCACAATTGTGAATTTTCTACATTGAATTGTCTACATGTAGACAATCATGTAATCTACACTTATAGTCTACATGACACAACACTGGGCGTAAGGGAAATCAAAAAAATCTCCTTTGCTCTCACCCTCTCGTCAACAAACTAGCTAGTTTCTGGCAACTAAATTTCCTTGTGTGAAAGCGGTCTTAAACACACTCTATGGACAGTGTGAGAAGGAACGCGATAGAAATCTCTTCAAATCGTTGACCCGCGAGATTTTTTCAATCCATTTGTTTCTTACCCTTCTCTGCTAGAAACTCAAAGTTGCTATCAACTCAGTTTCTTCATGTGAAAGGGGGCTATATCAGACTTTAGACCCTTTTCACACAAGGAAACTGAGTTGCCAACGATTTTTAGTTCGTTGACGAGAAGGGCGTAAAAGGAAGACATAAAATCTCCCCTCACACTCTTCTCGCCTACAAACTAGATAGTTTCTGGCGACTCAGTTTTCTTGTGTGAAAGAGGTCTTACGACCATAAAGGCTTTCTCAAACCAATGCGAAACATTCGTTGCGGCGAAGAAACATTCGTCAGTCAGGTCTGAGCGTATTCAATTTAAGTAAAAAATTAACATTGTTGTTTCAGATTTTTGAAATGAAATTAGCTCGATACAAAATGAGAGCAATGATTTATTTTCAGCTATATTATTGGAATTGCACAAACTGTTCTTTACATTTCCCATTCGTCCAGAAATGTTGAACAAATATTTTCATTTGTGGAAATATTTTCAAAAAATAACGTGCAATATGCAAGCATTTGGACAAAATAAATTTTAGACTGAGAAATAATTAAATAGACAAATTTCATTTATGGCTGTGTTTTGTACTTTTTTAACATTTTTTTTATTATAATAAGGTCGTTCCTTTATGTTTGTTGCCTTTTGTTTATTCATGTAGGTATATTAATGAACTGTTCTTATTTATGTATTTAAAATAGGAAAATAGATTTCAGTACAATTGACTTAATTTCAGTACAATTTTAAACGAGCTTTCAGTACATTCACAAAATTTCATTTTCTATCCCTGGTGTATTGCCGTTAATATTAATGGCGCCATTGAAAGTTGTGAGCACTAGCTACCACTGCGATTTGTTTTCTTTCATTATTCTAAAATAAAAATGAATTGCAATGAATGAAAACAAAATAAAATTAAACTGCAGAAACACGAACACTGCAGTAACATTAATAATATTTATTTGGAGTTTTTGCACTTTTTTATTTTTATCAAATTATAATCAAAGAAATAACAAACATAATTTTCATTTATACCTTCTTTTATGTTTCAAGTTTCTGTTATACAGTTTTACAGTATAACAAAAAATTTAGAAAATTCCACTTATAACAGTTCTTCAAATGTGGTCAAGTTTTCTGCATGGATACACTATTAAGTTACACAGGATGTCCCATCGTCACCGGCCTAGAGGAAAACTATGGATTTCTGCTGAGTTAATTTTAAGTCGAAAAACTTAAGGGGTAAAGTTCTCGTTTTCGCTTCCTTTTTGACTTATAACGGTTTTTATGATTTTTGATCTTTTTTTCCTTTAACCAGCTTTAACTTTGCCAAACTGCGTCCCATTCTTGATTTTTTTGTTTTATGTACACAAGGAGAGTAAGCACTTTATACTTGCCATACATTTTTTTTTCTATGCGGATAACGATTTTCCCACAATTAAATATCAAGCCCACTTTTTTGGCATTTTTAGGTAGTTTTTTTTATTTTGGTGTCATTTTTTCCACAAAAACACCTTATTAAGGGGCATTTTTTCTATTTTACTGTGAAAGCCCATTTTAGTTTCTTAAAAATACTTAACATTTGTTTTAACAAAATACAACACTAAAAAAAGAAAGTTCAAGAAATAATATAAAATTGAAATTAATTCTTTGTTTGAAGCGAGTAAGCTACAAAAGTTGTTAAACAATTACTGCCTGCTTCCATCTAGCTTAAATGTAATATTTCATTTATTTAATTTTTTAACTTTCCTTTTATTTGTTTTTTTTCCGTTTTTTTTTTTTAATAAATTTTAATGTTCTATTTTGTTAAAAAAAATGTTAAGTTTTTTTAAGAAAATAAAATGGGCTTTCATAATAAAATAGAAAAGAAAGTGGAAAAAAGACAACAATGTCAAAATAACGACCTAAAAATGCCAAAAATATTGGTTTGATATTTAATTGTGGGAAAATCGTTATCCGCATTTTTTTTTTTACAAAAACACAAAAATTACAATTTTTTTCTTTTTTTATTATGAAAGCCCAATATGTTTTCTTAAAATTGCCTTATCTTTTTTAACAAATTAAATACATTTAAAATTATTACCAAAATTAAATAAAATAAGAAGAAATTTGAATAAAAACGGATAAAAAACTATTCTAACGGTTTCATTAATTTTTTTTTTCAACTGTTGTCTCTTTCTAACAGTCAAATAGCTTAGAAATACTTTTTATTCGATTTTGTTGAATTTCTATTTTTTAAATTTTATTTTGTTAACAATTTTAAATGTTTTTTTTTTTTTTTTAATTTAAAGATTAGGTATTGTTAAGAACACGAATTGGGCTTTCACAATAAAAGGGGAAAATGATACTTAATAACGTTAACAAAAAGAAATGATAACAATTTAAAAAAAAAACATAAATGCAATAAAATGGGTTTGATAATAAATTGTGGGAAAACCGTTATCCGCATGAGAAAAATAATAAGACGAATATAAACTAAAAGATGCTCTTGCACTAATACAAACAAAATTTAAAAAATTACTTGTATTTCGATAAAGTTAAAGCTAGTTAAAGAAACGAGACCAAATATCATAAGAACCGTTATAAGTCGAAAAGGAAGCAAAAACGAGAAAACTACCTCTGAAGTTTTTCGACTTAAAATTACCAACGTAACCAATGATTTTCCTCTGGCCGTTGACGTTTTGACACTACTAGGAGTTTTCCTATATGAGTATATTATGGGTTAAATTAGGAATAAAAGCTTGATCATCACTTATGGCCATGATACCACCCCACCCACAAGAGTTGCATGATCTTTACATAGCTACTATCTCCTCTCACACCGGCCGGTGGCGGGCGCTATGATAAAATGATTTAAACGATTAGTTTTTGTACACTTTTTTTTAAACTCAAGGGGTTGTTACTACTCTTAACATGTAAACCGAGTGCAAGCTTTAGGAAAATAGAATAGGTTTTAAAAGGAGATACCGATACACATTAGTTTTGAATTTCTGAATATCATTATGAGAAGGAGAAATAGAGTAAGGTATAACATTCCACATTCGTGTTGTGCGGCTAAAAAATGAATCCCTGTAAATTGGGCTCAAGGGTTAACTAATGGGTATTCCTAGAAGCGCGAGTATTGCGGTTAAATTTTTTAAGGGGAGGAATGCTACTAGCTAGTTCACTGGAACACTGTTTGTAAAAGTACCTATATAAAATATGGAAAGACATGTAACATTTCGACGGTGCTCTAGAGATGTAAATGTTTACGTTATGGTTTTATCACCTATCATTTTTAAAGCCTTTTTCTGTATACTATCAAAAATACTTAAGTAAGTTGAAGGTGCACCTACCACATATTTGAATTATACTCAAAAGCTTTGGACGGGTGTTTTCCAAAAGAGACAGGACAGATGGAAAAGCTTACGCAGTGGTTTTGCCAGCCTTGAAGAACACCTCGTCAGAACAATGGGAGGGATACTATCCAGGCCAGTGGATTTGTGTATATCAAGATCTTTCAGGAGTCTGGCGACTGCACGAGTGCGAAAGAAAATGCGTCCCATAAATTCGTTTGCGCTCTCAAGTACAGGAGGAGTCATATAACACTTTCTGGCAGCGTCGAATTAATTCCAAACTGTGCTCCAAGCAAATTGGCTTAATCATTCATTGTCATTGAAGACGGGTGTGGAGCCCAGGCACACGACGAAGTAGCATTTCGTATGTACTTTGCAAATGACCAAACAATTTTACTACCTTTATGACATTGCAGTATTTTTTGCCGTAATTTATGATCATGTACAAATTTGGTTCTTCGAATTTGAACGTTACATGTCTTTCTAGCTTGTTGAAACTGTTTAATTGTTTTACCTCTGGATAGATTTGGTGTTCTCCTTTTATTCTTCTCTATCTTTCTTCTATAACAACAATAAAAACAATTCCAATTTGACAAAACATTGGGCCCTACCAATAATCAATTTAAGTAACGACTTAAATATTTAAGTAAAAGTAGCTTGGGCTCTAAACAATGGTATGACTTAAATTTGTGTGAGGATTTTAAATAATGAATATTACATGGTATGGGATCTAAAATATGAAACATAACATGTTTGGTCCATTTTTTATAGTACAAACCGTTATGGTCTATTTTCCTTAAATATTTAAGTCGTTACTAAATTTGATTATCGGTAGGGCCCAATAAAGGAAAAAGCCAAAGACAGTTCCTGGAAAAGTCCATACATTTATTTTGTTGTTTAATCTTTTTGACAGCTTTGATGAGGAGTCTAGATGAAGAAATGTATGTGAAATGAAATAACGAAACTAATAATGAAAATTTTTCTGTTTAACCTGTAACGGCGGATTTGAAAAAAAAAAAAATAGTGTATTTTTTGACATTTTTTTTTGTGTAATCTGTGTTTCTGCCTGTAATTTGTATTTAAGGACAGGGGTGGAATCGGCTAAGCTAATTATCAATTGGTTTGATCGCCATTTTGACAGAGAGACATTTTTTTCAAAACGAAAATCGAACCGAGTGATAATCAAATATCAGGTAAGCCGATTCCACCCCACATTTTATGTCATCATTTCAGCCACCTACGATTCAATAGTCGCAAATACACCATCAGTCGTCTAACCGACAATGTCTCTGTCGTCTGCAGAAGCAATTAGTTTAACGAACTCCTATAGGACCTAAATAGAGGAAATTCAGTTGCTTTGAAGAACATTCTTAGAGAGTACGAAAGAAGTGCTAAAGGAGTAAGCCTAGGGATCGAACTCGGGATTCCTTGCACTACTTGTCTAGCTTGTTTTTTTTTTGTAGGTAATTCATTTTTATTTTTCAATTAACGTTTAACTATCTTAAAGCTAGACAAACAATTATAAAAACTAGCCTACTTATCAATAACTTATAACTAACTTACTGGCCCTAAATGGGCGCTCTAAGTTAAACAATAAATTAATACTGTGGTGAATATATGCCCACTTATACAAACAAGGACATCTTTTATTGTTCTATAACAGAAATTAGTACTGAGTTGCGCGCCATCTTTGAACAAAAGATTAACTAAAGGTATCCAATACCTAAACCACTATAATAGGTATCCAATACCTAAACCACTATCCAATGCATAAACCACTCTCAACGTTATCCAATACCTAAACCCCTATCATCATTATCCAATGCCTAAACCACTTTCAACGTTATCTAATACATAAACTACTCTCATCGTTATCCAATGCCTAAACCACTGGAACTGCTATAATTATAATTGGTCAAAAGCTTCTGAGATACTTTCGGAGACTTGTGGAGGAGAAGTACAGAACCCTAGAAGAAGCTTTTTCTCGTATATAAATATACGGCTACCAGTCCGAAAATCACAGCTTGATTTTAAAAGCGAATGAATAAACGTCGGTGTGAAAATAGGGTATTAAGAGTTCCATACTACTTGTGATTGCTTATAATATGCGTGTTTTTTGTGCCCTCTTTTACCCCGTTTCCATGAGGTATTCGAGCGAGCTTCTAGCTCGCTTGGCCCCTTTGTATACCTGCGTTGACTTGAAATGAGCTTCAACCGACTCGATTCCACTTCAGGAGCGGAGTCGAGTCGAAATTGTTCATAAAAAACCTGGGTCGAAGAGTCGGTCTTGAAGATGTGTTCACCACAGTATTCTTGCACATGTGCTCGTAAAATTATTTATTTGTTTTGATAGCTATGTGAAGTATGTACTAAAATTCATTAAATTTGAACTGTTTTTGTGTAAAATAAATATATTGTTGCCATTCCATTAAATGTAATCTCAACACCATAACAACTCAACTTGAAATGGGGCTCTGAACTCACGTGACGAAACACCTGGGGCCTATTTCTCCGCTACTACAGCAGCTACATCAACTACATCTGACAGCAACGTTCTACAACTACATCAACTACATTTTTCTGTTTCATAACTACAACTGGAAGAGTTGTATGATGTAGCTGGATGATGTAGACCTAGACCCCGACTACACCATTCGTTTTTTCGGTTGTTTCGTCTCTCGTCTGTAATGGTGGATTTACATGTATCTGCATTTGGTTTCTGCAAAAAAAAATGGATGCCAAATACAAAATGTATAATTGTTAGATAGAGAGAAAAGATCAAAATGCAGAAGAACATCGTTCCTGCATTATAGGAAAGTTCCATAATGCAGAAATGAAGACGAACATGTTCATCTTCTTAATGGTTCTCTTTCACTCACTCGGATTTTTTGTATGCATCTGTCCTGCTCTACTTTAGTGCATTATGCAGACGCAAACAAAATGTAAATCCACCATAAGTTAGCAAAAAACGATTTGAATAAAAATGATTACGAGTATATTTGAGAATGAAGTGATTAAAAAACTTTTTTTTATCACAAAATAACCCCAAAATCCATGAACGTCAAAATAACGAAAGAAAATTAATAATAAAAAATAATGGATTTTGAGATTTTTAATATTTTTGATGATGATTTCGAATTCAATATAAAGGTTAGACCGCACTCGACGGAACTGCATTAAAGCGGAACTACACTTCAGACGGATTCGTATGAAATTGTATGAAGTTCAGTTGCCGTTTTGTGCAAAATAGTTCATACAATTTTATACAAATAATAATAATTTGCCGCGTCGTGAAGTGTAGTTCCGCTAAAGTTGAGTGCGGTCTTGCCTCAAGAGTTCAAAGAAGGCAAAATATATATTTAGAACGTCTGAAGAGAAATGTCGACAACAACTGACTTCAAATTACATTTTACGTTGAATTTTTCGAGATAACATATCTCAGTGCAACGTGACCAAGGCCATTTAAATTGTTTTTTTTTTTTGTTAGAAGTGGGATATTTGAACTTTGAAGAGACACAAATAAATAAAATAAAAATGGATTTCGATATAAATATTTTCGACGAAGATTTTGAATTCAACATAAGAATTGAAAGAAGGCCGAAAGTGTATTTACAACGAATCAATTTTCATTTTTACAAAAAATCAAAAGATAAATCATACATTTTTTGAATTTCTGATGTTTAAATACAAAAAAAAATACTTACATTCGTATATTTTCTTTTTAATGTAGCAATTTTATTCTGTTACAGCAATCACAGCAAATATTTTTATTGTGAAAATGTAACAAAAAATTACAGTAAGATGTACTACCACAATGTATCATACATTTTTCCAATATTTCCAGTCGATTCTCCAATGCTACATTGATGTACTACACCTGAAAAACCAATGTATGTTTGAAACAGAAATGATGTAATACAACTGTTATACTACTACATTGTAGCTGATGTAGTAGCGGAGAAATAGGCCCCTGGGTCGAAAATCCGACCCTAATCCAACTCGAGCTCTCGATTCTGTTATACTGTTATACCGCACTGATATAACAATGACATTGGCCGCGATCAAAAACCTATGTAGAGCTATCCGGATAGGTTCGTGTTGTTGTAATCCCGTGTGATAGCTATCCATATGCTATTCGACAAATTTTGGTATACGTTTTGGTATACGTTTGTATACCAATTGAGATTTGTTTGCTGTCGTCGAGTTGTGTTTTTGATTTTTTCAGAAAAATAATTAAAATAATACAATATAATAAAATGCAAATTACTATATTACAGCGAAGAGTTTTGCCAAAAAATACTTTCAGGTAACCTATCTGGTTTTGGTTGTTCAGAAACATATATGGATACGAAACTATATTAGATAGGCTATCGCATCGATTCTTGATCGCGGCCATTTTCTGACATTTTGGCTCTCAACTACTGTTTGTCAACCAAAAAGTTTAAACAAAATATTGTTAAAATTTTGATAAATTAAAAGAAATGTCTCCTCCCTGGACCAGGTCTTTCTTTCATTCATTGGTTTATTTATTTTAAATAATAATTATATTTTAACAAATAAAAAATGTTTGGTTTTCACCTTTTTTTCTGTTTACGATCAGTCAACACGTGCTTCAAGATTTTTGACATTTGTTGAGAATTCATCGGAAAAACGTGGAAAATAGTGTATGGAAGCATACACTATTCTTAAGCAGAGATATTTATTGCCGCGAACTTAGCATATTTGTGGTTGTAATTTACATGGAGATTTTTTTTAAGCTAACAAAGAGGGCACAAGAAAAACACGCCTAATAGCTGCATTTTATTATCCCCTAGATCTTGATTGGATTTGGTCACGATAATAAAACAAACAGAATCTGAATGACAACTGTTATATATAAACACCTCTTTTTTCCTTATTATTTATGTATTCCTTTCCTTTTTCTTACTTCAAATAGCCATATTCTATTGGGCAGAGTAAAAACTAAATTTTAAAAGGAAAAGCTAATACTACGTTTTCATTAGAGCCGAAATGAGGTAATTTCAAAAAAAAGTGTTTCAAGTGGCAAAAAAGTGTTTTCAATATCAAATCTGCTTATTTCGTTTGATATCTAATTTCATTTTAGTTTGGAATAGCAGTTAAACGTTTGTTTTTGTCTTCTTTGTGCTTTGTCATTTTCATGCAAGTGCTTTTTAAAGCGACTGCTGATGGATGAATTTACCTTATTTCATGCAAATTTGGTTGAAATTAGCTCATTTGATAAGGAGCATTTGTATGAGAAATGAGTTAATTTCGGATCTGATTTGGAAATTTGCAACAAAATTACCTCATTTGGCCCAGTGAAAACGTAGTAAAAGTGTGTGTGATAACTGATAAGAATGGATTTGAAAATCCAAATCCAAAACAAAGCTGGATCTTGAGTTGTTTTTGTAACACCATGTATTTTTTTAATGTAAACCCAAACCGAATCGGATCTGGGGGAAAATAAAACACAGCTAATAAAAGTATTAGAAGTGAATTATTTGAAGTAAAATAAAGGTGTTTTATTTTTGTACAGTAATTGGGGCATATTCATAGTCGCAGATAGACCCAGGTTTAACTAAACTACAGTTTAAGACAATTTTGGCTCAATGAATACAGACCGATTTTAATTACAAATTGTTGGTTTTATATTTTTATAAGATAATTAACTTGGTATACTACACAAATAGCTTCAAATATTTTGAAATGATAAACTTAAAAAAATAGAATCAATGTCCGAAAATTCAACCAAACCTATGTTCAACTTAGACCCAGCTCTAAAATTACTATGAATACGCCCCATTGTTTGTTGAGTTTGAATAAAAGAAATAAGTTTTATTGGCAAAATATTACAATACTTATATTACAATACTTATGCCGCTTTCGGTCTAAGAACTAATTATATACTAAAATCTAACTGGTTTTATTTTTTACCAAGAAAGATTGAAAAAAAACTTGGTATCCAATCATTTTTTTATTTTGTATATAAACCTACAAAAATCTTAAAACTAATTAAAAACTAGAACAGCCATAGCGAGCATTTTCATTTTTGTAATTTCCATTTTTGTTTGATTTTGTTGTTTTTGTATGTTTTATATTTTTGCAACCTTAAAAAAGCATGTGCTTATTCCCATTATTACAAATTAATTTTTATCACACAACACGTTTTAATTGAATGGCAAATATGTGCGTATACTTGATTCAAGAACGATGTTAAATAGGTTGCATATGATAACACATCACCTTACCTTAGACCGCAAATAATTATATATTATATATGATTATTTGTGCTTAGACCTTCATTTTAAGGCAACTTTAATATATAAACAAGCTTAAATTACCGCCAAAAAAAAACAATAGGGGTATTTATGCAAAGGCGGAAAACCCATAGAAAGCTTATAAACCACAGAATTTTATATTAGTAGAAATGAACTACTGGGGTGTTCATGTAAACATCTTGTAGAAAGTTAGAATTTTATGCAAATCGGAAAATTATCTCGTTGCATGAATACCCTTATTTTAAGAAAAGTTATTAATAATTGTCAACTGCTAGTGTGTCTCTTACTTGTGGTTTGTTTCTGTTTAGAAATAATGGCAAATCTTGGATTCAAAAGAGATTAAGAACTTATTTAATAAGTATGAGCCATTTCCTGATATAATTACATAATTAAATTAGCAAACCTTTATTTAATAAAATTTAGTGAGAACAAAATTCCAATTTAACAAAACTATTGCGTATTCCTCCGCTAAACCAACTTCTTCGGTGCATTAGCTTAAACGCAAAAAAGAGTGTTTTATTAATTATAAAGTGTGGTTAAATTTTAAGGGCCGATGTTGAATGTGAACCACACCTAAACGTCGAGTTTTTTTCTGCATTTCATTTGACATTTCCCAATTTCAGACTTACTCAATTTGAACCATTGAAAAATACACAATCGAGCAACGCGTTTAAAGTTATTCATGCTTATTATGAAAATGGGCAACTGTGGATGATCAATTTTCAAAGAGGCACATTTTCACCTCAGTGGATTCTTCAATAAGCAGAATTGCTGCATTTGGGCGAATGATAATCTAAGAGTGATTGTCGAAACCAATGTTTGGTGCGGTTTAGGGGCTGGTGTGGCATCATCGGGCCGTATTTTTTCCAAAATGAGGCCGGTCAGGCAGTTACTGTGAATGGTTTTCGCTATCTTGAGATGATAACGAACTTTTTATGGCCCGAATTGAAAGATATGGATATGGACGATATGTGGTTTCAAGAGAACAGTGCCACTTGCCACACAGCTAACGAAACAATGGCTCTTTTGCGCGACAAATTCAATGGCTGTTGTATCTCACGTGGTGGCAATGTCAATGGGCCGCCAAGATCATGTGATTTGACATCGTTGGACTTCTTCCTTTGGGGTTATTTGAAACAAAAGGTGTACGTCGATAAGCCAGCAACAATTCAAGAGCTAAAGAATGAGATAATTCGTCACATTAACGGCATAGAACCTCAATTATGCCTCGGCGTCATCGAAAATTTGGACCATCGGATGGAGGTGTGCCGCCGAGGTCGCGGCGGCTATTTGGCCGATATTTTGTTCCATACATAATTGAACCATACCAATATTATCATAATAAAAAGAAATGACAACAATTTCCTAAATAATTTGTGTTTTATTCAAAATCAAAATCGGCCCTTAAAATTTAACCACCCTTTATTTTGCATTAAGGTTAGACCGCACTAGATGGAACTGCACTGCAGCGGAACTGCGATTCATAATAATTTGTATGAAATTTTATGAAGTTCAGTTGCCGCTTAGTGCGATATAGCTCATACAATTTCATACAAATAATGTTTTGCCGCGTCGTGAAGTGTAGTTCCGCTGCAGTTGTGTGCGGTCTAACCTTTAGTCCTCGATTGTAAGCTAATGGTGGATTTACATGTATCTGCATTTGGTTTGTGCACAAAAAAAGGGATGCCAAATACAAATTGTATATTTGTTAGATAGAGAGAAAAGATCAAAATGCACAAGAACTTCGTTTCTGCATTATTGGAAAGTCCCATAATACAGAAATGAAGACGAACATGTTCATGATGGTTCTTGTTCACTCGCTCGGATTTTTTGTATACATCTGTCCTGCTCTACTTTTCTGCATTTTGCAGATGAAGATACATGTAAATCCACCATAACCTGCCGCCGCTACGTCTCATTTTGTAAGTTTTTTATCGCAGCGAATAGCGAATACCATAAAATACGGCTTAAGCCGGATCCACATCTGTCATCGCTGTGTCGCTGTCATTCCATATATTTTATGCGCCACACTGGAACACAACACACGAGACAAATATGGTTCTACACATATGAAATACATTGTAGCGATAGCGACACACGACTCCACAACACAACACACGACACAGGTATGGTTCGCTGGCTTTATTTTAGTGTACTACTGAATACTTCCTCTATGGCGTATACCGAATACCATGTTGTCAGTTGCCTGCCAATTGTCAATACTTTTGTACTCCGATAGCGACAGCACAGATGGATGAATTACATTTTCTTTGTTAAGAGAAAATTTCCTCCTCACTCAACGGTAAACGGTTCATTGGGTTCATTTAAGTTCTCTGTTCTCTGTTTTCTGTTTTGTGTTTCTATTCAATTTTATTTTTATTTTTCTTGCTCAGTTTCAGTTTAATTTAGATTTCGTTTGTGTGAGCACTGTTTTGTGGTTACTTTATTGCTGCGCTTTTTCACGGTTAAACTAAACTCCTTTCCATTGTGGATGGAAACAATAATATAAAATAATTATTTCAAGTTAATAAAATAAAACAAGTGAAATTAATTGTAAACTATCAACTAAATTCTCGTCAGCAAAGTTTAATAATTTTTGAAGAAAAGAATACAAAAAATCACACCCCTAACTTGGTAATTGTGTGTGTTTTTTCTGTTTCTGTATGGAGTGAAAAAAAAAACCGATCAAATAAAATCATATAAGGCTGCGCGTACAGTAGTGCGACAAAGCGATGCGATGCGAGAAGGTATTCGAGATTCGAGCAAAAGTGGTCAAAAGAGTTTGTGAACGTGATGCTTGCGATAAGTATGTGAGAAAATCGCAACACTCGCACCAAATATCGCTTTACAGAGCCCACGTTTAAAAGAATAAATGTCAATATTTTTCTCGCACGGAAACGTTTCTCGCATCGCATCGCTTTGTCGCACTACTATACGCGCAGCCTAAGGGTTGAAAGCAAAAGGAAATGTATCTTAATTATTCATAAGAAAAAAATTAAATTCCATACGCAGCTCCAGTGTTTTTATTGTAAATTTAATTTCCAACTGCGTTCATATCAGTGTTGGTTACTTTCAATAATTATCTAAGAAAAAGTGACCTATTTTTCGTCTAAATAGTAGCTATATTGGAAATTAGAAGAATAAAGAAATAAAACGGTCCATCGTCATCGCTGAACTTTACTTCCCCTTTGTTTTTCATTTGAAATGCGTGATCTCGGTACAAAAATGGCCGAGCTCAAATTTGAGGCTCCCTTAGCTAAATTCGAGGAGTCCGACGAGTGGGGTGGCTGCGACTTTATCACGCAAAATGCCATTAATGACACATTAAATCTCAATTTGAAAGAAGCCGATGCAAAGATTCTTCTACTCGAGGAGGCTGTTCGGGATGTTCACAATAGCAAGAATAAAACATCGAATTGCAATGAAAACATCAATATGGGAATGGATAATGCCACCAATTGCGGTGGTGGCAATGGTGGAATCTTCAATAACAAGGATAATGTGGATAATTTTACAGAAACATTCAGCGGCAGTCTAGAGGATTTGGTTAACACTTTCGATGAGAAAATAACCAAGTGCTTTGGAAATTACGAGCAGAGTGTTGAGGAATTGGCACCTGTTCAGGTGCGATCCCAGGAGGAGATTATGAATGAATGCCAGTAAGTTTTGTTTTGTTATAAACTATTAAACCAAAAAATGTTACCTAATTTTCTGTGTTATATGGCATTGTGTAACTTAAATTTTATTTGATAAAACTTTAGAGGTTGTTCGTGGGGTTGGGTGGAAACAAAGCGCATGGCAGGATATTTTTTAGTTGCAGTGGATCGATAATAATAAACGTACAAGTCCAACTAGAACTGTCAAAAAAAAAGTTAGGTCCTTTATCTCATTTTTCCTTTTTGTATTTTTAATTGCTTAGGGTTATTTTATTTGTTTTGCTTTTGGGTTTGTTGATGAAGGGATTCTTGTAAGCAAATTGTTTTCTCTTTAATTTTTTAAAGAGAAAACAGTGCTCAGAGATAGAAATGACAACTTGGTTTTTTATTTAGGCCTATACGTAAGGCGCCAGTTATAGCGATAATTAAAAACCATCAGTAAAAATTTTCTTTTGGATAATTTGCTGTGTTAAAAAAAGAATTGAAACATTAAAATGGTACGAATCGATGGCAAATCAATAAAAATATTTTTTTCTGCCAAAAAATAATCCCAAGGATGAATAATTTTTGTAAAAAAAGCATTTATTTATTTTACTGATGGAAATTCGTTTTACTGAACAGCTGATTGCCAGTTCACAAAAAATGGAACATTTCGTTTCAGTTTTCTTTGTCCCATTTTTTACTGATCCATTCATCAGTAAAAAAAATTACTGAAGCATTTTGCATCATTAAAAATAAATAAAAGATTGCGGCTGTCGGTTTGATATAATTTACTGATATAATTTTACTGATTGCTATAACCGCCCGTACGTAAAAAATTCCAGTTTTCACCTGTTTCAACTTTTACTGATGGTTTTTAATTATCGCTATAACTGGCGCCTTACGTATCCGAACGCGGCCAATCATTAAAATTTTATCAGTAATTAAATGTCAAACCTCTAGCAACAACCTTTTATTATTTTTAATTATGTAAATTGCTTCAGTAATTTTTTTACTGATGGAGTGGAACAGTAAAAAAATAGAACACAGAAAACTGAAACGAAATGTTCCATTTTTTGTGAATTGGCAATCAGATGTCCAGTAAAACGAATTTCCATCAGTAAAATAAATAAATCCTTTTTTTATAAAAATTATTCTTTTAGTTGATTTGCCATCGATTCGTACGCTTTTTATGTTTCAAATATTTTTATAACACATGAAATTATGCAAAAGAAAATTTTTACTGATGGTTTTTACTGATCTCTATAACTGGCCCCTTATTCTGTTATTCTTTTATCAATTTTCATACAAATTTTCGAACTGTCAAAAAATCGATTATTCTTTTATTAATTGGTATTCTGCAGTTTGAATTGTGTTATGAAATCTGTTACTAACCATAACAGAATAAAAGACAGATTTTGTTGACTTTTATCACAAAAGATTTCAATTTATGAGGTTAAAACCTTTGTTTTGTTAATAATTTGTTATTAAAAGGAGACGAATATACTAAAATAATATTAAAATACATAACTACAAAACACAAATACGTAATTGCAAGCAAAATTATTTTTACACAGAAATGCACAGAACACTTATGATGGATGAAAGGTAAAAAAGAAGTCGCCTTAATATTGCCAGTGTGTGTTTCGTACAGCTTTTTAAATTGGATATTAAATTCAGGAACGATAATAGACAAATTACATAGGACACCAATTTATCTACGCAAAACACAAAACACGAAAATTCCGCAAGTTAATTTTATTTTGGTCACTCGTCAGTGCCGAGTTTTTTTTTTATTTACTACAGCTGATAATTTGATAGCAGATTTTAGGTCTGTTCATATAAATGTTTCTATTTTGAAGTTCCATAACAGACTTTTATAAAAGATCGAACTCCTGAATACCAGTTATAAAATATCTTTTATGGTGGAGATCTGTTATGCATCATAACAGAAAATTCATAGCAGAATAACAGATATGGCAGAATAGGCCTAATTATCTAAACAGGACGCGATACATGTTAGCTGGTTATTTTGACACTTGCACATTTTCACATTGAAGACAAAAATAAAATATTTAAAAGAAATTGTTTAAAAGATGCCTCATGCTGGGTCTCCACTTGTCATTGAAAGACGCAAATTGACACACTTTGACAGGACAGGACAACACAAAAAGCAAATAAATTAGTAGTACAGAGCAAGTATAACACACCCTGTTGTGTCAAACTGTGTCTTTCAATGAAAAGTGCAAACCTAGCATTACATACTTATGTTTCATTGAACAAAAAATTAATAAATGCTTGTTTATTGAGTTTTTTGTTGTCATTATTGCTAGTATGAATTCTTGAAACTATTTTTTTCTTCACAAGTTACATAAATTCTCGCTATCGCTACAATGTTATTCATATCCGTAGAACCACATTTGTCTCGTGTGTCGTGTTGTTGTGTGGCGTATAAAATAAATGAACTGAGAGCGACACACGACTCCACAACACAACACACGAGACAGAGGTGTGGTTACGGCTAAATAAATCTGGAACATGAACCATTAACGACACTCGAATTTACTGTCACAATTTGCTTAAAATAATCACAATTTATTTTAATATGCCCGAGCTCATACTTATAGACTAGGCGAGATTTCGGAGGGCCTCAGCAATCTCAGTTGTCTGAACAGGATTCCTCAGCAAAAAATCTCAGTTTGGCTGTCAAATCTGGAACATGAACCATTAACGACACTCGAATTTACTGTCACAATTTGCTTAAAATAATCACAATTTATTTTAATATGCCCGAGCTCATACTTATAGACTAGGCGAGATTTCGGAGGGCCTCAGCAATCTCAGTTGTCTGAACAGGATTCCTCAGCAAAAAATCTCAGTTTGGCTGTCAAAATACTGAGGAAAAAAATGTTGGGCTCGGTTGCTATGCTTTTGACGGAGCAAAATCTCCGATATATCTCTCTCGTCCGAACGCACCTGTTGTGCTCACATTCGACTGACTTCTCCGACTATTTTTGACTTCACAAAAAAAGAAAACGTAAACAAAATCTATGCGAATTTTAATTTTCTAATGGCGGTGTACACAATTCTCTTTTGTAAATTCGGAGGAGTCAGTCCAATGTGAACACCGTCATGAAAGCTCTTTGGGCGCAACCAGCAGCCGACAAAACAATTTTTTTTTCAGTATATGGGTGTCGCCAGTACTTTTATTAAACAATTCAACCGTAATACTCGCGCTTCTAGGAATGCCCATCAGTTTACCCTTGAGCCCAACTTTGGACGCACTGTTAAGTACAGAGATTCTTTCTTTAGTCGCACTAAACGCATGTGGAATGCTTTACCTAGCTCAATTTTCCCCTCCCATTGTGATCTACAGACATTCAAATGATGTTGAGGTTAATGTTGCAGTATTAAAGTTAGAAGAAGACAAAAATAATGTACAAATGTATTTAAATAAATATAAATAAATTGAAACTAAATACTGAAAAAACAAAAATAATGTTATTACCACCAAATACAGAAATTCATTGTATTTTGAAGAATTTGAATATGTACAAGAAATTAAATATTTAGGAGTTACAACAGATAATAATTGCCAAGTTATCTTCAAAGAAGATTAACAAGAAGAGCTGATGTTCAGCTACATAACCTAAGATATAATAACAACTTTAATGTACAATTCTTCTCAAATAATAGAACACAAAATATGCTGTTTTATAAAGGAATACAAATTTTTAATAGTCTGCCAAATGATGTACAAATCGAAAACAATATAATAAGTTTTAAAAATAAAATATTACTGTTTGTCAAAACTAATTATTAAGTTATCTCTTTTAAGTAATATGCATATATATATTTATTTATTTGTTTAAATGCCCTAAAAATCTAAAAATAGCTTTATTAACGCTAAATAAACTTTAATAAAAAAAATGTGGCTCCAGGGCCTAGTGACTAACAACTCGGAATCATTCCTGTATGCGCGTGTCAACAGGAATGGAAGGGACCTACAATTTTATGCCGAATCCGAACGGCTGAAAAGAAGCACTTATTTATGACAAGTAATACTCTTGGGGGATTTGTCAATTCCTCGCAAGAGGCAATAGCCCAGTAGTGCATCGGTATCTCCTTTTAAATCCCCTCCAACCTACCTAATCGCTCGTGCTGTGTACATCATTTTAAGGGTAGTCACAAGCACAACCCCTTTAGCGCGCGCTAAATAAAAAAAATGTTTGATATTTCACCGATAATAAGCATTTTATGTGAAGGTATAACCTTCCTCGTTTATTATTGTAAGCAATTTTGTTTTTCAATTCTTTTCTACTGATAACGAGAAAGCAATTATGTTTTATACCCATCCAAACAAATGATTAATTTTCTTTCGTATTATTTCACTGATAACGGTTATTAAATTATTTATCTCTTAAAATTAAAATTTTTGTTTTTTCTTTAAAATTCATTTAACTTACTCAAATGACATCAGCGTCATAATGTAGGTAGTAATAGTAGTAATAATAACATTAAATAAGCAAATTTATTACGGCAGTTAGGTTTTTACCTTTACCTATCCATTTTGTAGGTTTACCTGTTGGATAATATTCCAACAAATAGCTGGCCGCATAAGTTTTTGATAATTTTTACATTCGGTTACTGCACTTGGCTAGATTTACGTTTTGCCTCACAAATCTTTGCCATCCGCCCTCCGTATGATGCAACGACGCATTTGCCTCTTGCACAATTTCGAAACAAAATGCTAAACTGAATCAAATTATACAGCCAAATAAAGAATGCTTGAAAAATATCCTATGTATGTATCTTGTTGTTTTAAACCCTTTAATGCAGTAAGCATCCGCAAATACATACATGCATTGAAATTAACTGAAGTAGGCACCCATGTATTTACAAATGAGAATTTTCGTGCATATATAGTCTCCTTAAATGACTTCGTCAAATATAAACCTCTGCTTATGAAATGACATAATACATTCTTCAAAGACAGACTTTGACCAGTGGTGGATTAAGAGGACTTGATAGCATAAACCATAATATGGGCCCGTTGTTAATTTATAATTAAAAATGGTATAATAATGGGCTTATAAAATGGAAACCAATTGTAGGTAGTAATTGGTCGATCACATAAGTTCAACTAGTGATGCAGGCTCGTTTCACACACATTCGGTTTCATTCGGTTCGGTCTCTATTCGGTTTGTATTCGGCTGTGCTGATATGTGTGAAACGATAAAACGGCAAAAATAAAAACCTAATAGAAACCGTACCGCACCGAACGATCCCTCGACAAAAATAGGTTTCATTCGGTTTTAAAATGGCACTTATTCGGGTCTAGGGCACACAAAATAAACGTAGCGTTCACACATATTCGGTTCGATTTCGGTTTTTTCTGATTTTTTTTAATACATTTTATTTTATTTTATTTTATTTTAATTATTAGTGAGTACAAACCGAATATGAACCGTCTGTGTGTGAAGAGGTCTTGACGGAAACCGAAATCGAACCGAATACAGACCGAACCGAATGAAACCCAATGTGTGTAAAACGAGCCTATAATGTAGATTGAAATGATTGTGAACCACAAAAAATAAGTTTGAGGAATTGAATACAAAAAAAAAAAACAACATAATATCACATAAAGCACTCCTACCTACGCTATAGTGTATTATGCGAGTCCCATAGCACTGGTACGTAGAGTGACATACCCAAGTGCACCTTACTTTGAGTGTTAAGAATGCTACTTGGTTTATGAGATATGAAATTAGCTTCAGTAGTCTTGAGACTATTTAAGTTCTACCTGAACTTAATCTACTTTTATTTTTTGCCGAAAGACGGCAACGCTCTTTATTCGGGACTTTGGGGTTTTGAACTCCAAACATTATACCCTAACTAACTGCTTCGTTTATATAGTAAATCCTACACAGTGCTTGCCTTCTACAAATACATATAATAAAAATGCTTCCGTTCAACAGCAACTGTAATGTTGCCTAATAAAAACTTGCATGACGTGAATTAATTTAGGTGATGCGCTGTTATCAAACTATTTTTTTGCAATGCATAGAATTATTGAACTAGCCAACTGACACATTTTTATAGAGTATACACTAGTTGGAGGGAATTTCAAACATTACATTCAGCATTTTGTATAAAAAGCTATGCCGAAAGTCTTGACTGAGTGAATTAAACGATAATCTCAATTTCCGTTGACAATGTCTCCCTTATTTCAACTTGTATGGTATCGCTTAATTAATAAAAGTGGACAGTTTCCTTTCCTTTTGTTTTTTTTTTTTATTATTATTATTATTTTTGTTGTCGTTGTCATGTAGAGTATTTGGGAAAACCTTAGAAATGACAAGACAAAAATAAAAAGAAAGTGTGAGTCAACGCATGATGATGTCATTTCAAATGAAAAAAGTCCAAAAAACATAATTCCTGAGCATGTTATAACGGTTTTTATGTTTGAAAATTACTTTTGCATTTTTGTTTTGATAATAAAGGTAAAGGTCTTGTTCAAACTTTCATTCACAATGAATGGCTTTGGTGTAAAGAATAATGTTGAAGCTAAATTATTGTGTAACCACTTGTATATCTTATATCTCATCACTTAAAGTATTTTCTATGTTATTTCAAATCTAGCTCAAGTGGTCATCAATGAAGTAACTGTCTTCAGCCTTGGAGTAAGCCAATGTATGACCTTTAAATTTTGTTGGAGTAACTCGAGCTGTAACTATAGAAGCCAACAATCCACGACTCCAGTTTTACGATTCTCTCAGGGTGTTTTGTTACTGGAAACATTACACTTTTTTTTAAAGTTCAAACGCAAACCCTTACAACATTTTGTGCGATCGATAGCAACATGATTCGTTATTTGAGAATGTTTCGGGCACTTCTCTACAAACATTAAAAGATTTTTTGTCAAGATAATTTAGAGTAGCAACGACTCGACCGTTAATTTTTTTCATTAAATGTGAATTTATATACAAATTTAAACCGCAATGACCTTGCCAGCCAAAGAATGCTACTGTATGTATTTACCTGTTAAGAATTTTGAATTATTATAATAAGAAACTTTGAGTTATGTAAAGCGGATGGACACCAATGCTCTGGCTCGAAAAGTATTTGAAACTACTTCCGAGGTATGGCGGTGCGGCGCGCGCAGTAACCGGTGGCGCGCGAAACCGATGGTGCACGCAAGTGGAAGAGGACCTCAACCAACTTGGCGTGTGAAACTGGAAACAGCACACTAGGGACAAAGCTTGTTGGTTGAGTCCTTGGTCCACAACGTACTGTAGCGCCACCATAAGTAAGTAAGTGATAAGAATTTTGGATGGACTTAGTAGAGTTACTGAGAGCAAGTATAAAACAGTCAGGCTTGCCAGATTTGTATGACCCAATATCGCGATTTAAAAAAAAAAGTATCACGAAAAACCGCGAAATGAAAAAAAAATATCGCAAAACCAGCAAATCGCTTAAAAATAAAATTTTATAGAATAAATAAGTAAATTGGGTGCCGCAACGGCCCCGTGAAGAACTAGGGGCTAGTGACTAACAAATCGCAACCATTCCTGTGTGCGCGCGTCGACAGAAATGGTAATTTTATAGTAAAAATAAAATAAAATTCAAATTTTATTTTTTAATTAATTTAATAGTAAACAAACAATAACAATAAATAAATAGGTAGTATTGCAGCAAGGAAATTGAATTTTAGACATTTTTGGTATTTGGGTGTTTTTGTTTTTCTTTGAAGTCATATTTTGTAAGTGAAATGGGTGTGTTCTAAATAAGATTTTTTTCCTAAGGTTGAAATTTTGTTTAATTGTAAGAAAAAAAAAAAAAAAAAAAAAAAACCGCAAATATCGCGAAAAATATACGATATCGCAAAATGAAATTTTACACCGCGCGTTTTGCGATATATCGCGCCATCTGGCAAGCCTGAGAACAATTCAAAAAACTCAATTTGGACAAAATAATTTGCCTTTTAGTGTAGATCAATATAAGTTTAAAATGAATTTTTAAATAGGTTCTTAAAAGTGTTATAAGTCTATTTTTTTGTATTTATATATACAGGGTGTTTTCTTGTTCGTGGACAATACTTTGAGAAATGAGTGTTGGGCTTATTCTTAGAAAAAAATCGTAATAAAGGGGGTCTATTTTCTGCGGTGTATTCAAGAGGAGTTAGGTTGGGTTGAAGTGGCTGCTGGCGGAATCGCCAGTTTAGGGCTGTTTAAGAGCTTGTTTGGATGAGTATTATTTTCCAAGCGCTATAAGCGGTAAATTTAAGTAGCTATTTTGTGTTATACAAATTATGTAAATTAAACATAATCTCGGACAAGAAGCTATTGAGTGTTGGTTTATAACAGACAAGTATTAAATGTATTGGAGTATAAATTGTATTGCCTGAGAATTGTTTAAAATAAAAACTGGGGCAATTCCGTAGAATAAAAAAGACCTAGCGATTGACGGTTATTCTCTCTATCGTTCTCTTCTGATGCGTGATGTATCATCAAATCGATATCATTCATTTCAAAGCAATATAAACGATAAAAAAAAACACCTTGTAGTAAGCACTAACGTTGTTTTTTTTTTTGAATTTTTTCAATATTATTCGATTTTAAGTAATTTTTTTTAAAGTTAACTGCCCCTCCCGCTTAAACGGGGGAATAAGGAACCCTATCCCATATCAGTTTTTTCTTGTCTGATCCCAATCTACATGCACTCGGTTTTAAATCGACGTTACAGAATTAAAAGTAGTAGTATTAAGGGTGAACAAAATGAAAATTATTTTTTTATAATTAGGATCTGATTAAGACCCGTCCAAGATGAACTTTTGTTGACCACCCTTATACATAATGTACCTATGTAGTACCTGTGTATCATGTATTATATAATTCTTAAACGTCACAGGTGTCAGGGCAAATCTTTAACACTGTGTTTTTCTTTGAGTATCTACATAATAATAATCTATTGCTAAGATTTCATTCACATTACTAGTATCTCTTTTGCGAGCTTCTATACTTGTTTTCTTATCTGTGGGACAAAGAACTTCTGCATCAGGGAAAAACTAATTCACTACCACCTTCCTCCACTCATCGTTTGCTTTTTGTTATTTTATCATCATTGGACACTACTTCACTTCACTATATAGAGTGACTGTTCGTATTTTAAGAGCAAAAGAATCTCTGTATTTATTTGAGAGCAACATCATCAAGAACGTGAGTCTCTCTATCCTACTCCTACTCTTACCTCCCATCCTCTTCATCAACGTCTTCATACGCCTCTTGTTAATTCACATTGTAGTAGGTATATTGAGGTTTGGTATGGTTACCTTGTGCTATCTAGTTCTGAAGTAATACCAACAATGTCCAACCAAGCATCCATCCATCTTTAGTTAAACGTTCCCTTTGTGAGCGGATCTTAAAGTGGAGTGAGAATCTTTATGGTATACAAAACCCAATTTAAAAATAAAAATAAAAACAAAAAAGATAACAGATCGTCACCTGAGTTCTATCTTGTTCTATGTCCATTTTCAAATTGTTGGGAAATCGATTTTTAAAGTTCAGATCGAAAACTTTTCTTTATTTTACCTTATTTATTTTTGGAAGTGCTGTTTTTCTGAAAGCCTAAACAGTTTTCTTTTAAGAACAATTCACAAATTTGTTTTTTCTTTTGTTGTGAAATAAGGATAAATAAACATCCACGCAGAAGTCATTTTGGATATTGAACAAAGTTATATAGAGTGCAGACAAGTTGATAAAATTGGTGGATATTGAACAAAAAAACGTAATATTGAACAAGACAGACATTAACAAGGATACTATAGGAAACTATAGGTATTTTGTATTAAATTGAACAAAAACATAAGTCATTATTCCGATCAGATTTCATTGGGTTCTCGTACTATGAATGGAAAAAAAACATTGAATATCTTGGTATGTTTTTATGTGAAATGGAAAAAAATCATGTAGGTTTTAGAAAATTTCGCAACTAAAAGATTTATTTCTCAACAAAAGGTTGAGAAATTTATTTTTTTAAAATAAAAAATAAAGAAGAAATTCTTATAGGCATATTATTCCTCAACTATTATTTATTTTTCAGTATATTATACTTTCCCAGACATAAAAGAGACACAAAGAGATATTAAACTAATGAATGACACATATGTATTTGCCGAGTATTCTAACGCTTTTTATACTGTTTCTGCAATTCTATATAAACATTTAAACCTGTTATTAACTATGGTAACATATTTATTGGCACAAACTGTTTTTGGCAAAGGTAAATTAAAAAATGATGAAGAAAATTTCTCATATGCGTACTTTAATATTCTTCAAATTAATGTTTGGAGAAGGAAATGAATTCCTCTGTGCGAGTTTTTCTTATGCGACTGTTTCTTCTATCTGTAAAATACTGTACAATTAAGAAACAGTCTTTATTAATTCACTTTTTCACAGTTTGTGTTTCACATTCAGCCCTATTGTGAGTTCCGCGTGAAAGAAAATCCGACCGGAAAAATTACATTTCATGCTTTCCTTATTGTGAGTTTCGGGCGAAAAGATTTCCATTTAATTTTTGGTGGCAAACGAGGCCACCTTGTTGTGAAATAGAGGGTGAAACTCACAATAGCTTTTAAAAATCCGGGTGAACAAAACATTTTCGGGCGAAATGTTTTCCGGGGGAAACTCACGCTGAATCATTAAGCTACGTTTTAAAGTAAAAATTATGATTAGCTTAAGGCGATAATATAAAAATAAAAACGTGGATCTTATGTTAGGCATGTACGGCAACATTTCTTGAATGTCTTTTTTCTTTTACTTTGGTAAGCCTTAAACGCTGATGATGTGAAACAAAACATCCCATACAATCATAAACGAAAAAATTCGTTCTGCTTTTCGTTCTGCGGTACGCTGTTCGACGCGAAATTGATGAATATACCAGATTGTTTTGACAAATCTCCACTCTCTTTTCACACAGAATTAAGTGAGTGGACCATTAATTGTGTGCGGAAATTAATATTGGGATTTGTTCGTGTTTTTATTTGTTGTGTCTTCCATTACAGCATGGCTTTTGTTTGATTTTTTGATTAAATTTTGTTTTATTTTTTTGCGATTTGTGAAAATCTCCATGAATATTTTTCCGCTGTGTTTTCGTATGCATTTTTTCGTTTCGCATCAGCAGCGTACTAGGCTTTAGCTTGAAAAAAAAACTTTGAATGACATGACGGTAGGAAGGATGACCCACTTCGAGTCTCTGACAGTCTTAGCGATTCATGACTTTTGAAAATCCTCGCTATGTTCTGCCTTTTAATACAAGGATGAAGGTCATTGCTTCTGTATTTGATTTGTATGCAACCTTTGAAAGGAACCATTTTAGGATCCAAGGCTGGCTTTCTTTTTTAATCTGTGCAATCTCATTTTAATTTTGGTGTAATTAATTCCCTTCAGAATCCTTATTAAAGAAATTAGCTATAAACTTCCAAGTCCTTAAATTATTTCTGTATTCCACTGTGCACAGCATCCACATTTTGCACTTGTAAATGGCCTGATGGTTCAGAATACTTGTACGTAATTGTCACAATATTTTTGTTACATTCTATAAGTTTAAGAATAGGTAAAGCATTGCATATTTGTCGAAGCTCTTCATTGGAAAATTTTGTAGAACAATTATGACAGCAAACTATTGTTTGCAGCTTGGACACATTATAATTTTGCGTTTTCTACGCTTTTGGCCATATATATAGTACATTATACCCAAATCAAGGGCAACAATGGTGATTTCGTATGATATTGAACAAAATAGAATTTTCGTTTTAACACAACCAAATTCATATCTTTTTGTTCAATAAGATACAAATTGTAACGAAAATAATTTGGATATTGAAAAAGAAAGAAATAAGATGGTATGTTTTTAAAGATATACCTTGAAATGTTCAATATGATACAAAAAGAATAATTAGTGGTTTATTGAACAAAAGTGACACTCAAATGGGTCAGAAAAGTGGTCTATTGAACAAAACAGTTCTCCATAACTCGAAAACTAAAAGAGATAGAAAAAATGGTTTGCACCAATCGAACTGCATTTCTAACTCAATTTCGTGAAAAATGGTCTATTGAACAAGATAGAAGTCAGGTGACGAGATATAATTCTCCTTCGGGTTGTGTTTATACGGTTAGATGCTCGCATCTATATTTGGTCTTAGAATCTAAGGAATGCAGTTTTTGCGAGTTTTCTTTTTTTTTTAAATCAATCTTTATGGAGGTTCAAGTTACTCATATTATAATATTTTCACGACGAAAATGACGAAAATCGATGTTTTTAATTTTTTAGACAAGAAAAATAGAAAGTATTTTTTTTTTAATTTTGTATGAATAACTGCAACTCCACAAGATTTACAAAATATTTTTTTTTTTACTATCACTTACTAAAATTATATGCACCTACGGAAATGACGAAATTGAGGAAACACGTGACGAATACAACTACTTACTTTAAAATTACACAAATAAAACTTGAATGAGTTTCTTCATTTAGTATAATTCATATAAACGGACGGCCGTTAATTTTATTTTAAAGGCATTTAATATTTTTTTACGGAAATGTTGCAAATACATGGAGACACATGTTTAAAAGTTTCTAAGTTAATTGTTTCAAATAAATAAATTAAATTTTTAGGGAAGTTGTACTTAACTACATATTCTTAATCCTGGAACTCAGCCAAATTATAATTTATATATGCATTTAAATACATACAAAAACTCCATCTTTCCTGAAACAAGGAAGAGACACGCGACGGAAATTTATTATTACCTACCTGCAAATATTTAAAATTTAGAAATGGACCAGCTGCTTGCGCTGTTATTGACTTCAAAATACATAAATAATTTTTTTTTAATTTGTTGAGCCATTTTTGGTCCACGAACAGGAACTTTTAGTGGAGAATCACCCTTATTATTTGTATTTGTTTGGTTTTCTGGAAAATCGTAAATTCAAAGCTATACCTACTCTTGCTAACACGATTTTAGTTTTTTTTGAAGTGAAATCCTAATTTTATCGAAATATTTTAAAAAAAAGTTTTTTTTTTTTCATTTTTAACCATATTGGATTGGGTTCAACTGGTTATAGCTTTCCATCTAAGCATAGCTTTGCCAAGTTGTAATCCTTTTTAGAAACTGCAAGAAAAAAGAAAATTTTTAAAAGGTAAAACCAGTATTGAGTCATACGAATTTTGGTCAAGGAGTTATTCCAATGATTGAGGTCAAAACTAAGTTTGGTCTAAATTCAAGATTATCTATTAATTTGTAGCCAAATATTGATACCAATGAAAAATATTTTGTTCAATAAAAGCCGTGTTTTTTGAAAGAGGGACTAGCAACTCAGTAAAAGTTTTACATGGAAAACACAAACAAAATTCTCTATAATAATTTGTTTTGTTCTTGTTTTGTGTGTAAACATTTTGCTGAGTTGCTAGTCACTCTCTCAAAAAACATGGCTAAAATTAGAAGAACTATTAAATAATTTATTATAAAACAAAAATCAATTATGGACGGGATGAGCGAAAAACTGGTTCATAAAAATTTTAAAAAATGGCCGCTACTCAAAAACCGTCAAGTTATGACCTGGCCTATCCCCAGTTTCTGTTTGAACCATTGATAATGGGACAACTTGTAAAAGTTATTACGAAATCTGATTGAATTTTTTGAAGTTCTCTTGGCCAAGTGTCATACAAATTTAGATGACTTATGTTAAGTTGAATTTCATCCGATTTTCAAACAAAAATTCGCAAATGAAACTTCAGATGGAATTAATTGCAGTGATTAGTGTAGTTTCAAAAACAGCTCAACGACTATACACAGGACGTTCCTTTTTGGTTCAGCTTGGTGCTTGTTTTTTTATTATTCTTAAATATGTATTATTATTGAGAAAAGATTATATTTCAGCCTTATTATGCTTATAATTTCATCGTCAGAGTTGCTCATGATGAATCTTCAATTTACGAATATAGACACAAATTTAACTTTAAAGCCTTGTAGGCTGCTGATTCGAATCGTTGTTACGGCTTTACATCCTCTTCAATATCGAGCACGCTTCTTCAAGTCATCCCGACCAAATGCTCTGACATTCGTGTTTATTTGGACCTAAAACCGGAGGTTAGGTCTCCCTCGAACTTTGGAGCCTTGAATTCGCTTGATATGGCTGAACTGATGTAATTAGTCGACGTGATTCTCATCCATTCGCCTTGCAAACAGTATCAAATATATATAACGAAGAATTGTTCTTTCGAAAGAACCCAGTACCAGCTCTTCGGTTCAGGATTGGCAGCACTTCATAGGTTTTGTATAGGAGGCACTTCGTTGACGTTATGGGTTTTGAGCCCATATTGTTCCATAAACTAAAGAAGCACCGAATCCCCCTGTCTCTACACAATGTTAAAACCGACTTTGAAGTTCATAGAAAAGTAGAGACTTAAAATTCGACTTTGTGTGAAGATTTGGTGTATAAAGTCGATCTGCCGGTCAAGATGTCACACTGGTTCCTAATTGCTCTACGTGATACCAATTGAGCAGCGTTTAGGAATGCTCTTTAAGTACCTAAAACTATTCTTCGTGCTTAGGAAATGCTTCAAATAGTCTACATATCGGTCTAAAAGCCAGCAGTCAGTCTCTTGTTTTTTTTTTTAATGAAACTTTCGGTTGCTGTTTCAATCGCTAGACCTCGACCTGCTTGACCTGAAAGGTAGAGTAGAAAAATTCTATGAAAACTCATCAAACGAAATAACACCATTTTGTAGAGAACAAATATTATCCTCAAAGAACAGAGAATGCTTTAGTATTAACCTATTGTTAAGAACTTATAGAACTTTTCTTTGGTCTTGCTTTTTAAACAAAGTAATAGAAATTCAGTTTTTACTTTATATTTTTAATTTTCCTCTTTGCTGAAAAATGTAATTTGTTGATTTGTGTCTATTTTCTTCTGGACCGGAAGAAAACCATTGCAACTCAAAAAGTAAAAGTGTGTCTGTTAATGGAAGAACAAAAATATTTGTCATTGTTTCATCATGGAAAATTAAATTCACATTATACCTGCATCGATCGCCTTTCTAAATAACAAAGAATTTCAAATCACAAAATTCAATTTTTTGTTCCTTGCTTATACATTTACACTGTGTGTGCAGTGTGTGTTCTACGCCAGTATTTTTTAAAAGAATATTTTCCATCACGCGATCATTTTGTGAATGTAAAAGTTTTTCACACAGCAAAATCTGGCCTCTGATCTCGATTTTATTTTCTCGTCTGTCCGTTCCTTGGTGTGTGGGATGCGATAGACATGGGATGTGTTTTTATTTATTTATTCTTCAGCAAAACGATGATCTGCGATTTTTATTCATTTCAAGAGATATAAACAAATAAAAACTGGGGAATCTATTTTTTGGCCATGATCCAAGAAGTTAATCAGAAATCAGAATCACCAGAGACACAACTGTGGCAGGAGAATCTCTTTACATATATAAAAGAGGAAAAGGTTATCAAGTTGTGAAGACCATCAAGTGTGATAATTAATTTGTAATACTTTATAACTGTTTAATTGTACATGAGTTTTAAGTTTTGTGAAACAATAGAAACATAAAAGTTTTGAAACTTAGGAACAAAATATATCGAAGCTAGGAAGTACCAATTTATCTTATGGAAATGCTTGTTAAATGAAGTTCCCTCAACCGCAACACAAAACAATTTATTATGGGAGCATAAAGATCAGCATACATGATACGCTCATTGAGTTGTTATTCAGCATAATTTTTATTTGGTTTTATTGTATTATACACATCTTGGTAAATTGGTTGAAATGTTTTGTTTTGGCTGTTAGTACCTTAATTATATTGTACTTAATGAAATTGTAAATGCCACTCTTTTAACTTGAAGACTTTTTGTCGAAAGATGTAATAATGTAAAAGTTTTCATTAATGTGATCTGGTCGTTAGATATTCGAAGATTATAGACTTCAGCAAATACAACACCTCTCACTTGTTTGAATTGATAAGATAGTTATTTTCTCATAGGCCGATTGTGAGGTTTATGCCAATCGGATTTGACTCTTTCGTCTTTAAACAAAATAATTGAATTAAAACAAAAAATAGCATATAAGGCATAATAATTGTTGCACATATGCCCCTCGCCTAGCGCCCTTGAAATAAATTGCAAAATCGAAATGAAGGCGTTGCTCTGGTGGATGAGATACTAATCAGTATTACAGTACCTACCCAGTAAATGAACTTAGATGATATAGCCATAGGGTGACCCAGATAAGAACACAATTTAAAATAGAACGACAACGGTGTGAGATTTTAAATTTATTCTGGATTTATTTTGTAAACAAAATATTTTTTTATTTATTTATTTTGAATTAAAGCCATGGCGTTGGCAGTGCTATAAGCGGTCGGTCCAGTTAAATAGACTCGGTCCAATATGTGCGTCGTTATTCCGACAGAAGCGTCTTGAATATTGGCATGGAGCTCGTCCAAAATGATTGGCTTTTTAGCTAGACTAAGGTCTTTATGTAATAAAAAACAAACACCGCATTATCGCGGCGGCGAATTGATGAACGCTCGTCCTAAAATGACCCAGTCGCCAAATTTCTGCTTCACAACTTATGTCGGCGGCGTCGCTTGTATGGCATTATGCTCCGTCTGGTTGGAACAACAGCAGGACGTTGTCAAACACTAGCTACGGAAAGTCAGTTAAAATTGCTCGATACCTGAGATCATTGCCTGTAACGATGTCTCTTTCCTCGGGTCGAAAGAAACAAGGCCTGATGAATGCGCAAAGCAATAAACTGCCCCAAAAGGTTAATGTTTGTGGCTGCATTTATACATTGTAGAAGGTGTACTAACTTTTGTAAGTGGTCAGGGAACTTCAATTATTGATATTTGTGCCGTTTCGGGTGAATGGCTTAAGGCTATAGATGATTTTGAAGTTCTAGTAGTACATTTTTCGACTCATTTTCTTATCCTTGCATGTGCCAGCTTTAATCAGGACAATCTTGCTGGTGAGTTTAATAATCTGACTAGGCTCAGATGGTTACCTCATGAGGCAGATATTTATAAAAATAGGCTTAATCGCAACATTGTTTCACTTCCTCCCTAGCTTTGCGCCAATCGAGCATGTTATAGAACAAATTTTAAAAAGTTATAAAATCCTCCACGTCGCAAAACCATTGTGCTAATCAGCCAATAGCTCATTGTAAATAGTTTGACTGTAATGATTGCAAAAGACTACGTATAAAAGTATTCGCTTGTCTTATCTTGTTTAGAAAATCAAATTGCGACTTTTTTAAATCTGCTTAAAATATACAAACAAGCTTGTCAAAATAAAAAGTTTACATAGAAACCTAGCCAGAAACCTAGAAAAATGTAGGGATTCAAAGAATTGTTGGTGCAACGTTAGCGAACTATGTGGCAGCAATCGTTCATCTGGTAGCTCACTACAAGCCGATATTCTAGCCTCTTACTTCCGATCATTGTAAACAGGGAGTTGTGAGCTCCAATCGTTTCACTACGCCCGACGCCGTGCCGAACACAATAGTCGATGAGCTTGCATCACCAATAACTTTGATTGAGCTGGAATTGGCTCTCTTTAAACTAAAGAACAATAAAGACCCGGGGATTGATGGAATCCCTACAGAGTTTCTCAAACATTCTTCTTTCGAATTCAAAAACTATTTGATGTCGCTGTACAATTATTTGCTTGAGAATGCGTGCATTCCTCAAAGCCTTAACAAAGCTGTAATATTTTTCATTCTCAAAAACGGAGATGCTAGCTTGGCTGAAAATTATAGAGGCATTTCTATACTCAACTCAATAAGGAAGGTGTTCGCTACAATTTTGTATATAAGGCTATCAAACTGGATAGAATGCAATCAAACATTAAGAATATTTTAAGCTGGCTTTAGTACTGGATTTTCGACTGTTGACCATATTTTGCCCTGTCTAGCATCGCTTTCAAATATACACAAACGAAAAAAATCTGTATGTCTATTTTGTTGGTTTTAAAGCAGCCTTTGACACTGTCAACCGCCAAGCTTTGATATACAAAATGGCTTCCATTGGTGTATCTAGAAAGTGTCTGGCATTATATGAGCAATTTTTATGTGGAACTACTGTTTCAGTTTGGGATGGGTCGGAGATGTCGAACTGGTTTGAAACGACAGCAGGTGTTCCTCAGGGATGTATCCTGAAAAAAAAAAGTTCTACTCTACGCGGACGATCTTGTCCTGTTGGCCAGATAACCCTTCTTCTCTTCAGCTTCAAATTAACAAGCTTCAGAGGTATTGCAAAAACTGGGACACAAAGATAAACGCTCTCAAAACAAAAAAAATGGTGTTTGAAGCTCGTAAATGTAAGAGGTTGAGAAAAGAAAGCTGGTTTTTGGAAGACGAACGCATTGAGGTGGTTCAGGAATTTAAAAATATCTGGGAGTACTGATGACCGCTTATGTTAGCTTTGTAAAGCATGTAAAGGAAAAGAGTAAGGAAGCCAAAATTGGACTAAGCGTTATGTGGCCAAGTTTTTTCGCAAACCAAAATATAGACCTGGGTTCAAAATACCGTGTTTTTTAAGCCACCATAAATTCCTGTATATATTATGGTGTCCAGGCATTCGGTTATAAAGATTTTGAACTTATTCAAACATTTTTTTCAAACATCTCTTTCGGTTACCGAACTCGACACCAACATTTGCTATCCACCAGGTCAGGTATTACCCCCATTTATATAAAAAACATAAAAGCTAGTTCGGATTTTTTGATACAAATTATGAAAAAACCTGGGCCGAGTCTTCACAAGTCTATTGTGGCAAACCTTTTGCGCACATAATCGTCACCATTCAAAGAATGGAGTGCTCTTGCTCAGTCTCATGGTCTCCGTTTCAACCTTCCAGATTCAAACTTAGATAGCTGGCAGGAATATATTGCGAATATCATATCGAAAGTAGACGAACAAATCTATATTCAACATCTATATCGTGCGTCGGCATCGTAAACAACGGTTATACAGAGATTTAAATCATCGGCTTCAATCTGCTAACAACTTCAAAATCAATCTCCCTGTGAAAGTTATTAGCACTTTTTTAGAGCAAGAGTAGAAATTCTTAATTTAAATTATGTTCCTCATCGTGCAGACCTGTTGTTATTGTGTAATTTTTGTAACAGATATGAACGAGATGATGTTTACCATTTTATAGCCATTTGTCCAATTTTGCAAGAGATTAAAAGACTACCTCCTACAAAGTTTCCTTTCTAGATTACAAATGATACACATTTTAAACGAATCCATGGGGTGGACAAAGCTCTACAAGTATTGTGATCATGATCATGCTCTCACCTATTGCAATAATTTTTGAAATGTTGAAGTGTCGGTAGTTTTTTCAGTTGAACCTTTTACTTTAGATAAAAAACAACTTGTTTTCTTCTTCTTTTTATAATTTTTTTTTTTCAATTATTTATTATTTAAAATTAAATAATAAAGTGTATTTTATATATATTTTTATTTATATTTTTGTTTATTAAAACTGTATTATTATAAATTAAAATTCTATCAATTTTGTATTAATAATTCAAATTAAATGTCTTTATCTGGCAGACGGCAAGATGTCATGACCAAACATTTTTTTTAAATATTTATTTTTTAACGTTTTTTGAAAATAAAGAACATTAATAATAAATAATAATATACATTGATGAACAGTTGTGAACTGTTAGCTCTAATATCGTGAATTTCCCTCGTTCACATAGCCGCTAAGTCAAAAATAAACCTTGTCTTATATGAAGGTGAAACCGAACAAAAATTGTAATTGAAAAACTAAGATTTCATCACTTGATAAACTATCTACCTAATTTATTAGACAACCTATGGGTTTGATAACATACGACTTAGTAACGTTTCAAAATCGTCTTCTATAACTTTTCGATCAGACAAATGTATTTCAAAATCATGTCATCATTCCGTCTTCTCCAATAGCTACCTACCATTAATATTTCGTAGCTTAATAAAATTTAAATTATTTGAGACATTATAATAGTTTTCTAACAATATCACGTCCCAGAAATAAAGTCACATTAAGAATATTCCTCTGATGAAGATCGAGCAATAAAAAATACTTAATGCACACTGGGAACAATAATAATAATTGTGAATGCACGACTCATTCGAAATGAAACAACAATAACGAAGTTTAATAAAAATACAGAAAATATAATGAACTCAACATCGCACCGGATCGGTGCGGTGCGGTGCGGCGGCGGCCGGGCGTCATTAAACACATTAACAATTTGTGTATCACTGCAATATGTAGAAGTTGAATAGAAGTCAAATATTTGTCTTTTCAGGTAGAAAAATACTCATTTTGTTTGTTTTTAATTGGACGGACGGGACAAGAAGAAACTCAAAAATAAAAATCAAACGTAGACACGTTCGAGTTTTTGATTTACCAACTTCAACAGTTTACAGTTGGTTTTCAGTATTTCTATCGGGAGTTTTTTTTTGTTTTATGTTGTTTTTTTAATTGATAAAAAGATTTTTTCAACGAAAGCTAATTTTGCAATTGACAGATGATTGAGTTAAGTTTGGTTTGCAGTTTTACCAAGGCATTGGTGGAAATGATATACTTACAAATTTATTAAGCTATAAACACAGAGCTTGAGGTGTTCTTGCGTTCAAATGGCGATATACATTTGATTTACGATGGTTTATGACGTTTGGATAAGTTTAACCAAATAAATTTGGTTGATTTTCCCCATCAAAATCCTTGGATATTTTTAACCAAACTGTGTAAACCATTTCCCATAATAAATTTGACAGTTCATTTACCAAATGATAAATTACTACGTTGCATGAATACCCTTATTATATTATTAATGCTCGATGCATTCCATGTTTGTGTTAAATCGTTTATTTGTGACGACTTTAGTGAATCGTTTTATGCTATGAGTAATGCATAGTTATAAAAATATATAGGAACACTAATTTCATTCTATTTGCGATTAAATTATAGTGAATTTTTAGTGCGCATTTAAATTGTTCACAAATGTATGGAAGGAACTTCGAAGGCGCTTACGAAATTCTATATATTAATTAACAAATAAAACAATTCTAAGTATGTAACACTTTGAAACTACGTTGAGCACACTTTAAATGTCAGAAATGTTGATAGCAATGTAAAATGTGGATTTCAATGTAAAAATTAATACGTTTTACTTTGAAACTATAGGTTGAATCTTTCAAAAATAGGTACGTTGCCTATTCAAATTAACATTGTTTCAACGTAAAATAAAAATGCTCCACTTCAAACAACTTAAAATCAAATACCATCGTATTGAATTTTTGATTTTTTTCCCTGAATGTATAATGATTTATCTATGCTTTTTTGAGATTTGATTTTACAAAGAACAACGTAAAATGAGCAATACTGGTGGCCCACTGTATTAATAATATGTATTACTGTTTACCATTTAAAGTCGTCTGGACCCAAAAAAATCCTCTTTTGGTTTATATGGTTTCAGGTTATCCATTCCCCTTTTCCCGTGACGAATGGAGGAGCAAAAAAGAAATCACCACTTCGAAAAAGATTTAAGCGTTGTCAATGTCATATGAAATGACCAAAGCATTCTGATGTATGTACATAACTTATAATGAATTGAAATATCATTGAATATGCATGTCTGTTTTATGTAACATTTACTTTAAGTACTTACTCACCTACTCCTACATATGATCAGTAAATGACAAATTTTAGTTAGATACGAATCAGTGTATCTGCAGGTTAAAGATGATGTGATTGTTGAAAAATATTCAAAGTATGTATTGTGAATGATATACATACATATATATCGACACGGCATCTGACATTAACAAAAATCACGGTTTTTGTCAGCATTATAAGAGACAATGATGGTACAAAAATATAATCTAAACACAATCTTCCACTAACAGTATATTGCTTCAAGTATGTTTTTCAGCATTCAGCACTATACTCTGTTCAGTTCGTATTTTCAGTACAGGGAAGGTAGGGTTTTGCCTTTCACCCTTACTTTTATGGATTTTAATAAGATATCTCTTTTTTTATAAAGCTTTTGTATTTTCCTTGGTTGCCGTATCGCGCATTATAAATTGACATATTTCTCTCTTCTCTCTCATTCAAATGTCAGAAGGGTTACCAACTGCTAATTTAGATTTCATAAACAGAAAAAATGTAGATCGTAAACTAAATCTAAAAAAAATTAATGTAAATGCAAATAAAAATAAATATATCTTTTTCCACACCACCAAGAGGTCTCCATCATTGTATTGTCACAAATTGAGTCTTTTAATAATTTACCGATAGTAAATGTTTTGAGCGAAATATGGGTATTTGAAAAAGAACTTGATTTATATAATATAGAAGGGTACACACTTTTCAGTAATTGCAATGAAACATATGCAGCAGGTGGTGTGGCTGTATATGTAAGAAGGGGGAGAGTACGATAACTTGGGCGCCGATAATTGATTACGGATTTTTATAGAAGGGTCAAATACAAGCATTTTTTACTACGGGAGGGGGGGTCTACCTCACCCCTTTTAGGAGGTAGGGGCGATTTACGATAAAAACGACTTAAATGGAAAAACAAATATTAAAAAGCAACGACAATACTTAAAATGCAAAACAATAAAGGTTTTAAAAGCCAGATCTTTAATCCTACATTTAAATTAAATTATTTGTGTCAATAGTTTTCAAAAAATTTGCATTCAAACTCAAAATTTTAATAAAAAAACGCAAAAAGAAATGATTGGATCAATTTTGCTCAAAATTGTGAAATTGTAAACTAAATTTTCTTTTTGGTGGTCAATGCTCATAACAATTCTGAATCGAACACAAAAAACCGAAAGCTTTTATGTCCTCTAGTTTTTGAGTAAATTGAAAATTAATAGAAGTACTTTTTTATTTGTTCATACATTTACATTTATCATACGTAGCTGTTGACATTGGAAACAGAGAATACATTCAAAGTTCCTTAAATGCAAACGAAATTTGGCATACACCAAACCACGCACATACCCCAAAACCTATAGTGAGCCCAAGCAGGGGGGTTGCAGGGGGGCAGCATGCCCCCCATACATACCTCGCTTTTAAAATGACCGTCTAATTCTGGGTACTACCACTTTATTTAAACATCAAATTTTGCATACACCGAACCTCACACATACCCCAAATCCTATAGTGAGCCCAAGTAGGGGGTTGCAGGGGGGCAGCATGCCCCACCAAACATACCTCACTGTTTATACGCCGTAAGGCTGGTTGTTGGGAAAGTATGATAATTAAGAGTCAATTTGTGTAAGAATTAATCCATATTCTATTTTTACTATCAAAATAAGACCACGTAAAATACTCAAGGAAAAAAAATGAATTGAATTAAAATAGTAGTTTTGGTAAATTTTAATTTCCTCGAAAACTAGAAGACATAAAACCATTTTGTTTTCGGTTTCTGATTAAGAATTGATATGAGCAACGATTTTTAAGAAAGAAATATAATATAAAATCTCAAAGTTTTGAAAAAATTACATTTTAAACATTTTTTTTCCCAAATTTTGAGTTTGAAAGTAGTTTTTTCAAAAACTATGCATAGATTTCACTTGATTTAAAAATTGGCTAATAAAACAGAGTATTGGCTTTCAAAAAAGATAAAATACGTAATTGTAAGTATTACCGTAATGTTTTAATGATTTTTTTCCATTTTTAGTACTTTTTTCATTAAATTGCCCCTCCCGCCTAAACGGGGGGAGATAGACCCCCTACCCATAGTAAAAAATGTTTGTATTTGACCCCTCTACAAAAATCCGTTATCAATTGTCGGCGCCCAAGTTATCGTACTCGTGCCGTAAGAAGTGGTTATGCATGCAGTAGTTCTAAGCTTGCTTTACACAGTGGCGATGTTCTTAAAGTATCGTTTGAATTTATGGATTTGATATAATCGTTTTTGTGTGTTTATAAACTGCATGACTTTGTGAAAGGTGTCTTTGTAAATGAACTTACTGATATTTTAAATGCATGTAAAGATATAAATCTTATAATAATAGGTGATATTAATATTGATATGTTGGATAAGCATGACAATGATACCGAAAAATATTTGCTTCTTATGGCATCGAATGGTTTAAAGAGCTACATAAACGAACCTACTCGAATAACTTGTTCATCGCAGTCCTGTATCGATCATATATTTATTCGGCTTCATAAGTGTAACAGTTTTGTTTGCCGTGGTGTTTTATATGATTTTAAAATAACAGATCATCAAATGATTGGTCTTTGCCTATATAATGGTTCAACAAAACAAAATAACCCTGATGAGAAAGAAAGATACAGAATTGATTTTGACTTATTAAATGAAAAATTAATGTATGAATTTTGGGATTCTATTTATCTTGAAACGAGTTATTCGGTCGCATTTGATCTATTTTAAATAAACATATACTTAATTCAACTTTCCCAGTAGCACGAACTTCTACATCAAACATTTTTTTAAAACCATGGATGACACAAAATCTTTTGAAACAAAATAAATATAAAAACAAATTTGCATTGAAATGCAAAAAACATCCAGGAAATAAAAGACTGAATGATTATTACAGTGTACTGTGCAAAAATATTCATATGAAAGTTGAAGAAAATAGAAATAAATTCTACTCTGATTCATTTGTTAGAGCTGGGGGTAATATTAAAAAAGACTGGAAAGTTATTGATAATATCCTAGGTAAAAATAAAAAGCTTTCACATATCGAAAATTTGGAGATAAATGGCATTAAAATTGATGACCCTTTGACGCTGGCAAATAACTTCAATAATTTTTTTTACCGAAATTTCGGATAAACTTAAACCATCAATTGATCATTGTATGAGTTGTAATTGCTCCGGATTATTAGTTATGTCTTCAGAAAATATTCAGCCAAATACCTTTGTTTTTCAATCATTTACTTCTCATGAAATTTATAAAGTCATATTGGGCATGGAAAACAAAAATTCATGAACAAGTGATGGCATATCTAGTATTTTATTGAAAAAAATTGTTTTTAACCTGGTTGATGTTTTATGCCATATATTCAATAATTGTGTCTTCAGTGGCTGTTTTCCTAAACATTTTAAATGTGCGGGAGTTGTGCCTCTTTTTAAAAAGGAATACAAGACATGTTTATCAAATTATAGACCAATTTCATTTTTACCTACCTTCTCTAAAATATTTGAAAAACTCATGAAATCGCGTGTAGTCGACTTTTTAGACAAAAATAAATTCTTTAGCTATAATCAGTTTGGCTTTAGAAAGGGATTGTCAACAGAGGATGCCGTTCTTAAAGTATGTTCTCAGTTGTATTGTGGAATCAACATAAATAAATCATCAATGGCACTCTTTGTTGACATGACCAAAGCATTCGATATGGTTGACCACGACTTATTACTTCGAAAACTGTATTGTGCTGGTTTCAGGGGGTTTACTTTTGATTGGTTCCGTTCTTATTTAAATCTTAGAGAACAAAAAGTGTGCGTCAAGGGATGTTTTAGTGAGTCCAGAATTTTGAAAAATGGGGTACCACAGGGATCAGTCCTCGGTCCCTTGCTATTTTTAATTTATTTTAACTCAATTTTTGAAGTGCAGCTAAACGGATCACCTACTGCTTTTGCAGATGATATTGCCCTGAGATATCAGTGCAGCTCAAATTTAGACTGCAGTTCAAAAATCTCTGAAGACTTACAAACTTTAAGAATCTGGTTCACAGAAACACAAATTAGTAGTAAGTGAAAAATCAAAGTTAATTTCTTTTGAAGTTTCATCAAATGAGATACATGATTATAACCTATTTTTTCACGCATATGATTGCAAACAGTTTTGCTTACCGATTCATAATTGTGGGAACAAAATTTTGCTATAAACTCTTCTGGCTCTTCTTCCTGCTTCAAGATTGAATCAGTGCAGAACTATAAATATCTTGGAGTGCTCATTGACTTCAAGTTAAATTGGAAAGATCATATAAATTCAATAAAATCTTATATGTTGCTTGTTATACGTAAAATGTATCTCCTTAAAGATTTCTAAATTGCAGTATGGAATTACAAGCTGGGGAGGTTCGTATTATAGCACTCTTGAACATTTGAATACAGCCCAGAAGCATTTGGTTAGGATCATTTGTAACAGAAATCATTTTACTCATAGCTGGCCTCTCTTTAAAAAACTAACAGCCTTATGCATAAACGAATTATAGCGAGTCCATAGTGCTATGCACTCTTTACAATGCCTCTGAACGCAAAAACCTTATTCATAAACTTATGCAACGTTGAATAGAGGCAACATAGCTTAACGCGTTTGGAGTTTGTATAGAGCCAACATAAGGGTTGTTAAGTATCGGAATGTCACTTTGACTCACACACAACAATAATGTAGATAGATATTAGGGGGCGTGATTCGTGATTTAAATAAAATTATACAAAGATTCACCTTCATCACTTTCACGGGAAAAGACAAATAAATTTTAAGCATTACAAAATAAGCACCACCCTTTTATTTTTCTCCTTAACAAAAACATCACGATGTGAGTGAATGGAACAATTCGTGCAATAAATCAAAGACGACGTTTTTTTTTTCTTTCAAATATTTTTAATTTTATTTGCAAATACAAAACACCAACAAAGTAACTGGCTAATTATAATAATATTAAAAGAAATTAATAAAAAAACAAAAAGAATCCAATCGCCAGCAGAATTACTTCTATTGATTTTTCACACTCCACACGCTGGGTTTCCTTTGTCAATTTTGAAAGTAAAACGTAATAGATTTCTCCATTACGGTACTAATTTTGATACAAGCTCATTATAACGAAAAATATTTTATGCATAACAATTTATGCAACGTTGTATAGTGGCTTCATAAATTCTTATGCAGTGCATAACAATTCATCTGTTCAGCGGATTCTAATGAATACGGCTGTAAATATCTTACCTTTACATATTCAAGATTTTAAGAGAACTTTTTAAGCAAAGTGGCAATATTCCTATTAGATATTCTCAAGCTTATTGTCTTCGTGTAAACAATATGCACTTTGTATGCATACCTACTGCTTACAAAACACATTTCACTAATTTTTTCACCTTTACAGCCCCTTCAGTATTCAACAAGCTTCCATATTTTATTCGAACAATTTTGCAAAATAAAGTATTCATTAAAAATTTAAAGGACTAACCAGTCCTTTAAATTTGAATTTACATTTGACATTAATTCAATTGAAATTTTACTGAGAAGTTTATCTTAATTGCAATTTATTAAAATTATGTCTTTGTTGTTTTAATTTTGTTTAATTTATTAACTTAACTCAAATATGGCCTTGAAAATCTATAAATAAATAAAAAATAAATAAGTAAAATGTAAAAATATTATATTCTGATTGTCACCCCACATCATATAGGTTTATAATTTTGTAATTTTTACTGAAATGTCATTTCACACTAAATTTTTAAGTTAAAAAATTAACATTATTATTTAATTCTCTATGTATATAATTGTATATCTGTATTTATTTTAGTTGAAAGAATTAAATAAAACAATAAATCAAATCAAATCAAAGTTCCCCAGAAGGCCTCCGGGATAATCACACAGTTTTTTTTTGAATGCACACAGGTCAGGTTAATATAAAAAAAGGTGTTTTTTTATATGGAGTTTTCCAGGTATACTTGTATACTGTTGCGTTTTTCATATAAATAAAAACCAAACAATGTTTATTTATTGTTCCTTAAAGTTGTATTGCTGTATTTGTGTTGTGTATGCTTAATTTTGTATGACTTTTAAGCATTAGGTTAGAGATTAGATTATAAGATTTATTTCAGGAAAAAGGATTAGTAATGCCTTATAAGAATTTTTAGAAAGGAAATAAATTTTATTTTATGAATTCTTGGTAAAATATTACCATAAACACGAAACCTTATTATTTTTATTTTCATGAAGAAAAAACACTATTTGGCAAAAAAGCGACTTGACACTATTCAATTATTAGAATAACGCCAAAAATATTGGACGAATTCTACAAAATTGGACTGACCGCTTAAAACACTGCCAGCAAACCCCAGGCGGTCATGTCGTGAATGTAGCTTCAACATAAAGATAATATCCCAAACCGCTGTAGTTCTATTTAATTTTTTGTTCTTATCGTACTTATCTGGTCACAGTGCCTAACCAGCAAATGTGATGCTTAGATTGTTAAATTCTCTTAAAATAGCTGACAAAATTTCCTTGCTCTTATCAAACCCTTAATATGATCAATCTTAGTATCTATACAAAAACATTAATTTATAAAATATTCTACAATTTTGAAAGGGCTCCTGGTTGTCTCATAAGTCCAGCTATGGTTCCTATAAGCCATTGTGCAGTGCCTCTTAATACTTGCTAAAAAGAAGTTAAAAATTAAATCCATCCGACTGTTGTGCATAACATTTGCACATCACACACTCCAAGTATAAGTACAGAAAAACTAACACCGGTTATGCCTCTGCGCATAATACGCTTCTGCTTTATTATTTACACATAAAATTTAAATTATTTTCTGCCGACAAAAGTATAGGTAGGTAAGTAACCATTTAACCATTTTGCGTGATATTTGTTGGCTGTCTCTCTGTCTGTTTTGGTACTTCATAAATTGTTAACTTAGTTTGCTAACAAAAATATTGTTTGTCCAACTACACCTCCTCTATTTTTGTTTGCGTATGCCTACATTTGTTGTTGTACTTGTGCCTAATCTTCTTAAAGATCTATTGAATCGCGCGTTAAAATTATAGCCAGAAAAGTTGTTACAATCTTATTTTCCAAATTGTTAAGCCCTAATTCGTTTGATTCTATAGAAGTCTCAACGTTATGCATGAAATAAATGGTACATTTTCTTTTAGCGCGCAGATGTTGGCTTTATGCGTTGGGGGATTCTCTTCCTCGTGTTTTGTTTGGTTTTATTTTTTTTTTGCATATAAAACTCATGGACTTAAATATAAAAGTACATAACAAGAGTATCGGATGGAATAAAACCAGTTTGGAAGCCTTCTACAGCGAGATGCACCAAACGCGTTCACCATAACGAGTTATCTTCAACGTTTTCTGTTTTAGTGATTTCTTTTCACTTTTTTTTTTAAGTTGTTTTTTAGGCTTTTTGGACCTGGAACTGTGTAGATAATTATTCTTTTTGATAAAGTATGACCCTATAGTGAAAAAGTTGAATAGAAATGTACATTACAGGTATAAAATATTGTTATGGGTTGATTCGGTCTTTCGGATGCTTAAGTACATTGGTAGGTATAAAATTGAAACGTATATTTTTTCTATCGTCCACTTATGACGATTGATACTTGATGCGTGTAATTCCAGGTCATAATTCCTGTCAACAAATGAACAGTGTCAGTGCGGGTCAATATGGATAAGTTCGTCAAACGATGTTTATAACATGAAACAAGGAAGATTGATTGTTTAAATTAAAGTTTAATTTATTTCTTTACAAGTTGGTTATTCATGACTTTAAGATTAACCTGATATAATCGACTCACAAAATGTATGATAACTGAATTAAGAGATAATAAATTTGTTACATTAGAGAAAGAGAAAGCTTAAGTGGTAAAGAAAACATTTAAAAAAATTAGTCTTAAAATAATCTTTATGAAATAAGAGTAAAGTAACGTCATTGTATAATAGTACAAAAAACCTTATGGTCAGATTGTATATGGGTGATTCTCCACTAAAAGCTAATTTTCGTGGGCCCGACCAAAAATGGTTCAACAAATTAAAAAAAATTATTTATTTTGAAGTCAATAACGGCGCAACCAACGTTTCTAACTGGTCCACTTCTAAATTTTAAATATTTTCAGGTATGTAATAAAAAAATAATTGTTTTTATGGTCCAAATGTCATTTCGTCGCGTGTCTCCTCCTTGTTTCAGCGCGGAAAAATGGATTTTTTGTTTGTTTTTAAATGCATAAATTTTAATTTGACTGAGTTCCAGGATTAAGAATATGTAGTTAAATACAACTTTCCTAAAAATAAAGTTTATTTATTTGAAACAATTAACTTACAATCATTCAAACATGTGTCTCCATGTATTTGCATCATTTCCGTAAGAAAATATTAAATGCTTATAAATTCAAATTAACGGCCGTCAGTTTATAGAATTTAGACTAAATGAAGAAACTCATTCATGCTTTCTTTGAAATATATTCAATTAAATGGGTGGGACATCAGTTTTGTGTGTAATTTTAAGGTAAGTGGTTGTATTCGTCACGTGTTTCATCAATTTCGTCATTTCCGTAGGTGCATATAATTTTAGTAAGTGATAGTAAAAAAAAATATTTTGTAACAGTCTTGTGAGGTTATGTTGCAGTTAGTTATACAAAATTAAAAAAAAAATAAACTTTCTAAGTTTCTTGTCTAAAAAGCTAAAACACATCGATTTTCGTCATTTCCGTCGCGTCATTTCCGTCGCGTCATTTCCGTCGCCTTTATTGATGAGAAAATGGTTACGGTAATGACTTTAGATGTGTTTTTTCTTTAAAAAAATCATGAATTTATTGTAAATCGTAAACATTTTTGTGCATGCATTTAAAACTCCTAAAAGGCAACTGCAGACCGTAAATCTGAGATAGGTGGGGAAGCGAAAACGTAACAAATTATTTATCTTTATTGGTTAAATGTCATTTCCGTACCACACAATCATTTCCGTAAATTGATTTAATTTAGATTTTAATAGTTTTAAATAAATTCCTGTTATACCGCAAGTCTTTTCAATGCATCCTTAATTACACAGCCCCAGATTATAAGGAATATTTTAAAAGCAAAAGTTTTTTACTGTCCCATTATCATTTCCGTGTCGAAGGCGTCATTTTCGTATCGAGTCCAAATTCTTAAAAACGCTTAAAATCAAGTGCCCGCACTTTAAATCATTAATTATTCCATAATTTATAGCAACACTTGAATGTTCATAATTTTTTCTTAAATTTATGTAGGGGACATTTTGGGTGCTAAAAAGGAGCTTTTAACAGAGAATCACCCATGTATACAATTATACGTATAGATTACAATAAATGCCAATCTGCCAAAAAAAATCAAACTATATGTAAATATTTTCCAACTCGTGAATTTATATTTAAATATGTAAAACCATTTTACCGTGTTTTATTGTGGTACCTATAATAACTTCATAAATCATTTTTATCTCCAAAGCGAGTCTTGTGATTCTGTCTTCCCAGGAAATAATAATGCCTACAATTAACCTATTGTATTAAATTATTTATTATTATTATTTCTTACAAAAACGTTTCATACGATTTTGTAAAAAAAATGAAATGCGCGAGTAAATCGCACTAACTTGCTCTTGCACAGTGGCGTAGCTAGCCCTCGAGGGAACCCGTCCAAGAATTAGATCCCTCCAAAATAACAAATTAAACAAATAACAATTTTTACAAAACAAACAAAAACACTCACAATAACAAATGCAGTATATTTTAGGTGCTATAAAACTTAAACCAACAGAAAAAAACCCCAAATAGAAACTTTTCTTGCCTTTGTTTCCGAAAATTTATTAAAAAGATCAACTGACAGTTCCTCATTGTATTTAGCAACCAGTTTCCCTGCTTCCTTTTTAGTTTTTTTCATTTGAAAAGTTTTTGTAGTTGTAACACTTCAAATAAATAACTTAAGACTCTGAAATCTTTGTTCAGTTTGAGAAATCAATATATCTAAGCAACAATAGTAAACATTGACTTTGAATTAAGATTCCGGGTCTGATATTCTCTCATCTTCTGACAATTCGTCAAAAAAGCGTTTCGTTATTTTCCTTCTTTTATTTTTAAAAACAGTTGTTAACCCCCCCACTCTTTTCCTAAATCTCTGGACTCGATTAGCAAACTTAAGAATGATTTTTGTTTTCTTAATTCTCTGTTTATTAAAAAGATAACTTAGTGAAATAATTGCTTTTTGTAAATCATTGTCTTTATACTGTAAGGCTTTGGACCCATAGTTAATTATTTCGAATTAAGAAGAAAAAAACGAGACCAATACAATTAATTCGTAGCTCTCTAAAATGTTAATTATATTTTTACTTTCTTCACGTGCATATTTTTTTTTTAACTAAATTAAGTTGGTACAATGCTAAAAATACCTGCCAAGAAAAGAGATTTTTTTGTTTATTAATTTTTTTTAAATGTATTTCAGTTTCTCACAAACTTATCTCGGTTCGGGGCCCCTGTATCTCGGGGGCCCCGTATAATTGATATGGCTGATAGCGCGGCAGCTACGCCCCTGCTTTTGCGACTTTGGTAGATGTATTGCTTTACAAAATACAACTAAAAAGTAAAATACAAAATAAGCCTTAGTAGGTAAGAAATGTGTCTGCTCGTTTTGATAAGGGGCTAGATTTCCCTTTAGCATCATTAATAATATTATCGTCTGATATTTTTCTTTTGTACAGATGTTTTTACAACATATTCCTATTTTATTGCAATACAAAATAAGGAATAAATATTAAGCTAACAAAAAAAGATCCCTAAAGAAAAAGATAGATTAAAAAAGATAGGAGTGAAAAAAAAATTATCCCGCGCAGAAAAACAATCTAGTTTTCGATAAGGCTCTAGAGAGTCTTACATAGATTCTTGCATGGCACAAGCAAGATTTAGCAAAGACTAGAACACGGGCCTTAGCGATTATGAACCCTTTTGCGTTGTCAGAAAAAAAAATGAATTACGTAGGAGATTGATCCCGCGATCTTCTGAATGTCAGTCCAATGCGCTACCCACTGGGCTAACTCGCTATACATAAATTTAGTGTCGAAAGTGAATAAGTTTCATTCTATATTGCATAACAAATACGGGCCCAACTATGTAATTCGATTCTACAATAAAAATGTTCGAGTTCGTAAAATCTCAATTGGCTAATTCTATAGCATGTACTTTAAAAATTAAATAAAACAGCGCTCATTGGAGATTCAATGGCAAAGAGTCGGAAGTACTAACATTTGATCCTTCTTTCATGCATATTACCACTTTAAATTAACATTGAAGACAACTTTCGAATGCATTCGAAAGAAGAATAAAGTTACGTAGTAGGGCCCCAGAATAGAACCGGATTATATTACTTGCTTTTTAGGTAGAACAACTTAGGAGAACAGGTGTTTCCTTATTCAACAATCCTATACAGATGTCTCACATCCATACAAAAGTGTGATACGAATAAGATGACAAAGGAAAGAGAAAAACAAGTGTCGTATGATGCTGAAATTGCATAGTGCTTATAAAGTTTGTGTTTTTGGTGTACAAGAGACATTCTTGGTGGGGACCCGAAACATGTCAAACAACTTTTTACTAGAAATTGACTCACGAGTGTTTGAAAAGATTTCCTCCTCTCAATTTTTGGTATTGAAATCCAGCAAGGGCTTGTTAAGTGTCTGACAAGTTTTCCTTGTCTATATTTACCCTACTGAAAACTTAGTGGTGGCTTTCCCAAACTAGACAGAAACTTGGCATTTTTCCAGCCGGGATGTTCTCTTTTAAAGAGATAAGATTGACACCCTGTCTTGTAGCTATCAACTAGAATGTATGTAGCTAGACATTGATGGTGTATAGTAATGGTTTGACAATATTTTGAACAAAAATTATTTCATGTTGCTAATTTTAAACGAGTGAAGCATCGAACTATCTCCTAACATTTTACTAACTATCACTTTTTATGAAGTGTTCAGCTGAAGTTTATGAAGGAAATTGGTTTAGTTTGATACTAGTGAGAAAGTATGTATTTAAAATTTAAAAAATGTTAGTAAACTGTTAAAGAATTAGAAAACTGTTAAGTAGTATCATACTAAACCCTTAATAATAGGCTGTTTAAAAATTTGCGTCAATATTTTTTACTGACTTAGAAGTACCGAATCGAAAAATTATGACATGATCAATTAAGATAATGAATGATATACGGGAATATTCCAAAAGAAACCAAAGTGCTAAAAAAACCGTAAGACTTTATTTCGATTATTCGATTTTGTTGGAAAAACCTGGTATACAGTATTAATTTAGAAATGAAATGTAAGAAGTTTAATTCAATTGAAGGTTTTTATGTAACTTTTAGTCCAAATGTGTTTCGAGCCTGATAACAACAGCTGGCTCTCATCAGTAAGATCTGTTGTTACCTTTCTAAGACGCAAGTTTTCAGTCGCATCAACAAAAAAGTTGTGTCTTAGGAAGGTTACAACAGTTCTTACTAATGCTATAGGAGCCTGCAGTGGAGTGCTGTGACATAAAGCCAAGTATCATAAGCCCACATTACGGAGACGAAAGCGACATAGAGCAAAATTTTAAGAATTAGTCTTATGTCGCTTTATAGCGCGTCATAAGGCCAATTTGGTCTTTGAACTTTGACTTTGAAATGTTTCAAAACAAAGGCATTAATTATTTTAAAACCTCCTAAAAAAAAACAAATAAGAAAAACAAGATAATTTTGTATGAGAGTGTGTGTATTTATTAATAAATATAATTGAAAATACTCTCAGTTTTTTTTTTAATTGCTTATCATCGATTTTTCAATTTAAAAAATCAAATGACAAGTATACATAATGTCTTCCGGTTTTAAAAAGAGGAAGTACTAAAAACTGTCTTAAGAGGTGGTTAGCTTCTTTACTTCTATCCTTCTGTGCAGAGATGTTACAAAGTTAGAAATTTTCGAACCTCTTTTTTTACAGCTTGAACAAAATAAATTCAATATGTTGTAAATTTTGCTCTTGGAAAAAACAGATTTCAAACTGCTCCTAAGAGGTTTTTTAAAATCAGTTTCAAATGATTGGGGTTAAACTGAAACAAATTTACTTCAATATATTGGTAGACATAAAAATATGCGACCATCGACGTTCGACTCATCGGTTCATAGATATGTAAAAGGATAAACTTGTAACAGAAATACCTCAATTTTAAATAACCAAAACCCTATTTATTGAAATACAAAAGCAAAAGTTTTAATTAATGCTTGTATTCGAAAAATAAGCAATACACAACGGGATATGCGCGTTTCTTTCATTAGTAATTTTATTTTAAAACTTGGTTCGCACCTACCTATAGTTGCTTAAGTATCTAGTATAATAACCACTTTTTTGGTTATTGATTTTCTCGAAAACGGCGCAGTTCATTTTTTCAATTTTTCCTAAGGAGAAGAATAAAAAAGTATAGTAGGGTACTGTGGAACAAATTTTTTGAAGTTATTTTTTGAGATTATATATGTGACCAATTATTTAAATATTATAGAATTGTAGAATTATGATTGGGCTTTTTTGGTCAATTTTGTTTAATTATTAAAACTCGTACATACATTTTATCCCGACGTTTCGCTGGAGTTTCTCAGCATCTTCAGGGGGCATTTATTGTGTATTATATTATATTTTAATTTGTTTCAAATTGCACGTCCCTAACATTTAACATCATCAACTTCATTTAACTTTTGTGTTAAGAAGTCGTTGTAAAAATAAATGTTAGGGACGTGCAATTTGAAACAAATTTAAATACGCTCTAAAATAAAATACAATAAACGCCCCCTGAAGATGCTGATAAAACTCCAGCGAAACGTCGTAATTTTTTGTAATTTTTAAATAAAAATCATAATAGAACTCATTATTTATCGAAAACTACTTGGTCAACTTGTTCGTTATAAAGTGATCTCTCAACATTTTTTACTTGGCATTGGTTTTAACGGTACCTACCTACTTTCCATATTTTCAACTTTCTCTTTATTGGATGAACTGATTCAAATTATTTTTGTATACACAGAAGCTTCTTAAAAGCTTCAATAAATGTGGATATCAAAATGCTAAAAAAATGCTTTTGTGATTGTGCCTTTTTGCAACCTTCCAATTGCTATGCCTACATGCCACCTGTATTATTTGTGTATTAGAATGTTTAACTTTTAATATGACAATACTTCTTTAAAAATAATACTGCAGTCTAAGGCGAATTTCGAAATGGAAATAAATACTTTACGCGATGATGATGACTTTCTGAATTCATTCACTCGATCTTTATAGTTTTTTTATCAAGTATAATTTCTTCTGATGTCATGCCAAAGTTTTCATCATATCTACAATTAGTCCAGTCAAATTAGACATTGACCCTGATAAAATTTTTTTACAGGTATATTTTTAGTGGATATGATCAGAACAGTGTCCTTAATAAACTGTGAAAAGTCCCAAGCAATCCACGTAGGCGTACGACCACAATCGTGAACAAATGCAGCCATCTTGCACTTTTTGTTTGTGGCTCTATCTTTGGAACTTTTTGCCCTAGAAATACCATTCAAGTGACAAATTGATGGGCCTAGATAGCCAAAATCAGGAAAGTAAATACAAATTTGTTACAGGTATTGCATGGCTACTGTTTTTAATTAAATGAATTTAACACACTAATTCGAAAAAAATTACCCATGTCCCATAAATATTTATTATAAAGCTGAAATTTTGTGGACATGCTCAGAACAGTACAAACAATATATATTTGCGGTAATAAGTTACCAAAAAATCCCTGTTGGGATTAGACCACCATTTAAATAAAAAGTACCATCATCTGTTTTGAATGAAACTACAAAAAAAGAGTAAATAACTGCAGTGCAATGCAAAATCGGAAAAAAATGCCCATGTCCCAGAAATATTAATTAAAAAGCTGAAATTTTGTGAACATGTTCAGAACAGTACCAATAAAAAAAATCCCAAATAAAAAAATGCTAGGAGCAATTTTTTACTTGCTTTTTTACTTTTCAATAGCCTGTCGCGGGTTTTCATTTGTGAAACCCGGGACGTACAAGTGTCCCGTATTTAGTTATTTGTCCGGTATTTGTCTCGTATTTGCATATTTTCTGATGTTTTTTTTTTTTGTTTGATAATAAGACAAATGGAGACTGAACAAGTCCAAATAAAATTAACGAACCAAAAGAAATAAGGAAAATATCTTCCAATTTTATTTATCTTGTACGAATACTTAAATCAGTGGTACAGATCTTTTAAAGAACTTGAAATATTGAGTTGAGTAATTCTTAGTTATGTACCCCTGGCCTGAAATAGAAGAATGTTCGGCGTTTGTGACCCAAAACCGAAGCGAAACAAGAATTATTGACTCAGTAGTTTGATGAGTTTGTTTGCTTAAATTTTTTCTTAAGTTTAGAAACTATTAGAAAATGGACTGAAAACAAAACGACAGTATAAAAATGGGTTAATATTTTTACGCATTTCTCAGAAAAAAAAAAAACAGTTTTTTTTCCAAACCTTTTACAAATTGTCGAGTTCAGTTTGTGTTTGCCAGGTTCTAATGCGTTTTTTCAATAAATAATGAATAATATGTGGACGAGCGAAAAATCCAAAGTTAATTTTAAAACTCTAAAAGCCATGTTATTTGTTAAATGAAATAACAATTTAAGCTGTCATGAATTAAAAAAAAATAATTAAAAGAAAAAGAACAATTATATAATATTTTTTCAGTACTTTGCACGCTTGGCTAATCTGCATTACGAAATGTTATGTTTTTGTAGTTTTAAATAACGAAGCTTTACATAATGTTCATTTAATAAGATAAGGGTGGCAATGGCACAGTGGATATATTGGTTGACTGCTAACCTGGACGTGTGGGTTCGATCCCCAGTCTAGCTAGCATTCTTTTCTATATTCCCCAACTTCAACTGGATGCCACCCGTGGAATTGAATGAGAATTTAATAAGCTGCGTAACCTAACCTTTCTATAAACAATGCAAAATTAAAAAAAAACGAACAGTTATTGCTTCTAAAATTAATACAAGAAGAAAACAACAATTGACTCTCTTGAAAAATCGATAAGACTATATTTCTAAAATTAAAAAAAACCCCTTAATTAATTATAAAAATATTTTTTTTTCCCTTCCCCCTTCCCCAGACATATTTTATATTTTTAATCGCACAATAAATAAAAAAGATATTGAAAAAAGAGTAGGTACTACTTTTTTTACTTTTTCCCAATTGCAAATTTAACAACGAACTTGTCAACTTTGATCGCTTGACTAACTTAGTGCAAAACATAAAAAAAAATCAAAAAACTGAATTTTTCTTACCACAAATACCGTATATGTACTTTGTTAAAAGTAACAGTTTTTTCTTGTTTACCCAACATTTAAAAGTGACCTTTTGCGCACTGATCTCTATGGAGCTGCCCCAGTTTGCGGCGCAATAACCACAGATTGCCATGCAGCTAAGACCACTTTGTAGGCAAACACAGCTACGCTCGTATTAAAATTCGCAGTTGCATGATATAATTTTTAGAATATCCTCTGTAGCTGTAGAAGGGGCTGCTATTAAGAGTCTACTCTTTAACGCCCATCCCCACAGCATGTCCATCTTACGTTTGAATGATCTTTCTAGGACAAAAATATACCCCAGGTATATTCAAAAGCCGACAAATATAAATGATGGTAATCTTTTATAAATGGTTGTTTAATCCCAAAAGGGATTTTTTGGGAACTACACATATGATTATTGGTACTGTTGTGAACATGTCCTCTTAATTTCGGCTTTTTAGTAAATATTTATGGGGCAATTTAAATTTTTTCGAATTAGCACTGCAATTAAGTCTCTTAAATTCATTTAACTAATTTGTATTTACTTCCCTGATTTTGTCAATCTAAGCCTGTCCACTTACATTTGAATGGTCTTTTTAGGGCAACAAGTTCCAGAGATATAGCCACAAACAAAGAGTGCAAGATGGCTGCATTTTTTCATGATTGTGGTCGTACGCCAACGCGGATTTCTTGGGACTTTTCACAGTTGATTAAGGACACTGTTCTGAACATTTCCACAAAAAAATATACCTGTACAAAATGTTGTCCGGGTTAGGGCTTTTTTTTTGTCTTATTTGACTGGGCTAAATACCTTAAACAAACTAAACGAAACTGTATATTTTAAAATAGGTAATTCCGTGAGTTTATATCCTTAGTTAAAGGGATTTTGAAAAATGATTTCTGATGAAATCCCAATTTGTCAAATGACAAATTAACTTTGATTTAAAAAAGCTATTTAAACTTGAAAAATCCAAATGGCGTACAAAAATAACTGTCGCTGCTGGCTATACTATCATCTTTTATAACACCTCCCTATAAATTAATTTGACCTTGGAATGTCAAAATCTCAACAACTACAAAAAAAATTAGTTTTCTGTTTAAGTGAACAATGAACATCCATGTTCCTGTGTATTGTATAATCTTTCATTCGACATTGACAATAAGTTATCGATGTTGATTGAAAGGTCAAGTGGGTGAATTTTATTCAAAATTACTTCATAATTCCATTATGCGTGGGAAATCTCTACAACTATAGAGAGTGGTTAAGTGGTAGAAAAGTTAGTTGTCAAACTCGACAAGGCTTTTTTCATTTACATATTACTCCTTCAATCGAAACGCCGCAATTGTGATGCTGTTTTGTATGACCGTTTATTAAATCCAGTATTACCTCATATTCATGGGTAGGAATTGATCTTCTAGTATCATGAATCTCATTTAAATAACGCATGAGCAGCTCCGCAAATGTCGTCGATCAGATACAGTCGTTGTAACGATTATTCAGACAAAATTAACATATTGATTTAATCAGTGTTTTATTATTTGTTTTGAGTTTCTTTTTTTTTTTAATTTGGATAACAATATTTGTTTTATATATAATACTTTAAGTATAGCGCAAAATTTTAAAAATGTTGCTACGATACTTAAGTACATATACCTCGTATTTACTTGTTTAAAATTTTGTCTGATAGATTTTTTTTTTATAAAGGGTGGTCAAATGAAAACGCACGTTGTTAATTGTAAATAAAACAAAAAGTTTTCAGAGAATTATCTTAATATTTTTTATTATGAGAGAAGGATCTATGACAATTATGTGTGAAACAAAATATCTTCCAAATGCTCGCTACGGCTTCGGTGTCATACCTCTATCCGATGTTCCATATTTTCAATGACTCTGAGACATAATTGAGGTTCAATGTCGTTTGTGTGCCGAATTATCTCAACCTTTAGCTCTTGAATTGTTCTTGGCTTATTGACGTAACATTTTTTTTTAAATATCCCCAAAGAAAGAATTCCAACGGTGTCAGATCACATGATCGTGGCGGCCAATGAACATCGCCACGACGACGCGTCGTGCAGACGAGCTATTGTTTCGTTGGCTGTGTGGCAAGTGTCACCATCCTGTTGGAAGCACATATCGTCCAGGTCCATATCCTCAATTTCTGGCCACAAGAAGTCCGTTATCATCTCGCGATAGCGAACACGATAACTGCTTGGCCGACCTCATTTTCGAAGAATTTCGGCCCGATGACGCCGCCAGCCCATAAACCGCATCGGCTTTTCAACAACCACTCGTGGATTGTAATTTACCCAAATGCGGCAATTCAGCTTAATAACGAATCCACTGAGGTGAAAGTGTGCCTCTTCGCTGAAGATGATTTTCTTTGTAAAGTCACCATTCCCCGTATTGACGACGCTTGAAATGGTTAGTAGGCTTCAGCTCTTCAGTAAATTGAACCTTATAAGCGTGTAAATTCAAATCTTTATTTAAAATTCGCAACATCAGTGATATTCGTGAGATGTTCAATTGTTGGGCACGACGACGAGTCAAGATAGACGGCTCTTCTGCCACACTATCGCGAACAACAGCAACTCGCCCACTCAACGCCCATTTTCGTAAAAGGCTTCAACAATCTTAACGCGCTGCTCAATTGTGTACCTCTCCGTAGTTGAGTTAACTTGACGTTAACGTCGTGCATTATGGTTGGACCACCCTTTATAAAAAACACACAACGTCATAATTAAGAATTGAAACCTTAAGTTGTAAAAAAAATCAATTCACAGTTTTGTGTAATTTACGAAATTTACAAAAAAAATTTGTCCCCAATGTCTTAATGTCAAATGGTCCAATTTTCTTTTTCAATTGATTGTATATTGAACACCTAATGAGGTTTTCGAAAATCTTGAATTCGCGATTTTCTATAACAAAATCACAGGGACAACAATGGGAAGTAACCAGCAGCGTTCGGCACACCCAGCCCCTTTTTTTTATTTGTCTGATTTCTTAAAACTTAGAAAACAGCTTTGAATCTGTGAGCTTTTAAAGATCATTTGCCAAAAAAAGGATGTAACTGCATACGACATTGTCTAAGCTTCTTAGAGATTCATGAAATTTTAAAAAAGAGTTATAAATCTAAGCAAGACCATTTACAAGAAAAATCCCTCTCTACGTACGTCGTCGTCGCGTCAATTACATCTTTATTTGATTAAAAATTGTTTTGTCCGAATTATTGTGAAGGTGACTGTAGGTGTGCGCCTAATGTGACAGGTGAATCAGAGTCGATTAAAGAGCGTGTGTGAAAAAAGAAAAGACCAGAATGCTAATGCCGGTCGGATCATACAGGAAATGTGGGAGTGAGGTTTGGGATCAAGAACAGCAATAACAACCTACCCATATGTATTTATATGCAATTAAAAAACGAAATATCAAAGAAAAAACTATTTGCTGCAGGTAGTGTGTATTCTGTATTCCTTCAGAGACAAAATGTGGTTTCAAATTCAAGGCAACCATCGCACTTAAAAGTCATGAGCATTAAGCATGTAACCACAGAGCACCTTTAACGACAGACGACGAGTAAACATAATTATAGGGGCTGATCCCCATTTTTTAAATAAGTCAAGCGGAACATAAAATCTGGATAGAGTCGAAGATCTGACACTGAGACTGACATATGCAGTGTAGTTGTTTTAGTCTCTAAATATGTTGGTAATAACTTTAAAGGCTTGTGAACTTGAAGAGTATGTTTAAAAAAAAAAAGGCATTTGGATTATTGACAAGTACAAATTAATAAGGACGTCGATTTTGTCGTCAAAAGACTCCACCAGTTACAGTTGGTAAATATGGAGCAAAAAATCGTTTAAAGCTGTGGGTTTGAGAAATTAAAACACTATAAGGGCCAATTTTTCAATAGTCAGTTAAACCTCAGATAGTAATTAGTAAATAAAAATGTGTTCCTGTTCCTATAGTATTTATTCCACTGATAGTTTAACTGATGATTGAAAAATCGGCTCTAAAGGTTTTAAATCAAAAACTTCTAGGACATAGTAGGGACATATGAAAATGTTATAAGACTAGGGTTGCTATGCGTCCTCTTTTTGGAGGACATGTCCCCTTTTTAACCCCGCCGCGGAACTTACTCCAACTTTTAAAGAAATTTTCCTCTTTTTTCCCCTTACAAGTAATAACGAAAATTAAAAAAGTCATCGAACTCTGAATTTAAAAGAAAAACATAGCCAATACAAATCTGATGGAAAACATAAATATGATACAGATCTTATTTGACTCCCGTGTGTCAACTCTCGTCAACCCTCTAAATTTAGTTCAATGCGCCCATTTGTTCGGCTTCTGTTATTTGTTTTGTTTTTCTCCCTTTCACCAAGAAAATAGCTACATAGACCTACTTTTTGCAAAAAGTACAAAAGTGTGAAATAAACATGTTTAGTAGTTAAGCCTTAAGTTGCAAAATATCAAACTTTATTTTATTTGGTGGTTCAATTTATTTACTCTAATATTTTTTACAAGATCATTTTAAAACCATGCCAAAAAGAAAGTGCTTATTATGATGATCCTTCATTTAGAAAAGGAAGATATGATTCCGAAGCAGATTGCACAGTCTGTAACTCCTAGATTTCCATTGCAAGCATAGTAAAATACGCGATCAAGTACATCAAGAGTTTTGGAAGCTTTCATTTTAAAAAAAGACACAAAAACTTATCCAGGCTACCGAGGCAATAATTTCGTTTCACACTGGTTTGTCATCAGCAATCGTTTAATTCTCTCAATTTGACCACTGATTTAAACACATAAAATGCTTTTCGAATCGGATTTCGGTAAAGGAATCTCATGCGTCAGGACATAGGCCACTGCCATAGTCACCAATGTAATCGCTCCCCTGATGTCTATCTCTAAATCAGTGGCGGATCCAGAGGGAGAGTCATAGGGGTCAAACGCCAGAGAGAAAAATAAAAACATTTAAACTTCAAGAAAACAAATTCTTTAAATGTAGGTAGACATACTTAAAAGAAAAAGAACTGTTGAAGCAGATTTTTCTATTCAAATAGTGGATGTCCAAATGGATTCTCATTTCCAAAATTTTCTTTTTAAATATAAGTTATTAATTGAAGGTTTTGAATGAACAACAACCACTTGTGATGGCTACCACCGAGTATTATATAGGCTGGAATTATTGCAATTTCATGGCTGCCACACCAATCATCAGATTCCTTTAGTGGTGCTTAGTCTATAGTTCCAATTTTAATTTTTAAATTATTTTGCCGTCAACTGGATTTGAACCTAGACCAAGCTACCTCAGAGGCCGCTGCACTACGCATTGCACCACCGAGGTCACCTGATCGTGCCCATCCAAATGAAGGTTTTTTCTAATTTTACAATTGCATTTGGACAACTAGCATTTTTACAAGCCACACACAAGTTAGATGTTATTCATTCGGGTTCTTTCTTTTTCTCCTCTCCGTTATCACCGCAACAATTCGCTGCATATGTGTAAGGAGGGAAATTGTATGAAAGATTTGACACTGGTCAAGAATTAAGTTATTAATTTTTTGTATTTTAATTTATGTTCGTGGACCTAGTTTTTGTTTTCTTTTTGTTCTCTTTTTGTCCTCTTTTTTAAGGTTTTTTAAAGTTTTAAAATCCCAAACTTTGGAGGGCATCATCCTCCAAAGTCCGGGATTTTAAAACTTTTTGTCCTAGGTTAGCTTAGACAGCCATGGTAACCCTATATAAAACTATATCTAATAGAAAGTGGCGCAAAAGTCATGACCCCATCGTAAGATTCTATAATTCTTGCAAATTACGGCAAATGTCCATTTTTCTTTGGTTTTTATTGAGACTTCAAATAAACACAATCCATCAAAAGCAGAAACAAAGTTTTTCATTCATTAAAATAATTACAGCACAGCCAAAAGGCTACGGGCCATAACTAATGTGCCACCTTGCAAAAACAGCATTTTGAGACACCCTAATTTGTATAGTAAAGAAGTACGCCTTTTTTACATGGATAGATGCGACTTATTTTCTGACTTTTGAAAGGACTCTGATGATCCCAACTCGTAAATTGATTCTTCCTCTCGCCAAAAATGTATCCAAATTGGAAAAAGGTGTGCCAAAAAGCTAGACTGTGTAGGTTGGCTCGAGACAGTAAAAAAATCTTTTAGGAGTGGGGAACTATTTACCTATAGTCTAGAAGTGGCAATTTTATAAAAAGCCAGAAATTCACGTCTCAACAAAACAAAATTAGAAGATACTTACATTATAAGGTAACACTTTGAAAAAAAAAATAGTTTAAAATTGTTTTCTTGTTTTTTTTTTTCAAAATTTTCTTTTCTCCAATTTTGAAAACATGTTTACTAGGGGCAATTTGGTAATAGTCAGTTAAACCACAGATAGTACTTATTCTTATAATAAAACAATAATTTGTTCGTGTTGCTGTAGTGTTTATTCTTTTGATATTTTAACTGGTGATGGAAAAATCGGCTCTAAAACAACTTTATTTTAGAAATAAAACAAATAAAAGGACTCTGGTATAACATGGCGTTGTTAGTGTTACCGTTGTTTTTAAATGTTTTTTTTTTTTAAGTTTTAGCCAAATTTTTTTTAGACAGTTAACCCTCCATCCTAAAGGGGGAATATACACCCCCACCGTACGATATTTATATTGTATCGACCCAAGCTACACATATATGCTTTTTGTCACACCTTATGAAAATCACAGTGCATCAAGCCTAATTTTATTCGAGGAGAGCGTGGGAAGCATTTAATAAACATTGAAGAACTAAGTAAAATTTACCCCCCCACACCCTAATTAATTTATCAATTCACTGAGACGCCAAATTATTGAAGAATATCTCTGGCGAAGAAAATGTAAATCTCCTTCCTATTAAAGTTTCTGCAAAGAATTAAAATATCATCTTTTGGAAGTCACAAAGCAGTGACAAATGAAGCTGCTGCAACTGCAGTGTATGGAAGCATCGGTATAAAATGAGGAATTTGCTATATGGGTCCTAGTTTCCTAGTGGGAATCTGAAGCGAAGTTTTATTTCCTCCGGAATATTTTATTCCCCCGAAATTTGTTCAGTTAACTTGAATGTAACCCGGAATATTTTTAATTAATAAGTCTTAAGATATGTGCACAATCTAATTGCTTTTCCATTAAATTTTAATTTTTACCAATAAAAACGAAATTTCCCTACATACAATGTTAATATAAGAAGGGTATTCATGCAACGTTGTAAGTTTACAAATTGTGTAAAATGATAAGTTTACATGAACGACCTTTTTATTTATTTGATTAAATGCTGTGTAATTGAATCAGCTGTTCGTTTATTTGACAGATTTGGTGTGACATAAGATTTTTTTAATGAATAACCTCTCCGGAATCAACGCGAAATCGGAGCGAAATGTCTCGGAAGGATAAAAAAAAATGTAAGATACAAGACTACAATAGTCGTAGACTCACGGTAGTGGTCGGACGAAAATGAGCGAATACAAACAAATTATTTGGTGCGCCCATAATGTCGGTAGTAGCCCGTATCGTAATGGTTAGTGCGTTCGACTGTCACGCTGGAGGTCTGAGTTCGCTTCCCAGCCTCGTCCACCTAAAAACAAAAAAGGGTTTTTTTTCAGGCTACTGCCTCTTGCGAGGAATTGACAAATCCTCCAAGAATATCACTTGTCATGAATAAGTGCTTCTCGTCCAGCCGTTCGGATTCGGCATAAAATTGTAGGTCCCTTCCATTCCTGTCGACATGCGCACACAGGAATGGTTGCGAGTTGTTAGTCACTAGGCCCTGGTCCTTCAGAGCCGTTGTGCCACCCAATTTATTTTGTATTCATTTTTGTATAATGTCGGTATCTTGATTTGCATAAACTATTGCTCTCGGTAGTGAAGAGCGCCCGCCGAGTGCACCTCACAGAAGTGAATTTGACATTTGTTGAGGCAGTAATGAAAAAAAAAAAGGTATAATAGGGGTATTCAAGGTCCGGTGCAGCAAAAAAAGTGTAAAATTGCGAAAATTTATCACTACTACACTTTAACAATGATACTAGACCAGTTGCATCGAATCGTGAATACCACTAATAAATTATGGTTCAATTCTGATTTTGATTGTTCAGAAAGCTACTTTTCATTAGTTTATGACATCTGCTTCTGACAGTTTCCGACTATTAAGGATCACCCAAACCAATGCGAATCATTCGTTGACGTAAAAAATCACGTTTGTTGATGTGGTTTCGTTGTTGGGGAGAACCTTTATAATTCTACCTTAATAGTTAAAAAGTAGCTTTCCTAATCGTTTTGATTAAATGTATACGACCTAGTTGTTTTTTCTTGAATAAACTACGTTTTAAGTCACAACTTTTATCGCCAATTAATCACGATAGTTACAGAGTGAGATATCGTATTGGGGCATATTCATAGTCGCAGATAGACCCACTTTTAACTAAACTACAGTTTAAGACAATTTTGGCTCAACGAATACAGACCGATTTTAATTACAAATTGTTGGTTTTATATTTTTATAATATGATTAACTTGGTAAACTACAAAAATAGCTTCAAATATTTTGAAATGATAAACTTAAAGAAATAGAATCAACGTATGAAAATTCAACTAAACCTATGTTTAACTCTAAGCTCTAAAATGACTATGAATACGCCCCATTATATATGTCATATTTCTGAACACGCCCCATCAAAATCCTTGGATAATTTTAACCAAATTCTGTAATACTATGTTCCCACTGAACGAAATTGCGCAATTTTAAATTATTTTGCTGAAATAATCTTCGAAATTGCACAATTTCCCATACAATGACGCAATTTCAAAATCATCTCAAATCACCTCAATTTTCATGAAATTGCGTACGAAATTGGGTTTTATACCAGTTTATATGATTTTTTCGATAAAGTGAAGAAACATAACTACCGTGCTGACAGCATCTTCTTACTCTTATGCCTAGTACGCAGATCGCGCTATATTTTAGCTCCCATAAAAAATTCTCTCAAAAATTTAACTTGTATGGGAGCTAAAATTTAGCGCTATCTGCGTACTAGGCTTTACAAAACACAAGTGTGATTTTCGGCTTTGTCTGGTTTTATTCCTTTTAAATTAATAAGCTTATAAATAAATATGTCCAAAAGAAAAAAGAGCCGTGTTTTTTTGCAGGTTCAGATAGAATTAGACGAAAAAAAACAACATCTGAACTAAGAAATTTACACGTAAAATACAAAAACAAATGAAGTCCATATGAACTTAGCTAAGGGGCCAGTTATAGCTATCATTGAAAACCATCATTGAAAAAGTTAGTTGTTGATTTTAAGACCATTAGAAAGTTTAATCATTGAATATTTTAATGCAGAAATACAGCTTACGACTTCAAAATTATTTCTCCCCAAAAAAAATCATTTTGACCCATATCGTCCCGATAACATAACATTTAATTTTTTCAATGATCATTGGTAAGGTAGTTCATCATTGAAAAATTAAAAGTCATTTCATGAGGAAAGTTGTGCCAAATTGAATTTTGTTTTGCCTGGAAATAATTAAAAAAGTCAATAAACTTTACTTTTGCATCAAAATAATCATTTATTTTTTCTCCAAAATCTCTCAAATTGACAATTAATATTTTCAATGGTGGTTTTCAATGATAGCTATAACTGGCCCCTAAGTCCAGATAATTATCGGTTCTTAAGTTCAGATAGAAAAAGTACTGCCAGGTCAAATTACTATTTTGTTATCGATAGATTGTATGAAAACGTCAAAATATCTGAGCCAACGAATACAAATATTTTTTTATAAACAAAAAAATGGACGACCATTGATTTGTAAATTAATTTTTTTTCTTATTAGTGGTTTAAGATTGGGTTTTTTTCACATTTTTTGTTTCATTAACGATCGGAATAATTTTCTATACGAGTTTTCTATTTATTTGAATGTATTTTGTTTATATTTTGCATGCTTGTCCAAAAGCCGAAAGGTTAGTGATGGCGATTTCTGAGTTTCGTGATAGTGCTAGTCATTTTTGCTTCTATAACTTTGCTAGGTTCAGATGTCGTTTTTTTCGACAATTTTATCTGCACCTGCAAAAAAACAAGGCTAATATAAACAAAAAAAAAATCATGCAATTCAGCAGACGAAGATCTTCTTCTCGAGCTCTGGAAAGAAAAAAATAGACCAGCAACAGGGAGCTCGAAAACACAGCCCTTTTTTTGAAAAGCTGTCAATCGAAATTGTCTCAATTGCCAGTGTGGGCACTTTGCGTAATTTTGAAATTGAAGTCACGAAATTGCGCAATTTCGGGCCCAGTGGGAACATAGTATAAACCACTTCCCATACAAAATTTGACAGTTCATTAACCAAATGATAAATTTAACCAAATCGTAAACTTATCTAGTGTTTTACGACGTGTTGCATGAATACCCTTAAGATCATGTTGTAGAAATGCTCCGTGAAACTTCCAATTTTATCAAACTTACAAAATAAATAGCTGCGTATTACAAAAAAAAAATATTTTTTGTTTTGGGACAGAAATTCAAATTTACTATAATATTGAGGTCCTTCTTAATTTCTGACCATAAGCATACAAATTTCCATTAAAGTCAATAATGTCTTCATTTCACTGCCTGTCCAAGCAGAACAATCATGATTATCTAATTTTGATTCCCTCTTTCAATTATTGTAGAATTTGACAGAATTCAGAACAAACAAAAATCCCCCCAAAAATAATAAATAAGTATATCTAATCCACTTACGCATTGGACGGAAATGCGCGTTATTATTAATATGGCAAACGAAACGGTTTTCTCTTCTCACTACCCATAAAACCAGACAATTTATTGTTCCATTGATTTCCATTTAAGTTAGATCAGTGTCATGTCGACCCTAAAATTCAAACCAATATAAAATTTACCGGTAGCTCTATATCAATTTAGAAGGAAGTTGTTGTACAAAACCGATTACAAAAAATAAAAATAAAAAGGGGTATCGGATAAGCGAGAAAATTTGAAAGCAAGCATAATAACAGCAAGCAAAGAATATAAGTGCCTAGTATTCAAGGCACGTTTTTAATATTGAATGTGTTTGTTAGACAACTTGGTGCCAAGGCAATTGAATAATAATTGACAATACTTACCGATAGGTTTAAAAATGTACCTGCTTATAAATAGCCAAAGTGAAAGGCTTTCTGAATCTTGATTGATGGTATCAATTAATAGTTTATGGTTGACAGTTGTTGTTTGCTGGCAACAAATTGTTATTCAAGCCAGACTTTCGCAAAAGTGTGTTGGTTTATTTGTAAAAAATAATGTTTGATGGTTTTTTTTTTAACTGAAGGTTTTATTTATTTTATGGAGGCGTCTATCTTGCATCCATAGTGTGGTGTTCAGTTTTGGCAATGTCTTTTTAATTTTCAACTACAGAGTTACATAATTAATCAAACAGCATTTCATGGTAGGTGTAAGTTATTGTTAATATGATGAGGCTCAAATTTGATTAGTTATTGCTCTACTCAGCATCAGCATACTTCTTTGCTCCAATCTTGAGTTGAAGCTTAGTATTTTGGTTTAGTGCTTTGGCAAAAAAATAAAAATATTTCTTTTATAAAGTAATTTTAAGTTTTCGTTAATCCAATACATTTGATTGAAAAATACATATGTTCAAGTTTAATTTAAATGAAATTTAACATTATAAACATTAATTTCTTTTCAGGTAAGTTGATTAAATTTCGCAATATTTTGAAAGTAAATTATTGAATTATATTGAACTACAACAAAAGCAATGTGTTTAAAAAAAAGGATCGGTACTTTTGTAACAAATATTCTAATATTCCGATGGAATCAAGGAAGAACTTACCCGGGGTTAAGACAAGCGAGTAGCAGGATAAATATATTGCAGGTAATATCACTAGCATGTTCATTTTGGTTCAGTTCTGCGCATGTTGTCAAAATCAATAGTAAAAAAATTGAATTTCAAACAATCACAAAAAATTTGTTTTTGTTTACTGTGTACTTACACAAAAGGCAGCCATCTTGAAATTTGGAAAGCTGCGCCTGATAATACCTTAGAAAAGTGTACTGTGAGCAAGTACAACTAGTAGCATTTGTATCATAGTGTTAGTTTTATGGATGTATATGTGACTAGTAGCTCTCTGCGCGTTTTGTCAACTAGTATGATTTTTTAAAAATATTTCATACAGAAAAATATACAAATTATGGAAACTTTGGAAACAAAACAAATAAGTGAAAACAATACACTACACTTTTACACTAGCAGGATAACTGGCAGGGTACTCGCAGGCAAAAATATTATACTATTTGCCCTGCTAGTCGACTCTCTCGTGTTCAGATACACTAACACACATATACGCTACTAGTTCTACTCGCTTGTCTAAACCCCGGGTTAGCAATGTTATGCTTACTTAAATAATTTTTGCAAAATAATATTAATTTCATGACCCTCTATAGGAAAACTAATGTACACTGAAGAAAAGCACTATGTAAATATAACGAAAAAAATACATTATTCAACGAATTTATTATTGAAATTCAGTCGAGGCTGAAATTCGTTGGTCCAGTGAATAGTATTGATTTGGTAATGAATCTGTGCATAAAAAACAAATTGAGTCTATGAAATTATTTAATTTGTGAACGCAAAACTCATGCGTAGATACTCTAATCCTTTGTTTGCATTGGAGTCAATAAATTTTGTTCACTAATTATTATCGAACAACTTTGTCGTTGACTTATGATTTATTCGCTGAGGAAATGATTATATTCGTTAAGTCAACGAATTTGTTTATCGAGTGAACGAATCAACTTCATTATTCTACGTAAAACAGTGTATAAATATAAAACTATTAAAGTGTTGATTTTGTTACTGACCCCACACAAATTTTAGATGCCTTCAAAACTAAAAATAAATGTTCTTGTTATTTAAGGTTCACAATTGATTCTTGTCAAGTAGGCCATTTGGATTCGCAATTTGGCATGTGAGGCGGCTTGTCAAAATTTGTATGACTTTTCTGCTCATTAACATATAATATTTGACGAGAATCAAGATTCTTATTAGTGCATGGACTTTTTCCTTGACTTAATTTTTTTTTTTATTTAAAGTAATGACATACAGTGCTTTGTATAAGTAAAACGCACCTGTAAAAATGCATTTTATAGAAAACTGGAAAAGGAAGCGACACGTTACTATTTGTTTATTTAATGGCATCAGTAAACAAGTGAATTGACCCGATCTCGAAATTTTCCTTAGGATAGCCCTACATCTTAGGATACTTGAACGAAAGTCTTGAATTTTGGCCGCGTGGTATACGTTTAAGCGATACGGAAAAGCTTAAACGTATACCACGCGGCTTCATTATTTGTCAACTCGAAACTCATAATTAAATGAAGCTTAAACGAGATTTGCAAAGTGCGTTTATACTTCTGCAAAACGAACAAATCTATTTTTATTTTCTAAACAACGCAAGGGAAAATAACGGAACTTTTTTTTGCTCAATTCACTTGATTACTGATGCCATTAAATAAAAAAATAGTAACGTGTCGCTTCCGTTTCCAGTTTTCTATAAAATGCATTTTTACAGGTGCGTTTATACTTATGCAAAGCACTGTATATTTCAAAAAATTGTGTTTCTGATCCTCAGATTGTGAAAGTTGTCATCAAAATTAAAAAGACGCTTCATAGAGTAAAAAAAACTTCATGAACCAAAGAATATTTAGTTGAAATTTTTGATCAGAGCAACTAATTTTTACGCTTAGTTAACGAGAATACAGTAAGCTTAGAGATTTTCGTAACTAGACAAAGAAAATATCATTTTCATTTTTAGTGTTGCCGTTCTTATATTTGTTTTTATGTATTTTAAGTTTTTTTTTTTTAGAAAATTACTTTTTCTGGCACAACAAGAAATAGTAGAAGTAGAAGTAGAAATCTTTATTTGATTGCATAATATAATATAACAATTGGTTTCAACTGAAGATTAATATGGTTTGGCCTTAGGCCGTCTACCAGATTGACATTTCTTTTTAATAAACCTTTATATTTTTAATACAATTTTATAACTTTGTTTGTTTTGTTTTTTATTTTGTTTTAAAAGTTGCGTTCAATTATTCGTGATGTATATCTAAGCGCCGTTACTGCATATCTTTATAAAACTTCCCAGCCTAATTCGCCATTCAAAACGCACAGGACTTCGTTTATATCCACAAGGAATAAAGAAAGAATCCCCTTCCTATACGATTTTTACTTGCGATATAGGAACTATAGGGCAAGTGTTTGCCTGTCTGTCTGTACCTCGAACTACATTGTAAACCAATGAAGTGATTTTCTTCCAACTTTGGATTTATGGTTTTTATGTGATTCTCTAGAGAGGAAATTCAAAATTATTTTTAAGCTATAACAATGGTGTCTGGCATACAACCAATGTAGAAAAATTGATTCATTTTAAAATCGACTCTAACGGGGAGACGCACAAAATAACCAAACGCAAAATCCCCAAATCCTAAAATCTCCATGTTTTGAAAAATTTCCATAATTAAAACCCTTAAAATGATAATATTCTAAATCCTCAAAACCAAATTCCCCCAAAAAAATCCCCAACAATCAAATTTAAAAAAAGTAGAAAAAAACTTTAATAACAGACGGACTGTCAACATAGGCGCCTGCCAGACGACTGAGTATACCCTAAGTGGAGCGACGGAGTCGCGTGAGCGGGACAGAGGACCTGAAAAGGGATTTAAAATCCTTGAACCCGCGAACTTTGATAACAGACAGACTGGCAATATATGGGGATCCTGGTGCTTGGAGATTTTGGTTTTAAGGATTTTGTTTTTGTAGATTTTAAATTTGGAGATTTCGGTTTTGGGATTTTAATTTGGGGATTTTGGTTTGGATATTATGATTTTGAAACTCGTCTACCTAACCCGCTCTAACGGTGTTGAAAAAAAAAACTTACTACATACTAGGAATATAAAAAATATTTTGGTATACAAAATAATTATTATATAACGGTATAATTATTATAATTATTATTATTATTGACAATTTGTAAAACTAAAAAAAAAAACTAGTTTTCGTCATAACTAGTTTTGTTTCAAGTTTTGTAAAAATTGATTAAAACTAATTTTAAAAAATATAAATCGGTATTATTCGCTTTTTATGTTAAAACTAGTTCAGGGTGTCAAATGAGTTTCTAGTTTTGGGCATAAAACCAGTTTTGTTGCCCTTGCTGACATCTGTTGCACAAAACGAAGGAGGATTGTTTAAACTCATGCCAAACTTTATTTATTTTTGAACTTTTATTTTACAGCTTTTCTTAAAAAACAAGGCATTTATTATTTCCACTTTCAGATGCACTTTTTTGTAAAATGGGTTTGCATTTAATGACAAAACTAAGTCGTTTTGCGGAGACACCTCAGATGAAAATTCATTTAATTTCGAATTCGCTATCACCGAAACCAAGAGCTCATATTAATTTTTAAAAGTCCACTATAAAACTTTTCGCGAAACACAGAACTTCGTTCCTTCGTACATTTATTAAATAGATTTCGATTTATTTTTGACATGTCGTAATTCTCGTCGACTACGAGTATATCTGCTTGCTACTTTTTATTTTGAATGAATAATAGAAGACAGTGACAAAACTAGTTTTGTAGCTGTCAAAACCAGTTATTTATAGTTTTATGAGTTTCGAGTTTTATCCAAAACTAGTTTTAAAATTTCGAGTTTTATGTGTCAAAACATTAGTGAATAATACCGATTCGTTCAAAACTTGAAACAAGAAACCTCTTTAAAACTAGTTTTGCCGTAAAACAAGTTTTGAAATGAGTCAATAATATGGCTGTTAGTGATTTTTTTTTATTTGTGTGTAAAATTGCATTTGGTATGCCAACTTTTTGTATCTATTAAAGATAGTAAAAGTTGGCAAACCAAATTTTATTATTTTATTGATTAAATGTTCAAAAATTTTTAAACATACAAAAATTAATTTTTAAGAAAACGGCTCTAATGATTCTTGAAATTTTGTTTTCATAAATTTATATTTATGAAAAAAAAAATCACACGGCAAACCTACTTTTTTTGGACCCCAGCTATTTATTTTTTTTTTTTAGAATATATATTTAAACTTTTTATTTATTCACCACTTACCATTTTATCTTTTACGACATCATTGTCAATTCTTAGCTGCGTTAAAGTTGTTATCTACGAGAGCAAGTTTGTGCGATTCATTCGTGCAATTTTATTTTCCTTATTGGACCCAAGATTACACGCTCTAGCTTTTCGCCGAATCTTATACGCATCACCCTGTACAATCCTCCGTTTGCTCTAAAATAATGATAAATAGAAACTCATTTTGTCCATGTCAATTTCGTGGTTTCCGTTGACACTTTTGATGACAACAGTGTGTCTAAAACAATTTCCATCGCCCTTGTTAGACACAAGAAGTTACTTCAAATGGCCTAACCACAATGTGTCAGTATAGAAGCTAGAGTTTTCATTTTAATAGCTCAGCATTTCGGAGCCTACATGAGTAGTGTTTAAAAAAAATGTTGCCAGTAGAAACCACTAAAAACAATATTGATTTTGTTCATAAGAAAATATGCTTTAGTGGTTCAAAATCTCTTAGCGTACTGTCGCCTCGCGTCGTGCGTGTCGCACCGGTTGCTCTAAGATGTTCTACCTACATAATAAAAGGTCAACTAAAAATATTATATTGATAAAGACAAATTACTTCACCAGCTATCGATCGAAAACTTCATAATATATTTACCAAAGTATAGATATTTGCTTGCATAGTTGCTGTATATAGGCATTTCTTAATATAACATATTATATTTCTCCAATCGATTTCTAATAAACAGCCCACTCCAGTCTTACCCTTTTAACAGAATCCATATCCATTCCAATGTGAGTGTCGCCACTTTGACTGCCATCGTTATGCTCTACTGCTTTGAGTATATACACTCGCGAGAAAAAAAACGGAATCACTCAAGTTTGCTTTCTAAAAACAAAAATCGCGATGGAAACAATATCTACAATTAATTGTTAATAGGCTCGTTTTAAAGCTTGAACTTAAAACTTTAAATAAAGGGTAAAATCATAAATATTCATAGGCTAGTTTTCGCGCCATCCGCCATAATAACAAAAATAACAAATTATACTTAATAAATTTGGCAAGACTTTGAAACATTGGTACCCAATAAATGCGCCCATTGGTGGTCTTTGGTTTTGAGTGTGCTATTGAAAGTAAATTGCATCACATCATGACCCATTTGGCCTCCTTATCTTAGAAAAAAAATGGATATCACGCCTGTAGAAGTAAGTCAAGTTGACACACTACTGCAACAGGCATAAACCAATCTACTGTGGCCCGTCAGCCCGGTCTAAGCCAATCTTCCATACCAAAGATCTACGGAAGGTGCAAACAATCTTGTATAGGTTAGTGTAAATGCCAGGATCTATGTGACACCGGATGTTATGACTGATTCATCGTGATGGCGTTTCTCCGAAATTGTGCTTTTACTAGGGTTGACGTCCAACAATAGCAGATACAGGTACGATAAAGACTCCTAAGTTAATGGACAGTAAGGAGACGACTTAAGGAAGCAGACCCTACCCCAAAATCTCCAGCCACGGGACCAAAATTAACTGCAACTCATCGACAAATTCGAGTACAATTTTCACTATGCACTACAATCGGGAAGTTGAGCAATGTAGGCGATTTACGTTCTCGGATGAGTGCAGAATGTGTCTAGATGGAAGCTATAGCATAGAGGCAGAGTAAACAGATGACCTGCCTTTCATGGATACAAACTCTGCACTCATCTGAGAACGTAAATCGCCTACAATGTTTAACTTCCCGATTGAAGTGCATAGAGAAAATTGTACTCGAACTATTCGATGAGTTACAGTATTTTGGTCACGTGGATGGACATTTTGGGGTAAGGTCTGCTTCCTTAAGTCGTCCCCTAACTGTCCATTAGCTTACGAGTCTTTATCGTACCTGTCTCTGCTATTGTTGGACGTCAACGCTAGTCAAAGCACGATTTCGGAGAAACACCCGGTCCATTAACAAATAATTATAGATATTGTATCCATCGCGATTGTTGGTTTTAGAAGGCAAACATGAGTAATTCCATTTTTTTGCTCGCGATTGTAGATACATTGTTATGTTAGAGTCTTCATCAGCAATGTTAGTTGTTGGGTATCACTGGAAACCGCACAGATTACGCTATCAGTTCACTTTTTAACACTCGTCTTGGCTTTGAACATTTATTCATGTATAACACAGAAAGAAGACTTTGGATTAAAGAAATAAATTCTTTCAATGATGAAAGATAAACTATTCATCTATTTTCATACAGGTGAAGGGAATTTTTGATTGTTTTACTTGATGGTGCTGGAAAGTCAGTAGAAATACTACTTTCCAATACTAATAATTTTCAATGGAGTTTTGTTTCTTTTATGTCGATAATATAAAAATTAAATATGTTTAACTTCATGTTGCAAATAGAATAATAAACAGATTATTTATTAACATTATTAAGTAAATAACTTTTTAAACTATTTATTCGCTGCAACCCTTATTCCTTCTTCCTCAAAAACCAAATCAGTCTCTATTTACAAAATAAAATCCTGAAAGTTAAAAAACTGTGCAGAAAATAATAAAGTACGGCTAGAAGTAGGTTGGGTGAACTTGAGGGAAGGCGGTCTAGTTCCCCCCATTTAGGAGGCAGGAGCAATTTTTAAAAAAAAAAATTACTTTGAATATAAAATAATTATAAAACGATAAAACTACAGCTGAATGTTTGATATGTCTTAAATCTATTTCAAAAATCAAGGAATTATTTATTTTAAATTCAATGCATATTTGAACCAAATTTGAAGAAAATTGGTCAAGCTATTTAGGATCTAGCTCGATGTAAACTGGTCGTCAAAAGAGATTTTTTTGTATGGTGTTATCATGTTTGTACCAAACACCACAGATACATAATGTTCTATGGGCAACTGCTTAAAAATAATTCCCCATGATCCAAATATATACAGTGGGGTGTATTCATCAGCCAGACGTTTAAAAATAGCTTAAATAAGCGAAAAATAAAGTCGTAGTAACTAAGAAATATTATTTTGACAGTTTAAATTGACGTAAGCTCCACTGTTGGTGTCTGGCTGATTGGGAAATATTGTTAAATATTTTTCCAGAGAAAATATGAAAGCTAAACATGATTATTATTATTTAAAGCTTTATTCATCCATTTTTGTTTACATAAGAAGTTTACATTTACTATTCATATATGTTAATTGTTCAGTTTGATCAAATTCTAAATCCAATATTATTTAATTAATTCAAGTTTAAGTTAATTTTCTGATATATGTATATGTATATACCTATGTATGTATATGTGTAATTCAATTACGTGTGGACATTAGCCTTCCCCAAGGTTTTCCATACTGCTTTGTCTTTGGCAGCTCCTTCCCACCTGCTGTATTGTCGGTCGATGTCAACTCTCCAACGTTTCATTTGCCTCCCAACATTGCTCTGCCATCACGAGGTATCCATTCCGTGCTTCTAATAGTCCAGCGGTTGTCATTCACACGAGCTACATGACGTTCCCAATTCCACTTCTGCTGCTTTTCGTTCGTCATACTTCTTACAACTTCGTTGCGGATACGCGTTAATTTGGAGACTTTAGATCAACTTGTCCATAGCTCTTTGTGTTACCAAGAGCTTTTGCTCTGTTATGGCCGACATGCTCCATGTTAGAGACCCGTATGTCATTACTGGCAGGATAGATCCGACAAAAAGATACTTTCTGGAAATTTGACTAATATTCATATCGAAGAGGTGCTTGTGTTTCCAGCTGTTGGTAATTCGTTTGCCTATTTCCTTATCTTGTATATTTTCCATGGAAATCGTCTTTCCAAGGTAGTCATAATCATAATCTTTTCTTCTTCCATTTACAAGGATATCACTTTTTTCGCCTTTGCTCATCAGCTAGACTTGATACTGTTACTTAAATGACACCGTTAGTTTAGAAGATTTAAGGTGTCTGGTTGAAATTCGGCCCCACTGTAAATGTCTGGCAAGTGTCAAATAAAGTTAATGACACCTTCCCCTAAGACATATCACAAATTCAGCTTTGATAAAATAACGTAATATTGCAATATTTGTATGTAGTAGCCCGTAGCGTAATGGTTAGTGCGTTCGACTGTCACGCTGGAGGTCTGGGATCGCTTCCCAGCCTCGTCCACCTAAAAAACTAAAAAGTTCTTTTTCAGGGCTACTGCCTCTTGCGAGGAATTGACAAATCCTCCAAGAGTATCACTTGTCACGAATAAGTGCTTCTCGTCTAGCCGTTCGGATTCGGCATAAAATTGTAGGTTCATACCATAGTATATGTTCACAGAAAAATCTTAGCATTGATAAATTAACGTATGTCTGGCGGCCCTGGGCTCTTAAAGTTTTTTAAGACATCTATGTTTGAAAAAAGTGGAAAAATATATCAAATCTCTTGGATATACAATGAAAGAAACGCAGAACAAAATTGATCAGTAAAATTGAAACACACAACTATTTAGCGGCAAAAGAAATAGACAATTCATCAATATAAGGTTCAACCACATTAAGATAGGTTAATATCAAGAAAGCGAACCAACAAAATAACATAGAAAACATTGAGCGACAAGTTCAAGTTCAAAAATGTCAGAGCTAATTTACGACTTTTTATAAACTCGCTAACGTTGGAAGATGGCCCTAAAAATAAAAATAAATTGGGTGGCGCAACAGCTCGTGAAGAACCAGGGCCTAGTGACTAACAACTCCCACCCATTCCTATGAGCGCGTGTCGACAGGAATGGAAAGGGCCTACAATTTTATGCCGAATCCGAACGGCTAGACGAGAAGCACTTATTCATGACAACTCATACTCTTTAAGGATTTGTCAATTCCTCGCAAGAGTGGCCCTGACAAAAAAAAACTTTTTAGGTGGAAGAGGCTAAGAAATTAACGCAGTCCTCCAGCGTGACGTGACAGTCCAACGCACTAATCATTACGCTACGGGCTACTACGAACGTGACCCAGAACTACTTCATATATTATTGTTGGGTTATTTATACAGCCATTGTATCACAATACAAACTATTTGTATCTTCTGAATATTGTTTTAAGTTTTTATATCCACTTATTGTCATTTTATGACATCCCTACATCTTAAGTTAAACACAAAATATAAATTTTAAAAATTCATTAACTCCACATTCATAACATTGAGTTCAATGTCCCACAGAATAAAACAAAAAGAGAACGAAGAATTTTGCATTGGATCTTATGTCTTGCATATTTCGAATTATTTATAAATAGAATATTTGGAACACTGCAAACATGAGAGTGATGTTCGTTTGATTTTTGATATACTTCAGTGTCCATAACTCTACTTTTATTATTTTTTGGCCGTTGTGTTGTGTAATTGGGGTTAAGCAACCCCATGATGGATTTTCCCTCCATTGAGATAAGCGATTGCCATTGATTGCAAATGTACAGAATGTAGCTCAAGACACTATCAACAACAAAGAAAAACAAAGAGAGTACGATTAAGTAAAAACCACGTCCAAGTGCTTGTCGGAAATGAGGGTGACACAATTATACTATGTGCAGTCTGTGGATAAGAACTTCCTTTTACAGTTAGAGTTGTAAGCAAGAAAAGGGCTACGTTTCCTTGTATCTTATACATAAATGTAACTGAAAAAGTATCTTAAGAGTAAGTAACGTTTAGAAAAATCAGTACCCGAAGTTTATCTCTATAGTAAGAATGTAATTGACGATGAACATCTTATGTATTCATGTTACTTTTTTTGTTTAAATTGGAGGCGTATCTAATAGACATCATTCTTTTATATGTAGATAGATATCTTCTGCTTCGACTAATTTATATCGTTACGAAAAAAAAGACCACATAAAGGATCTTGTCAAACAAACTCAAAATCGGATCGAAACATTCGCAACATATAACAACCAAATAATGGTGCCGCTTTGAGTGAACCAGTGCTTGTGCTGCCGTGCCATTTTGAAAAACCTGTTTCAAGATAAATCTTGTGAATGGCTCGTTTCACAAGAAAAAAAATGCTGCAAATTTTATATTATAGAAAATTTAATAGCCTCCTCTTAAAGGGATTTTGGCTGCCCTTAAAATATTTAAACACAGTGCGAGCGTTGGGAAAATAGGGAAGGATTTAAGAGGAGATACCTTTTTAAAAGATGTTGACAAATTTTGTGTTGAACCAGTCATTCTTGAAATATACATATGTAGTTAAATCCGTTTTCTAAAATAGCGGGCGTGCAAGTTTATACATATAGATAATACTCAAGATATATCTTTATCTGTCATTTTTATGAACAAAAATTCCAAATATGAAGTTTGAGACTGAGTACTGAGGTAAAGAATTTCAAAATGACAAAAATATTTACCCAAGAGAGGAAAAGTAAAAAAAAGACACTTTGCTTGTTATTCAAATATAAAATTTGGTCTGTTCTTTTACTTTGAGTTTCTGTGATTTTAAGTTCGAAGTCCTGTCAAGAGGACTAAAAATCACAAAAATTCTGAAAAAAGCCACAGTGTGCCGATTCCGGAAAACGCAGCGGATCGCTTTCAATGGCGGCTTTGTATTTTCTTATTCCCAAAAGCGCTTTCGCTTTCCAATTTGTATATGAAAGCGATAGGTTTCTAGCCTTCTTGGTGACAAAAATGCAAAAGAAAAATAGAATTTGCAAATATATCTTCTTATCTTCCTTCTTAACATTAGCATTTTAAATCACACTTATTTGGTTCATTTAAATCTTTTATTTTATGACTAATAGCAACAAATATACAAAAATTATTCTTTTGGCACAAAATATTAATAAAGAAGTTTCACATCAAAAAATTCTTCGACGTTCAAGAACAATTTTCATTTTTTGTTGGAAAAATTGAGAAGTGAAAGTAAAAATGGAATTTTTTTGGAAAAATTGAGAGAGTGGAAGTAAAAATGGAAGTGGGGTGGAAACATTTGACATTTGAATAAGGAAACTGAAAGGATCGCTTTCTTCCACTTTCGCTTTTGAGAATAACCTAAAGCGAAGACGGTCGAAATCGAAATATCGCTTTCAATACGATCCGCCGCGCTTTCCGGAATCGGCCCACAGAAATATTAATTGTTCTCCCGTGCCTGTAATTCAAATAAAGAAACTACTATGATGCATGTAAAGGAGAACTCCGAAATCTCAACTCAATAATCTCCGTTACATGAACATCATCAAAAGTTAGTAGGTACATACATATGTGTGTGGTTTGTAAAGGCTTATACTAAGTACTTCAAAAATATGTAATCGTTAAATCGATAAAGCATCGAAACCATCGCAACGTGAAACAAATTCTCGCTTTTGTTATTATCTGACTAAAGCTATTGGTTGGTATACCATCTTTTTCAACAGCAGCGATGCATTCACTCGCTATTATTCCAATAAACACAAACAAAGTTAATAAAAATAAAATAGTAGGTACATGTACAGGCAAACTTTGTCAAGCATTCCGTTCAGTTTTAGTCATCTCCTTTAACAGTTTATCCGTCGAAATCCTGAGAAGAACTTTTTGGGATTCGCCATTCTTTGAGGGAGCAAAATATGAGAGATTTTTCTGAACGCGCCTATTTTCTGACAAATCAAACTAGTTTTTTTTACATTTCCACTGAATACCTATCTATTTTTTATTTTTTTTTTTTTGACTGCAAGTTAAGAAAACATTTGCAGGTTTTGCAAACAAATTTGTGTTTCAATCACTTTTTTCATGCATTTTTTGTAAAACAGCCGTGAAGCTATATCAAGTTACAATGTACAGTGTCGGGCAAAACAAAAGCACTCAATTTCACTTGGTTACATTTTGCTTAGGTAAATTTCTAAACCTGAATATATTTAAATGAATTTTATTTGGTTAATATAGGTAAACATTAGCTCTTCAATCACAAAGAAAAAAAAATATATTAGTTACACAGTAAAGGAAATACAACAAAAAAGTAAAAAAAAAATATTAAAAGCAATTGCGACAAAACTAAAGCACATAATTAAATTCTGTAGTTGTTTTCCAATATTTTGTTATGACGCCATTATTTTTGATAACTGATGCTTGACAATTACCAGGCATTGACTCAATCAAGTTCTTTATGATTTCTTGGGGGATAAATCCAAGCAATTTCTGTTAAAACAACAAGAAAATCCTTGTTTTTGCAGCTATGACGTTGAATCTGGCGATTTTCAATCTCGAATAGGTTTTTTTTTATGGGGATGAGGTCAGGTGACTGTGCCGGCCACTTCAAAACGTTGAATTTATTTTCCAAAATCCAATTTGGCACTAATTTAGCGGTATGTTTTGGATCGATGTCATATTGGAATGTCCATTTGAAGGGCATTTCTACTTCTGCGTGTGGCAGCAAAATGTTTTGAAGGACGTCGTCATACACAAAACGATCCATTATACCATCTATTTTATGAGTTTGGCCGACTCTTTGACTAGAAAAACATCCCCTGGCCAAAACATTTCTACTCCGTGGTTTATTGTGCCTTTTTGAAACGTTGGCTTAGCATTTAGCACGGAGGAGAAATGTTTTGGCCTGGGGATGTTTTTCTATTCAAAGAATCGGCCCAACTCATAAAATAGATGGTATAATGGATCGTTTTGTGTATGATGACGTCCTTCAAAACATTTTGCTGCCACACGCAGAAGTAGAAATGCCCTTCAAATGGACATTCCAATATGACATCGATCCAAAACATACCGCAAAATTAGTTCCAAATTGTTTTTTGGAAAACAAAATCAACGTTTTGAAGTGGCCGGCACAGTCACCTGACCTCATCCCCACAAAAAAAACACCTATTCGAGATTGAAAATCGCCAGATTCAACGTCATAGGTGCAAAAACAAGGATTTTCTTGTTGCTTGGATGTATCCCCCAATCATAAAGAACTTGATTGAGTCAATGCTTGGTAGTTGTCAAGCATCAGTTATCAAAAATAATGGCTTCATAACAAAATATTGGAAAACAATTACAGAATTTAATTATGTGCTTTAGTTTTGTCGCAATTGCTTTTAATATTTTTTTAAATATTTTGTTGTATTTCCTTTAATGCGTAACTAATATATTTTTTTTTCTTTGTGATTGAAGAGCTTATGTATACCTACATTAACCAAATAAAATTCATTTTTTAGAAATTTACTTAGGCAAAATGTAACCAAGTGGAATTGAGTGCTTTTGTTTTGTCCGACACTGTATATAAATATGCGCTGTTCAGTTAATTTTTGTATATGGTTTACAAAAACTCGTTCTGTGAGGTGTCGCCTTACACGCGTCACTTTACCTAACTTGATATCAAATTAGCAAAGTATACCAACACAGATTAAATGCCAACTACTGGAACGCAAAAGGCGTTTTTTTTTTTTTTTGCTCAGAAATGAGTCCGAGTATATCGTGCATGCTCTGAACATCCTCTGAACAAAGCGTGTTCTGGTTCTGAGCGCTCAGAATTATTTTTGAAACTCACCTGAACACTGAGCTGTCACTTTTTTTTTCAATTTCACCTATCAAATGCTTGTGTTCAGCATTCAACTCGGTCTGCTCAGTTATTTTATTCTGAGCTCATAGAGCGCGCTCTGAACAAGCTGAGAACACGTTCAGAACAAAAAAAGAAACAGAAATTTGAAGCTCTGAACGTTCAGAGGTAAAAAAGAAACACAATTTTTTGATTGGCAGTTCAGGATCTGCTCTGAACTAAAAAAGAAAAACGGCTAAAGGGGAAATAAAAAAAAGAGTAGGTAGGTAATAAATACATTTTCGTTAGTATTTGCATTTTCATTTTGTTGGCAAATACTGAAATGCAGTTTTATTTCAATATATACCCTGTTTAGATTGTGACTACTTAGTCTAGTGCGTAACAGAGCTGGGAAAGAATGCAATCATTTTAGTATTGCAATCAATTGAATAAAAAGACTTATTTTTGAGTATTTTAACTTCACCCTAGTATTTTAACTTTACAATGTAATTCACAGTCAATTTTTAAGTCTTTTATATTGCAATCATTTTAAGCAGTTAAAAGACTTGAAGTTAAAAGAATGCAATACTAAAGACTTATTGAATTTTTTGAAGACTTTTATAAGTCTTTTGTATTGATTGCATTCTTGAAGTCTTTTGATTGCAATCAAAGTATTGCAGTCTTTTGACTACTTCGAAGTCTTTTCCTCTTGGAGTGTTTTTATTTCTTGGAGTTTTTTCTGGTTTAAAGTTTAAAAATACATACAAAAACGACTTCAAAGTAGTTAAACGACTGCAGTGCTTTGATTGCAATCAAAAGACTTCAAGAATGCAATCAATGCAAAAGGCTTATAAAAGACTTCAAAGAATTCAATAAGTCTTTAGTATTGCATTCTTTTAACTTCAAGTCTTTTAACTGCTTAAAATGATTGCAATATAAAAGACTTCAAAATTGACTGCGAATTAATCTTTTGAGTAAAAATACTTAGCAAAAGTATTTAAGTGCATTCGCAGAGATAAGTCAAATGACTGGGATTTCAAAAAATGAAATACAAAAGTATTGCATTTTTCCCAACTCTGGTGCGTAGTGACGGCAGTTTGTTTGGTGAAATCGGTGAGGGGGAAACGAAGGCGGCAGTCAAGAATAAAACATAGAGATTGTAGTGAGCTGTCATTTTTCATTTTCAAAATGTTGCATTTTGTTCCAGATAGCTCATATCATAACTCCCATATATTCTATGAGAGTTCAGAGATTCACATGAGTGAAAACTACAAGAATGTAGACACGCAATGACTGCTCACTACGTAGTGAGCAGTCACAATCTAAACAGGGTCATAGGATTCCATATATGAAGTTTAATCAAAATAGAAGCCTATACATACGGAATGTGATGAACTCCTTTTGTGGACATTTTTAGAATTTTTGTTGCACACAAAACCAATAATTACCCTTAAGTCCTTTCCTTGCTTCAATGACTGCATTGTCAATTATGCCTATTTCACAAAACACAAAATTGTATATTTTAGCAATACTATACGATTATATATGGAAATACACATATATACAGGAAATATGACGTAATAAGCTTTCAATGGACTTTCGTATCAAATAGTAAATTCTACTCCGCATGAAATAACAATGCACCCCTTTTCAAGCCTATATACTCATATAGTCTTATGATAAAACTCAATTCCAATTAATTTCATCGTTCCGTCATGGTTTTTCATATACCTACATACATCTATTGTACAAATACATAACTACTATATTGTATCTATAACAATGCAAACAGATAAACAAAAAGCATGACTCATGTGTTGCGTATATAATTTTATTAACCTAACCAGTGTTCGCCATCTTTAAATAATTCTACTTATGATTCGGTTCAACGTCAAAATTTCTTTCCTCCTACGCGTTTATTCTGGTTTAATTTCATTCCAAAACAAAATTACGCCATCCATCGGAGACATTCGTCGTGTCGTCAACAAACAACAGGATCTATAAATTGAATTTATTCCAATAAAAGACCCAGGTTGTTGTTTTGGGGGATGTTAAAAATCTACCGTATGATGTTCTTCCCTCACACAATAATACGAAGTACATATGCTAAGAAATCGCATGCGCATTCAAAATCTAATGTTGGCGCCTTTTCACAGGATGTACATAATATCCTTGTTTGTGTACATTACATTTACATGCAGATAATATGGTTCTCTATGCCTATGCCGACGTCTGTAAAAATAATGTATGTAAACAGCCTTGCCTGCGAGTTTAACCACCCATTTAAAATTTAATTAAATATCTTAATTAAGGGGATATAGTAACAGATATAGTAAATATAGGTATATAACCATTTTATGCGTGTTCCTTAAATCTGAACTTTATTCTGCAATAGAAGTTTACTTCCTATTGATATTCTAAATTGATTATCTGAAAAATAGATTAAGGAAAAGTTTCACTAGACATATTTCGTTATTTTAACACAAACATTTCTTGAATCTTAAAAACAAAAATCTGCATTAATTTAATAAATTCTAATGACAGATTGTGTTACATGCTTGTAACTTTTTTAATTTGGAAGGTTTTTGCGACCTATAGTGCAGTAGCAGATGTGTTTCGCTCTGACAACAACAATTGAGCTCTGCAGTAAGAATTTTTGTTGCCTTCCTTAGACACATGTTTTAAGTCGATGGCTACCGACGTTTTTATAAAATAAGCTGCACTGATGTGTTGCAAATTATATAATTTCCTGAGGAATTTGGTTAAATTCAAAAATTCTTACTGAAGAGCTCAATTGTTGTTGTCAGAGCGAAACACATCTGCTACTGCACTATAGGTCGCAAAAACCTTCCAAATTTAAATATTAGTAAAAGTGCACTTAACAAAAACAATTTTGTATTGTTATTGTTTATCTTCTTCTTATTATAACTTTTTTCTTAATACCGTCAGGTGTATTTTTTTATTTTTGAGTTTGTAAACTTACATCGACTGTTTAAACAAAAATAATCGTCTTTAATTTTCTCTTAACTATGTTCAAAAGGTTCAGTTTTTCACAGAAGTGAATATTTTAGGCCGTGTGTCAATTGCGTTAAAAGTGCGTTAAATTTGATCCCATGGCTAAATTTTGACATTACTGAGGTGAATACATTCGTCAAAATTTAACATGCTCAGGAGCTCGTTTAAATTTTAACTAGTGGATAAATTTTGACGTTTGTGTTAAGCTTCTTGCACATTACTTACACCATCGACCTGGGCTGCTAAGAGCCAACATCACGATGGTTCCCTTTATTTAAAAAAAAAAAAATCGATACACCAGCGGCAATTTGAAAACGACTCAGTTTGTTCACAGTGGGGTGTTTAAGTTAAACCTAGGCTAAGTTGAATTTTCAGACGCTGATTCTATTTTTTTAAGTTTATCATTTCAAAATATTTCAAGCTGTTTGTATAGTATAACAAATTATAGTCTTACAAAAATATAAAACCAACAATTTGTAAGCTAAATCGTTCTGTATTCATTACGCCAAAATTGTCTTTAACTGTAGTTTAGTAAAACCTGGAATATGCCCCAGTGCAGTGGGTTAAATTTAGTACGTGACTTTCACACGCTCTAATTAACTAACGCTTATCAACCAAAATTGGCTTATTAGCACTATCCATGATTAGGAACTTATACTTTGAATTTTTCAAAAACAATTTGATCAACAATGCACACATCCGATGATTTACCAGTTTCAATAGTCATGGATTTAAGTGGGATACACATTATCAAACTTGTTTGATAAACTGTTTGATGTCAAACACTCAACATTATCAAAAAAATGTGTGAACAAAGAACGTGTTTGTCAAACAGAGAGTACGCACTATCAAACGTGAACAGATTTGTCAAACAGGTTTGACAATGTGTACCCCGCTTACGGCTCTTCCAAACAAACGACAAACATTCGGTGCGGCAGAGAAACACTCGCCGTTGGTTTGGGCAGTCTCATTTATCTCAATGCAAATAAATTTTGACTAGCGAATGTTTCACCTAAGCTCTCCCAAACCAATGCGAAACATTCGGCGCGGCAAAATAGGCACTGTTGTCGCTTTTAATCGGTGAAACCATCTTCAATGCTTTGTATGAGAAGAGGGGTATTCATGCAACACTGGAAACTTTCTGACGTCGTAAAATCGTAAAGTTTCCGACACACGTTTCATGAACGCCCCTTTAATAAATAATAATAAATGATGTGGTTAATAAATTCTAGGACGGCTTTTATTTTGTTCAAGCGTTTGAAAAAAATAGTAAAAATGTTCTATGTTATTGAAATGTTTGTTTTTAGGTATACATATATATGATAGGTTTCTTTACACAAGGAACGTCAATGGGAAATGTATGTTTTAAATAATTCCATTTAACGCAATTGACACAGCAAAACCCTTCAATTTTATTCACCCCTACAAAAACGGATCAATTTTTTTTTTTAAATACTATATTTTCCAAATTTTACCATTTTTGAAGACGCGATATCTTGGAACTGATCTTTTATACGTAAAATAGTGTCATAATATTTTTTCAAAAGAATAATAAAATCTCCAAAAAACAAACGTTCAAAATATTTTCTAGCAAATTCGTCATTTAAGAGTAAAGAACTAAAAACCATTATTTTCGACTTTTGGTGATTTTGTTTTTAAATAATAATATCATAAAAATTATGGATGCAAATTTCAGGTTTTTGAGTCGTAGGAAAAAAATTGTCATCATTTTTTTTCTTGCGGACGGCAAGATTAACAAGATTTATTTGAAATACTTTTCTACAACATTTACCGTTTCGGAGCTCATTAAATAAATAAAATCATAAAAAAATAAAAGCTCTCGACTAGAGCTTCTGACTAAAATGTAAAAATCTCCGTTAATAATCCCTAAAGTTCTAGAAAATTAACAAAGTGTTTCGAAACTTTGACTTTTTTTTTATGAATTAAATAATTTTTCTTTCAAGTTTGAAGGTATCCTAATAGCGATTGTCTTCTTACGTTAAACTAAACTCGGAATTATAAAAAATGCGTGCCTTTTTTACAAGACTGTATACATTTTTGTTATGTTTTGTAACGCTGACGTCGCTGTACAATATCCAATTTTTTTTTGTAGGAATGGCAGGTAGATGACATGAATAACACGACATGAACTACGAATTTAATAACTAAGCGTCCTAAAGCCCTTAGGTGAGGGAGATTGCCTTCAAAGTTCCATATTAATCGGTTGAACAGATTTTTAGCTTAAGGGCATTAACCTTTGCACATGGCTAAATTGTTTGAATGCGTCAGGTAAGATTGCATTGTAAAATGTAAATTGATGTGATCTTAATATGTGAAAATCTATTTTTTTGAGGCTCAGGGAAACGTTTATTCCTTTAAAAGGGATGACGGCGACACAATTTTGATGAAACAAAGGATTTGTCTTTTCTCTTTGTCATGATTTTTTTTGTGTTTAATTAAAAAAAAAAACTTAAATCGATATTTGTTGCTTATGTAAAACGGACTTTGTCTAGTTGGGGCAGGTAAAGGTGGTGGGAAGCTATTATAGACACGCGAACAACTCATGTATCTATGTAGGTACATACATGGTTGCCACTCGACTGGCAAGTCAGGGAAAGTCAGGGAATGAAAATTTGGTCAGGGAATTTTGAAAGCGGTCAGGGAAAATTTTGTTCAGCGCTGAATTTTTTCACATTAAGATAATTAAATCTTTCGTTGAACTCTGCTCACATTTTTGCGCCAGAAGAATGTGTATTCAATGAGATACAGTTCAAACTCATTTTCTATACGCTATTTTTTTGGCAAAACATCATTTCTAGAACTGAAAAATTAAAGGCTATAGAGCATCTTTTGTCGTTATATACACTGTCACTTTTAAATATTTTTTTGTGGAAATACTGTATTTTTTTTCATTTAAGAAGGGACCTTTGAATTGAAAACATTCCAATAAATATTTTAAGAGTGTCATATTTTGCGATAAAACTTTAATTAATAGCTCTACCAAGAAAAAACTAGATACAAATTAAGATGATTATGAAATACAGCCATGCAAACTTTAAATTGCGATTTTTGAATTCTGAAGTTTTTTGAGTTATGACGTTGATCTTTTTAATGAACGAAATATGTACAGATTATTTTTATATAATTTTTAAACATACGAATATTGTTTCCACATACATAAAGTGCTCTTGCAAAGATTAAGTTTATTTCATAATACTAGACTCACAGACTCTAGAGAGTCAAACTATTTGTTTGAAAATTAAATCACAAAATATTTTTTTCAGTTTTAAAATTTTTTTAAATACGCACAATGATCGGCAGTGCAAAACCAAATATGGCCCAGAGTGTGTTCATGCGTGTCTCAGGTATAGTCTGCACATCTCCGCACCTATGGCTTTCTAACCATTTACAATTTATCGAAATCGGTTAGATACTTTTTGAACAAATGGTACCAAAAAGGCTGTTTATATATAAAAATAAGCTATCCCGGAGTGAAGATTTCATAAAGATGTAGAGCATAAGATAATTATTGCTTTTTTTTTTTAAATAGAAATCGTATTGACATTTGCGTCAGCAACTACAAAAATTGAGGATTGTGAAACTTGGTCAACATTTCATCTTACCGACAGGAACATTGTTGGATAAATCAACAAACTGGTTAAATGTGCAGAAAAAAATTCGAGATAATAATTTTCCCTAACATTACGATGATAGAGAACGCGAAAAAAAGTGGGCCCCGCAATTCTGTCTGTCTGTCCGTCTGTTTGTACCTCGACCTGCAGCCTAAACGGCTGAAGCGATTTTCTTCAATCTTTGGACTTAAGGTTCTTATGTTATTCCCTAGAGGGGAAATTGATTTTTTTTTAGCTCAAAAAATAACGGTACCTGTCATACAACCAATATACAAAAATTGATTTATTTCAAAAACGGCTCAAACGATTTTCAAAAAAAAAAAAAAATAACGAGGTACTAAAATCACTAAAATATCTATTTTGGTAGAAAAAAAAAATTTTATAACGGTTATTGACGGTACCTGCTACCTGTCATGCAACCCATTTTTTGGTTTTCAAATTTCTCGTTAACGGCTGAACCGATTTCAACTAAATTTTGTATGTAAGAAGTCCAATACAATTCTAACAATTTTGCATATAACATTTTTCAAAAAAATAATTTTTGGATTTTTAAGAATTTTTTTTTGAAAATTCAATATCTTGAAAAGGGGTTAATGATCTTTTTTTTAATTTTGTGAAAAATTGTGTTTAATTTAATACTAACAATTGGCATACCAAATTTAATTTTTTTTTAAATTTTCAAGAATTTTTATATATAAAAAGTTTATAAAAAAAACGCTCTAACGATTTTTGAATTTTTTTTTTCATAAATTCATATTTATCAAACAAATCAGATAGCATACTTTTTTTTAGCTCTATCTGATAGCTATTAAAATAACACCTTTATAATAATTTATAGTAATTAAAAGTAATTTATAGTAGTAAATTTATTTTTTAACTTGTTTTTATTACTACTTTTTTCATGACGTTATAATGTTATGTAACCAAAACATATGCACACTGTCAACTTCAAGCTACGTTAAAGTTGTTAGCTACGAGAGCAAGTTTGTGCGATCCAGTCGCGTCCATTTTTTGATACAACTTCCAACTAAGAACTTCAGATCACTTTTGAAAAGCTAATAATTTGTCATTCGAGTAATAAATAAGAAGATTCTGTTTCTCTCTTAAGTTTAACCAACTGAACAATTTCAAAAACATTTTTTATTTGGTCAGGGAAAACATAAAAATTGGTCAGGGAAAACATAAAAATTGGTCAGGGAAATTTATTTTGAAAAATAGTGGCAACTATGTACATATAATAGAAAGAAATAGTAAGGGTTGGATGTTGTTGAGCCTTTTGGCGCAATGAAATGTGTTAGTTTATTTCCACCTTAGTTTATATTGTTCGGCTTGGAATTAATTTAAGATATGCTTTATGAGTTTAATTTTTTCTTGAAATATGTCCTTGTTAGCGGGCAAACCTTTTTGTCCTTGGAAATAGTCAAAAAACTTTTTGTGCTATCTGTTGAGTTAACATGTTCACAGTAAAAAAATACAATAAAATCGATATGGAGAGTCAAAAGAAAACTTGGTGTTTTTTTTTTTCAAAAATATTTGTGAGTTTTTACCTAAGAGCACAAAGTCGACAATTTATCAAAGAAACACTGCACATGCCATTAAAATAGATATCTTAACATTTTAAATCTTCTAATATTCATGACCTCCCGATGACGTCCATTTTCTGGATAAACAAGTTTGTGAAACAATTGACTTTTAGCGACTAAAATGCTTATTTTTACTACAAAGTTATTTAGGTAAAATAAGACAGAAATTGAAAGGTTAAAATTAATTAGGTAAGATATTCACATTTTTTTTTAGTTAAATTGTATCTTTTTTAAATTTTGATTTGGAGACAAAATCCAATAGTTTTTTTTTTTTTCATTTAAATAGTTTTCAAAAAGCTTTAAAAATGCTACTAAAAAATAATTTCTTTTTAAATTAAGAACCTTTTTTTACTTTGAAATTCAATCCTACAACAAGTGTTTTGAGTATCTACTTTCAGTCTTTTTACATCATATTGCTGATTCAACTCACCTTTTTGCAAATGAAATTCATGCTTTTGTGAACATAATTCAATCTTTTGCAAATAAGATTAAACTTTTTGCGAATCGAATTCACCTGTTGCCCCAATATTCTTGAAAATTGAATTTGTTTTACAAAGGAGTTAAATAAATTTGCAAAAAGAGTTTGTAATTACAAAAGGGTGAATTTCATTTGAACATAAGAACAAAAAAAAAACAGCCAGAATTAGAATTGTTTATATGAAAATCACTGGTTCTCTTGTCCTCATACTCTTTTTATTTGATAACTACAAGAAAACAAAAAAAGACACACACAGACATGTTCGCCTCTCGTGCCGCTGATATATACCTATATTCAAAGAGTTAACCAAAATATATTCGTTTACCATCAGATAAGAGCTCCTCATCAATTTATATACAACAAAACTCGGATAAACATTTAAATGAGGTCAGTGTAATGTGCGCTGCTAACTCAAAAAATGTTACCCGTTTACCATAAATCTTCACATGTTCAAAGGAAAAACATACAAATGAAGACTGAATTCCTTGGTTTTACACCTTCTCTAGTGATGTCTAAATTTAGAATTCCCTTTTATTAAAAAAAAAAATAACCCATGGAAATTATTTAAAAACAGACTGACACAAGAAAAAATAAATTAAAGAAAACATCTTTATTTGAGATCACATTTAAAAGAAAAAGTTTGTTTATCGTTCTTCGGGATTTTTTATGAGTGCACCGTTAATTTATGTGTGTAGTAATTTTCACAGTCCCTTTTAAAAATAACCTGACAATTGAATAGAAAACTTCAGATTTTTTTATAGTACATGCAGCTACATATAATGAATTACTGGAAGGTTGACTTTTTCTCATAGCGGTTGTTTTGACACTATTGATCTCTGAATTGATGTGTTTACCTCCCTGTATCTCTGAAGCTATTGTCAACATTTTAAACAGCCTATTATTATGGGTTGGGTATGATACTACTTAGCATTTCTTCTCTAATTCCTGAACAGTTTGCTTAACTTTTAAATTCTTAAACCAATTTCCTTCAATCTTTCATAAACGTCATCTAAACACGTCCCAAAAAGTGATAGCTCGTGCATACAATTCTCAAATATACCTTATTTTGACATTTTTAAACGTCAATGGATTAAGTATCGTACTAAAAAGATAAAACAGCCATTTGGTGATTTTAACTTTAGTTAAATGTAAGTGGAAAGTGCGATGCTAAATTCTTTTAAAACAAGGAAAACCAATTTGTTATCTAGTATCATACTAAAACTGATTTTGCATCGTACTAAATCGACTAAAATTTTGCGTCCATGTTTTTAAATAATACTCGTTGTTTAGTTATCTATATTTTTATTTATGTATAATACTCATAGGTACTTTTATGACTGTAGAAACATATTGTAAATATCCAAGATCAAAGTGGACGGCGACGCTCTCTCGCGCCGATCCCTTTTCATAGAAACAGTAAATGATCTCGCAGATTGTGTTTATGACACACATCTTCGAGCATTATGTTTTATGAGCAAGGGATGCGTTGCATCGTCGTTATCCACTTTGGACCCTTGTTAATATTAGTATAGGATAACAACAAAATAGAGATAAGATAAGTTAAGAAAATGTACATACATTAACATATGTATATGAAATCTAGGTATAAGAAATAATTGTTATGTAGATATAGTTTAATTTAATAAATGAATAAATTTTTTTAGTTATACGATAACGATATTTTTCATGGTGACCCCTAATGTTTCATCGTACATTAAATTCTAAATTAAATTTACCGTTTCAAATCTATTCGGTCGTTCTTTTAGTTTTAAATAATAATATGGAAGATTTGTCCGAGGACCATCAATATAGTAAGGTTTGTATCGGTAGTAAATTTGAATCAACCCGATACCCGATGGTGGATACTGCCGCATTAGTGCGAACATTTAAATTCACTCTTCGTGAATTTAAAGATTGTATAGCGAATTTCTAAATTGGAGCCGAAACAAACATTCCCTTAGAGAGTCTAAGACTTATGCTCAGAAACTTTGTTCTGTGTATTTGCAAGGATGCAATGGGGATGAACTCACCAAATCATATTATTCACTGGAAAGTGAATATATGAATTTGTTACATCCCTCTTCAGAGAAAAAACTTTCACTAACATTCTCCTTCGCTACTGGTTTTAGCTATACTCCAAGTGTTAAGTCTCCGAATGTTCGGAATCTTAATAATGATCTTGAGCAAGAGTCATTATTTAATGGCAACGACTTGTACAAGAGCGACGATCACGAGAGTGAGTCATAAGAAAAGTGGTGGAAAAATGTTTCCTTTGAAACTCCACTTGCTACACTCCCGGATGTTCCAGGAGAGCACGCAAAGAGAAAACCGTTTGAGATAAAATCAAACAAAAGTTCATCTTTATTTTCATTCGCAAATTGCGTTATGGGATGTGAGTCCCTGCATTCCACACATCAATGTGCAAAATTTATTAGTTTAAATAATAAAGCAAAGTGGAGACAAATTATTGCACACAAATTATGTTTTAAATGTTTAAAAGGTGAACATTTAAGCAAATATTTTGATGAACGCAGTTGTGGAATTTGCAATGGCAACCACAACACCTTGCTCCACAGGCAAAAAATGGTATCTGAAAACACCGAGTTTGATGCGATCCTAAGCGGTCCAGCGGTAAAAATAGAGCCATTTGTTTGGGACAATGTAAGTTCTTATGCAGAATAACCTTGCGTGATCCTTAGTGATCAAGCGGTAATAAAACATCCAACTTGCGAACATTTAAGTTCTCGTGAGAAACATGATGTCATCCTTATTGATGCGGTAGTGGAAGAAGATTCAATTTGCATAAAAGAAAATATTGTGATCCTTAGTCATCCAATGGTGGTAAACGATCCACCAATATGTAAAGAATTATGTTCTTCTAAACTGGATGTGATCCTTAGTGTTCGAACAGTAGTAGGTGATCCTCTAATTCGCAAAGAAGTTTTTTTCTTCTAAAGAAGATCTTGATGAGATCCTTAGTGTTCAAACGATGGTAGATAATCCACCAATTTATAAAGAATTATGTTCTTCTAAAGAAAAACTGGATGTGATCCTTAGTGGTCGAACAGTGTTAGATGATCCTCTAATTTGCAAGGAAGTTTGTTCTTCTAAAGAAGAACTGGATGTGATCCTTAGTGGTCAAACTATGGTTGATAATCCACCAATTACTAAAGAAGAATATAATAGAATCCTGAGTAGTTCAGTGACGAAGAAAATGTTACCTTGTTACAATAAGAGATGTACTAATTTAGAACAACCTCATGGAATCCTGAGTGATCCAAGCAATTCAAAGCCATTTTCAAGTCGTAACGTATCTTCAAGTTTTAAAGAGAGCTTATGCAAGCAAGTAACAAAAATGGTTGATAGATACAAACATATAAATTTGAAAACATATTTTAATAAAATAATTTTCTTTTCAGATTTGGAAATGCTTCGGGGTCGGCTTGAGATTTGCTCAGTCACGTATTGGGAAAACCTTTCAAACAAAGTCAGTAGTTTGCATATTGACAGTAACACAGAAGTTACAATATCGAATAAATTTTCAAAAATTAATAATTTATCCGGGAAAAATAACACCTTGTTATTCCTTATTTTGTTTAATAAAATTTTCCAAATGAAAAAACTGATTTTCTGTGTCCTCGGAGAGGGGCAGGGAGTCAAAGGCAATCTTTTGCGTAATTGGCATTTGTAGTACACTAGACGTAAGGACGAGCAATGGGATTTCGACAAGCGCGATTTACATTGTTTGTCCTTTTCCTATAGTAGTATAATATTTAAATACTATGATAATATATAAAATATAAATATATATAGTACTGTAAATGTGTATTCTAGATATATGGTAACAATTAACTTAAGTTAAGAAACATTTTCTATGAAATAAATAATTATCACTTTGTTCAAATCTTATAAAAAATTGAATTTATTAAATTATTGTAATTTCATTTTCTCAAATAAAATTCTTTTATGATTAAATAATAAAAAAAAAAAAATATAGAGGAAATTCTAATTCCAATCAGTGTTTCAAAACATTATAATCTTAAAAAAGACCTTTCTTGAAATTATAAATTATTACGTATGTATGTATAAATTATTTTAAATACGAGTATGGCTGAACCAATCTGGAGTTGTCTACGAGGACTAAAGAGTTGGCAGGTCACGACGCTGAAAGGTCGCTGATGGTGAGCCTTCATAAATTTGACGGCATTGTGCAACATTCTCCAACAATGATGAAGATGATACCGAGAATATGATAATAATGTGATAATACCTCATGATGGTAACCGCAAAGGAAACTGCTTTAATGAAAGTATTCAATTGGTTGAGCTATAACCTTAAACTATCGTAAAGAGACATCAATGAATGTTCAACATTTCCAGTTCAAACTCTAAATTGATGGATGTCCTGCTTGAACTAATAGTCCCGCTTCTTCAAAGTCAAATGACAGAGTGTTCCCTTGGTTTCAAATTCAAGCCACCGATGTTAGTAAAAACATAATTGGCAAGGAACGTACATTTCCTGAGGACTGTTAATTCTACTTGAATCCTGTAAATCTTGTTTAACATAAATGTGAATGCTGGAAAAGAAGAGAACTAAGACATGAAAGTAGTCTCTCGCCATCTCGTTTTTACTACCGAATCTACATTAAGATATTGAAGAGGTTTCCTAGTCACTTCAAGACTTTAGAAGGTTCTCCATTGAAATCAGGATCCGATCGCAGCACCTCAAGACACTGTTTGAAATCACCAATAAGAAGTAAATTTCAACAGCAACTACTCTGCCAGCTCTAACAACTGATGTTTCTACAGGACAGCATAACCCCTTCAACATTTGAATTGACACATTTAAAATGATGTCAATGGCGGGAGTATGTTTAGTTGTCTATATTTTTATTTATGTATATTACTCATAGGTACTTTTATGACTGTAGAAACATATTTTAAATATCTAAGATCCAAGTGGACGGCGACGCTGTGTCGCGCCGATCCCTTTTCATAGAAACAGTAAATGATCTCGCAGATTGTGTTTATGACACATCTGCGAGCATTGTGTTTTATGAGCAAGGGATCGTTGCATCGTCGTTATCCACCTTGGACCCTTGTTAATATTAGTTTAGGATAACAACAAACTAAAGATAAGATAAGTTGAGAAAATGTACAAACATTAACATATGTATATGAAATCTAGGTATAAGAAATAATTGTTATGTAGATATATGTAGTTTAATTTAATAAATGAGTTCAGTTTTAGACTTTAAAGTGTACGGGTGTTTTGTTTTCTTTGCTTGTGAGTTTCGTTTGAAAGGGTGTTCAGATTTTTTACTCGTAATATATGTACAGTTTTTGAAATTTTACATAGCTGCTTGAACGATTAATTATTAAAACAAATTTCAAAATTGCTGTTTTGTTTTCAACATTTTCTCGTTAATCATTATATAAAAAACTATAGAACCTTAGTATAAACTCTCAATATCTAGCAACACTCTAGTTGCTACAAAAGCAAGTTCTTGCGATCCAGTCGTGCATTTTTTTTTCTCTCTTACCACGACATAACTTTTTATTGATAACAAACATTTGTATAAGTGCCTGAGTAGTGGTCAGAGCGGCCACGGCCGAACTATTAAGAGGGTCACTTCATAGGTAACTACAGTAGGTAAGTTCCATGTATAGAGACACGAGGCAATTTTTAAATGATGTTTTGTTTGTAACAATGTGTGTTGTTATGGCTTTTGTATAACCGGCGCGGTGCTTTAATTGCTATTATTGTTTGCGGTTGCGGTTTATTTATATTAAAAAAATAAAGAACATGGTTGAATCGCACGTACCTATTGCCCATAATCTCGTAAAGGCCCTAACTAGCATTTTTTCTTTTTCGAGATAATGATGAAAACAATAAATCGCTTACCGCAACCTGAAGATAAAAAGTGAAAATTACCAAAAAAATATTTTTTGTAAAGCTTAATTAATGCTTTATATTTCCAAATAGTTGGAAATAAAAATTGGTTAATATTTAGGAAATAAGGTAGATAAGGCTTTTTAGCCTTTGACAAAAAAAAATAAAAAGGCCCTATGTACAAAAATGTACGTAAAACTTAACTAAATAATTAAATATCCTTTTAAATGATATTGTTTAATTTAAAACAATTATTTTATAAAATGTACGCATAAAATCGTATTAAAAATTATAGAAACGAATATTTTTAAAAGCCCTAACTACCACATAGGGCTTTTTAAAACAAACATGGATATACTTTCTCTATACACTGTGTTATAAAAGGCTTTATATGGTTGGTAAGGGCTTTTTATAAATTTTGATGTATATGATTTGTAGTTAGGGCTTCTGAAAATTGTGATTTTCTGGCTTATTTGAAGGTTTAAGGTGGAGAAATTGAAACACAAAAATTGGAGACATTGCCCTAACTCCAAATATGCAAAAAACTCAAAATCTGATTTTTTTGTAGGTAGGGTCTTTATGGGCAGTATACCTATATTACTGATAGTTATTTAGGTCTTAATTGTGAACTAAATACAATTTTAATCTTGTTATTTTTTATTTAGAATCCACTATTATTCTTATTTTTAACTTTCAATCTTCCACAAGTATTTTTCACGAGAAATTTGAATAAAAACAAATTAAAACACATCCAATTAATTTTAATGGTCATTACCATAATATTGGTTTTATTGAAAGAAGTTATTTGCTGCCAAGAATGTTAAAAAATGATTTCTGGGATATGGCTGTTCCCGCACATGGCAGCTCTCAGCTGTGAAATTAACTGACACTAAAAAATAGTGCTTCCAATAGTTTAAAAACCAAAAAAAAAAACTGAAAACCTCTTTTTTTCAGAAAAATGTCTGTCGTAATAGAGATGTTTTATCATGCAGCTCCAGTAATACTTGACGGCTTGTCAAGGTGCATTTTTGTTTGTTAATTTTACATCAATTTAAAATATAGTCAACAATTGGAAATGTATTTTTTTGTTTCAATAAACTCTGTTGAATAGAATTCATGTAAATTCTTTTTACCAACTGCGTTTCGGTCAGGCAAAACAAATTGGTTCATCAGTAAGTGTCTGTTGTAACTTTCTAATACGAAATATTTAAGTCATACATAACCAAAACCTCAACCAGCCTTTTTTGCCGATAGTTCATTGGCCGCATATCGTTTGTCGGCCGCTGAACACAAATTTCGTGTTCCAAAAATAAATCAGATAGACTTTCCTTTACCATTACTTTTGCGTTTACAAGTTAATGACGCGACAGCTGGCCGGTTAAGCGACGCACGGTTCGTAATTGAATGTGCAGCTTTAATGACCCTTAAAGTTGCTAATACTTTTATTAGTTTTTAAGGTTTTTATTTTCTATCACCAGGTGGGTTTTAAATTGGCTTCTTACTTTTCATAGTCTGAAAGGTTATGTTGGATGACAACAGACTCAACTCTAGGTATTAAAAATAACTATCCTAAATTTAACGCTACCCCCCAGATTTTTAAGTTTGATAAGTTCATTGAATGTAAAGCAAAGAAACAGGTGAAAGCCTCACCTTAAGACAAAAATGTAATTAAATTTAATTGCAAAAAAATGAGATGTATTGAAGATTTAAAAGCTGTACAATGTTTGGTGTCGGGCTGACTGCTGTCAGGCCTTTCATTAGATTCCTTTAGTAGTGATTAATCTATTATCTTCATTTTTAAATGAAAAACTTTTGTCGTTGACGGGGGGATTATATTTGGAATTAATAAGCGTAATGGTCCAACAACCCGATGTTATATTCAAATTCTAATGAATAAAGTTAAAATTAACAAAGGCAATTTATTTTGATTAACTCCGGTCATAAAAAAACACACTTTACCAGGAACAATGACTCCAGAAATGAAACTAGAAAAAGAGCCACGCACCGTTTAGAAACATTTCCTTAGTTCTCAATAAGTTTATGAAAACTAGATATGAATTGACATGATACAAACAAACATGCCCAAAAAATATACAACAATATATAACAATAATTTAATTATATTATCCATTTTTCAAAAAAATTCATCACTTTTTTTTTATTTTTATTTTCAGGTAAGTCTATCTATTATAATGGCATTCAAAAAGAAAAGTATGAAAGTTCTAAGCGTATGTATGTTTGTATTTTGCATAATGGTTATATTTGTATCTTCAATAATAAGTCGACGAAGCTCTTGTATTTAACAACTAGAATACAGCTTTACACAATCATACAGTGTACATGCGTACACGTGGCGCTTATGTTAACAAAGTTGGAATTTTTTTCGGCCCCCAGTAAAAATGATCAAGATAAAATAAAACAAATCTATGCAACATGTCGTTGAAATTGATTTACGTTAACATGTGGCACCGAGCAATTTAAATCACACCAAAAAGATAAATGTTAAAAAAGGAGCCAAGTTCTTCTATATACAAAAACCTTTGCGTAACAAGTCAGTCGTAAAAAGTAGTGAGATCTAAAAGTACGCCAAGTTCTAAGTTTGTTAATGTTAAATATCAAATATTTTAAGTAGCTAGAGTAATAAAGAAGAACCTCAAAATTATCCGAGAAATCTGTTATTCAATGATTACTAACTTAAATTAAGTTGGTTTACTAGTCAAGTATTCATTTTAAAATCGAGTAATTAAGTAATGAAAGAAAACTTGCCAAATAAACTAACTCAATTTAAGTTAGTAATCATTGAATAACAGATTTCTCTGATAATTTCGAGGTTCTTCCATATTGCTCTACTTAAAATATTTGATATTTAACGTTAGTAAACTTAGAACTTGGCGTACTTTAAGATCTCACTACTTAATACGACTTTGTATAGAAGAACTTGGCTCCTTTTTTAACATTTATGTTTTTGGTGTGATTTCATTACTTTTTGCAAAGATTCTTTTTATGAGGAAAAGTGGGTGGATGAAACGCCCTGCATGAACAAGTTTATGATTTCAACTTTTTCTTTGTATATACCTGAAAACTAACCAATTTATCAAATTTCATAGTCCTGCACAAATCGCAAGTGCTCGCAATATATTTAATATTAATTATCTGAAAATGGGTGGTTGACACGCCCACTGAATGTAAAATCTCAAAGTTTTAATTTTCCCTATCGCTCTACCAAATTTCATCACTCTACGTCCATCTTTTAAATCAACATTTATCTACTTCGAATTAACGTAGATTGAACTTCGCTTGATGGTATTGATTCAAAATGGCTACCCTTGCCACGCTTCTTTTTTTTTTAATTTATGTAAGACAAAGACAAATGTATATTCATGCTCGACGCAATTCCATTCCTAGATTTTATTTGTAATTTGTTACATAAATAACCTTGAAAATGTCATATGAATTCACCTCTTTTCTTCATAAACTTTTAACTTATAGAATGTCGATGAGACATTGCGTGCGAACTGGTGTTCTCGTTATGATGCGAGATTCGACTGCAAAGTTCTCAACACCCATAAATTTCGTCTATTTTTAACAAGCGATTTGAACTAAACACTTGCACTGCATCTCACGAATGTTGCATACATTTATTTTTAGCATCCAATAAAATAAAGTTTATTACTATGTCGCACGTATCTACTTTTTGTTAAAACGGAAATGGTAAATATGGATGAACACGGTGAACATGCATATTTCGTGGGAACGTGGCAATTTATCATACAATAAATTACAATAATTTAAGATATTGCCTTGTAAGATAAGATAGCCAATAATAAGAACCAGTTTTTCAATGCGGGGGGTATAAAGTTAAATCCGAGTTAACCCATCAAATTTGACGAGTTAACTCTAAACAAAGTCAGCAGATGCTTTTGATATTTTATTTCGTAAAGAAAGTCGCATGTTCGTTTTCAATTGAAATTTTTTTCACATACCTGACCTCCAAAAAGCCGACCGACGCCGACGCGACGTCTTCAGGCAAGTGTTCAATCCAATTCAATCTGCTGGAGCTGATCTTGGAATGACAGGCAGGGTATGACAAAAATCGCATGCCAGCAAAATCATTGCACCACCGAAACGCCGTATATGTTTCAACCTACGGTTCAGGGCTTCCAATACGCATTTTTGAGCCATTATGCGCTCTTTCTTGATGATAATCTTACATTTCTGCAATACTTTCGCCATGGCAGAGTTCTATGAAATGTTTCATGTAGTTGCTTCATTCAATGGCAGTTTCAATGCAGAATAGTTCGACCGCCGCCGTGACGTCTAAAAACGTAGACACAATCCCATAAGAGGCGAATATACCAAAGAAATCTCGGATCTCGTATTAATTTTATCCAAAGTCAGGAATGTTTTTCCAGTTGCAGTGCTATTTCTGTTATCGACTGCTTGTCTGAGTTCATCGTACACTCTTGCTTAATGCTTTTGTACTACAAACTGCAGGTTCGTGTAGCAATTACGAACAAACCCGCAGAAGGAAGTATCCAATTTACTCGTGTCAATTTCAAGTTTTAAAAATACGAACAAACCACGATCCATATTTATATATAGAATTAAATTTAAAGTATTCAAGCTGTCATAGAAGCATGACGGAAAGTCCTTTAACAATTTTTTAAAACTATAGTCAAAAATTGACCTAAAACCGCTGACAAAAAGTAACTTTAATTTAATAATAAAAAGCTTACGAATAATGTATTAAAAAAATAGCCTATAAGTCGTAAATAATTTTCATTTTATTGGACTAAATTATCTAACGAATCCATGACTTCTTCTTAAGGACTAATGCTACGAATAGGTGCCCGTACTTAGTACATAGTAAGACTGCGAGGAATGTTTTATTTCTAACATTGGAGCTCGTTAATACTTGGTAATGAAAATTCAAATTTATAGACAAAAAATAGATGAAGTGCGAAAAACTTATTCGAATATTTTCTAGGTTTTTATAGAATCTATTTAACAAGCAGTAGCCCAGGCAAAATGTACAAAAAAATGGCCAATCTGCCAAAAAAATCCAAGTGAAGGTTTTTAAACGCAATTGTCTTTATTTTGGCATAAGAAATACTGTCGCGAAAGTCCATTACCAAATTGTGTGCGCGTCAATAGATATTCAAGGTTAAATGTCGAAAATATCAGTTTTTCGCATAAAACTCGGAAACGGTAAATCCTATCGAAAAGTGTTTCATACAAAACTTGTAGATTATGTCATTTTCAAAAAAAAAGTTATGACAATTTTTTTCTTACGACCCACCGTTAAGAAGATATCGACATTTCGAAAAATGTCAAAAATGGTCGTTTACGTATAACTTCTAAACTGTTCAAATTTTTGAAAACATCTGAATACAAAGTTTGTGCATTATGTAAATCCCTACAAGAAAAAATTATTATTTTTTTTCTTAAAAACAACTGTTTTAAAGATATAATTTTTTTTTAAGTTTGACAAAAAGTTCAAATTCCTGTTTTTTTAGTTTTTTGCTCTTAAAAACACAAGTTGTCGAAAAAAATATTACGCTCAGTTTAAACATCATAATATTCCCTTCAAAAAAATATTAAAATTTTTTCCATACGAGTCAAAAGTCGCAAGATATTGTGACTTCAATAGTGTCAACTGTCAAAAAAAAAACGGGTTTTGACCCTAAGCTTAATCGAAAAAATATATTAGCAAAATTTTTACACTATATAATATTTTTATTATATTTTTTACACTATATAATATTATTGCATTAACCTTTTTTTTTCTATAAGCCATAATTTTTTGACATCATTATTTAAATAAAAACACCAAAAGTCTAAAATTACAAAAAAAAGTCTTAAATGACGAATTTTTCGGAAAATATTTTATGTCTATTTTGCAGATGTGAATATTCCCTAGAGAAAACATTATCACACTTTTTTGCGTATAACGCATCAGTTGCAAGATATTGCGACTTCAAAAATGGTCAAACTTCGGAAATATAGTTGTACATACATTTTATTACAAAATCCTGTTTATTTGAAGTTGTCGATCTATGCCAAAAACCGTTTTTTTTTACAGTTGACACTATTGAAGTCACAATATCTTGCGACATATGACTCGAATGGAAAAAAGTTTAATATTTGTTTGAGGGGAATATTATGATGTTTAAACTGAGCGTAATATTTTTTTCGACAACTTGTATTTTTAAGACCAAAAAACTAAAAAACCAGAAATTTGAACTTTTTGTCAAACTTTTAAAACAATTATATCTTTAAAACGGTTGTTTTTAAGAAAAAACTTATAATTTTTTCATGTAGGGATTTACATAATTTACAAATTTTGTATTCAGATGTTTTCAAAAATTTGAACCGTTTAGGAGTTATACGTGAAAAACGACAATTTTCGACATTTTTCGATTTTTGAAATGTCGATATCTTCTTAACGGTGGGTCGTAAGAAAAAAATTGTCATAACCTTTTTTTTTTGAAAATGAAACACTTTTCTATAGCATTTACCGCTTCCGAGTCTTATGCGAACAACTGATATTTTCGACATTTAACCTTAAATAACTATTGACGCGCGTACGATTTGGTTATGGACTTTCGCGACAGTATTTCTTATGGCAAAATAAAGACAATTGCGTTTAAAAACCTACACTTGGATTTTGTTGGCAGAAAAAGTACAATTTGCCTGGGCTACAGGTACAGGAAGTCTTTTATTTATGTTGAAACTAAATATAAGAACCTTATACTCTTTATAACTTCCGCGAAGAAGAAATAAACTATAGCTTTTACTCTGGAGATTAGTTTGTATGTATATTATCGAAAGAAAAATGTCAAACATCAGCTAACACATTTATATGATTCAATTTAAAGAAAGTGGCAAAATGTCGATTTTGTTTGTAAACACAAGTTTCTACGTTTCAAATAAATATTTGAACTGATGAATTAAAACCATCTCAATGCAATACTGATGTTACGCTTTTGGGGATAGAATATGCAAACAAGTGCGATTAAAGAATTTATATTCGTAAATGATTGCATTCAAATTAACAGAATTAAAATCAAATAGAGAAAGCTACGTTTTATTGTTTTTGCTTTTAAGGTTTATTTTATATTATTTTTTCTTTGAAAATAAATATTTTGTTTGCAACAAATTCATCTTCACTCAATGAAAGAGATTTAATCAAGAAAAGAGTTTCCAGGTTTTATTACAGACTTTGATTTGAATAAAGGTTTTCATGATATTGATTATGATTGTGCATCAGCCAAACAAAAGGAAATCAAAAATATTTATTTCCACTCATAAATCCGAGAGGATGGAATGTTTATTATTCCATAACCAGCTCCCATGAAAGAAATAAAAGACATTCATTTTGTTGCATGCATTCGGCTTGCTTGTGAAAGGGAAATCCAAAAACCGCAAGAGACACGAGCGTGAAGAACAGATACTTTTCATTTTTGTTTTTATTATAATACTTAGACGACCTAATTAATTGCGAAAGTATTAATTTTGTTCCCTTTAGATAATAATAATAAAATTTGTTGAAAAGAAAAGTGAAGCGGAAATAGTTTGTTTGAATGTAATGAATTAATTTTGATGTAAGAAGTGGTTATTTTCAATGGTCATTAAGATATGGTTTATAAAAATCTTTTTTATTGAGTACATGATTTGAGGAAGCTCAATAAATTACAGTAAAATGTATTTCTTCTGAGAAATTAGTTTTACGAGTACAACAATATCTTTTCATTTGTATTATTAAAGCTTCCGGATATATTAATTATTGATTGATATTTATTGATATTTTATTGATCTTCATATTCCTCTTCCAACCTGGAATGTCTCGGATAGTTAAATACTAAGAAGAAAAGCGCAAAAAATAAAAGGATTGTATATTTATTTTGTGAACATCATTTTATGAATTGGTTGGGGAATACTTTTAAAATAACTTCATGGGTTAATTCCTAACGTCTTCTGGCGGATTATATTTTAATTCACTCTAATTTTTCATCAGTTCGAGCCATTTGTCTACCATAAAAAAACGAAAATGATCAAGCTTTAAATTATGAGGGATCAGAAAAGATGTTTTGTTATTTATTCGTAGAAATATATACCCATCCAAAAATAACCGTAATTTTTATTTTTTTTTTTTTTTTTTTTTTTTTTGTAAGCCGAAATATTTAAAGAATGGGTTCATTGTATCAAAAACTTTGTTTGATAAGTTTTATACAGGGTGATTCACCTAAGGTGTGACAAAAAGTTTGAGCATGTAGGTTTGTTCGAGTCAAGCAAAAAATACCTATGAGAGGGGAGTCTATTCCCCTTTGTTTAGGCGCGAGGGGCAATTTTCTAAAAAATTGACAAATTATTAAAAAACAACGGCAATACTTACAATGTCCCTTTATACCTTTTCGAAAAATTAGAGATCCCTTCTTTTATTTTTAAATGAAGTTCTTTTAGTGAACAGGTTTCGAAAAAAATATTTTCAAACTCAAAATTTCGATAATAAATTTAAAAAAAAGTATTAATATTATTTTGTTTTTAATTTTACGTTATTAAGTATTATTGTATTATTTAAAAATTGAGAACCGGATGTTTCTAGAACGTTTACTTTTCAAGATATTAAAATATAAAGGAACCAACTTCTTATAGTTAAAAAAAAAGGTCGCAAAATTTTAAACGATTTAGTAAATTGTTAAAGCCATTTTAGTAAGTTACTAAGTTAAAAAGAAGATTTTGCTAATTTTAAACGATTTTTACCTCTGACTATCTCTTAACAATTTACTAAAGTTAAAATCACAAAATGGTTACTTTAACTTTTAGCATAATTTGCTAAATCCATACGACATCTGTCATTTTCCTCGAAAAAAATGTTTTACCCATTTTAATTGGAAAAGTGAATTGTGGTTTTTTTTTTTGTATGATTCGTCAGCTTGAATTGTTTTTTAAAGTAAATAAAATAGTATAAAATGTTTTCGGAAGACGAAGATTTCGATATATTTGAAGATTCAGCGTTGGTTGTGCAGAAAAGTGCGAAGATTTAAATCCCGAGCACATCCTTTTGAAGAGCTGGACGATGGAGAATTTTACTCCAGATATAGGTTTGACAAGACAATAGTTCGGTTCTTGGTTGAAAACCTAAACATCCAAGACCGAATTATACCGTGGGCTTCCGATTTCACCAGAATTGCAAGTACTAGTTACATTACACTTTTCTTGGCGAAATATTCATCAGGTTGGTGTTGGTAAGTAAAATTACCTAATGAAACACAAAGGATATAATATTTGTACCTATGTGCAACAATAAATCTTAAAGGAGCATTACATGGAATGGTCTGGTCAACGGTGGGAAACATTATAAAAAACATTTCAAAACAAATTGCTTCGTTGCTCCCACACTTTATTAAATTTCCGTCATCCCCTGCGGGGTTAAACGAAATAAAATCGGGATTTTATAGCATCGGCAGGTTCACTCTTGAAATATGCATATTTGGAATGTGGTGTACGTATTCCAAGAGTATTCAAAAACAAATGTGACTTCTGACTGAGATTTCCCAATAGTATATTGCTAAATATTTAGAAAATTACTTTCTAGTAAATTGCTAAGCCCTTAACAATAGGTTGTTTAAAATTTTGCGCCAAGGTCATTTAGCCGGATTCTTCTTAGTTTTATGAGAAAGTTAAAAGTAGTAAAAACATCTGGTTTTCAATTTAAATATTAAAATATTAAAATTACTTCTGTTTTAAGTGGAATGAATGAATAATAATTCAATTAAAAAGTACAAGTGACCTCAACTCCAGAAATGAATGTGTTTCGCCCAGATATGACTGTGGGCTCTTCAGTCAATCTGTCATCTCATAACCTACTAAGACACACATTTTGGTCGACGTTTACCGACTCTTATAAAAATTACAGCAAGAAGATACTGGATCTTAGAGCCGTTTTTCAATCATCAGCTAAACTGTCAAAAGAATAAATATTATTTCGCTTTATTTAAGGTATCTGAGGTTTATTTGAGTATTGAAAAATCGGCACTTAAAATTACTGATTTTTTGATAACTTTTATGCTTTGATTTTTTTTATAAAATTTTAAAAGTATACATTTTGATAGAAAATTCCCAAAAGTCTCTTAATTTAAATTCTCAAACTAAGCTTAGATTACGAGTTATGCCAAAAATATTAAAAAATTACCAGTGGGGCCATTCTCTCAAAAATGCATGGGTGTATTTGATCGAATCTCGTGATTCAAAGAAGCTTAGGTTCAACACTACATAATCAATATACGTATGTACATTAGGAGGCCTGTTATTTCCCAAACTCACTTTTTTTTGGATAACACACACCGTCAATCGAAAGTTTATCCCATAAGAAAAAACAAAATTTTGGTTCTAGGTCATTAACCCGTGCCTTTAAGGTCATCCTTTTCCCATGCAAATTTGTATGGGAATTTTACAATTTTCACATTTTAATTTTTTTAAGTCTCTTTGTTTACATATATTTTTTTATAAGGCGTAATTAAAATCAAGGAAAAAATCCATTATTTTTATTTATAGCTCTTTTAATTTGTAAAATCGAAAAGTGAAGGCTTTATCCAATTACAGTTTTATAAAAATTACCCTCTCACCTACCCGGGGCAAATACACCCCTCGCCCCGTTGCGATGGTTTTCCTATTTCGACCCAACTTTCATAGTTCATGCTCTAGCCTAGCAATTCGGTGCATCTTTTACAAACCTGTGTAGTGAGTAGTGTAATATGCTCTCACAACCCAACTGGCAGTTTTTTGCATGTGAGCTCAAAATAAATACCAAAATAGTATTGCATTTTATTGTAAGATAGATGCAGTACCTATACCTACCGTACCTATGTCAAGTGACGTTTTCCGAGTAAGTGACCATATAAATTCGTAAACGAGCCGAATTGCTATTCCTGAGTCAGAAAATTTGTTCAAACTAATTAAAATCAATGAAGTCAACATTTTTTTTGAAATTATTTTTTACTCAATTAATTCCGCAAAATTCATTCATTCTATTAATTTATTATTCTAGTTTAAAATATAATCTTTATTTATAAGCCTGTATCAACATCTGCTCAATAAAACACAACATATAATAATAAAAAAACAAAAATTTGACAATTATAGTGACACACAGCCAACACATGGTCGCCATCATGATCTACTTGATTCAAACATTCAAAGTGACTCAGATTGCCATTATATCTCATCTAATTAAACAAAAACAACAACTATTAAAGGTTGTTTACATACACCGCGCGCCGGCTGCCGCCTGCCGCCGCGAGCAAAGAATAGAAACGACCTCGAACTGGTAATGAAATAAAAGGAACAGAGCAAAACAAGACATATTAGGACAATATTGTTATTAAAGTAACGTTCTGTTGAAATGTATGTACGAGTAGATCTATTTCAATTGGAATTATAATTATTAAAGTGAAGCTCTGCTCTATACATACAATAAGCCCCATTCTTATGACTGTACACCACGAAAAACTGTTATAAATCCTGAACAATTTTAAAATAAAAAAGCCATAAAGAATGACAGGAGCGGACTATAGTACGGTGCGATTTCATTAAATAGTTCTCTGGGAAAAAAGTCCGAGACTAAGATTGACTTCGGTTTTCCAAAAAGTATCAGTAAACGAGCCAAAAACCACATTTTTCACAATTGCACCTAGTGTCATTATGCCGCTATCTTGTTTCTAACGGTTAATTCTTTTATGCTAGTAAAAAAAAGTTATATGGCAAACTTGTAGCAAATTAAATTTTCTACAAATAATGTTTTGTAAGTTTTTCGCTCATTGCTAAGACTTAAAAGTTATAGTACATTTTTCTAAAAAAAAAAATACGGATTGATTTTGTATGTTCGTCATATTTTTATTGATTGTCACTTAAGTCGAAAAACTTGAGTTATAAAAGTTGTTACATATTTTAATTATATCTGCATTTTATTTTGCTGAATGTTTTTTTTATAAAAATAGTGGTGCACGCTCTGTTGCGCATATAAGGTCGAGAAGATTAAATTTTGTAACGAGTTTTTTTTTAGTTATACACGACGGGGCATTTAGACTTTTGCTGGGAAATAAATCCGAGGTCAGATTTGACTTTGACAATCGAAAGATTTTGGGTTTACGAGTTGAAAGCCACATTTTGCAGAACTGTACCTAGTGTCATTTAGCCGCCGCGGAATTTTGTTTTTAAAGCCTAGTACGCTGATAGCGCTTAATTTGAGCTAGCACTATTTTCTCCAAACATCGGCTAAAATCCTAGCTAAATTTTGACACAAAAGCGTTTGTGAAGAATTTCACAGAAATCAGCTGTTACTGAAAAAAAAAAAAAACAAATAGGACCAAACAAATAATTTTTAAAATACAAATCTTATTTTTTATTGACTAGATAATTTATAAATGATTATTTATTTAGTTTTTGTGTCACTTTTGCACAAGTATGAATTCTTAAAACTATATTTTTTCACTGGTTGCATAAATTCACAGCTTGTCCGACGAGCCCTTCTTTACTCCAACCATCCCAGTACTTCACTTAGGTATAGAATTTTAATTCTGTAATCGCCCGAACAACGCATAAACTATTGACACCAATCTGAATTTATTATCACGATATTGGCACAAAAGAAACACAATTTGTTTCGAAACGTACTCCCGCGTACTTGCAAAATGAAAAGAAAGTTAAATAAAAAACAATCTGTCAAAATTTAGCTCGAGAATAATGTGCCGTGCATATATTTCGCCCGCTAAATTTTGACAGATAGTGGATGAACGCTTGGCTAAATTTTAGCTTGGCTAAATTTTGGAGATAATTTTGTATGGGAGCGGAATTTTAGATGGAGCTGCGTAATAAGCTTCATTGTCGTTTTGATTTTGGCGCATAACGCCCGTTTTTTTGATCTTAGACAAAGAATTTGTATAATGAACTTCAAGCAAATAAAATAATTTATAAAATGTGTTAAGCAATTTTCTCCATAATAACAACTGTTTAAAAGTTACGGTGTATTTCGTTCGAAAATATTAGGTGTCTTAATGCCCAAACAACTAAGATTTTGATAGAAATCCAGTGTATCTTTATTTTCACTCAGGAACTTAATTTTACAACTTCATTCGATTGTACTGATTTTGCGGTTTCACGAATCACATCGTCTTCTAGAGATGCTTCCATCTTGCATTTCAGTTTAAATTGCGATTTTAGCTGTGTTTGTATTTGGTTTTAAATTTTTGTGTATATTTTTTTGGTTGATATTATGGGTAACTCGCCATTGCTTTATATGTGGGCCCTTAGCTTTTGACTAATCCAACACTGAAAACGGAGAAAAATCGGTCCATATGATTTTATCAGTAGCAATATAGTGTCTATGGGGTTATCTTAAGAGTCAAGAACATTTCTTGGTTCATCACATCATCGTGTCGTCGCGTCGTCGATCGTCGTGTCGCTGGGACTGAGGCGTTGATAATTTGTTTTCCAGCTACATACAAATACAATTTCACAGTTGAACGCGTTTGATGCACAGATCTTTCAGAGTTGTTTATGTGCGTTAGTCAGCGATAACTTTTTGTTTTAAATAATGAGATATAGAAGCGATCAACTTGTTTGCTTTCGTTTGTCTGAGTACATTGTCATGAATGACATTTTCATTGGGCTGCCCCTATTCCAAATTAAATTCATTTTTGTTCAAGAAGTAGTATATTGATGATAAAAGCCAAGGTTACCATTCGCCTGCTTACAATTACATAATTATATGTTTATATAAAATGATGTGAATGGGAAGTTTATATATGACCATGACAAAACATACGACCCATGATGTGATGATGGAAAAGGTTAAGATCTGGATGGTTTTTATAGGGTGTGAATTTAATTAATTCAAGATGTTCGATTTAGAAAGACCTTAAAGCCATTAAGATGATTGATTAACTTGTTTGAATCGACCTTGAAAGGTTTAGGATGGCATCGTTTTTATTTAATGTTAATTAGTTAAGCATTTCTAGACCAACGATGGAGAAAAAAAAGAAAGGCACAAGACTGTTTTATCGTTCAAAAAAATGCCATGAATAAAATGGTTGCTGAAGAAATTGTTATTAATAAAACTAAATTTTAATGCACTTTAACTTAGATTGTATGCATGGCGATTCCCATAAGGCGTGGCAAAAAGCTAGAGCATCTATGTACGTTGGGTCGAGACAAAAAAAGTCGTATGGCATTAGCATTAAGCATATTTATTGATAAAAATAATATTTATAATTCGACTTAAAACTATAGTTAGATACGACGATGATATTTATTTATTGGAACATAGGGGGCAAAATCTTACAATTTGTCTAAAGGAGAAAAGGCTTAATTAGTGCTTCAAAAATATGTAATCGTTACATCCAAAAATAATTGGGTATCAAAATGCAACCGAAGAAGTGCATTTTCTAATCAAAGCAAACCGAAAAAACTTCTCAGTACTAGTGTTTTTTTTTTTTTTTTTTTTTTTTTTTTTTTTTTTTTTTTTTTTGACTAAAGGCATCAGTTGGCTCTCTTTTTCAACAGCCGCGATGCTAATGCTAATCCTACGCTCACCTTCCACTCTACTATTTCTAAACAAAAAAAAATAAAATAGTAATTATAGTCGTATTTGGTAATGTTCTACAAAATGGCTCATAGCTCCTATAACTAAACTACCCCTCGCATTTCGGGTTTGCCCTTTTGATGACGTGATATATGAATGCTTATTATACCTAACTCACTATCACTAGTAACCATTTCTTTCTTGCCGATTCTGGGTTTGTTGTCCATTAATTTTTGGCCATTTCCTTTAAAGGATAATAAAAAAAATGCCAAACAAATTAATTTTGTCCTAGGGATGTTCCGTCCCTGTTGCCGTTGTCCGTGATGATGTTGTCGAGGAGCTGTTTGTACAAAAGTATCTTCGTCTTCTGGCTAAGTCCGTTACTACGTCTCATCGGTGTCGGTGAGGGTGCAGTTTGAACCTTAACAACTGGTTGAAGTAGATGCCTAGGTACTTGACGTTCTTTTTGGCCGCTATTATAGATCTGTCTCAGACCCAAGCTTTTGCAGTTGGCTGCGTTGCGACTAGGTTCTAAAGCAAACAAGCTCCTCAGTGTTTCTCAACTTTGCGTAAAGCTACCAGAGGAGACATCGATGGGACATATGTAAGGGAGTCATCAGCATACAGGAGATTTTTGCATCAAGTTGGCACAGGCTGGTCAGAGTCATCAGGCTGAAGAGCCCTCCTCGAACCTTGGGCAACTTCGACTTCGATGTTCTTCACTTATGTGATTGCAGTTATCCAGTTGAAGGTAGAACTTTCTGAAAGATAGAAAAGTAGAAATAACTTTTGTTATTCACAGGGGTAAATATTATAAGTGATGCTTATGGATTAGGGCTTAAATCCGTACGCTTTATAATGCTTTCTCAATATCCAGGAACCACCCAGCGGTGACACGATGGTTGTTGAGCGCCATGGTGATATCATGCTGAAATTTTAAGAGCGCATGCAAAATTGAGTGTTTTTCCCTAAAGCTAAACTGCATATCCTGTATGATGGCCTATGGTGTGAAGTTTTAATTAATTTGATTACAAATTTCAAAACGCTTACATCATATTCAGGAAAAGCAACAAATGATCATTATTTTTTACTAGCTGAAGGCTAAATGAAAATATCACAAACATACCCGCAATTTTGATAAATGTCAAAGAGTCGTTTGGTTTTAGTACGATGCTAAAAAGATATAATTGCCAATTGGGGGATTTTATTCATAATCCGTTTGATAATTTTACTTATTCATACAAATATTTGTGATGTATGATATCTTTCCAGTCTTTATTTTAAAATCGTGGAAGTATTCTAATACAGGCGAGTTAAAAGTCATCTTCTCGCTATGATATGTCACACATTTATTGATAAAAATGATTTAAAACAAGTTTTTATCTTGTCTCGCCATACTATCATGCGTTTCTTAAAAAGGCTTTAGGTATTTAAAAAGAAAAACAAATTACTGATATCAAGTTTTAAATAAAACCGTACAAATTGAGTAAATAATCCCGCACCTATCTCTTGGCTAAGTAAAATCCATACAAATACACATCCAACGTATATTGAATTTGCTTGACCCAGATAAATAGACAGCAATCTTAATGTCAAGATTGACTTAAATCTCGAGTTCGATTAATGTAAAACAAATGAGAGATCACTGTTCACATATCTTGAATACTATAGATAGCTCAGAGGTTAAGTTAGTAACAGTGCTATGATTTTCAATGATTACCTACCCATACAAATATTATTATTATTATCAAAAGTATAAATATATAAAAGTATATATATATTGCAGAGCTTCTATTTTCAATAATTTCATTTATTAAGCTTTGTTCAAGTTCTATGAATTTTTAATGTCTCTTTGTTTTTTTTTTAAATCAAAACACAATTACTAAAACAATTATTATTTTGAAATTGTGGGTAATATTATAAACTTTATGGTTTTATACATCATGCATGCATCAGCAAAAATGTCAAAACGACCGCGACGAGACGTCTACGTCTGTCAGATTGTCACATAACCTACCTTCTATTGGCACATTGAAAATGATTGTGGGAAATATGAATCTGGTGTCTTAGATTTAATTATATTCTCATAAATCAACAAGATACAAGACGAGACAGACAGTTTTAAGAAAAAGCTAAACAAAAAACGACAGTGTTACTGGGTTGCACTTGCCTGTTCGCTTTTATGGATTATATACAAATTGACAAATTTATTAATAAATACCTAAGTAAGGGAAAATATGTAGCATACATTTCTGTTTCTAAAGGTAGACATTTTTGTTTAAAGTGAGTTCTCCAAAATCAAAATTAATAAACATAACTTTAAAGAAAACTAATATCATTTTATGGTCATTATTTTCACACCACCTCAAATTACCAGCAGGTTTAATATATAAAACTTATCCTACGAAAAAATATAAAGATAAAGACAAACTATTTCTGTTTTAGATTTTTTATAACGAATCAATAAATTGCCCTTAGTGTCAACTATATTGCAAATTGCAACTAAAAATAATGAAATAGCAAAACAAATTTTCTATAGAATTTTTTTATAGAAATGAACATTCACATGCACATGCAATAAACTTTATTTGGTAAGAAAAAATAAAAAATAAATAGATACAAAAATAAAAATATTTAATATTTTGAAAAATCGAAATAAATTATTTTTAATTTGTTTTCATTACTTTTTTTAATGCATATTTTTTAAAAAAATTATTATTATTTTATGATAATCATTAAAAAAACAACAAAACTGCTGAAGATCGAGAGAGAAAAATAAGAGAAAAATATATAAAATTAATGTGTTCATTAAATTAAGAAATCGAAAAAAATTATAATTTAAATTTTTTAAATACATTTTTAAATGCAGTTTTTTAAAGGACCGATAAAATAATCAGAATTCCCAAAAAAATAATAGAAATAAATAAAATGTATATATAATAAATAATTTGTATGGGAAAAGTATGACCTTAGAGGCACGGGTTAATGACCTCGGAAAAAATTTGTTGGTCAATAATTGTTTCTTTCGGCATAAACTTTCGTTTGACGGGGTGTGCTATCCAAAAAAAAAATAGTTTGGGAAATAACGGACACCCTAATGTACATACACATAGCCTTGGCAAGTAGAATTAGAAATAGAAAATAGAAATTTTAACAAGATAAAACTAGTGTTAAGACATACCAGGGGGCTATTCAAGTTTGGTCAAAATTCAAAATTATGTATTATTTTGTAGATTGTAGGCAAATGGGATGCAATTGAAATATGTTTTATTCAATAAAATTAGTACAACTTCTAACTAATGCTTGAGTGCAAGAATCAATTATCGACGGGGTCAGCAAAAAACATCTGCAAAGTTTTCTTATTCCAAATTTAAAAAAATAGCCGTTACTTCAAAACCGTTATGTTATTTGTGTGGGGCAAAATACATGTACTTCGAGTTTTATAACTTAATAATACTTTGTAAAACATTAAACGCTCTAAAAGAAGGTCTTGATAATTTGATAAATGTACCCCTTCCAAAGTTGTTATTAAAGGTCAAATCGGAATTAATGGATAATTTCAGTTTTTTGTATTCCCTATAGAAAATATCAGCTTTTGTACTTAAGGTGCGAAGAAATAGCTTGAGCGTATAGGTTTGGCCGAGACAAGAAAAAAAAATAATGTGGGAGGGGGGGATCTAATCACCTTCACTTAGGCGGATTTTAAATTTTCAAATTTCAATGCTCTTATAAATTCTTAGTCAAACACTGAAAACCGAATGTTTCCAAAACTAACTTTTCATGATATTAAAAAATAAAGAAACAATTGCCATTGCCAATTATATGTCAGTCATTCGGGCGTATACTTAACTTTTCTTTTGTTGATATTCGCAATCAATACAATCCAGTGGAAATTAATCTCCTACTTCATTTTAGTTTGCATTAAACTTAAAAGCTTATGATGTCATTGTTGGTTTTACGCATTTCACATATGAATTTAAAAAAAATAAAGGATTTCCACTTCTCTTTGTACAATTTGCTCGAACATTGCAACGACTCTACGATTTCAATTGTACTTATCCATATGATGATGAGTTAAAAAAATTTATTGAAAAATATTTAATTGAAAAAAGAAAGGCAAAGACTGAAAACAAAGTGAACGTTTGAAATTAAAAAAATATTTTAATATGAAGGGCCAGAAGTCGCGTATCATTCTATTTCGGTTGATTAGAGCCATTTAATCAAAACCTGTGAAAGTAAAAAAAAAATCGAATTTAAAGACAAACTAGATTTTATAGACGGCCATAGGACAACCTTCCCTTATCTCTTTACCAGATGACTGGTATACAGTTTTTTTTTTAAATAGTGTCCAAGCAAACAGTTTGCGCATGGGTTTCCTAAATAATAGTGGGCCCTTCATAGGGTTTGCCACGGTTTAAAGGTCAATTTTTGCGTTCATTCAATTATCTGATTGCGCTTATGTGGTAAGCCATAAGGATATTCAAAAAATAAACTATGAAAGGAAATTTCCAAATACGGGATTTTTTGAAATTTTAAATTTAAGTAGGGTAAATAAGGATTAACGTATTAAAAGGTTGAAATCTTATTTTATAAAAGGTACCTCATAGCGAAATGATTTTTCTTGCAATCGATAGATGTTGTTGAATACATGAAAGTAACCTGGGGTTTAGACAAGCGAGTAGAACTATAGTAGCATTTGTATCATAGTGTTTGTTTTATGGATGTATGTGTGACTAGTAGCTCTCTGCGCGTTTTGTCAACTAGTACGATTTTTAAAAAATATTTCATACAGAAAAATATAAAAATTATCGAAACTATGGAAACAAAACAAATAAATGAAAACAATACACTACACTAGCAGGATAACTGGCAGGCTACTCGCAGGCAAAAATATTATACTATTTGTGCTACGAGTTGACTCTCTCCTGTTCAGATACACTAACACACATAAACGCTACTAGTTCTACTCGCTTGTGTAAACCCCGGGTAATATATGACAACAAAAATTGTCAAAAATGTACAACTCGTTTGAAAGTCAAAAATGGCGAAATAGTTGTTTGAGAAAAAAATTATTTTAAATCAGTGTGACGTTCTATTGAAATATAAGGTACGTTGTTATGAAGCTGAATAATAAAAAGAAAACAGTTTCCTGCCAAATTTTTAATTAAAGCTTTGGTTTTGGCAAAGTGAATTTTTGAAAAATATTAATTTTTTTTTTTAATTTATTTTTTAATTTATTATTTGTTTTATTTTTATTTGTATACCCTTTGGTATTTTTATTTAAATTAACATCAAAATGCAGATAATTCTCCTATATAAGCATGATAGTACCAGGATTTCTACAAAAACTTGGTTAAAACTCAGGGTTGCCGCACTTTTCTCTTTGCATTAGAGAAAACAGATATGTACTACTCTCTGCCATACAGATGCTTATACATTTGTTTCCTTCGGAACATCTTAACAAAATCATCATTTTCCCAGTGATATGTCAAAAACCTCTCCGAAGCCTCATTAAAACAATAATGAAGAAATTAAAAAAATTAAATAAGCTACTTCTAGTTTAGATAATTTTTAAGCTTTCCAAGGTATAAGTAGGTCTTGTTATGCTGTATGGAATATATTTACAGAAGGTCTTAAATAGCGGTCAAATAGTGCTTTTTAGATGCATTACTTAAACACAGTTTGATTAGAATTTATTGAGGTACTTTATCAAACGTTTGTAGCATAGAGGATCCGAAATATGAGAGAAGTAAAGCACACTCTGATAAAATAGTGCAGTACATGCATCTGATATACCTACACCTACATATACATATATTATAGACATCTGTATGACACAGAGTAGTAACTGATTTCTCTGACGCAAAGAGAAATATAAAGTGTGGCAACCCTAAGTTTTAACCAAGTTTTTGTAGAAATCCTGGTACTATCATGCTTATATAGCGAATTATCTTCATTTTGATGTTAATTTCAATGAAAATACCAAAGGGTACAAAAATAAAAATAAAACAACCTATAAATTAAAAAAAAAAATATTTTTCAAAAATTCACTTCGCCAAAACCAAAGCTTTAATTAAAAATTTGGCAGATACCTGTTTTCTTTTTATTAATTAGCTTCATAACAACGTACCATATATTTCAATAGAACGTCACACTGATTTATAGTAATTTTTTTCTATTTCGCCATTTTTGACTTTCAAATGTTCATTGAAAAATCATTTTGCTATGACGTACCTTTTAGAAAAAAAGATTTCGACCTTTTAATACGTTCACCCTTATTTACCTTACTTAAATTTAAAATTTCAAAAAAGCCCGTATTTGAACATTTTTAAATTAGGTAAATTTCCTTTCAAAGTATATTTTTTGAATATCCTTATGGCTAACCACAGTAGTAGCCCGTAGCGTAATGGTTAGTGCGTTCGACTGTCACGATGGAGGTCTGGGATCGCTTCCCAGCCTCGTCCACTTAAAAACTAAAAAGTTTTTTTCAGGGCCTCTTGCGATGAATTGACAAATCCTCCAAGAGTATCACTTGTCACGAATAAGTGCTTCTCGTCTAGCCGTTCGGATTCGGCATAAAATTGTAGGTCCCTTCCATTCCTGTCGAAAGGCACACACAGGAATGGTTGCGAGTTGTTAGTCACTAGGCCCTGGTTCTTCATGAGCCGTTGTGCCACCCGATTTATTTTGTATGGCTAACCACATAAGCGCAATCAGATAATTGACCTTTAAAACGTAGCAAACCTATGAAAGGCCCACTTTTTTTTAGGCAATCTATGCGCAAACTGTTTGTTTTGACACTTTAAAAACTGTATACCTCACATCTGGTAAAGAGATGCGGGTAGGAGCCCAGTCAAAATAGACATTGACCTGAACAAAATTTCGATAACGCTTAAACTTGGCGGGGGCCTTCCAGTGACTATAACGCAGCAATGACTAAAAGTCCCCAACGATCCGACAGGAGCATAACTTTTTAAGCATGGTAAAGTGTCGAAAAAATCAGTTTTTAGGAAATAACTTTTTAATGGCAAATGCTATCGAAAAGAAGTTCAAGTACAGTTTGTAGATCATTGAATTCTCTATAAAAAAATACCCTCTTTTTTTTCATAGGACCAATAATTAAGAAGGTATATCTATTGAATAATAACATAAAATGACGAAAATATCTTTTTTTTAATATAACTGTTAAACCGTCAATGCTTTCGAAAAAAAACACTAGGAACACTTTGTAGAGCGCAAAATGTTTTATAAAAAAGATTAACACACTTTTTTTTCTACGACCTATAATTCTGAAAATATAGCTGTTAAAAAAAAAAAAAAAAAATTGACGAAAATATTGGCGCAAAATTTTAAAAAACTTATTGTTAAGAGCTTAACATTTTACTAGTTAACATTTTCCTAAGTATTTAGCAATTTACTTTCTATTCCAAAATGTTGAACCTTTTGCTAACTAATAAATTGCATTTGTAGGGTTTGAATTTGATGAACACAATTATTGTTTTTATGCGTTGTAAATATTAATTATATTTTGATGGAAACCCATCATGTGCTTGGAATAAGTATTTTGTTAACAGTTTTTACTAACAACTTATATTTATTTTTAGAATAGCTGAATTTCAACTATTCAGTACGAATACAAATGTTTTAATTATATAATAATTTAGATTGATATGACAAACTTAATTTAGAATTTCAAAAGAGTACTTAAAATTTAAAATAAACATAAACTTTAGTTAAGTAAAGGATTATTTCAATTCGATATTTATATGTTTATCATTTTAACTTCATTACTTACAAAAAAAAAAAAGAAAAAAAGTTGGGTACCAGCAGGACTCGAACCAGGAGCATTCGGGTACATCTAATACCTAGAGTAAAGTTCTCATATGGATTTAGTACGATACTAAAAAGATAAAATAGCCAGTTGGTGATTTTAACTTTAGTAAAATGTTAGGGGAAAGTACGATGCTAAACTCGTTTAAAATTAGCAATATAAAATCGTACTATCGTACTAAATCGTCTAAAATTTTGCGCCGTTGATTTTTGAGTAAAACTGTTAAACCGTCGATGCTATCACAAAAAAGTCTAGGAACACTTTGTAGACCACATAATGATCTATAAAAAAGATTAACTAACTGTTTTCCTACGACCTATAATTTACAAAATAGAGCTTCTAAGAAAACAAACCATTGATGAAATTATTGTTTCTTTGAGAATAACTTTTTCTTTACTACCTATTCATAAATGTGGCAGAAAAAACTTAGTTGAGAATTATCGAGGCATTGCAAAACTTTCATGTATTGGCAAACTTTTTGAAAAAATTGTATGCAAACACATTCAGTTTCACTGCAGAGGATTAATCGCAGACGAGCAACATGGATTTTGCAGTAACAGATCAACAAATTTGCTTCAATTTACTAGTCAAACAAATATGAATTTGACAGAAGGACTTCACACTGATGTGTTCTATGGTGACTTAAGTAAAGCATTTGATCGAGTTTCCCATACAATACTTCTTTATAAATTAAACCGTTATGGATTTCCTGATTAGTTATTGAATTGGATAAAATCTTACTTCAAAAACAGAACTCAATTCGTCAAATTGAAAAACACCATCTCCAAAACAATACAAGTTTTTTCTGGAGTTCCTCAAGGCAGTCATATTGGACATATTCTTTTTATAATCTTCTTCAATGATATTCACTCGGCTATACTGTACAGTAAGATTTTAATGTTTGCTGATGATTTTAAAATTATATATGGTTTTAAAAGACCTAATGGACATCTATTTCTACAACACGATATTGATAATGTGTCGGAATGGTGCTTACCACGGAATGGATCTAAACACTAATAAATGCAAGATAATGACCTACTCTCGGAAACGACATCTGCCTGAATCCTTTTATTTTGTTGATAATGCTCTTGTTTCTAGAGTTGAAATGTTCAACTATCTGGAAGTTCTTTTTGACGGTAAACTCTCATTTAATCCGCACATCGATACAATAATTAGCAAAGCAAGAGGCCGACTTGGACTATTAATGAGATTATCTAAGTAGTTTAGCGATCCGTACATTTAAAAAACACTTTATTGTTCACTTGTTCGGCCAGTGTTAGAATATTGTAGCAGCGTTTGGTGCCCTAGTTATGTCATCCATATAAAGAAAATTGAAAGTGTTCAAAAACGCTTTCTGTTGCATGCCCTTCGACATCTTCCATGGAACCCAACTCAACACTTATCACCATATGAAAGTCGACTCAGTCTGATAAACTTTTCGACGCTAGAGAAAAGTAGAGAGGTAAATAATGTCACGTTCCTTTTTTAACTTTTTGCAGGATCTATCGACTCATCTTATATACTAAGCCGCCTCAACATCAATACGCATCCAAGAATAACAAGAAATCCAGAATGTTTCTAAACATCATTCTCTAGAGTCAATTATGGTCTAAATGAACCTCTTAATGTTATGAGTAGAAACTTTAATAAATTTTAGCATAATTGATTTTAATAAATCTGAATCTGGTATGAAACACGTTTTATATTCAAGACTATAGAATCATTTATCAATTTAAAGACTATTGTTGTCTTATAATTTGTAAAAATGAAATGAACTGCTTAGTTAATTATATCGAAAAGTAGTCTAGATACAGTTTATGGTGGATTTACATGTATCTGCATTTGGTTTCTGCACAAAAAAAGGGATGCCAAATACAAAATGTGTATTTGTTAGATAGAGAGAAAAGATCAAAATGCAGAAGAACTTTGTTTCTGCATTATCGGAAAGTCCCATAATCCAGAAATGAAGACGAACATGTTCATCTTCTTGATGGTTCTCTTTCACTCGCTCGGATTTTTTGTATACATCTGTCCTGCTCTACTTTTCTGCATTTTGCAGATGAAGATACATATAAATCCACCATTATAGACCACACCAATTTCCTTTAAAAAATATCAAACTTTTTTTCTACACGCAAGAATTAAGAAAATATAGCTATTTGAAAAAGAACATAAAATACCAACAGTATTTGTTTAATGGGTATTCCTATTAAACCCTGATGATGGCTGTATCTGGCACCTACTATAAATACATATACACTTTTTTCTCACCATTGTCGACAAAAAGGAAGTAAGCTTTTTTCAACGTTGGATCTCAAAAGTACCACCGACAACAGTCGTTTATGTTGTTTCAGCATCGGTGCTGAGGTCTTGCCTTAAACATTGCTGACAAGGTGCTGGAAGAAATTTTAAAAGAAAACACTTTTACTAATCTGAGAATTCATTTTTTCTCTGAATAATATTTTTCTTTTTAATATAACCCACAGTGTGCCAGTGCGTTATTTAGGTATATTCTGCACATCTTCGCAAGTATGGCTTTGCAACCATATAAGATTAATCGAAATAGGTCGAATACTTTTTCAGAAAATAGTACCATAAGATTTTATTTATAAGGCTATTTATATATACACTCCGCTCCCTTGAATAGAAACAAACTTTTTTTTTTACTATCAGAGCGTGTAGCGCTTTGGTAAATTCACCTTTTGGTTTTAGTTCATAAAAGAGGAATCTATTGCGAATAAAACTGCAGGGACAGAATAATTCAGGAAAATACCATAAGGTTGTTTTTTTACCACTTTTCTGATTACTTAATAAAATACACTGTTTTTTTTTGCGCCACTTGAATAGAAACAGTGTGCGTTATGTCTCTATAGATTACGGTAAGAAGACAAAATATTGTTATAATAATAGTAGTGTCGATTAAAAACAATAATTGTTTGATCAAAGAGAAGATGGGCCGCAGAAAATCATTAAACCCTACAGAAAAAGCCAAAATAGAAGTACACGCGGAAAACAAGTTTCACCTACGCACAATTGCCAAAAAAATAAGTAGAAGTGTGAAAATTGTTTGGTCGAACCATAGAAATGAAAAAAAAACTATGGAAAAAAGGTGTAAGGTAGGCAATCAGCCACAACAGAAGCAGACCGAAGAAAGATAATTAGACTGGCTTCAAATTCAAGCGGCTCTTCTGCTAAAATCAAGTCGAAGAGTGGTTTTACAGCGAGTAACACGACTATTAGACGTGTTATTCGTGGGTCACAACATTTAAAGCGCCTAAAATTGAAGAAAAAAACACCGTTCAATCCAATACGAAGGCAGAATATAATATATTTTTGCAGGAAGAATATGACGTGGAGGGAAGACTGGAAAAAGTGGTATTTTGTGACGGAAAAAATTCCATTATGATGGACCGGACGGATATAATTACTATTTTCATGTTATAAGGGAGGAACTCAGGTTTCTGGAGCGCCACCATAGCGAAAAAGGCGGTTCTGGTTTTGAACAATTGTTCTGGACTTTCCCACATTGAAAATTACGGCAAACTCCTACCCTAAGTTTACCGATGTCTTTGGACCAATACCATAGACATTTCAACGAAAACGTACCAATCCTCAACGCAAGGATCATTAACAGTTGGATATCTGAGATGTTACCTTACTTCAATGGCCACTGTATTCTGCGGACCTAAATATTATTGTAAATGTATGAGGATGGATGGTTCGTAAAGTTTGCGATTCTGACCGGAAATATGAGGACAAAGAATCACTTATTGCTACAATCGAAGAAGCATGAAGTGCAATTTCTTTAAATTATATAAAATAACTGCATTGTTCAGTCTCCAACAGGGGTTTTCAGGTTATTTTAAATAAAGATGGTAGCAAACATTATAAAATATGATTACGAATAGAAAACTACCCAATTTTACTGCACCTTTTCAATTTTTTCCTTATTTAAGAGAATGTTTCTATTCAAGTGACGCATAAAAAACAGTGTTTTAAATGAAGTAATAAGAAAAGTGGTAAAAAAATAACCTAATGGTATTTTCCTCAATTAATCTGTCTCTGCAGTTTTATTCGCAATAGATCCTCTAATAGGAACTAAAACCAAAAGATGAATTTATAAATTTACCAAAGCGCTGCACGCTCAGACAGTAAACAAAAAGTTTGTTTCTATTCAAGTGGAGCGGAGTGTATGTAGATATATGTACACTATACATGAAAAGTATATATAAAAAATTGTATATATGTATTATAGTAGGTGTCAGATATAGCCATCATCACGGTTTAATAGGAATACCCATAAAACAAATATTTTTGGTATTTTATGTTCTTTTTCAAATAGCTATATTTTCTAAATTCTGTTGTTGGAAAAAAAAGGTTTTAAATTTTTTTTAAGAACATTTTGTGGTCTATAAACTGTACCTAGACTACTTTTCGATATCATTGACAGCTTAGCAGTTATTCTCAAAGAAACAATAATTTCGTCAATTTTTTGGTTTCTTAGAAGCTCTATTTTGTAAATTATAGGTCGTAGGAAAAAAGTTTGTAAATCTTTTTTATAGATCATTATGTGGTCTACAAAGTGTTCCTAGACTTTTTGTCATAGCATCGACGGTTTAACTGTTATACTCAAAAAAAACAACATTTTCGTAATTTTTTTTTTTTTTTTTTTTTTTTTAAGAGGTATGTTTTTTTTTTATATATAAAAAAGTGTGTTAACATTTTGCTGTCTACAAAGTGTTCATAGACTTTTTTTCGAAAGCATTGACGGTTTATATTAATGTTTTCGTCATTTTATGTTATTTTTAAATAGCTATACCTTCTTAATCATTGGTCGTAGGAAAAAAGTGTGTATTTTTTTTATAGAGAATTCAATGATCTACAAACTGTACTCGAATTTCTTTTCGATAGCATTTGCCATTAAAAAGTTATTTCCTAAAAACTGATTTTTTCGACACTTTACCATGCTTAAAAAGTTATGCTCCTGTCGGATCGTCGGGGACTTTTAGTCATTGATGCGTTATAGTCACTGGAAGGCCCCCACCAAGTTTAAGCGTTATCGGAATTTTGGTCGGGATTTGAGATTTGTATGTCTATTTTGACTGGGCTATAGGTCGTCCTATGGCCGTCTCCCCCACTATTAGTTTAGCGATATTCGCTTTCAAAAATAAATATTTTCCTAGTTTTTTTTTTTGTTGAAAACCATATTAATAAGCAATAAATTTTCAACCTTCTCTGTACTTTTCTTTCTGAAAACCCCTTATTATTTTGATCGCAAGAATAGTTGTTTCACCATTTTGCTTACAAAATCGCAAATTCGTCCAGAACACTCTTAATTCGATTTAACATAATTTGATTTTTATGGTTTTTCGATTTACTTTATATGTATTTGTCTATTAAAGTTTTTACACCTCAAGTTATCAATAAAATTATGTCTTAAGCTGCACACATCAATATACTTTTATAATATTATGGCACATTTCTATCGATGCGGCGAACTAACCACAACTCGTGTTTCGTAATTATTTGTGTCAAGTTTGGATGTATTTTATTTAGTTGATGGGAATATTATTTTTTTTTTTTTTTTCAATTTGTATAACTGGTTATGTGAGAAAGTTGTGGTGAAAATTAGCGGTGCTTTGATAAGTTAACTATTTGCACTTTAACAATATGTTTATGATGTTAAGGTGAAAAATACTATCTGTGTCAAGTTTAAGGCAGGCAATTAGCTTTGTTATCAAAGCAAACTTGAACCTAAGATGTTCTTATTCAATTGAGATACCTATACACATTTGTTTGGGAATATTTTTCTCGAAACAGAAATGGAAAACAGAGGGATCTGTATATCTTATCCATTTGCACTAGTCATCTAGCAAGAACACCCAAAATTTTGTATCATCGCATATTCTGCATGGCTTATAGACTTTTCGGTTGATAGTCGGGTAGTCGTTTCGCCAATAAAACACGTGAGCACAACATGACTGCCTAAATGATTGTGTACCTCTGTGCCTTCTTGCGGAAATACATTCAAACTGCCTTTTCGTAATGTAGCGAAAGAAAGTTTTCGAAACTTTTAAATACACAAGTAGCCCAATCAACGAAGACTAAAAATTATAAAATTAATGCAAAAAACAGTGCTCTCTGGATTATTTTTTTATATGGTAGGGGTTACCCCCAGGTACCCAAAGTCCCCAGCCCAGGACCGTGAGCTAAACTCAGTAGGGGGGGTTAAAGGTACCCCTTTTTAGATTTTCGTAAATATTTCCACAACCTAGCATGTTAGCGGAAAAGTCTATGCCACTTAATTAGAGACAATTAAACTGTCTATAAAATTGTATATTCCCATTTTGTCTAGGGTCAATAATAAGAAGATGCGGACGGTAGAAAAGTCAACAAATCTGAAAAATCTGTTATTGTGTAAGATATTGAATGTTTTCTGACCAATTACCTTGAAAAAACAAAAAAGGGTAAATACACATTCATTCACTGTTATTTCATCATGCCTTGAGGCTAAGAAAGACGTTATAATTTTCTCTTTTTTCTATACATCTGAAACTATACGAAAAAGTTGATGTATACTAAATTAGGCAAAATTAAATAGCAAGAGTTGTTTTCATATGGCGCCAAGAAATGATAACGTTTTTTTTTAAGGAACACAATACAAAATTTATTTGCCATAGAGGGGGGTGCTTTCTCCCCCCTTTTAGAAAGGAGGGGCATATTTTTAAAAATAATATTAAAAAACAACGGCATCAGTTACAACAAAAAAGTTTACCTTTTTTGAAAGCCAGAACTCCGTGCTTTTATTTTGTTTTAAAATCAAGTTATTGATGTCCATAGTTTTTGTAAAAATTACTTTCAAACTCAAAATTAAAAAAAAAAAAGTTGAACATTTCGTTTTTGATTTTTGTATTTAAATTGTAAAATAAAATGCAGAATTGGCTTTTATTGTTCACTACCCCTATTAATTCTTAATTGAAAACTAAATGGTTCTATTTCTCCTAGTTTTTGAGAAAATTGAAAGTTACGACGACATTTTTTTGATTCTTTTTAATAATTTTTGTTATTATTATACTGTGTAGTTTGTGATAGTAGTGTTTCTTTGAACTTGAGGTAAATGAATGAATAATTTCTTTGAACCTGCGAAGCAAGCCACCCAAGGTACTGTGATAGTGGTAGAAAGGACCCTAAAGTATAACCTACTCAAAGTCCCCCAGGACCCCAGGTCCGCAAGCCTTTGACGGGAGAGGGGGGTAAAGGTCCCCTTTTGTAGTTTTTCTTCCATATTTGGGAAACTTTGCATTTATAGAGGCAAAGTCAATACCACAAAGTGAAAGAAAATTAAATTTCCTTCCAATAAAAGTTATGCTCATAGATTTTCTGGAAGCAATAGAGATGTGGGAGTAGAAATATCGACAAAAAAAAAGTATTTCGTTAGAAATTTAATGTTTGTAAATAAGTTTACTTTTATAATACTATGAACATAACTTTTATTGGAATTTAATTTTCTTTCACTTTCTGGTATTGACTTTGCCTCTATTATGCTAAGTTTCCCAAATATGGAAGAAAAACTACCCAATGGGACCTTTACCCCCCTCTTCTGTCTAAAGCTTGCGGCCCTGGGGTTGGGACTTTGAGTATGTTATACCTTATGGTCCCCTCTACCACCATCACAGCACCTTGGGTGGCTTGCTTCGCAGGTTCAAAGAAATTATTCATTCATTAACCTCAAGTTCAAAGAAACACTACTATCACATACTACACAGTATAATAATAACAACAATTATAAAAAAAAATGTCGTCGTAACTTTCAATTTTCTCAAAAACTAGGAGACATAGAACCGTTTAGTTTTCAATTAAGAATTTTACAATTTTAATACAAAAATCAAAAACGAAATGTTCAACTTTTTTTTTTTTAATTTTGAGTTTGAAAGTAATTTTTACAAAAATTATGGACATCAATAACTTGATTTTAAAACAAAATAAAAGAACGGAGTTCTGGCTTTCAAAAAACGTAAATTTTTGTGTTGTAACTGATGCCGTTGTTTTTTAATATTATTTTTAAAAATATGCCCCGCTTTCTAAAAGGGGGGAGAAAGAACCCCCCCTCTATGGCAAATAAATTTTGAAATGTGTTCCTTAAAAAAAAAACGATATCATTTCTTGGCGCCATATGAAAACAACTCTTGCTATTTAAATTTTGCCTAATTTAGTATACATCAACTTTTTCGTATAGTTTCAGATGTATAGAAAAAAGAGAAAATTATAACATCTTTCTTAGCCTCAAGACATGATGAAATAACAGTGAATGAATGCGTATTTACCTATTTTGTTTTTTCGAGGTAAATTGGTCAGAAAACATTCAACATCTTAGACAATAACAGGTTTTTCAGATTTGTCGACTTTTCTACCGCCCGCATCTCCTTTATTACTGACCCTAGAAAAAATATGAATATATATTTTTATAGACAATTTAATTGTCTCTAATTAAGTAGTATAGACTTTTCCGCTAACATGCTAGGTTGTGGAAATATTTACGAAAATCTAAAACTTTAATCCCCTTCCTGAGTTTAGCTCGCGGCCCTGGGCTGGGGACTTTGGAAATGATATACCTTGGGGTAAACTCTACCATATACAAAAATAATCCAGAGAGCACTATTTTTTGTAAGCTTAATTCCTTCGTTGACTGTACTAAAGTAGCGATAGCTCGAAACGCTTATTTAACAAAAAAATATTTATTTTAAATATCTACCTACGATAAAAAAAAAGCTTTTTTTCTAAATTTGTACGATATAAAGTAGGTAATATAGTAATTTTTCAGTATACCTACCTAGTTTAGTTTTCATTAAGTTCTGATTGAATGCTAAAACAAAATGATTTCCTGTTTGTCGTGTTTTTTTTAATATATAGCCACTTAACAAAATATTTACTCGTAAGCAACGCAATATTTACTTCTTTACTTTAGATGGCGCTCACAGCCCAAGATGTACTACGGCCTAAACAAGCAAGCCCTTCCAGTCGGCGCAGGGTCAAAAGTCCACATGCCAAAAGTCCATAATGGACTTTTGTCCCACTTGGGTGGATCAGAAGTCCACAATTGTATTGTGGAGATCTGACCCACTCAAGTGAGTCAAAAGTCTACAAAAAAAAGGGTCAATATTCCCTAACTTTAGAAAGAAAGTGGATCATAAGCCCACAATAATTTCATATTATAATATTAAAAAAAGCAGAACAATTAAGAATTATTTATTAATTTTGTTAAGATTTAATTTGTATACTTACTACTCGTAAACTTAAAGCACACAAACTGACAACATAGGCGCCTGCCTGGCGACTGAGCATACCCTAAGCGGAGCGACGGAGTCGCGTGAACGAGACAGAGCACCCGAAAATGGAGTTAAAATCCTTAAACCAGCGAAGTGGGCCACCCAAAGTACTGTTTAGTACAAAAAAAAACTTTAATAACAGATCGACTGACAACATAGGCGCCTGCCAGACGATTGAGCATACCCTAAGCGGAGCGACGGAGTCACGTGAGCGGGCCATCCAAAGCAGTCTTGTTAAAGAAAACTATCTATAAAGTGATCCACTGAAGTGGGTCAGAAATCCACAATCAATGGGCCAGAAGTCCACAAGATTTTTGTATGGACTTTTGGCCCATCGGAGTGGGTCAAAAGTTCACAATTGATTTATGGACTTTCGACCCACAGAAGTGGGACAAAAGTCCATTATGGACTTTTGGCCTGTGGACTTTTGACCCTGCGCCCTTCCAGTCACCTCTGTCTCAAGCTAGCTGCTTTCAGTTGCACTCACCAAGTTGGTTGAGGCCACCTATTATGGGTTCTTCCTCTGCTGCGTAAACCATCGGGGTTGGATTCGAAGATTCGTCGGGAAGGTGCGTTTTTGTCCGTACGCTCCACGTGTCCCAGCCATCTCATAGCCGCTGTATTTTCAGCTTTTTGACCAGGTCAACGTCACTGTAAAGCCCGTAAAGCTCGTCTTTGAATCTTCTCCTCCCACACTCCTTCGATACACACCGGACCAAAAATCTTCCTTTCAAAGCACCCTAGCAGACTTTCATCCGATTTTTTCAATATCCATGCTTCTGCCCCATAGAGCAGGACTTGTATAAAGTCTTTACGCCACCGCAAATGGCACGATTAGTTTAACAGACTTGAGGTGTCTGGCTGACGTCAGAGCCCACTGTAGATGTCTGGCAAGTGTCCAATAAAGTTAATGACATCATCCCCTAAGACATCCAAAATTAACCTTTGAAAAAATATGTACAAAAAGGTTCGTAGCCCATGGATTTCAGGGCTGCCCTTTTGATGACGTCATATCCTTATTACACGATTATACCTAACTCATTACTAAGCTTTTCGTTCTTGTCGACTAAGACTAAGAAGTACCAGAATGAAATTTTTGTTGATCAAATAAATATTCGGGAATATGATGCCAACAAAAAAATGCAATTTGCATACATATACTACAATACATTATGTAATTTAGACATATAGAGCAGTGCAAACCAAATTATATACATACGTATGTACCTTACCTGTACATATATCCGTGACTTTTCAATATTCTCCTTCAAGGAATTCTTAAATACATAGTTGACATTGTGTTTTTCTGCTAGCTATGATTAAGGTTGAACATTTATTTCGAGAGTTCAATCGTTAACCTGTTGGCAGCATCCCCACACTATTTATACAAATTGTTATTTTTGGAATAGTTTACATATTGTAATATTACTAGTGACGTCAATCCATTGAAAACAAATACCTACTGTACCCGAAAATTAGATAATCGATCAAATTAGAATAATGAGCATCTTTTTAACCTTGAATTGAATTGAAATTAACAATCAATTTTTTTTGTTTGTTTTTTATTTACCAGAACAAAAACTTTAGTCAAACCCAATACCTTTAAACATAAGGTATAATGGCTTGTTTTTCAGTGACGAGTTTTAAGAGTTTAATCTCCAAAATTGGAAGGGTTAACTGGAACCCAAAAAAACTGGAAGACAAAGACACCATAAACAATTATCGAACGAACTTAATTAACTTAGGTATGTAAGTGTATGCATATAGGTATAGGCTTACTCCTAACTCATGTAGGTTATCCTATCTCTGTAGTCGAAAAAACGTATTTAGGTTAGTTCCCTATTCATTCATTCCTTATTCTCTTGCAGCCTTACGGTGACCACTCTTCATTATTATATTTTGTACTGCACTTTTAAAACACCATGGCCTCATGCCAAAACTTTAGGATTGGTTTCGATCAGAATTTAGGATCTCGTCTTGTAATGCTCTAGATAAGAGTAGGTACTTGATTCCAAACTTATAGTAGAATTGAACAACTTTGTTAGACATCTTTAATTTAAATGCTGGCAAAGGTTCGGCCAAAATTTCAGTGGACGGAAGCATACTTTTTTCGCTCTCCTTTTTTGACTAGACTGTGTTTAAAGATGAATTGAATAGATACTCTTTATGTGTTTGCTAATAAAACTATATGGTCACCATAGGTATGATGCACTATATTCCTTTTTTGTGGGTTTTGCCAGAATAAAGCTAAATGTCTGGCAAAGACTTTGGATGTATGCCAGTGCGGTTGAATGCAGGCATTGCACTATGTTATAAACTTCCACATTAATGTATGTAGTTTATTTTTGAAAGTTTTGATTTGTTTTAAAGATTATAAAATGATTCGCCGTTGCAGTATATGCCTAACCACGAAGAATGCCTTTTTGGGTGTGAAACTTTTATGCAATGCTTTGCGCATAGGGTTGCATATATGACATACTTTAATCATTTTTTACGAGAATAAAAGTTAACTAGTGCACTTTATATTATTATTATATCATGAACTAAACTAAGGCGCAAAATAATAGGGAAGACTGAAATTTCAGAGTTTGCATCAAGGGGCACGTCAGATGACTAAAAGGAGTTGCAAGTATGGCAAGTTTCAAATTTGTGATTCGCCAGCTGTCGACAAATTGCCTGCAAATGAACTTTTATTGCAAAGTGACTAAAAAGTTAGTCAAGAAATATCTACCTAAATCCTTTGTATATTAAAACTATAGTATTATCAATGAGTGGTTTTTATTTACGCTGGATTTCGACGGCTGGTGGCGCATGTGTTGACAACATGTTTTATGATTTTGACAGCGTTGACATTAATTTTTAGAAAGAGTAAGGGCGAGTTCGTAATCGCAGAAATATGCGGCAGATCTGCCGCATGTCTGCTTAGCTTCTGCGTGTCGATTTTATTTTTCTTCTGCCCGTAGAAAGCAAGCAGGTGGCAGTTTTTTAATAAATTTGTGTTCGTAAACATAGCAGCGCAGAAAATTATTTATAAAAAATCCGATTATCAAAAAAATGCGATTTCTAGAGCTTTTGGGTGACATTTGGAAAGAAACATTCGTTGATAGATAGACAAATATCCTGATGATTAATGTACTTCGAAGACATTTCATTTACAGGGTAGGTCAATCACAAGTTTCTTTTTAAAAATGCAATAAAGTGAACAAAATTTAATTTTGTCCATGTATTATGCCTTTAATACTAACAACAAACATTCCCATTAATTATGGAACCCATCGTCGTTCAAGTAATTGCCTCGGCTGGCTTCGCAGCAGCGAATTCGGTCACTCCAATTTTCCAAAATATTGTTGATGGTTCGGGCTGTAGCTCACGGATTGCTTGTATGATATGGCCTTAAGTTCTTGAATCAATTCCTGATTGCTGGCATAACATCGGTCCTTTACGTTTCCCAACAAAAAATAAGGTCAAAGGGGTCAAATCGCAGCTAAACCACTCCACAATCTGCACCAAACTGTCACTCTCTATGGATGCTTCGGGTTCTCGACAGTAACGTTTGCGGGTTTTCCGAGCCCCAGATGCGGCAATTTCGTTTGTTAACGAAGCCGCCGAGATGAAAATGTGCCTCTTCAGAAAAGACGATTTTCCCATGGCACTCACTTTGGAAATAAGTTTTCAATATTTCCCAATGTTGTCTGTCAAGCGTGAAGCGACTTGGAGGTATAAAACTGACTTCCCGTCAAGATTTCGTTTGGAAACATCTGTCAGTGTAAAAATAATATATGATTCAAAAATAAACTCCTAGATGACCCACCCTTTACATGTTTTCCTGTTTTAATTTGAATTTTTTTTTTTCAGCAGAATTTTTTTTTTCTGCACAAACTGCCCGACGCCGGTTTGATTTCTGCGTACTTTTGATGTTTATGAACGTAATTCGTTTTGCAGGCCTGCTGAAGTCAGATTTCAATTTTTGTTAACGAACACAAACTTTGCAGATCTAAGTTAGTCAGACGATTATGAATTCGCTCTAAGTCTAGTTATATTGTAAGGGAGTGAGAGATTTAGATCTCGACTTTCAAATTGGTTTCCTCAACAAAAAATGGTGAGAGAAGTTGGTGGATTTCGACACTACGTGACTCAGTAGTCACCACTTCTGATGAGATTACTATAGTTTTCATATGCAAAGCTTAATCTAAAAATTAAGTTGTGCCCTTGCCAACATTTTCAGCTGTGAAATTAAAAATCAACTCAACTTTTTATGAATTGTTTGTGCGGGCACGTACATGAAATTTTCCGTAAATTACGACCGTATTTTGTATGATGTTGAGGATTCTCCAAAAACTTTCGAGTGTGTATCGAATGTTAAGAATTTTAATTAATCGGGTGGCACAACGGCTCATGAAGAACCAGGGCCTAGTGACTAACAACTCGCAACCATTCCTGTGTGCGCCTTTCGACAGGAATGGAAGGGACCTACAATTTTCATATGCCGAATCCGAACGGCTAGCCGAGAAGCACTTATTCGTGACAAGTGATACTCTTGGAGGATTTGTCAATTCCTCGCAAGAGGCAGAATGTTAAGGTGCTTTCTGAATGACTAAAGCATTGAAGTAAAGTTCAACGTTTGATTATCTTGAATAAAATTTGCCTCAATAGATGTACGTGACATGCACATGAAGTGCATATCAACTTGCCCTTATAGTTAACAAATATGTAGAACGTACCTAGATATTGACGTTTTATATTAATGGTTCGATAAAATTTATATATGGTTGACGAACAAATATTTAAAACAAGTTAAAATAAAAACTCTGAACATTTTTGATATAATACGAAAAAAAATCTGTGAAGAAAATTTAAAATAAAAAAAAAGTGAAAAATAAATATCTGTAACTTTAACATAATCAACCAAGCCATTGACGAGATATTCGAGAAAATGCCAAAAAAAGGTAATTTGCTAAAATACCTCTAAAATGTATTTCCGTTATTCGCATTTATGTATTTGCAAAAACCTGATATGCTGTTTTATTAAAAATAGTCAAGACGTTACATGTACTTTATACAACCGAAATCGTAGCATGCCGGCTACCCGTTCTAGATGAGCTAAAATACAAAATTGAATTTGAAGCAAATCCATATGCTCTTCTTTTAGGCTCTGATGTACATACATCAGAATCACAGACAAACTGACAGTGCGTCAGTGGTGGTTTTTTTTTTAAATCCGTTGCAAAAATCATTTTGCTCCTGTGCCTAAAATCCAAAACTAATTTATTTACTGGATGAAGAAATACTGATTGCTTCATAAATCAAAAGATATCGAAGGATGAGCCTCGCACAGGTAGTCAAAGTTCACAGTACACATATCTTAGGTAGCTTGTCAAATTTCAGGATGGGTGCTCCTTGTGTAAGTACATAGTAAACAAAAACAAATTTGTAGTGATTGTTTGAAATTCAATTTGTTTACTATTGATTTTGACAACATGCGCAGAACTGAACAAAAATGAACATAATGTGTATTAATATTACCTGTAATACATGTATATGTATCTTGGTCAAAGTTGCCTTATTTTTAAATATTTTAATTTCATATTTGTTTTCAATTTTTTTTTACTAATCTAATGAAAGCATACAAAAAAATACGTTAAGGTGCTATTACATTATCATATATATATGGCAAACTTGCCATATAAAAACGTTCCAAAAGCGACATATAACGGTGATATACATATATCATATATATATATATGACTTATATTGTGTTATATATATTATATTGTGTCATATAAATATGTATATTACCATCGATATAGCTTTTGGAACGTATTTATATGGCAAGTTTGCCATATATATATGATAATGTAATATCAACTTTACTGTTTTTGGTGGAAATAATAAACAAACAAAAATCAATTAATAAAAAAATTCGTACATACTACAACACAAGATTCTGAAGTCAAAATATCTCAACTTGTTCAACATTTATGATTTTTGCAACCAAAATTAAAAAAAACATGCCCACGTGCGACGAACGTTTTTCTGAAAATCACTTTTTGGACTTCTTCATCATCGTAATGTTATTTGATATAAGCTCGACCTCTTTTTAATCGAAACCAATGATTGACCCTATAGAAGGCCAAGAAAAGTCAAACTAAACAGTCATATTACTAGTTTTTTGAGTGCAAAAAGTATTAAAACTGACTTAAGGCCTGGGGCCTATTTCATAAACATTAACAATTGCGATAGGTGAAAATTTGTTAATTTACAACTTGAAAATTGTCAAAATCTGTTCCATAAACAATTTGACAATTTTGTAGAATTGTCGAAAAATGCCCGACAATTTTCGGGCATTTTGTTTTTGTTTCATAAAGATATTTTCATAATAATGAATTGTCAATTATTGTTCTACAATTGTCAGGAATTTTCCGACAAATTTGTACTGAGAATTATTTTATGAAATGAAAAAAAAATACATATTTGTCAGTATTTAATTGGCAATTGCGACAGGAAACACAGTTACGGTCAAGTGTTGACAGTTAAATAACGATATATTTTCAAGTGAAAGTGATGACGATTCTCAGTTGAGTCTCCACCGGCGCCCTCGGAATTTTAAACAGAGAATAAAAAATGATTTCGAATCGTTAAATGGACTACAATTTAAAGAAAAATTCCGTATCGGATAACTGGTGCACGTTTACAGAATCCCAGGATTTACTCTCTGGATACTAAAACCCAACTTCTATGTGCATTACATTGGATTGGAAGTGGAATTCAGTACCATGTAGTTGCCAATGGACAGCCACTATAGTACACTTATTTTGAGAATGTTTTTCATTTTCAAACTCTCGATTTTTAACAACTTAATTTGTTTTTATTATGTTTTATGCACTTCACTTTTTAATAATAAAACACGATTTTGCAAACTGTGACATTTTAAAATTGAAAGGGTGCCAGTGTTCTGTTACTTCTATCGAAAAAATTGGTCGAGAAACGATGAAAATTGAAATAAAATGAAAAGGTTTTGTTCCATATTTCATCGTTTTTCGATCATAACACATTTCAAGATTATGAAATGAAATTGTCAGGACAAATTTGTGAGTAAGTATAGGTTAGTTCGACAATGAGAAAATTGTCACGACAAATGTGTCAGTATATGACCCTGTTTAGATTGGGAAGATTGAGTACGTACTGTTGAGTATCATCGTGTTTACATTAAAAACTGTGAGGCGCCTCAAAATACATTGAAACAACAACAACATCAACAACTTCCACATTGAAAGAACAACAAAGCAGACCCATGAGTCTGGTTTTTATATTTTCTAAATGCCTCCCTAGACCTCTTACCCCGCACTTCTCTTACCTACTAACTGGCGTGAGTCCGTGCACAAACTTCCCAATATAAACAAAATCTAAAAAATTGTCATGACAAATTTGTCATTGTATTTTTCTGACAAATTTGTCACCTGACAAATACAGATTTGTCAGACAAGTTTGACAAATTTGTAGAATTGTGACCTGTCAATATTTATGAAATAGGGCACTGGCCAAACACATCGCGGTGTGGCGTTCTTTGCAAAAAAGTACAAACTAAATTTGGCCCTCCGCCGAAACGCGTGTTTTCGTTTCAGGTGAAGGGTTAACCTATTCGCTTTGCCAGACTGCTTTCTGTTTGACCCGACCGGCCATTAGTCCACTTTTATAATTACCGGAAAAATAAGTATCACCAATGTACCAGATGAGCAAAAATTGAAATTTATAAAAAACGCTCTGCAGAGCAGAATAACTGTCAAGAAACTGAATCCCTTTGATTGAATTTTTAAGCCTCCTTTAACCTTCAAATTAATTCGTTACTTCTGTACATGTATTCTAAGCAGTTATTTGCTTTTTTAACCCAATAATTTGTTGTGCTTTCTTAAAGCAAGATTATTTTAGTCCTTTGAATCTTTGTTTGTTAAGAACAATGTGCTATAATTTAAATTTAACCCGATTCGTTACAGTTAAACTAATTCACAATGCCAAATTAAATTACCAATAGCAAAAACCGTGTTTTCTTTTTTTTCCAGAATGTGGTGGACAATAACTGGCAACTTTGGAAATATCCTCCCAATTGATTGGTCTAAATCCTACACCCGACAAATGCACATGCCTACATTGAATTTGGCCGAAAATTGTCACCAGCAAAATACTATTACCAACACCGCCACCGATGGTGGTGCAAATAATGGTAAAACAGCACAAATAACAAATGTCATTATGAACGATTTGAATGACCTATCTAGCGAAGATGAGGCTGTTGCCAATGATCTTGATATGCATGCTTTGATATTGAATGGACTCAATCCAGATCACGAAGAACCGATTAAAACAGTTGAAGAAGTTATCAAGGAAATTGATGATATAATGGATGAGGCCACACCTTCTGAGGATGACATATTAGAATCAGAAGTCATGGAAAAAGCAAAAGAGGTGCTGGGAGCACCATTGTACGCAGATAGTAAGTACATACAAATAAACGTAAATAAAATATTCATATAAAATATATATTTATACTATGGAATGTCATGTTTGCGGGGTCTGGATTGTGTGTTGAATGTTGAGTTATTTTTGAAGAATTTCCAATAAACATTTTTTCAAAAGTGCCAAGATGGCAGGGATGGTGACTTTTCAATATACCACCTATGTATAAAAACGAGATGGGTGTTAAATACAAGTAGTGCTAAAGTTGTTATTGGATTTGCGCTTAGTTCAATGTCCCCCACGTGTAGAATGTACTTATGAGGTTTTAATAATCCAATTATTACTCGTATAGGTTTCTATACATATAAATATAGGAAAATCGAGATACCTTGGATATTGTGCTGATAAGCAGAGAGCTCAGAGAGCTTTTGTTAATCCTTTGTTGCATGTTTAGCACTATGTTGAATTTTTATATTAAGTTAAGTAGGTACACTCGTATGCACTAGGGTAATTTATTTTCATCATGGCTTTGTTAATTAGTTTTTTTTTTATAATTAGGTGGAAAACAATAGTTAGTTTGTTTAAGACTTAAGTAAAAAAAAGTCTTTCAAGGGAACTTACATCTTCTTGTCAATTGCTCTTTAGAAGTTTTGAAGTCCATACGTACAGGGCTATTTCCATAAGGCACACACAAAGGGTTCGGCATGTAGTTTGGGTCAAGACAAGAAATAAATCTAATGAGAGGTAAAACTTCTATTCTCATCCTTTAAGACAACAGTGTAAATTACAAATAAAATATGGGAAATGAGAAAACTACCAGAAAGATTTTTTTCCTTTATAATTAAATAAATAAAACGCTCTGTAATAGCGCAAGTATTGGTTTCGTATCAACAAAAATATGTTTCTTTGTCTATGCATTTGTGCTTCCGTTCCGAACTTGAGCCTCAACGAATTTGGTTTGAAGTATTTGTATATGATTCCCTTGAGGAAAAATTCAAACGTTTGTTTAAGCTTATTATCATACGAGTTATTGAATAAAATTACCCTTGAAATGTTCGACTCCTTTAAAAATTGTTAAAGTTAATGTTGGCCGGATGGTTTCCTTGGAAATTGATATTGGGAATAATTTTTGTTCATAAGAAACAGTTGAATTCGATCCTTCATAGGAGCACTGAAAACGTATAGGAATTCCAAATTTTTGGAAGGGGGAAACTTGCCTTCGGAAATTTTATTCGCAATAGCCCTCATTAAAAACTTGAATTTTCTTAAAAATTCATGTTTACAATTAATTTATAGCTAACTACTGGGACTAATTGATCAAAAGATCAACAGAAAGATGAGGTTTTATGTAATAATATTTCATATCTTATATATTTTTTTCGAATATCCCAAAAATGAGGTGCTAAAAATCGTTTTAAACATTTAAGAAAAACATTAAACATTTAAGAAAAAAAAATATCTAGGAAATTTCTTCTAAAAAAATGTTTTTCGAGAAATTTGCAAAAATTGTAATTCATCCTTTTTCTCTTGTGAAAGTCAAAATCGCCTCTCCACCAAAATTCTCTTTTTTTTTTTTGTAGTTATTTTCGAAGTGAAAGTCTAATATTACCAAAATATTTAAATGAAGACATTTTATTTTTATTTGAACATGTTTGATTGGGTTCAAATATCAAATGGTTATAATCTTATGCATATTTTAAACCTTCTTATGGAATAAGAAAAATTTAAGGAAGTTATTCGAAAACCGTTATGTTTCGGTATGGAAAAGTCACCAAATTGTATAGTTTATAACCTGGCATTTCACCAGTCCCAGTTTGGACCCTTTACCCTCATATTGAAATTTGATATTAAACATCCCGGAATTAATAAAGATTTCGTTCATTGAGAATGGCACAGGCGGTTTCAAAGTACAAGAAAATTTATAAATATCAATGAATATTTTATAAGATTTATGATATAAATAAAATAAATAAATTGGGTGGCGCAACAGCTCATGAAGAACCAGGGTCTAGTGAGAAGCACTTATTAATGGCAAGTGATACTCTTGGAGGATTTGCCAATTCCACCGAAGAGGAAAAAAACTTTTTTTTAGATTTTAGGTGGACGAGGCTGGGAAGTGAACATTTTTGATATAAGTGATTTTTAAAATACCGAATTTCAATATTAAACAATAAATAATTATTGATAATTGTAATAAGGTTGCATATTAGATCAGCTGTCATTCTTATTTATATAATTATATATTATATTTATTTTTCTTTGCAGAACTACAATATCTATCAATATCTCAGCTCAATGAGTTATACATGGAAATGGAAGTTCTAATTCAAGAATTCAGTGAAACACTCATTAACGAGCTAGCATTGCGCGATGAATTGGAATATGAAAAGGAATTGAAAAACACATTTATTTCATTATTATTGGCCGTACAAAACAAACGAAGACAATTTCATGTTGAAAAGAAGCGTGGAAAATCACAGGGTTAGTTGTTATATCTAATTATGTTTTACTTACCTAAATACATAGGTACATATGTATAAAGTCAATTACTATTCATTAATTATTTTAACTTTTAGGTCAAGACCCCAAATATCTCACAACAGTCATTCCTTATCACATGGAAAATGGAACACCCAACAATCAAGCGTTACAGGTGTTGATAAAAAGTAAGTACTGAGCGGTTTAATTATAAGGTTAGCTTCATATAGACGGAGAGCTGCCCACAAAAAAAAGTGAGTCATCGGTACACGATTGATTTTTACTGGAGAGAATCATTCTAGCTGAGCACAAATATGCACGTCTGGGCGGGGGTTCAAAGTTGCCAATTTTTGTTGAAAAAAAATTATAAGGTACATGTATTCTGATAACGCAAATTATGTTCTGTCCATCGTCAAGAAATGTGAAACAAAATGGCAGACTGTTTGCGAGAGGCTAAGTGCCCGGCGCAGACGTCGTTAAAATATCGGGTTTTCACCTATAACTCCGAAACGGTAAGTGCTATCGAAAATCATTTCATGCAAAACTTTTAGATCATGCTGTCAACATGCGCATATTTTTGATCAGCTACTCCGAATGATTCTCTCCAGTTAAAATCAATCGTGTACCTATGACTCACTTTTTTTTTGTAGCCAGCTCTTAGACTTATAGTATTGTCTTCTTATATAGTTCTTTAAGTTGATAATTGTGAGGGTTACGTATTTTGAAGTCGTTCCTTGTTTTTTAGAAAACGTTGAAACAAAAAAAATTATCTTTATAAAAAAAAACTTTTTAAATGACATTACGCGTAATGTTGCAAAAACAATAAATTTAACTTGAATTCAAGTATTGCCATATTTTTTCGCAAAAACAGTTTTTTTTATAAAAAACGCCTTCTATAGAAACGTCTTTTAGGATGAAATGGGAACCTTCAAAGTCGCTGCGTCATTATCTTGATCAATACATCATACGCCATTTTGACATGAGCGACATTGTAGACAAACAAAAAAAAACATTTTATTAAATTGTTTCTACACTCCGCTCCACTTGAATAGAGACAAACTTTTTGTTTACTATCTGAGCGTGTAGCGCTTTGGTAAATTTATAAATTCACCTTTTGGTTTTAGTTCCTTATAAGAAGGATTTATTGCAAATAAAACTGCAGAGACAGAATAATTCAGGAAAGTACCATTTGGTTATTTTTTACCACTTTTCTATTTACTTCATTTAAAACACTGTTTTTTTTGCGCCACTTGAATGGAAACATTCTCTTAAATAAGGAAACAAATTGAAAAGGTGCAGTCAAATTGGGTAGTTTTCTATTCGTAATCATATTTTATAATGTTTGCTACCATCTTTATTTAAAATAACCTGAAAAACCCTGTTGGAGACTGAATAATGCAGTTATTTTATATAATTTAAAGAAATTGCACTTCATGCTTCTTCGATTGTAGCAATAAGTGATTCTTTGTCCTCATATTTTCGGTCAGAATCGTAAACTCTACGAACCATCCATCCTCATACATTTTCAATAATATTTAGGTCCGCAGAATACAGTGGCCATTGAAGTAAGGTAACATTTTTCTCAGATATCCAACTGTTAATGATCCTTGCGTTGAGGATTGGCACGTTTTTTGTTGAAATGTCCATGGTATTGGTCCAAAGATATCGGTAAACTTAGGGAAAGCTTCTTGCAGTATTTCCTTGTAGGAGTTTGCCGTCATTGTCAATGTGGGAAAGTCCAGAACAATTGTTCAAAACCAGAAAATCGCACCCCACCACCGCCCTCTCGGCTATGGTGGCGCTCCAGAAACCTGGGTTCCTCCCTTATAAAATGAAAATAGTAATTATATCCGTCCGGTCCATCATAATTGAATTTTTTCCGTCACAAAATACCACTTTTTCCACTCTTCCTTCCACGTCATATTCTTCCTGCAAAAATATATTATATTCTGCCTTCGTATTGGATTTAACGGTGGTCTTATAGTATTAAGACTCGCTGTAAAACCACTCTTCGACTTGATTTTAGCAGAAGCGCCGCTTGAATTTGAAGCCAGTCTAATTATCTTTCTTCGGTCTGCTTCTGTTGTGGCTTTTGATTGCCTACCTTACACATTTTTCCATAGTTTTCTTTATTTCTATGGTTCGACCAAACAATTTTCACACTTCTGCTTATTTTGTTGGCAATTGTGCGTAGTTGAAGCTTGTTTTCCGCGTGTACTTCTATTTTGGCTTTTTCTGCAGGCTTTAATGGGTTTCCACGGCTCATCTTTTCTCTGATAAAACAATTATTATTTTTAATCTACACTTCTATTATAAGAACAATATCTTCTTCTTACCGTAATCTATAAAGACAAAACGCACACTGTTTCTATTCAAGTGGCGCAAAAAAAAAACCTTGTATTTAATGAAGTAATTAAAAAAGTGGTACAAAATAACCTTATGGTATTTCCCTGAATTATTCTGTCCCTGCAGTTTTACTCGCAAAAGATCTCTCCTTTAGGAACTAAAACCAAAAGGTGACATTAACATTAACAAAGCGCTACACGTTTTGATAGTAAAAAAATGTTTGTTTCTATTCAAGTGGAGCGGAGTGTATGAGTTTAACAAGCAATCAGACCTTGATAGCATTCTTGTAAGCTTTCGATATATAGTCAAGGGAATGTTTTATATTCCAAAACCTTCATTTTAATTTGTCTTTCCTAATCGTTTCTTAAACTTGTTATCTAAGGGGCCATGTATAGCGCTCAAGAAAACGCACCAGGAAAAGTTGAAACAGTATGAGATTGAATATTTTTTCCTGATGGTCGTTTATAGCGAACAGGAAAAAATATGTCAGTTGTCCGTCCTACCACCAAGTTTTCCTGATTGAAATGCACACGAAAAACTTTTTCGTCCGCAATTATGTCATAGATCAAGAGCCCACAGCAGATTTGGCGTGCGAAAGTGAACCAAAAAAAATTACGGATAATAAAATAAATGCAATGTCCCTGGGGGCGGCTGTTAGGTGGGAGGGCAATTTTCTAAAAAAATTGACTTAAAACTGAAAAAAAATTATTAAAAAACAACGGTAACATGTATAATACCCTGTTATATTTTCATGAAAGGCCAGAAGTACCTTCTTTCATTTCCTTTTTAAAGAAGTTTCTGAAAAATTTATGTTTGAACTCAAAATTTAAAAAAAAAATGGTGAAAAATATTTTTTCGCAAAATTTCACGTAATTAAGTACTGTTTTTGTTTTCAAAATTCAATGCCCTTATCAATTTGTAGTCAAAAACTGAAAACCGGATGGTCCTAGGACTTTTACTTTTTAAGATATTAAAAAGTAAATGAACCAGCTTTCTCATAAAAATAAGACAAATCCGGCTAAATTATCATTTCAGCAACCAGTTAAAATAGGAAAAACATGCGGAAAAAATTTTTGAATCTTGGTGGGAATGTCGGAATAACCATAAGAATATAGAATCAAAAGAGTCCATAAAAATATCTGTACCCCACGGGTGTTTTTTTGGAGGGGGAAAGGGGGAGGTATGACTTATCGAAATTAATAAAATTATATTGATACAATTTGGACATATGAAACATGATTTTAGGGTATTTTTCAATTCTGAATCTTATGACATCAGAATAAAGGCGATACAAAAATCCTAAAAAAAGTTATGGTTCATTTTATCCAGAGATGACTGTTTTTCAGTAAAACTGGTAATCTATTAAAAAAATATCTTAAAAAGAATGGTACATTGATGAAAGTTAGTATAAATATTTAATTTAGCTATTGACAAATGAAACATTTTTAATAAATTTCTTCCCATTCTTGGGATAGCTGTTATGATCAAAATTTCATATCTTCTCTTTCCCTTAAGAAAAACACCCTTTCGTCATAAATATTTTTATGGACTCTTTTGATCCTTTATTCTCATGTCAAATTAAATATTAATACAAATTTTCATCAATGTACCATTGTTTTCAAGGTATTTTTTTAATAGTTTACAAGTTTTACTGAAAAACAATTTTGATGACATTAGATTTAGAATTGAAAAATAACCTAAAATCATTTATCATATGTCCAAATTGTATCAATGTAATTTTTTAATTTCGATAAGTCATACACAAAATTTTGAGTTCAAACATAAATATTTCAAAAACTATTCATTGAAAGAACTTTATTTAAAAAGGAAATGAAAGAAGGGACTTCTGGCCTTTCATGAAAATATAACAGGGTATTAGACATGTTACCGTTGTTTTTTAATCATTTTTTTTTCAGTTTTAAGTCAATTTTTTTAGAAAATTGCCCTCCCACCTAACAGCCGCCCTCAGGGACTGCCAGACTTGCATTTATTTTATTATCCGTAACACACCTTTTGACTCATATAATTTTTTTTTTTTGGTTCACTTTCGCACCCCAAAATTAGCTGTGGGCTCTTAGATTATAAATATCAGTGGAATGAGTGAAATTGGAATTCAAATCATTAGAATTTTGTGTTCCATTTTGTGGGAAATTACGATCAGCTGGCACGAAAAATGAATTTGCATCAGGAAAATAAATATATACATTTTTAATGAAAGATAATTGTTTAATTGTAAATTTTATTTGATCAAAAAATTCTATGAGTTATTTGTCATCGATTAGTGTAGCATTTGTGTTTCAAATCGAATGAAAATAGTGCAAAGTCAATTTAAAAGTTTTTCCTGATTCGTTTTCATGATCGCTATAACCGGCCCCTAAGTCAATTTATACATACATTATACATATACATACAGTTTCGGACAAAACAAAAGCAGTCAATTCCACTTTGTTACATTTTGCTTAAGTAAATTTCTAAACCTGAATATATTTAAATGAATTTTATTTGGTTAATGTAGGAATTATACATAAGCTCTTCAATCACAAAGAAAAAAATACATTAGTTACACAGTAAAGGAAATACAACAAAAAATTTTAAAAATTATTAAAAGCAATTGTGACAAAACTAAAGCACATAATTAAATTCTTTAGTTGTTTTCCAATATTATGTTATGAAGCCACTATTTTTGATAACTTGTGCTTAACAACTACCAGGTATTGAACCTATCAAGTTCTTTATGATTTCCTGGGGGATACTTCCAAGCTATTTTTGTTAGAACAACAAGCAAATCCTTGTTTTTGCAGCTGTCACGTTGAATCTGGCTATCTTCAATTTCCAATATGTTTTTTTTATGGGGATGAGGTATGGTGACTGTGCCGGCCACTTTAAAACGTTGATTTTATTTTCCAAAAACCAATTTTGCACTAATTTAGCGGTATGTTTTGGATTCATGTCATATTGGAATGTCCATTTGAAAGGCATTTCTACTTCTGCGTGCGGCAGCAACATGTTTTGTAGGTCGTCATCATACACAAAACGAGCCATTATACCATCTATTTTATGATTTGGGCCGATTCTTTGACTAGAAAAACATCCCCCAGGCCAGAACATTTCTACTCCGTGGTTTATTGTGCCTTTGTGAAACGTGGGTTTAGCCTTTTGCGTCATTCTATCAGAACATTGCAGATTAAACTTCTGGATTCGTCCGAAAATAACACTGCTTTCTATTTGGCAACAGTCCAGTCTATGGGTCCGAAGGAATGAAGCAAGTCCGCAGACCGAAAGGCAAAATGCTAAGCTAACGTTTTACAAAGGCACAATAAACCACGGAGGAGAAATGTTTTGGCCTGGGGATGTTTTTCTAGTCAAAGAATCGGCCCAACTCATAAAATAGATAGAATGGATCGTTTTGTGTATGATGACGTCCTTCAAAACATGTTGCTGCCACACGCAGAAGTAGAAATGCCCTTCAAATGGACATTCCAATACTACATCGATCCAAAACATACCGCTATATTAGTGCAAAATTGGTTTTTAGAAAATAAAATCAACGTTTTGTAGTGGCCGGCACAGTCACCTGACCTCATCCTCATAATAAACCTATTGGAAATTGAAGATCGCCAGATTCAACGTGATAGCTGCAAAAACTGGCTGTTCTAACAAAAATTGTTTGAAAGTATCCCCCAGGAAATTATAAAGAACTTGATTGAGTCAATACCTGGTAGTTGTCAAGCACCAGTTATCAAAAATAGTGGCTTCATAACAAAATGTTGGAAAACAACTACATAATTATGTGTTTTAGTTTTGTCGCAATTGCTTTTAATAATTTTTTAAATTTTTTGTTGTATTTCCTTTACTGTGTAACTAATATATTTTTTTTCTTTGTGATTGAAGAGTTAATGTATACCTACATTAACCAAATAAAATTCATTTAATTATATTCAAGTTTAGAAATTTACTTAATCAAAATGTAACCAAGTGAAATTGAGTGCTAATGTTTTGTCCGACACTGTAAATGCATATATAAATGTGTACGTTTAGTACTTATATATAAAATACATTAACCTTATCTCATAAATATTCTTTTATTTAACAGTACTCAAAGCGATCAACGAAGACAGTCCAACTGTACCAACATTACTCACAGATTATATCCTTAAAGTCCTGTGCCCAACATAGGTCAAGGCTAAAAAATTCTCGCTTAAACAAGCATTAATTAATTTCAAAAGAAAAAATAAGAAATTAAATAGATTAGTTAACACTTTTATTTATTAAGTAAAATAAATTTCATATACATATACAAAAGTAAATATATATATATATTGTATATGCAACAACACTCTGCAGTTTTAAAATAAATTTCTTCAGATTACATAAATATACAAAAAAAAAAAACAATAAAAAATCTAAAATAATATTATTGCTCTCGATAAAATTAAAATAAAAAAACTGCACCGTATATTATATGAAACAAAACAATATTTTTTCCACAAAAAAGAGTTTTTTTTTTTATTTAAAAATAGTTTCAATTGAATGAAATGATGAAAAAAAAGCAATTTATTAATTATAAAATATTTGGTTTAGCTTATTTGTTACAATTTCCTTGTATTTCAAAAACAATGTTAACTGATTAATTTTTATCTGAATGTAGAAACAGAATTGCTTAGTCTTAAACAAAAGCCATACAAATTGGACATTCGCGTGGAATCAAACGAACCATCCTTTCACTAATATGTATTTGAAATATGAGCAATATCGGTGAGGATGTTTCTCCTTATTCTACAGTCAACAAAATTGCGTTAACATAAAGATTTGTAACAGTGTGAACTTTGTATCAAAGCAACCAATATTCGGCTTGCAATAATTTTGAACCGTAGTCTTAGGTCGGAATCTCTCGCCCAGTAGGAATTGAATTAAAACTATTTAAAAAATAAAAGTGGCGAAGCCCTGTCAAAAATTGACTTCGTCAAAACCTAATTTGACATTACTATTGGGCGTCTAAATTTTGTTCCAATGATTTCTTGAAAAATGTGAATGATGTGCTCTGCTCTTAAAACCTTAATGCTTAGTTCGACTTCTCATTAAAAGACGGAAATTGGCACACTATAGTCAGGGAGGCTAGTACTAAAAAAGAAAGTAAAGAAAATATTAGTGCAGACTAGGTAGTGGAAACTCACCCTGTCTTTTCAAACTGTGTCATTCAATGACAAGTGGAAAACTAGCTTTATGCTAGTAGGTTTCGTCTCCCTTACAAAATGTGACATCAAAACACTTTTTCAACCATCAGAAAAAAAAACTTCATTAGCGATGTTAAAGATTTAAATGAGAAATTCTGTAATGCCTTTTCAAAGGGATAGTCAAATACAGCTCTATTCGTTCGGAATCCTGACACAAATGAATATTTTGTATTGTTTATGTGGTGTGTACATTTGTTTTTGTATTAGTAATAAATATCTAATCATTTTTCTATCTATTTATGTATGTACCTATTTGAAATATTTAAATCTTAATTTTAAGCATGTACAATTTTGTTTTTTAAGTTATAAAATATATATTAATTTTTGGGTTCTAAATATTTTATTTGATAAGATTTCTCGTTATAATGATATTATTTATGTATATTTAATATAAATATTATACTGATTTATATATTTTTGAATTTGAATTTAACGAATATAGGGCGAAGCAACAAACATGAAGTTGAATTGTTAAACTAATTCCAAACTAATAACTAATATATTTTTGAACTACTCTAAAAATATTTATATGGTATTTTATGCTACACTTAGGACGCCCCCTGACTTGTCAGTACGGTATCGGTAAGCGGTTTTCTTACCGTTATTAAAGTATACCGATACTGCCTTTGTCTCTTCACTTGTCGGTATACTTTCGGTATTTAATCTATACTTACAGAATCCGGAAAAAAATGTCGCCCTCTTAAGAAGATGCATTTGCATCCATATATTGAAAAAAATTGTTTTGTCGACTGTTAGTTGCGGCCAAAGAACTTTCACAAGATGATGAAAGGTTCCAATCCATGCACAAAATGAATATGTATTTTCTTGAATATTCTCCTAATTTATAACTGTACAAAAAATCGTTATTTTCCACTTCAAACACAAGTTTAACGTGAACTTCCATTTTTGCCGAGGACATTTTTCACAATACAAGCGGTACAGACTGATTTTACCGAAATCGGCCTTTCACAAGGTTTTTGTAACAGAGACCAGACTTTAAATACTCAATGAGAATCTGAGAAACAATGAGAATTGCTCAATAAGGTCAGATTAGGACATCAGCGTATGGAAATTGAAAAAAGTTATTTGCTATTTTTGAATAACCTCAAAAATAACCAATTATAAAAGATCCAAATCCTGCAACTTTACGATATTATAACCTGTCTTTATATCCACTAACGCTTATTTGATAGCTCTGAAGTTATCTTCTGAAAATGCATTGAAAATAGTAGTCTTTATATGACCGTTCTTCTACATCACAGATTCTCTTGAACAATATTACTATCCCTACATCTGGAACAAGTGATGATTTTTAGAACCCTTTTTACTCTTTTAAGGTGTATATCCCCTAAGCAACAGGTCATCAATCTGACAGAGTTCCATGTTTAAGTTGTAGATTAACTGAAGAATAACTCTTCATCGGAGAGTTGATTATATTAAGTACCAGATACTTAGGAATTGATACATTACAGGTAGAATCGGTTTAAAGTCTATTTTTGCTCCACGAGAGTTTAAGATACTGGTTGATCCCATTGTGATATTTAGGAATTTATTGAATGCATATAGTGTTAGAGACTTTTGCGTCCACAGCCACTGTCTTGTTGTACAGGAGTATTACTTCACCTCGAATCACGGCAGTAAATCCAGGTCCATGGCAGTAATCGTATGCAAAGTCAATTGGCAAAAGTGAAGTGTTGCTAGTTAGATGGTTCTGTAGAAGAGTCTTTTTGAGCTCAAATAGATCCTTAAAGACTTTACTATAAAGGTTATCAATTTGTTTGACTATCCTTCTTCATGAATATGAGCATTCAAAAGTATTATGATGAAGTTCTATCATACAGTTTATAACTGGGACATGTAAAAATTTATACTAATACCTGGACCACTCGTGTCTTTGTTGTTTCTTTTGCGGCATTATGGGAGTGAACAATGCATGGAGGAATGTCAGTTAATGACAAAGTATCATATTTGTTTCCAAATCCTAATAAGTTTCCTACCCTAATAAGTGATACATTTCCCACTAGGAATGAAAGTGCATACACTACATTACTACATATAATAAGATACATTAATGATAGCTATTCAATTAATGGTAAAAGTTAAATCAGAGTTTACTTAGAAGGAATGAATTGTAGCACTTAAGTGCGAAATATAGGACGCAAAAAGCAAATTTCCGCAGTGCTCACTTACACGAATAAGTTGCCCTTAAGTATCCCCAGTCGGGTACTTAAGTGTCACTAACTCAGACTGCGAAAATTACCAAAATGTACCAATATGCAAAACTTAAGTGCAACTTATTCCGGTAAGTAATCACTGTGAAACTGGCCCTTAATCTAGTATCGTCCACTGGCCGAAATTCGACGACCCACATCTCACATTGACAGACTCTAGAGTCAATCAATTTGTTTGAAAATCACAAAACATTTTTTATATTTTTTTAAATCTGTTCACTGATCGGCAGTGCAAAAACAAATGTGACCTGCAGTTAGTCATTGCTTGTATCAGGTATATTCTGCACATCTAAGCAATTATGGCCTTCCAGCCATATAAAATGTATTAAAACCGGTTGATTACTTTTTGAGAAAATGGTACAAAATGATTTTATGATGGCTATTTCGTGTTTGGTAATTTATTATACGACAATTTCATGTTTGCAGCCTTCTTCCCCACATTTATATTTAAAAAAAAAACTACACTAATGCCATCAATAAATTATTATTATTTAAAATATAATTATGTACATTAAACAAAATATTGTAAACAAATTATTTTATTTTAATACTCAAAACTTTTAGCTTTAAATCTTATTTTATTTTATTTATAATCTTTAATGTCATTTCTTTCTATTCTGTGGTATTATTTTAAATCTTAATTGCATATAATAAATACAACAAAAAATTAAAAATCTACGCACATGTACAAGTAAAAGTGATGTTTTTTTTACTTTTATCTACTTCACTTTTATACTCTACTCCGGACTATTGAAATAATTCGAGGGGATTTAATAATATTTAGATAGTTAGTCAAACAGCAAATAAAGGCTCTCTGGTAAGCTAGCTTTTTATTAAAATCGACATGTTATACTAGAAAGCATATTCTGCTATTACACGCTAATTTGTATTGCATACCAAAAAACCATCTGTCGGATAAGACGTGGATAGCCGACTCTCTTCGACGTTCGACAAAAGTGGAGTAATAGCAGACTTAGCCGTGTTTTGTCGATAAATATAAACAGCATAACAACAACTTTTCAACAAATCTATGTGAAAGAAATTGGTGAGTAAAGCAATCTTCGTCAAACACATTTGCGTGTAAATAAAATGTTAAGTAATTGACAATAAGTAAATTTGTTTGTCCTACGGGTTGAGACTTCTCAACAAAACGCGGCTATAGTAAGAAAATTAGGATACAGGTCTTCATAGTCATTTTTTAAACAGTTGATTAGTTGTAAGTTTTATTTAATGTCCAGTACAACAATTTAGTAAACTACAAACTATTTTAGCAACAAGATTATGCTGTTTTCATTGGATAATTTGAACTTAAATTATATTTTAACAGAAATAAGGTAATTTTATTATGAATATAAGTTGTACTCATGTGTTCATTATGAATACCGGAGCAAAAATGTTTGCTTACAAAATATCTCTTACTTACTTTGCACTTAGTCATTAATAATGTACCTTTGAAGAACATAAATATAAAATACATTTTTAATAGTTCCATCCCTTTCACTTATAAAAAAAACTCAAAACAAATTAAAGCTATGCAGCTTCTTTGTATTAGAATAATATTCCAGTAAGTGTTTAGTAAAACAAAAATAATAAAACTACAAAATAAAATGTGAGTGCTGCATTATATATAAAAATAAAAATAAAAAAACTTAATCATAAATAAATAAATGAATATATTTATGAAATGTTACAAAATGCAAAACAAAACAAAACTCTAAAAAAAAAATAAATCCTACACAAATACAAAGTAAAATATTTAATAGACACAAAATATTAGATACCTACCTAGTGTAAGTAAAATTGAATAATATACTTTAAATAATCTGAACTAATGAAAAGTATCTCAAAATGTTAAAAAAAAATAAATGCTGAGCTAGAAAATGTCTACATATTATTATAAATGTATTTAAGTAGAAATTAATACAAAGTATTTACTCTAAAACTAATAAGAACACAATTATGATTATAAAAGTGTTTTTTTTTCTCAATAATTATACAAAATTTAGTTGGATTAATTAATTTTTGTTTAATTAAGGAATGATAAATGTAAAATTATATAATACAAGTACATTACAATTATATAAACGGAAAATGTGCATTTGAAAATGATAATTGAATCCACAAACAAAAATTAATTCAATAAAAATTGCTTGAAATAAAATATTTAAAAAATTATATTGAACGATTTTTTTGGACGCATAATAGCATAACCAGTTGTAAACTTGTTTTTCTTTTTACAATTTTATCTCATTTTCTCGATCGGAAATTTGATGCAACATATAAGACATTCGTATTTTAAACTGAGGAGATTATATGGTTGAAATGATGATAAATGGGCATAGATGTAGGAGGCTTATTCGAATTTTTGCATATGCAATTCAAACACAGTTTAAATCTCCTTTAAACGAATCAATTTAAAAAAAAAGAAACGAAACACGTGATTCAATATGTAAATACAAAATGTTTAACAACTACAATACTGATGATATATGCAGAGTAAATATGAAGGGAATAGATAAGCATCAGACAGACATTGACTATTTTAAAGTAAACAAAAATTATCTAATCTGTGGTGGTCCCTCGTCTTAGCAACTTTTCTTTTTATTTTTAATTGAAAGGTTAAATTGTTATCAGTAGGTTTTTTTTTTAAATTACTGTATTATATTAACCTTCCCTGAAAAATAAACAGAATCAGTTTCAAAAAAGATTCCAATGAACATGAAAGACAAAGTTCTATTAGCCTACTCGGGAGGGCTTGACACAAGTTGTATTCTCAAATGGCTACAAGAAAAAGGTTTTGAAGTTATCTGCTTTATGGCAGATGTCGGCCAGGAAGAAGACTTTGAAGCTGCAACAAAGAAAGCTTTAAAATGTGGTGCTAAAGAAGTAAGGGAATTGCAAAACTTTTCGTAGCCCAAATTGCTGAATTGAATAATATTTTGATACATACATACATAACACAGGTCATTATTAAAGATGTCAAAGATGATTTTGTAGAGAACTACATTTGGCCATCCATACAAATGGGACTAATTTATGAAGAACGTTATTTATTAGGTACATCATTGTCACGGCCTTGTATTACAGTCGCTCTGGTCGAAGCTGCTAAGTCAAGAGGAGCAAAATACATTGCTCATGGAGCTACTGGAAAAGGCAATGACCAAGTCAGATTTGAAATGTGCGCTTATGCGCTATTTCCAGAAATTAAAGTTATTATTATAAAATAATCCGAAAGTATTTTTTAGAATAAACTCTTAAAACTCATTCCAGATAATTGCTCCATGGAGAGATAATGAATTTTGCAAGCGTTTTCAGGGGAGACTGGATTTAATTAAATATGCAGAACAGAATGGTATACCAGTGAGTGCAAAGCCTACTGCGCCATGGAGTACGGACGCAAACATCATGCACATAAGTTATGAGTCAGGAATTTTGGAAGATCCGTACCAAATAGCTCCTGATAATCTCTACGAAATGACTAAAGATCCAAAAAAAGCACCATCACAACCTTATCAGGTGAAAATTCATTTCAAAAATGGTCTTCCCGTAAGTGCTGATGATATTCTGACCTCGAAAACTTACAAAAAGCCACTGGAAATTCTGAAATTCCTAAATGAAATAGGCGGAATATATGGAATAGGCCGCATCGATATCGTGGAAAATAGATTCGTGGGATTAAAGTCACGAGGGGTATATGAAACTCCGGGCGGGACAATTCTTTTTTCAGCACATCAAGATTTAGAGGTGTTTTGCTTAGATAGGGAAATTTTCCGTACCAAGACATACTTAAGGGACTCCATGGCGGTTTATGTGTACAATGGATTTTGGTTTAGTCCAGAAGCAATTTTTACCAGAAAATGTCTGGAATTGTCTCAAGAACATGTCAATGGACAAGTCATAATGGAACTTCTACCAGGCTATTGTAAACCATTGGCTCGAAAATCATCACAGGAGCTTTATAATAAAGAGTTGGTTTCAATGGACGTGCATGGAGGATATGTCCCAGCTGATGCAACTGGATTTATAAACATTAATTCGGTCAGATCAACTGAATTTTCCAGAGCCTATGGCAAATATAAATTTTAGTTTTTAATAAATTTTGTTAAATACAATGAGTAATCTTTAATCTATTTTTACTTTAAATACGTATAACGGTAATCCTGCATATTTTGTAAGATTATTTTTCAAAGGAACTGCAAATGATAGTGCGCGCTGTCATGAATCAAATTTCGTTGGAAATGTTTTCCTCCATCGAAAATTGGAAACGCCAATACCTTTACCATTGCTCGAATTTGACCTATTTAATGACAGTCAAATTGGAATTCCCATTTATGTTGGAACACCATAGGAACGAGAAACAGTACACGCTTATGAGAAACTCAGAAATTGGACTTTGTTTCTTATAACCGAGTTTTTCTATCCTAAGAACGGATGTAATAAACAAGTTTCTTATTGACAACTGAAAGCAGTGCTCTGGCGGCAAACCCTTGAACTTGGATGCATACACTAGATGACAGAAACTGTCATAAAAAGTATGTGATTTGAGAAGTGTGTATTAAAAATTATTATTACAAACAATTAAACAATAATAAAATTAATATTTTTGTAAAACAAAGAAGTGGAACATTTCATTAAAACAATTTTTCCATAAGAATTGAATGTGATGTGATGAAGATGTGATTTTATTAAAAAGTTTAATAAAAGTGGGTGCGATTTCGTGAGTGCTCTTGGACGTAAATAGTTTGTTTTTATTAAATAAATAAAAGATAAATAATAACTATTGTTCTTTCTTCATCTTGTCAATAGGTGAAGAGAGTCAAGATCTTCTTAGTGGCTTCAAAATCCCTGGTCCGCCAGTTCTAGTTATCAAACAGCAATTACTGTGTTGATGTTCCCATTGTGAACGAGAAGTTGCAACTAGAACTTATAAAATTGCAAGACAAAATAGATTTTTTTATTTATTTCTTTGGCTCAAAGCAGGAGCTTATACCTACAAGCAAACCTACTATACATACAAAACTATAGTACATTAACTCCATTCTACCGCAGTCTACAGCTTCAGTCCATCAACCTGTTGGATATCCTGGTGCTCCTTCACAATCATTTCTCAACAATGTAAGCGTTAAATTTTAAGTTTTGGAAGTTGATCTGTTTATATTATTATCTTTGAAAGGAGTTGTCCAGGGTCGGTTGATGCTTACTTTGAAAGTATCAAGAGTAGAATACAAAAAAGGTATCAACCACGTCTTTTGGATAACCAGTTCCAAAGATACACTCCAATCTATTTTACGATTTTACTTTTCCAAGTGAACAGCGAAAAGCTTTTAAAGTATATCTTTGGAACGAAAACCACAGATACAAATGAACCAGGAAGTACTTAAACAAAATGCTTTTATTGAAATTTCGTATGATTTATTTTGTTTTCATTTGCAGCTTATTCGTAAAAGTTTGGCCAGAAATGCACGCTTACGACAAAAGTGCAACAATGAGTTTATAGACGGCGAAGCAGTTCTAAGTGGTTCGGCTACGAAAGATGCCGAACCACTTAGGCCAATATATTCATGACTCGATTGTGGTTGATGATGACGAAGCCGAAAATGAATCGTCAATACCGATGGGTGTATTTACAATCTTTGAGGTACATAATATATGCATAATATCCAATCCAATAATATTCATTCTACTTATTTCTGATAGAAGCCCTTGCGGCCACATAAAGGGAGGTTTTAAGATTCCTGAGCACCGTCAATATAATGATGCTTCGAAAATATTTTCCCAAAGGTTACCCCCAGACAATGGTTCATATCTTGTGGATTAATTTATTGTTGTTAGCGATGTTGAGAAATCTATATGACCACTGGAACTGGCAAAAGAAGTTCAAAAAATCAAAAGACGAGAGAAGCGTAAGGCAAAACAAAATGATGGTCAGGAAGATTTTTTACAGCCTGCCAAGAAAATACGTATTCTGCGAATTCATATAAAAGCTCTGACGATGCCTATGATTTCGTTTAGTTTTAGTGCAAGTGTATTCTTATATTTTGGTAATTTTATATTTAACTGGAATCTTATTTATTTTTGTCATTGATAATAAATGTATTTTACATATAATAATTTAAATAATAATTTTAACTTTAGTTTTTAATAATTTTAACTTTATGCCTGTAAAGAAGGAAAGGATAGATTTTTGTGGCTCAAACAATTAGGGAATCTACACGACGAGAAAATTCTTAAAATGCACTTTAATCGATTACTTTTCGTTTGTTTCAATTGTAATGTAACTGTTTGTATTTTTTTATTTGTTTGTTTGTTTTTGAATAATTAAAATATTCAAATTAAAAATGACTTAACTAAAACATATACAGGGTGTCCCGTAAGAAATGGATAAACCTGAAATGCCTAATAGTAGACTTTATGACCGTCCTGAAAACTGATAAAAAAAAAGTTCTATCACAACCACAAGAAAAGATACATGCATTTTTTTGTTCAGTGTATTATTTTTTGCTCTACTTTACATTTTTGAATACCACAACTACAAGTGAATGAATTCCAAGTTTTTTTTTGTAGCAATATCTTACATTATTTGTGCCAAAACATTAGTAGAAGAAAATTATTATTACTGTTGGACTTCTTAGACAAAAAAATTATTTAACTTTGATTTTCAATGCAAAATGTGAAAGAAAATAATGTTTGAAAAAGTTAAATCATCTCTGGTATAAGAAAAATGCATGAATACCTAAGTGGCCAACTATTATTTTATGAGTGCTGGTAGACAAACTATTGCGTACTAATCTTGAAGTCCCAGTTGGGTTTCAAAAAAAATTTGACTTGTATAAACTTGAAAGAAGCTATGCATTACTCAAAACATTTAAAAAAAATTATATATTAACAACAATTTTTAAAACAACTTCAACGATTTTAAAATTTTTGTCCATACTTTCATAGCAGGTCCAGAAATAAAATGGAATCTTTTTTGTTTAGTTCAAACATCCATAGCTTCGGAATTTAAGCAATTAAAAACATAATTTCATTTGTTTGTTTATTATTATTTATTTTTGAAATTTTCCATAAGCCACTTAACGATATAAAACATTATCGAACCATTGATATGTGCTATCAATGTCTATCTATATTATAGTTGTTAACAAGAGCAAGTCTTTAAGTTCGATACGGTACTCTCTAAATTAAGTGACGACGAAATAAAGACGAGTATACTGGAAATGCATTTCAACTGGTAAGTACAGAAGTTCCTTCTCAGCACCAGTTTTTCCGTAAACAATCAGGAGTGAACCAAACTACGTTTGGACATGGCAAGATGTCGATTGAACGACAATAGGTAAGTACCAAGGCCAGAATGAATAGTGCCACTTGTCACCTAGAAATTAAAAAACAAAAAAAAGATATCACTTTAACTGTGGGAAGAGGTGACATGATTCTTTCATACCTCATGAACTAATCTTTGTTTTCCATTGCATCATATCGCCAACAAGATGGTTTGAATTTGAAAAGTTCTATATAAGAAATGCCAAATTGTTGCTCTTGCTGGTAGTTCTTCTTTTCGTTTTCCTCGTCAGGATTGTTGTCCTATAGTTAAAAGAATATAAATATTTAGTTCCTCAGGTAAATGTATGGTTTTATTATCTTGCTTACTTTTTCTAGTCTTTCAGATTAAGTTAACAAAAATACATTAACACGTCGAAATGTTTAATTATGTATGACGGGCGATTTTTCATATAGATAGAAAGGTACTAGAAAAGCTAAAACGGGATGGATTTTTGAAATGGAAATACCGCTGTTGGCTTAGCTTGGAATCTAACAACATATGTATATACATACATACATCAGCCCCGGATCTACGATTTTTCCGAACCGGGCAAAATCTAGACTTCGGTGCCCCTCTCATTTTGAGCCAAATTAAAAATACAATAGGTACATGTATGTACATTATGTACGAGTACTTGGTTGTTTTTTATTTCTTACCAAGAGTATAAAAATTAAAATTTAATAAAATACATATTTGAGTTATTGCCTAGGAAAGAATTTCGAATTATTGTTTAAACTCATCTAGAACAGCTCCCATACACTTTTTTTTAAGTTTTTTCTAAAATAACTAAAGATTTTGATAAAACTTTGTACCTGTCATATGTTAGTGATTATAACAAAACTAAGTTTAAATGCTTTGGAAAAATGTAAGTACATCATGAAGTTTTTGATTAAACTGTTTTGGCTTTCACTTATATATTTCGCTAATGTTTATAGCGAAACGAATAAGAAGGAAATTCATTTTTAAGTGCACTGTTTTTACAATTTTCAAATAATGTAATTGTAATAATATACTTATAACTTATAAAAAGGATAGGACCACATTAAAGCTTCGAATAATAAGAGCAAGTTTTTACGATCTTCTCGCCCATTTTAAATAATCTTCTGTTTAAATTGATTAGGTAGATATACATAATTTGACATTTTCATTTTAGTCCCGTCGTAGCTTTTTTCTTATAATTTTCTTTTGCCTTGGCAGTTTTTAGAGTTAAGCCCCGAATATTTTCTTAAATTTTGCACCCCTAAAAGCTGGGCAAAGGCCCCGGTTAGCACCCCCCCCCCCACAGATCCAGGACATACATACATTCCGTCCAAAGCACTAGGTAAGTAATAAGGAACGAAAAATAGCACTTGTTTATTTAGAATTCAAAACATTTAGAAATACACAAAAAAACACCTTGTTTATTTAAAACTATTAGTTCATTGATATTGTAGATTTTCGCATAGTTGTGTGTTTTCAAAAGAACTTTTCGGAAAAAAAAAAAAAAAAAACAAATCTTAATCGATAAATTAAATTAATAAAACTAAATACCGAAAAATTAACAAAAAAAAAAATGAGGTGCTCAGTAATTGGTTGCAGGTCGTTGGTGCGTTCTTTTATTAACCATAGTTAACTATGGTTAACTATAGTTAACAATGGTCGTTCCTTTATTACAAAATAGTTACGATTTGTAACTATATGACGTCATCACATCGTTCCTAAATTCAGTTTATTAGTGTCAAATAGTTACAATTCGTAACTATTTCCAACTCATCTCCATGATATGAGTTGAAAGTTTTGATCTGTCAAAGCACATTGGTGCGTTCTTTTATTAACCATAGTTAACTATGGTTAACTATAGTTAACAATGGTCGTTCCTTTATTACAAAATAGTTACGATTTGTAACTATATGACGTCATCACATCGTTCCTAAATTCAGTTTATTAGTGTCAAATAGTTACAATTCGTAACTATTTCCAACTCATCTCCATGATATGAGTTGAAAGTGTTGATCTGTCAAAGCACATGTGAGAAGGTTTGTTTACAAAAAATAAAAATTGAAGAATCAAAACAAAGCTTTTGGTGAAGTGAAATGAATTCAAATTGAATTTTCTACCATTTTTAATGAAAAAGTAGATTATATTGTAGAAAAATAACATGATTTTATGGTAATTAACGATAAAATAAAGTTTTCCAAAGTTTTCGTTTGACAGATCAACAATATCTAACAATAAATCGTTCCTAAATGAAATGTAACAATTTCCAACTAAATCTAACAATGCCACTTCAACAATTTTTTTTGACATAACAACCATAGTTAACTATGGTTAATAAAAGAACGCACCACATGTGAGAAAGTTTGTTTACAAAAACTAAAAATTGAAGAATCAAAACAAAGCTTTTGGTGAAGTGAAATGAATTAAAATTGAATTTTCTACCATTTTTAATGAAAAAGGAGATTATATTGTAGAAAAATAACATGATTTTATGGTAATTAACGATAAAATAAAGTTTTCCAAAGTTTTCGTTTGACAGATCAACAATATCTAACAATAAATCGTTCCTAAATGAAATGTAACAATTTCCAACTAAATCTAACAATGCCACTTCAACAATTTTTTTTTGACATAACAACCATAGTTAACTATGGTTAGTAAAAGAACGCACCACGTTGGTGCGTTCCTTTATTAACCATAGTTAACTATGGTTGTTATGTCAAAAAAAATTGTTGAAGTGTCATTGTTAGATTTAGTTGGAAATTGTTACATTTCGTTTAGGAACGATTTGTTGTTAGATATTGTTGATCTGTCAAGCGAACACTGGAAATTTTTTTTTATATTTTATTATCAAAATGAATAACCAAGCAAATATTGTAGTTGCTCTTAATTTACTGCACAAATTCGAAAAGGAAATTGAAGTAAGTTTTAAAATAAATGTTCGATTAAGTATTTACAAAAAAAAAACAAATTAATCACTAATAAACATACACAATTTTGTTGATAATATTACCATTTGAAGCAGTTACACACAGAATCATAATGTCTTTAAGAGTATACTCTCCTTTTTGGTTCACAATTGCAGTAAATTTCATTTTAATTTTATTTTTTTTCAGTCTATTTCACTTCACAAAAAGGTTTGTTTTGATTCTTTAATTTTTTTTTGTAAACAAACCTTCTGACATTAGGTGACTTGACAGATCAACACTTTCAACTCATATCATGGAGATGAGTTGGAAATAGTTACGAATTGTAACTATTTGACACTAATAAACTGAATTTAGGAACGATGTGATGACGTCATATAGTTACAAATCGTAACTATTTTGTAATAAAGGAACCACCATTGTTAACTATAGTTAACCATAGTTAACTATGGTTAATAAAGGAACGCACCACGTATCTTTTACCTGAACATGTGTCTACACAGGCAAGTATTTCTTTAATGATGGACGTGTTAACTAATTTGTTTGATTTTTTTTTAAATAAAACTTATTTGTGCGCGTTAAGAGTAAAATTTCAAGTGATATGTATTTCAAAAACGAACAAATTGTGTGTGCTTTCCTTGGTAATTTTTGCTATGGTTAATAAAGGGTAAGGGTATGCCCATTTAAGAAAAATGAAGTTATATTCATACCACTAAACACTCACACTTGACTAAAACAACTTTATATAAAAAGATAATAAAAGGGTTAATTTAATTTTGTTTTGTCAACTTTTTTTAGAAAATTGCCCATTCCGTCTAAATGGGGGGAATAGATCCCCTCCCATATACTATTTTTGTATTGTCTCACCCCAACCTATATGCTCTATCGTTTTGTCACACCTTAAGTGAATCAACCTGCATAAAATAATTACAAATCAAGATTCGAAGTTAAAATTTCAAATCGCCAAAGAAGTTTTATTTGTCTCGAGTACTTACTGAGTTACACATCCTCTTTTTTAGATTGTTTTGGGGGGGGGGCCAGTTGAGGGAAGAACGGATGAAAGCCATTATGTCCCTTAACAGACAGCTTATTGATAGACAAACAGTCCCAAAATCATTTACTGTTTGCGATATGCATTTTTCAAAAAGCTGCCAAAAAAGCTGGGACCAAAAAATCATCTAAGATCTGATTCGATTCCAACCATTTTCCCAAAAATGTTGGAAGGATTAACGTAAGTTAAAAATTAAATTTGTTGAAAAAAGAAAATTCAACAGAGTTTTCAATTTTAGCGATAATTTTCCTAGTCATGAAAAACAGGATGAACATCTAAATGTTTATATTTTTTGAAGAATTGTCTAGGCAATACCATGAAGATTTGTCTACTTATTATGTAGAATGGTCAACTGAAGACTTTAATAATTTAATTGAATAGTAATTTTAGCGAAAAAAAACATGATGAACAACTATTTATATTTTTTTTATGATTTCAGTGACGAGATTCAGAATGAATACTCAGATCAGCCTTCCACTTCAAGAGAACTTGAAGAATTGTCTTCGCAAGACCATGAAGATTTGTCTACCAATTATGTAGAATAGTCAACTGAAGACTTAAATAATTTAATTGAATAGTAATTTTGATTTTATAAAAATATCGATTTTCCGTTTATGAATTCTTTTATAATTTCAGTGACGGGATTGAGAATTCATTCAGTGATCAGCCTTCCATTTCAAGAGCAAACGTTTCCGTTGATATATAAAAATCTTAATATCTATTTTTAGTGGATTCAACTTATAAATCTTTATAATTTTAGAGATTTATCACCTCATTTTGTTCGAAATCGTAAACGGAAATTTGATCCTGAACAAGCCTCTCCCAAAACGTTAAAAAGAAAATGCGTATTCTACAAGCAACTTATCAAAAGAAAAAAATAATATTTTAAAGGTTGCAAGGCGTAGATTAAAGAGACAGGAGAACAAAATTCAAACCCTAAGTTCCTTAGTCATGGAACTTGAAAAAAAGAACCTGATATCAGAAAATGCTTCTCAAGTCTTACAGGTAATTTATTTTTATATTTAATCATCATTAACTACAAAATATGGAAGAAAAGAACTCCAAGTAATTACATTTTTGAATGTACAATAGAATCTCAAAAAGGTGAACGAATAAAAACGGGTCTTTAATCTTTCAAAACCGTTATTCTTTTAAAGAATACAATTTTGATGATGAAAAAAAAAATACCTAATGTTACACTTTTTCAAAAAAAAATTCACGTTATACTGATATGCATACAACAAATGGATAGTTTTTATGACTGAATAATATTCATTTGCATTTATATATATAACATCATATTTTGATTGAAGCGCTTATCTTTTCGAGATTCTGTACTAACTTTAATGTTGTAAAATTTTGAATTTATAATACTTCAACACAAAATGGACTGAGTTCAAAATTGTAAAATATTTTCGGAGTTCAACCGTAACGTTACTTAAAAACTTTTATGAACATTCAATTTACAGTATCATTGCAGTATACAAACTTCGGTATAAACGCGGTTCATGAAAGTATTCAGTAATTATACAAATTGAATGAACAGATAATTGAGACTTTTTCGGCTTTTTAGCTTCGTAAGTTTTCATTTTCCTGAGGACGTGCGCGCACATGCAGAAGCTCTTCAGTCACCGATTGAAGCAACTAAACAGTTTGTGTGCAAAGAGGTTTCACTTAAAAAACTAAACGATCACCCCAAATTAGTTGCATGTGGGCGCTTAGGCTAAGTGTTATCATTTAATAAAGATGTTTCGGAACATAAACATATTAAAAGATGTAAAAAACATAAACATTACTCACATTCCTGTTTGTATACTTTTGTGAATGATACAAGTTTGCTTTACTTTTACTGTATTATTGCAGTATAAGTAGGTACAATAATGAACACAAAAAAATACCGAATTTCTACGGAAACAATACTGGTTTTATACTGTAATGAACGTAATACTGGTTGTGTTACTGTATCTTTACGATTATGAACTCAGACGTAACTTGATACAAAAATGTATACAAAATTAAACTTGACTAACCAGCAATCTAGCTACAGAAACATTTTAGTCTAGGAAAGATAGGAAATTTAATATGGGCAACCTTCAACAAATTAATTCATGAAATTTTATTGCTGGTATCGACGCAGAATTTTATCCTCAACAACATATCCAAAGTCCCCAATATCCCCTTATTGGCTTTTTGTATAGATGCATTTAAAGAGGTGGAGAAGGGAAGAAGGCGGGAGTTTATCAAGCTGAAAAAATTGTTATAATACAATCTAATCATATGACACATGTTTTTAGGGTGCTTTTCAACGCTGATTCTAAAGAGACCAACACTGAAAAGATACATGAATTCTGTGAAAAGTTAATGTCATTTTTATGGAATGATCACTTTTTTTTTAAGTACAACAAGTAATATATTACCCAAAACCATTTTAAAATAATAGGATTTTAATAAAATTTGGTATAAATGTTTCATTTGGCATGTTTATCAAGAATAAAAAGAGTCCCCAAAAATATCTGTGGTAAAAGGGTGTTTTTTTTGGGTAGATGTAAGTGCGTCATTATTACCATAACATCCATGAATAAATTTTGACACTTATCAAATTTGCTAAAAATATTAAATTTATGTTGGCAATGTTGAATCAAAAGAGACTCCTAAAATATCTGCGTGGAAAGGGTATTTTTTTTTTTTTAAGTCAAAATCGGGATTATTGCTATACTACCCAAGACAAAATACTTACACACATGAAATTTATCAACAATATCAAATTTATTATGGCAACTAAGAATCAAAAGAGTTCATAAAAATAACTGAAGTGAAAGGGTGTTTTTTTGAAAGGGGAAGCAAATCCGGGATTATTGCTATAACTCCCATGCTTAAATTCGGACACTCATGAAATTTGCCAAAAATATTATTTTTGTCAAAGGAACTAAGAATCAAAAGAGTCCACAAAAAATCTTTACTTAAAGGGTGTTTTTTTTTAATGGAGGAATCAAATCCGAGATAATTGCTATACCTCCCATGACAAACTTCGAACACGCATGCAATTTGCCAAAAATATTAAATTTGTCATGGCAATCAAGAATCAAAGCAGTCTATATACAAATATGTACGGTTGAAGGGTGTTTTATGAGAGGAAAAGAGCGGGAGGTTAAGTTATATCGAAGTGAAAAATTTAGTTTGGTATAACCTAACCATACGACACATGATTTCAGGGTACATTTAAGCGCTGGATCTAAATCAACCAAAACGAAAACGATGCCACTACCCTACACAAAATTATAGTCCTTTTAGTGTAGCGATAACTGCTATTTAAGTACAACAGGTGTTTTCGTGGTTGGATGTGTGCGTCGAGTGGTCTTAGGAGTTTGGGTGTGCACGTTTAGGGGCTTAGGGGTTGTGTGTGTGTATGTTTCTGAGTAATTGTACATGTGCAAAGTAATATAAATGGGGCTGGAGGGAAGTGCAACTTGCAATAATGTCAATAAACACTTTTCAAAGATAATTATATCTCCGTAAGCTGCGGAATTAACCGTCTAATGAGTCAACGAAAAATAAAAAGATTTTATTGTGAACTTTATTTTACATATCTTATTGTGTGGTTTAACGGTGAGTGCACTGGTGAATTTGTTAATGTGACTCGAGGAATATGCACCATAATGCAAATTAGTGAAGAGAAGAACGATGGCATTGCTAGAAAGTTAAATGGCAAACTCAGTGCAAAAATGCACAAGACGTGTAGGAAAAGCTACACTCGCTCCAGAAAGGCATCTGTGCAGGTGAGTTAACGTAACACATACGTATTAATATTTCGGTTGAATGGTTTGAAAACTATTTTCGCACTTTGCACGGTATTTGTGTGTTTTAATAAGCAGGACGAAGACAAAGAAAATTCAATACAGCCGAAGAATAAGAGGCGTTTAATTACTGAGTTTTTCGACCCAAATATTCATTGCTTATACTGTGGTGATTCACTGGAACCAAAATTCGGTTCAAGAACACCCGTCAAACTGAGACAAGAAATTTGTACCGTGACTAAAGAGGATGCAGCTTCTATAATACTGGATAAGGCTAAAGCAGTGGGCGGTGAAAAAGGGGGCCAAGTGATTTTTAGAATAGGCAGTGTTGTGGACGTAAGGTTTTTGTTTAAGTACGACCTGAATTGCTACAGGAACTTTGCTTCACCACGCTAAAACTTGCCTGGCAAACCAATTAATGAAGAAAGAAGAATTGCGTTTGAGCACCTCTGCAAAGAAATTGAAGAATCAACTGATTGCCAGTTTTCTCTTTCAGATATAAATGAAAAAATGAGTGAGATGTGTGATGATTCTGAAGGATACACTAACACATATTTGAAGCGCCTTCTTCAAGAAAGATTCGGTGACAGTGTTGTGTTTGCAGATTTTGAAGGAAAAAATTGCGTGTTTTGTTTTAAGGAGAACGCAGACAAATTTGTGTATGATAAGTGGCATGAAACACGCTCTGGGCATCCTGAAACAAATAGACAAAGAGTAGTAAAAGTTGCAGCCCAAATAATACTAGAAGATATCAAAAGCACGCCCTAAGACCTGGACAATTATTTTCTTGGTGAATTGAACGAAGAACATCTTGTGCCTTACACACTGCGTCTCTTTATCTCTTTATGGCTGAAATGATTCAATCAAAAACGGATTCAACTCAGTCTAAGCGAACTCGCGAAGCTTTGGCGCAAGCAATGATGCTTGCTTGTCGCCCAAGGGCGTACCAGTCCCCTATACTTTTGCACTTAGCCGCATTTATGTACCAGAAAGATAGTAAAAGAAATAACATCGACTTACTGCACCCTCTCAGATTTGGTGTCAGTTACGCCGAGACAAAGCGATTTGTCACTTGCCTTGTTAATACTGGACAGCGTGAAGTGGAGACTGGTACCACCTTCATGCAGTTTGCATTTGACAATGCTGACCATAACATACGCACCATAGACGGACACGGAACTTTCCATAACATGGGTGGCATAAGATGCGTCACACCAGCACCAACAGCATTTCTGCCAACAACAAGTAAGTAAGCCGTAAAGCTTTAATGCAAGCTTACCAAAATATCATGGGTGTTCCCTTCCCCATAATTTACATGAGCAAAAAACTTATGAATTTATTTTATTTTAGTTCCCCATCTAAAAGGAAAAGTGGAAATGGATTTTAAGCGTGGACGTATTGCACCTATTCCATTCGAAAAGGGGAAATCTGGGCTGAAGCTTCTACGCATTCAGGATGTAGGTGTAACTCGTCTTCTGCCAAGCATGAAAAAGCCTCTTCAACTGGAAGCCCTCTGGGGCGCAAGCTATTGTGTCCCTGAAACATTGTTGACAGTTAGTCATTGTGTTATTGTTATATATTCTAGCCTTATACATTGTACCATTCCCTTCCACAGGCTTTCCGTATTCCATCATGGAGTGGTTTTATTGAGGTAGCCCATGCGCGTTGTGGGCCCTCTGAAGTTTCACGTGTTGACTATTTACCCTTTATCAACTTGGACCCCACTAATCTGTCTTGCATATACACTGCACTGCACTTTGCTTTGACTCAATGTAGGGCCCAAGGTCAAAGCACATGCTTTATCACATTTGACCAGCCTCTTTTTATGAAAGCCACCGACATAGTAGAAGCTAACATTGAACTAAAGTCTATTGTTGTGCTGTTAGGAGGATTTCATCTAATGATGTCTTATCTTGGCTGTATTGGCGAAATTAACTCTGGAAGTGGTCTCGAAGATTTATTTGCTACTGTTTATGCAAAAAATGCTTTGCCATTGGTGATGAATGGACACGCCTACACAAGAGCAATGAGAGCTCATTCCCTGGCTCAGCTAGCACTTTCTGTGCACATTCTGAAAGACCAACTGAATACCGATGATTCCTTACTTCTTGATTTGTCTTCCCTCCTGGAAAACATGATGAAAGGTGCCATTTCTCGTGATGAAGCATTGGATAGTGAGATTTCGCAAAGAGTGTATGAGCTTTTGCTGAACAAATGCGATGAGATTTCCTGTCAGAATCGAACCTCTAGGCTTTGGATTGAATACCCTTTTCAAGTATGAATAATTTAAATTAAAGTTTCATAACTTAGGTACTTTAATTTTTAAAATAATAAAATGTCACATTTTCATCGGCATGCGTGCAGGTTCGAGTAGGCCTCCTTTTTATGCAAAGCGTAAGAAGTGGAAATTGGGAGCTCTACCTAGATTCAATGAGGACCATGCTTCCTTTCTTTCATGCCGCAGGCCATCTGCATTATGCTAAAGCTGTGCATATTTTTGTTCAAAAATTAGAAAATCTAGAGACACAAATGGAGAATCATTTATAGTTTGAAATGTTCGCAAGGTTAGAAAAAAAGGAAGCATTACCAAACAATAAGAAATATATTTTTAAAGCTGAGGACATTCATTCTTCTAGGCGTGGATTCTTCTCAATAAGGCATTGTGAAAAATTTTTCAAAGGATTGTCCATGGATTTGGTTATTGAACAGAGACTTATGATACACCTGAAGACGTGTGGTCTGATGCGCGGGCGTGGAATTACTGAAAGCATGCTTGCTCCGTTCGTTGCTGCCATGCCCCTTTGCATGCCGCTCTCACAGCGACTGGAGGAGTACACCGGAATAAGAAGAGAGGCTTCGGAGCAGCACAAGGACTTACAAAATGGAAGAAAAACAAGAGACCAACAAGACTTAAATCGGTTCATATCCTGGTTGGAAACAAATTCGCCATTTGAGGAGCGACCTTCCCACATGCTGGTATCTCTATCTTCTGGTCTAGTGGCAGATAACACTGTGAACTGTGACAATGCATGGGAAGTTGGTATGTTGGTATGCACGGAAAGAATTTGGGGGACATAAAGCTCAAGATACGGGACAAAGTTAAGACCTTGTCAGCTATGAGCCATAACATTACTGTTCAGGGTGAAGAAATAGAAATTAACCCGACTCAGCTGCTTCACAAAATTATTTGTGTGCTGAATGCGACTGACAGAAGTTTATCGGAGTTTATGCATTACGAGCTGGCTCCCAAACCACCAAGCCTTTTTGATGAGGTCTCCCTTAGAAAGACGGACAAGTCTGCTCTGGCGACAGTCATTGCAGCTCTCTGTACCCCTGGTGAAGATGTCCCGTCAGATGGCCGTTACGTTGTAGATGGTGGCATGCTACTGTGGGCAGTAGTGTGGCCGCGACCAGCTACGTATGCTGATATCTGCTTGGCTTATCAAAGATACGTAGTTCGGCGTTATGGGTCATCAGCAACAGTTGTTTTTGATGGCTACTCACAGTCACATCTGTCAACAAAGGCAGAAGAGCAGCGGTGCAGGTGCACAACCAAGACATGGTGTCCACTATTTTTCAAAATAAATTTCCTTGACTTTCCCTGACCAATTTCAAAATTTTCCCTGACCAAAAAATCAAAAAAAAAGTTTTTCATAAGTAGGAACGTATTAATATTGCATTTGAATGGAGTTAATTAAACCTTAGGCAAAAAGAACTCACCTTGTATTTTTCAAAGATCTATCTGAAGGTATATATAACGGATTGCATTTAAAGTGAAAAATAATAACTGCATAAATTAAAAAAAAATTGTTTTGCTTAACAAAAGGGACGACTATACCTATGCAATGTAGTTCATAGTAATGAATGACCATTTAAATAAAATGCTTTTAAATCATATGTATATATCTTTGCGCTGTTAAAATTTAACACCCATATTCATAAAGAAAAAATAGTTATTTTAGCTCCCGTGTTTAGGAAAACTACACAAGGGAATAAGAATTTTCTGGGCTCATATCATATAAAGGTATTTGTTTAAGAATTCCTTATCCGTTAATCGTTTGTCCAAATTCGCTGTGTGACAAAAGTTATTTAATTTTGATTAAAATGAGTTTTAGGGTAACAAATCCTTTTTTCCTTACCCGGGGCTTAGACAAGCGAGTAGAACTAGTAGCATTTATATCATAGTGTTAGTTTTATGGATGTATGTGTAACTAGTAGCTCTCTGCGCGTTTTGTCAACTAGTATGATTTTTTTTAAATATTTCATACAGAAAAATATACAAATTATGGAAACTATGGAAACAAAACAAATAAATGAAAAAAATACACTACACTAGCTGGATAACTGGCAGGCTACTTGCAGGCAAAAATATTATACTATTTGGGCTACTAGTTGGCTCTCTCGTGTTCAGATACACTAACACACATAAACGCTACTAGTTCTACTCGCTTGTCTAAACCCCGGGTTAGTTTTTCTTTAATATTTTGTGTGTTTTTCGCTCGATTTAAGCTATTTTTGGAATTAAGTTCTTTGAACCCATGATAGAATACCTGAATTTTTAAAGTTATGTTTAGGGGTCGCAAGCATCAATTTTATGCAAAAAGCAGTTTTTGAAGCATTTAATTTGTAAAAAAAAAAAACAAATATTAGTTTTTAAATAATATTTTTGGTGTCAAAACCATCTCTGAAAAAAATAAAAAAATATCAATTTTTGCCTCATTTATCAGATTAAAAATAGGTATTGTTTTTAATCTTTTGCAATTCGTAAAAGTAAGACAAATCAACTTACAAAACGACCCTCAAAACCACCATTATATATTATTATAAGGGGTTGTAATATTTTTAGCCTATTCCTTATTTAGTAACGAACAAATTGGTATTAGATTTATAACAGGCTGACGGGCACAAAATATTAAAAAAAAAAATTATAAACAAAACATTTAATATTTTGTTCGTTTGGTACCTACTAAAAGATTTTTAACTTAGTCAGTTTCTTACCTATTTTAAGTTACTTTAAAGTTAGTCTCTTTTTTATCATATACAAAAATCACAAATCCAGGTCCCTGTTTTACACAAAAATCACTTAATAGTCCAAAATCAAAGCCTGGTCGTCGTTGTTGAACGAGTAGACAAAAAAAACATGTTTGCACTAAATCTTCGTTTTCATTATCGTTATTTTAGATGAACTGTTAAACTTGTTCTTGATTTTGTAGCTTGAGCAAAAAATGTTCTTTTTCTGAAATGATATTCTTCTATGAAAAACCACAGACACTTAAAATCGGTAAAATACTGACTGAGATAAAAATATTTTAGTACCATAAAAAGGAAAAAAAAATTCTATTTTTTGTTAATATTTTTTTGTTTGATCTATTTCGTAAAAAATATACAACCATTTTCTTCGTTACTAAATAAGGAAAAAGTTTAAAAAAATTGAACCCCTAATAGTATATAAGGGTGGTTTGTTCAATTTTTACGAATTGCCTGAAAATAATACCCATTTTTATTACGTTAAATGAGATACAAATTGATGTTTGTTTTTTGTTTTCCAGAGATGATTTTAACAAAGAAATTATTATTTTAAAGCCAATATTTGTATTTTGTAAAAATTAAATACTCCAAAAAATGCTTTTTACATAAAATTGATGGTTGCCGTAAACATAATTTTAAAAATCTGAAAAATTGCAGGTAGTATGTCATGGGTTCAAAGAATTTAGTTCCAAAAAATGGCTTAAATCGAGCGAAAAATGCACAAAATATTATGAAATAATTGTGACCCTAAAAGTCATTTTATTCAAAATTAAATAACACACAGCGAATTTGGACAAACGGTTAACGGATAATGAAATCAATAAACATGTACCTGGGCCAACGCTCCATACATCTTTGCGCATGGTCCTTTAACAGTTAGTTTTTTTATTTTTTGCCTCTTATTGGCCGCGATCGGAAACCTATGCTATGCTATCTAAAGGTCGATTCCCAATTGAATAAGTAAACGCGACGAGAGCGTGACTTGATTTGCTGTCATTTTTTTCTAGTTATAAAATCGTTTCCCAATTCACAATGCGACGAGTTTCTTGACGACGAGTTTTTGAGTAGCGTTAAATTATTTATTCTTTTTCTTCTTGCTGAGCAGTGTGCGTTCAAAATAATGAAAAAATCAAACTGAAATTACTTTTATTATTTAAATATTATGTTATTATAACTTAAATATTTTAAACTGTCCCCCTTATTTATAAAGCAAAAATAGTTATTTAAGCTTCCGTGTTTAGGAAAACTACACCATGGAATTAAAATGTTCCGGACTGTAATGGATCACTAAGCAATTGCCTTTAATTTGAGTCCACAAAATTCTTATTCCATGGTGAAGTTTTCCTAAACACGGGAGCTGAAATAACTATTTCTTAAATCGATCTTAAGATAGTTTCGTATCCATATAGGTTTTCGAACGCATTGGTTCTTTTTGACATTTCGCTTGGGATAGAAGCGTACATATATCTACCAAAATATTTCAGATAGCATCCAACAGCAAAAGCTGTTTTGTCATCGGCTGTTTTTTCACACGGGATTCCAACAACACGACCCTATCTGGATAGCTCTACATAGGTTTCCGATCGCGGCCATTACTGTACGAAATAACACAAAGTGCAGTTAGTTGCGTTTCATTAATTTTTTTTTTTGACATATTCACAGGTATGGCAAAAGATACGAAATGAATAATTTTAAACAGAGATGTAATAAAAACGAAATGTTCGATCAGAAAAAAGTTTCTCAGGAGAGAAAGTGAAAAAGGAGTTCACTGAATTTTTAAAAATTGATATGGAAGAAATTTTCCCTGACCGCTTCCCGAATTCCCTGACTTTCCCTGACCAAATTTTGTTCCCTGACTTTTCAGTCTAGCGGACACCATGCAAGACATCTCCAACGTTGACTGTTCGACCAGACATCACTGTATCAGCTACCCAAGCTAATTTTCTTGGCAACGGACTGAACAAGATTAGCCTGATCCGTCTCTTGACTCCAATTCTTGAAAGTGTAGGGCTGTCAGTGCTGCATGCAGACGGTGACGCAGATAGACACATTGTAGAAGAAGCATTACGAATTTCGGTACTGTACAGACCTATAATTGTAGCTGCAACTGACACTGACATCTTAGCTATGTTGGTTCAAAGGTCAGTTTATCACAATTTATATATACTGCACCCAAAGTTGTGTATAAAGGGTCTGTTTCACACACGTCTTTTCTCTTCTAGGTAACAGGCGGAATGTGACCTATACCTTCACGCACCTGGAACATGTGGCCGTCCACATAAGGTGTATAAAATTTCGGAGACGCAGAAGTCTGTAGTCGAGATGAAGAACCTAATTTTATTTATTCATGCCACAACGGGATGTGACACAACCTCTGCGGTATTTGGGAAAGGTAAACGGCTGCTCTTCCAACTCCTTCAAACAAATGTGAATCTTCGCGAAAAAGCTAAAATTTTTAACGACCCAGTCGCAAATATTCAAGATCTAATTTCAACTGGGGAAATTATTATGATTAGGATGTACAATGGCACCCAGAATACTCTTGATGAGGTGAGGTACGCGATGTACAACAAATTGGCGTCGAGTAAGAAAATCAATTCGGATTTCAAACTAAAAACTTTGCCACCAACCTCAGCTGGTGCAAAGCATTTTCTCCGAGTTTACTTGCAAGTAAGATTTGGGATGCTTGGAAAAAGTTTAAGGTGTGCTGTACAAAAACCTACCTCACATAACACTTTTTCCTTTGGCAGGTTCAGGAATGGCTGGGTAACAAACTGGAACCAAGTTGTTATGGCTGGAAAATACAAGGGAATCCAGCTCGGTTAGTTCCAGCGCCATCAGATTTGCCGCCTGCCCCAGAATGTCTCTTGAAGGTAATAAGATGCAACTGTAAGAAGGGGTGTGGGGCGCAGTGTGAGTGCAGGCGTAGTGGACTACCCTGCCGCCTCATGTGTGGGAAATGCAATGGCACGATTTGTACCAATACGGAGTGCATAGAAGAAGATGATGATGTTAACGATCTTGACTTTAACTAAAAAAAAAACATCCTTTCCACGCAGTCTCTTTCGATTCTTTGTTGCCAACATAAATTTAATATTTTTAGCAAATTTGATAAGTGTCAAAATTTATTCATGGATGTTATGGTAATAATGACACACTTACATCCACCCCAAAAAAAACACCCTTTTACCACAGATATTTTTGGGGACTCTTTTTATTCTTGATAAACATGCCAAATGAAACATTTATACCAAATTTCATTAAAATCCCATTATTTTAAAATGGTTTTGGGTATATATATATATTACTTGTTGTACTTAAAAAAAAGTGATCATTCCATAAAAATGACATTAACTTTTCACAGAATTCATGTATCTTTTCAGTGTTGGTCTCTTTAGAATCAGCGTTGAAAAGCACCCTAAAAACATGTGTCATATGATTAGATTGTATTATAACAATTTTTTCAGCTTCATAAACTCCCGCCTCCCTCCCTTCTCCACCTCTTTAAATGCATCTATACAAAAAGCCAATAAGGGAATTTCGGGGGACTTTGGATATGTTGTTGAGGATAAAATTCTGCGTCGATACCAGCAATAAAATTTCATGAATTAATTTGTTGAAGGTCCAATCCTATCTTTTTAGACTATTTGTATTATTCATAAAAAAGGGAAAATAAATATACCTATGTTACATATAAATAAAAACTTCGTGTACATACATACATACCTACAATTGACATTATGTCTGAAAGAAAAACAATACAACTGAACATAAAACATTTTTGAGTTAACATTTCAATACTAGGCTCTACTAAAATATTTTGAACTTAAAGAGCTCTTGTGTGGTTTTTATTTTAACAGATTGATAGAAATTCAAATTTTCATATTTCTTGCGCCGATTTTAAAAATTGATATTTCAAAATTGTTTCGTCTTTCTTCCGGAACGATTGTTCTCATTTTTGATTTACTTCTACTAGTCACAGGGGCGTATACAGCTTTAGTTCTTGGGGGGGGGGGTCATGTCATGCAAAAAAAAAATAACACAAACTAATATTTGTTAAAAGTCAAGTGCCTTATATTTTTTTTTTTTTTTCATATTTTACTGTGCGTAGCTATATAAAATAAAAGCGAAAAAATCATAATTAACTATAATAAAGGGGTTTCCAATAGGAACGGGTTGATTTTGGCAGCTCGTGGCGGCCATATTGTTTCTTTTACTTTCGGTCAAAATATCGTCTTTTACTCATTCACTACAGACAAATCATCATGGTGAGTTACAGCGTCGAGCAACACGTGCAAATGAAGTTTTAGAGCAGTAAGAAGTTTATCCCAATTTTGGTCGAAAAATCATCTTTAGCGATGAGGCCCATCTTTGGATGAATGGGTACGTGAGTAAGCAAAATTGCCGGACTTGGGACGACACTAATCGACGCGAGATTTACGAGGTGCCAATGCATCCAAATAAAGTTACTGTTTTGTGTGGATTTTGGGCTGGATGCCTGGAGGCGTCATCGGTCCATATTTCTTCGAAAATGATGCTGGCCAGGCCATCACCGTCAACGGCGATCGCTAAAGGTCGATGATCACCAACTTCTTGTGGCCTTAATTGGATGATTAGGACACTGAAGATATATGGTTTCAACAGGATGACGCTACGTGCCACACAGCTTAATACACAATCGATATTCTGCACGAGCGGTTTCATGGTGTGGTTATATCGCGCCGAGGCAACGTGAATTGGCCACCAAGATCGTGTGATTTGACCCCTTTGGACTTTTTCTTGTGGGGCTTTTTTAAGTCGCAGTCTATGCGAATAAGTTGCAAACCACCTCGACCCTCAAAGACAACATAATCGATGCCATCGGTCAAATTCAGCCTGATTTATGCGCCAAAGTCATCGAAAACTACATTTTCACTACGCCAATTTAGGCAATTTCGTTGAAAATATATATTTCGAACTGCCAAAGCCTATCCAAAATGAAATGAGCTACCTACTTATACAAAAAAATTAACAAATTTAAGACGAAAACACTTTTTTGGTATTTGCAAAATTACCTCATTTTCGGTTCCAAAGAAAATTAAAATAAACAACCGAGTTGAAAGAACCTTCATTAGCTGGACCAGTGAACACGCTATTCGTTTTTATTCCTGACTGTTACATTTTTTATTTCGGAGGGCCTCAGCAACAGCATACAGCAATCTCCAGTTGCCTGACCAAAGACAATCAGTTAAGCTAGCTGTGAAAATACTGAGGAAAAAATTTTTTTTTGGATTCGCTAGATCATTTGTTTTGAATTTTATTCAGAATTTATTTTAATCCTATCAAAGTTTTTATTTCAGCGAATTGAAGTTGCAGGAAAAATTACTAAAATATCATAGGTACTGTGCACTGTTTTCTGTTTCTTAATTTTAGTAAATAGATATAAATATTCACTACTGAAAATGAAAACAATAGCTCTGATTTTAAAAAATGACCACTTGTGTAAATTGCTCTTTTTACAATAGTGGAAAAACTAAAATACATTACTTACTTACTTTACTTTTGATGGCGCTCACAGCCCAGTATGGGCTTCGGCCTCAACTAACAAGCCCATCCAGCCAGCTCTGTCCCTAGCTAGCCGCTTCCAGTTGCGCACACTGAGTGCTTTGATGTCGTCATTAACTTGATTGCACCACCTGTTACGGGTTCTTACTCTGCTGCGTACCCCATCGGGGTTGGATTCGAAGACTCGTCGGGCAGGTGCGTTGCTGTCCATTCGCTCCACGTCCCCCAGCCATCTCAGCCTCTGTATTTTCAGCTTTTTGACCAGGTCAACGTCGCTGTATAGCCCGTATAGCTCGTCGTTGAATCTTCTCCTCCATACTCCTTCGATACACACTGGACCGAAAATCACACGAAGAATCTTCCTCTCAAAGCACCCTAGCAGATTTTTATCCGAATCTTTCAGTGTCCATGCTTCTGACCCATAAAGCAGGACCGGGATGATTAGGGTTTTGTATAAAGTCTCCTTGGTTCTCTGAGAGAGGGCCTTACTACTTAAATGCCTTCTTAGACCGAAGAAACAGCAAGAGTAATTCTTCGCTTGATCTCTGTACTGATGTCATTCTGCGATGTAATAGTGGAGCCCAGGTAGACAAAGTCCTTGACAACTTCGAAGTTATATCTGTCCATCGTGATATTTTGCCCGAGTCGACGATGTTGAGATTCCTCTCTCGATGACAGCATATACTTCGCCTTGTCCTCATTAACCGCCAATCCCATTCTAACCGCCTCCGATTCAATGCTCGCAAATGCCCCTGCCACAGCTCGCTTCGTTCTGCCGACAATGTCTATGTCATTCGCATATGCAAGCAATTGAACGGACTTTTGATAGATTTTACCGCTGGTGTTGATATGTGCGTTGCGCACAATGGCTTCAAGAACGATGTTAAATAGGTTGCATGATAACGCGTCGCCTTGCCTCAATCCTTTCTCAACATCAAAGGAATCGGTGGTCTTCTTACCAATTTTGACGGAGCAGCGAGATTTCTCCATCGTCATCCTGCACAGGCGGACGAGTTTGGCAGGGATGCCGAGACTCGACATGGTTTTGTATAATTCGTCCCTTTTCACGCTATCATACGCAACTTTAAAATCGATAAAAAGGTGGTGTGTATCGATCTGGAATTCCCGGGATTTTTCTAAAATCTGTCGGAGTGTGAACATTTGATCGACAGTTGACTTGCCTGGCCTAAAACCGCACTGATAGGGGCCGATCAGATCGTTGACAAAAGGTTTTAAGCGGTCACACAGGATGGCCGACAAGATTTTATAAGCGACGTTTAGGAGACTAATTCCTCTGTAGTTGGTACATTTCAGAACATCTCCCTTTTTATGGATGGGGCACACTATACCGAGGTTCCATTCATCGGGCATACTTTCCTCCGACCAAATTTTGCAGATGAGCTGGTGTATGCTCCTAGCCAATTTATCTCCCACTGATGAAAATACATTACATATTCGTATTATAATTGAATACAAAGATTCTTTTTCGTTGCGTTTCAAGAATAGTGTGAACAAAGTTCACGAGTGATTTCGATATGCCTCTGATTTGGAAAAAATGTATGTCACTAAGACTGCCACCGATGGAAAAGTGAAAGGCACCTTCCAAAATAAATATGTACATCAAATATACCTAATCTTTCTTACCAGTAAGCCTTTCTGATAAAAATAATGGACAAAATTGTTAAATTCTACGAGCCTACGCTTTTCGTCAATAATTCCATCCGACTGGTCAAACGGTTCACCGCAAGGAGTTCCAAAAAATCTCCTTTACCATAGCTATTGGCTTTTGCATTATGGGATTCATAGGTTACTTTGTAAAAGTAATCCACATCCAAATCAATAACAATATTGTTTGATCGTAAATATTGAATAAGTGCAAACAAAATCCTTTCGTAATAGGTTTTCATCATAGTTTTATATATTTATGTCTTTTATCGTTAACATTAATATTTTTTGGTTAGAATAACTATAAATCGAAAGTTATCACTTTTTTGCTTCATACAGAAATCAAACAAAACAATTTCTGTATGTGTTCTATAATGTGTTTAAAGATTTTATTTTCAGAAAAAAAAATGTTCTTTTTTTGAAAATCCTATTAGTTTTTACTTTACTGAGTAAAAATTTGGTAACAACTTCACACTTTGATTTCTGTTTGGTTTAACAGGTTTTGGCTGTCATCTCAAAACGGAAACTAGCCTATGCATATATTTTAAGATTTGAATGTATTATCATATGAGAAGTTTGTTGTTGTGTTAAATTTCTTATTGAATTGCAGTTACCAACATTCAAATTCTCTATTGAATTCTAAATTAACAATCAAAAATCCTACTAGCTTTCTAAGTAACCAACTTTAATTTTTTTTTTCTATGTGGTTACTAAATAATTATTTCAGATCAACAAAATAATCTTGAGTTCTCGGGGGGGGGGGGGGGGACATGACCCCGTGACCCCCCCCCCCTGTATACGCCGTTGACTATTCATCCAATTCAAATCATATACGTACACCTGGAATGCTTTAACCCAAAGATGCTCCCAATCACAAAATAACGCCTAAATATCGCTTTCACATTAGACCGAAAACTTAAGATTGTTCTACAAAAAGATCCAGCTTTTTCCTAATAAGACTCGTTTTAACGCCCTCAATCTATTTTATTTTCTTAGCATATACATATAAGTATATTAAATAACTTTTCTCTTGATTTTTGGACTTATGACAGTAGTTTGATCGAAGTTCTAGAGGTAAGAAAATATCTGGCAAATACCCGGTGGAACTTAGATCTTTTGCGTTGACTCTGCATTTCTATAGCCCACGAGGGTATAAGTATGTTAGAAAATAAATAAATAAATCGGGTGGCACAACGGCTCATGAAGAACCAGGGCCTAGTGACTAACAACTCGCAACCATTCCTGTGTGCGCCTTTCGACAGGAATGGAAAGGACCTACAATTTTATGCCGAATCCGAACGGCTAGACGAGAAGCACTTATTCGTGACAAGTGATACTCTTGGAGGATTTGTCAATTCCTCGCAAGCGGCAGTAGCCCTGAAAAAAAACTTTTTAGTTTTTAGGTGGACGAGGCTGGGAAGCGATCCCAGACCTCCAGCGTGACAGTCGAACGCACTAACCATTACGCTACGGGCTACTACATAAGTATGTTAGATCACTCTCTAAAAACAATTTACCGGCTGAGAGCACGCTTAGATCGTGGTATAGCCAAACAGAAGTTGGTCCTGGCTACACACAAAAAAATCGCTGGGCGTACTCACGCTAAAAAGGATATCACTGTTGAGACAAAACAGAAAGCTGGTTGCATGTTTGATGATGGACGAAATGGAAATTCGCAAACATATGCAATGGGATGATACAAAAAAGAAATTTGTTGGTATCATTGATTATGGAACCGAGTTCAAATCAACGGAAGAGCTTCCCCCAGCAAAAGAAGCTTAAGTGTATCTTTAAGTTGAAATGAATGCTTCCAGTAGCATATTTTTTGTGTAATGGTCTTAGTTCAGTAGAAAAAGCAAGTTTCACTAGGCAGGTAGTCAGTTTTTTAGCAGCTTCCAATGTTGAAATTGTTGGTTTAACCTTTGATGGTCACCCTGGTAACATAGGTATGATGAAGCACTTAGGAACTTCATTTGAAAACTTTCAAACTAGCTTCAAAAACCCGGAAAACTCTTCTGATATCGCCATTTTCCTTGATGCGTGTCACTGCATCAAGTTGGTGAGAAATACTTGGGGCACCAAAAAAATAATTTTTGATGGCTCGTGAAAGGCGATGAAATGGGATTATATCCAAAAACTTGTCAATTACCAGGGTGAGCTGGGATTGCATTTTGCCAACAAATTGACTGATAGGCAACTTAATCAGCATTCTAAAATCATGAATGTAAAATTAGCTGCAGAGACCTTGAGTGAATAAATACTCTTTTGTTTTTATTAGAAACAAAAGTACCAGGTTTCGAGGGTTGTGAGGCAACAATTACTTTTTTGAAAAAAATTAATAACATTTTTGAATGCCTCAACTCAAAATCCAAATTTGGCTTTAGTTTCAAAAAGGGATTGTGCAAACAAAACAAAGAAAATGTGTTTGATTTTTTATAGTATCGATAAAATATCTTGCAGAACTAAGTTTCGGAAACGAAAAAATTATAAAATCGAAAAATAAAGTAGGGTTTTTAGGTTTTATAGTTGATATGAAAAATTTGCAAAGTATTTACAGGAAGACCGTGGAAGAAAAAAAGATCCTTGATTATATTTTGAGCTATAAACTTTCTCAAGACCATTTAGAGCTTTTTTTTCAAGCATACGGTCGAGAAGCGGATTCAATAACAACCCAACGTCAGCGCAGTTTGCTTCAGCATACAAAAGACTCCTGATACATAACGAAGTTCGTTCGTCTGCTGAAGAAAATTACATTTCATGCGACGAAACAAGCATTTTGATTGCGTCTTGCAGTCAAACTTATGAAAAATATGAATGCAAAATAAGTGATGACGATGACGAAATTTTAATATTTGAAGGGTTGAGTCAAACTCCCCTAAATAATTCTCCCATGGAAGAAATATTATCATATATTAGTGGATTTGTTGAATTCAAAATCCTAAAAAAAATTGACTGTACAAAATGCAAGGAATTTTTACTTAATAGCCAAAAATCGGAATCAAAGTTAATTTCATTGAAAACCAAGGGTTATCTAAGCTATCCTCAAAGAGACACAATCAAAATTTGTAAGGCAGTACAGAAAAATATTTCTGTTTTGGAAAAACAAAATAAACTAACAAATAAGAACTTATATAGTTTAATAACCTTGAGTAGTTTAAGAAACCTAAATTTAAGTTTAATTTATAAGGAACTGGACCTCCATGTACTTGACTGTGAGGTTTTGAATAACCATAAGTATGAGCTTATAAAGCAAGTAATGCACCTTTCCTCAAAAGTACTTTAACATTATATTGCTAAGAAAAATAATATAACTGAACACAAGAAACTTGTTAGAAATAAGATAACAAAAATTGTACAGTTTATGGGGCAGTAAAATTCGAAAAAAAATCTCGTGATTGTTTTTATTTATATTAAAGGATAATGAGTGGTAAATTTTGGGTAAGTACATAAAAGTATAAGTAAACTAACTTATATTGCTTTAAAATAGAAAAAACTTATATTTTTGCTTCTTTTATATTTTGTTTAAATTTTAATTCTAAAAAGAAATCTTTTTGCATCAGTATAAAATTTAAATTTAAATTTCTATACAAACATCAAATATCAAGAAAAATTCTGATTTTGCACCCAGAAGGATTTTTCGTCGGTTTCGTTTAAATGGCTCCTTCGCGCTAGAGGCTCAACTAAATGAGCAGTGATGCATAAGCTGTATATTGGTTAAATCAAATCAATTCTTTTTCGTAAATACCCGACAAAAGTGACAAGAATTTGCCACAAAGTAAACAACATGCAGCTTTTTGTACGGAGTTTGGACCAGAGCTTTAAAGTCATTAAATATTTTTTGACTTAAAATTTGTAAGTACAAGTACCGAGGAATTGTACTTGTACTTAAAAATTGCAAGTACTTAGGAAATTTACTTGTACTTAAGCTTAAATTATACAGGTCTGGCTTGGACAATTTTGAGAACCAAGTGGTTTCCAAAAATGATAGAATTGCCCTCCATCAAGGCTGTTGACCCAATTGAAGGGCACCACCGAAGAGTTCGTCCTTAACTGTGAAGGAAACGCCTGCGTTAGCAGCTTGTCATTCTTCAAATTGGATGTCACCATACCACTTTTTGGATGTAAAGTGCACGGTTCTTTAGCTCGCGCCGATAAGGTCAAGGGACAAACACCCAAAGTAGAGAAGGACGAAAAGAAGAAGAAGACCGGTCGCGCAAAGAGAAACTTTGTGCACGGATTCAGTTGTCGTCTTGGTCCAAATACTAACTCTTCTTAAATTTGTCTAAAATTTTATTAATCTCTGTTGTGAATAAAAAAACAAACAAACATTTTATAAAAATAAGGCTGGAGGGTGTCCATTTCTACCTGTTTAGGTGGGTGAGAAAATTTTCAAAATAAATAGAAAAAATTTCGAGTTATCTATCGAGTCTATCTAAATAAAGTTTTTTTAAGTGTTTAGTTTTTTATCATTTTTCAAAACTCAAAGGAGAACCGGACAAAACGATCTACATAACCAATAACAACGAGAAATATGTCGTTGAAAAGGTATTTTTGTGTACATGAATACTTACTGCCTATATTATTTATAAAGAAAAAATAGTTATTTAAGCTTCCGTGTTTAGGAAAACTACACGATGGAATAAGAATGTTCCGGACTCAAATGGAGCAGTAAGCAATTGCCTTTAATTTCAGTCCACAAAATTCTTATTCCATGGTGTAGTTTTCCTAAACACGGGAGCTCAAATAACTATTTTTTCTTTATAAATACGGGGATATATGAAAACCAAATTCCAATCTTTGTTGGCCAATAACTTTTTTCACACAGCGATTTGGAATAAGCTGCCATAGTAAGTATTCATGTACACAAAAATACATTTTCAACGAAATATGTCTTGTTGCTATTTGGTTCCTAGACCAGCTTCCATACCTTTTTGCCGGTTCTACTTTGTATGAGAAAAGTATGACCTTAGGCATGGGTTTATGACCTCGGATTTTTTTTCGATTGACGGGGTGTGCTATCCAAAAAAATGAGTTTGGGAAATAACGGACACCCTAGTATGTATATATGTACTTTGAACTTAGAAATAAGACTACACATCTATTCACACTGTTGACATTGATGATTAATTGGACTTCATCAATAGTATAATTTACATTCCTATGACTGTGGTTAATGAATAATGAAAGTTTCAATTTGAATATCATTCAAAATCGCATTTTAAGAACCCCCAATTTTTTTCATTGGCATATGCAAACATGTGAATTAGTGAATGATCACATCGACATTGTTAATTTAGTTATCTTTATTGTATTTAATAAAACTTAAGAAGAAAGAATTTTAATTGACCGAATTACATGAAACAGCATTGTGCATGCTCGGAATTATTATTCTCTCTACATAAATGAATTTAGACGGAACGAAGTTCGCCGGGTCAGCTAGTAAAATATATGTATGAATAATTGTATATGTATATAGATATGTGAATACACCAATAACCTACTTCTTAGATGTACCTCCGTGGAAAATAATTTTAAGCGTTTTGTAGAAATGCGAGAACAACGCAAAAATAAGGCAGTTTTCTCAAAAAAACGTCAACGCTTTTTTCATTGAGTCAATTGGAATGTAAATTATTTTAATAATTTCTGACGCCAAGTTTTTTATTACATCTGTAGAGTCGTTTTCAAGAAAATTCGTTGTATGGCAGCTATGTACCTAATTTTAGCCTTTTCATCTACATTTAGGAAACTTACTTTTGACAAAATTGATAATTTCATATTTAAATGTTTATTATTTGATTTTTTCATAATATTTTTAACTATGACACAAAAAAATGTCGATTTTATGACTAAAATTGTTGAAAAAGCCTCGATGGGTATCCTCATTGACAATCCATAAATTCTGTAACTAAGAAATAAGTTTATTGCAAAAAAAAAACTCAGCATTTAAAGAATGAAATATATTATTAAAAAATTATATCTCTAACAAAATTGTTAATCATAGGTCAAATTATCTAAAGTTAATATATAAATTTTTTTGAATTATTACTCTTTTTAATTAACTGTTTTCTTACATCAATATAATCTCTTAATTGAATTGGTAAACAGAAATGTTTTAAAATTTGTGATTCCAACAGGAAAATGAGGAAGAAATCCCAGAATGCTCGATCGACTGCAAACCAGATTTACCACAGCCAGATATCTTCCGAGGAACTCTTAAGACTTATCAACTCAAAGGAATGACTTGGCTGGCAAACATTTACGACCAGGGTATCAGTGTTATTCTGGCCGATGAAATGGGTCTCTGCAAAACCGTTCATTCCATTGCTTTTCTATGTCACATAGATGAGAAGTATGGGGTGTGGGGTCCATTTTCGGTAATCCCACCAGCGTCGACGTTGCACAACTGGCAGCAGGAAATGGAACGGTTTGTACCTACCTGATTTCAATGTAGTCCCTTATACTGGGGCTCTCCCAATGAAAGAAAAATTCTCCGACAATTCTGGGAGCGAAAAGATCTCCACACGAAAGATGCTAGTTTCCATGTCGTAATCACAAGTTATCAGTTGATTGTATCGGATTACAAGTATTTCAATCGGATCAAATGGCAATACCTATATGATTCTGGACGAGGCTCAAGCTATTAAAAGCTCCTCGTCAATGAGATGGAAATTGCTGCTTGGTTTCAATTGCGGCAATCGATTGTTGCTTAGTGGAATTCCTATTCAGAACAGCATGGCAGAGTTGTGCGAGTTGTTGCTTTTTATAATGCCAACACCGTTTGACTCCCATGATAAGTTCAACGAGTGGTTCTCGAAGGACATTAAAAGGCACGCTCAGAACAAAACCGGAAATGATGAGGGGCAGATATCAAGGTTGCATATGATTCTAAAACCATTTATGTTGCGGAGAATCAAAAAAAGACGTGGACGTGGAGAATGAACTCTCGGATAAGATCGAGATTATGGTATGTCCATTGACAGCAAGACAAAAACTTCTTTATATGGCTCTGAAGAAAAAGATTCGCATTGAGGATCTTTTACAATCGGAGGAAACGATAGTCATCATGTAGACAGAAATTATACATCGAGCCTTATGAATTTAGTTATGCAATTCAAGAAGGTGTGTAATCATCCGGAACTGTTTGAAAGGAGAGATGCTAAAAGTCCGTTTAAGATGAAGTGTGAGAAATATGTTATGCCCAGATTGGTTTTCGATGGTGCTATACTCAGTACTGCATTTCCAAGTAAAAAGCATCTTTTGAACAATTGGTCTGTATAAAATAGTTCTTTTGGTAAATAAATTGACATTTTTTTTTTTTGTCAGATTTAACTTTTTCAAAAGAGAACACGTTCAAAGGTCTTTGTTCTTCGAAAAACCACGAACTAAATCTGAGCAATACCCGAAGGACATTGACGTGGGAATGGATTCAGTATTCAGTTTTTGAAAATATTATATGTTTGGGAATATTAAATATTTACTTACTTTTTTATAATTTTCTGGAATTTTTTTGACGTGGTAATTATAACTTCAGGGGCTCCTTTAACAGTTTCGATGTATGAAACATGAAGATGGCATTAGATGTCCAGCAAGAACTGACATTCAGATGAAAAATGAAATCTCTGGTAGATTTTGAGTGGCTTGAGCTTACCACGTTTGCGAGCAACAACTTAATTTTTGTTCAAGTCCCAATCAATAGCGGTTAGCACCTTTTTCAAGTGGATCACCCACTAAGCCATCATCCATTTGACTTAGCGAATGACAAGCACCTATAACGTTTACACTGGCATCACCTGCACTTAATACTGACACAATACCCGAGTTATTTTCAAGTCCAGCTACACCTTCCACCATTGAGTTATCACTGGTTAAAGTGCCAGTCTTATCGAAGCAGCAAATTTGAACTTTTCCAGCGAATGGGATCCTGAAATGGTTCTGTACAAAATACAAACAACTTGGACAGTTGCATCCGAGAGTTATTTACAGCTAAGTACACTCGAGGAATAATTTGTAACGGTTTCGTTCTGGATCTTCGGTTCCTTTCACCCATACGTACGAGGCAGCGGCTATGGAAAAAAACATCAAAATTACAATAAATGCAAATGTTTCCGGGCTACTTTCTGTTACACGTTTGACGCCAAATAGAATGGTTCGCAAGAGTTTGCTCTGAGAAGTGTTGATAACGTTGCGGATAACCCATCAAATACGTCCATTGTCAGGAGCATGAGTACCATCTTTTGTAGGCGACTTATGCTGGACTATTTTGGTGCCTCCGAATAATGTAAGTAATTTGCCTTCACTTTCAGGATCAAGTCATCTGTTTAGATCTGCTACGCGGCCTCTTAGTGATTCTTTCATCTAAGGAACCGATTCACCTGTTAGAATAAACAAAAGTGATATTTTTTTAAATATTGTTTTACTAAGGGTTCGCAAATAAAACTTATTTCCTTTATTCAAACTGAAACTGCAATTAATTCACAAAATAAAACGCTTTTTATTTCAAGTACTTTTTCTTCTGTTACTTTTATTATAACCAAGCACAAGTATGCAACTCTTTATTCACACTGACATTTATTCATTCACTTCCGAAATCAAACTCCCGCTTTCGGACTGGTGCGCCTGTATTTATACCCGCAAATAGGGTTCTAGAACTTTCTAGGGTCTACTAGAAGGTGCTTTCCAAAAAGGTTTCGTCAATTATTCCAGAACAAACGAGGCTGGACACCAACCGTGATGGATTTAATTATTTATTTCACTCAAAGGTGGCGCGGAAAGTTGTACTAATGTGTGGTTGTTTACATAACTGGGCATATTCTCCACATTGCCCCCCTCTTAGGATTGATCGTCCCGATTTAATCCATTATTCCCACCGTTATAACGATGTAAACGGTCGCAGTGTACTGCTTTAAGCTTACCCCTTACTCCTCTCTGAATGCGTTAAACCACATCATTGATTCGCTTTACAACGGTATATGGGCATTCCCAGTTTTGTTGTAGTTTTGGTGACGTTCCCTTTTGTCGATGAGGATTGTAAAACCACACCAGGTCTCCTTCTTGGAATCCCATCGTTGTTGTTCGGGCATCGTACCGTGTTTTCATCCTATCACTAGCGGTTTTTATGTTTTTCCTTGTCCGTTGATGAATGTCAATGAGTCTTTCTTTGAGGTTATCCACATATTCATCTAACCTTTCCGGTTCTATGGTATGGCATCCAAATTTGACTTCACTGGGCAGCCATATTGTTCTGCCAAACAGGGTCTCCGATGGTGTATGTCCTGTTGAACTATGAACCGCACTTCGATAGGCCATCAAGAACAATGGAATATGGCGGTCCCAGTCTCGTTGGTAGTCACCTACAACCTTGGATAGGTGTTCTTTAAGAGTCCTGTTGAATCGTTCTACCATCCCATCAGATTGTGGATGAAGCGGTGTTGTCCTCGTCTTCTTGATGCCAAGGAAAGAGCAAACCTCCTGAAAGATGTTAGATTCGAAGTTCCTTCCTTGGTCAGAATGCAGTTCCAAAGGTACGTCGAACCTGCTCACCCAATTGAAGATAATCTGATCAACAACTGTTTTAGCTTCTTGATTTGGGATGGCAAATGCCTCAGGCCACTTGCTAAATGTTATCCATGACTAAAAGGATGTATCGGTTTCCGCTGTTGGTCTCCGGAAACGGACCTGCGACATCTACTGCTATTCTCTCGAAAGGTGTGTCCACATTGTACTGTTGCATTTTACTTTGAACCTTTCTACCTGGCCTCTTGGTAGCAGCACAAGTATCACATTTTCGGCACCACTTTTCGACATCATCTCTTGCATGTAGCCAGTAGAACCGTTGACGTATCTTCTCCAGCGTTTTATTGACTCCCAAATGACCTCCAGATGCTCCATCATGCATCTCTCGAAAAACGTCATTAACCTTTGACCTAGGCACTATCAACTGCATCAGATAAGACTTTCCATCTGCAGATTCCCATTTGCGCCTTAGTACTCTTTCTTGCACATGAAGTGAGTCCCACTGTGCCCAATATGCTTTGAGAGCTGAGAGCTGGACTTCTTACGCAGATGTCACCCCATTCTGGTTTTTCTCCGTGTTCCTTCCATGCAAGAATGGGTTCTATATCCGAGTCTTCTTGTTGGGCAGTCCTCAGTTCTTCATTGCTCCAACCGTAAATGGGATAGGCTCTTATTCGTTGGATGGCAACCGCTTTCTTTTCTTCTTGACGCGTGCAATGCTTACAGTCCTGTTAACACGGTCGTCGAGACAATGCATCTGCGTTTGAGTGCAGCTTTCCTCTTCGATGTTGAATTTCGTAGTCGTATGTCTGTAGTCTCTCGATCCATCTTGCTACTTGGCCTTCTGGATTTTTGAAGTGCAGGAGCCAATTAAGCGCACCATGATCTGTTCGAAGGAGGAACTTCTGTCCATAGATGTACTTATGGAATTGCTTTGTTGCCAAAATCAAAGCTAGAAGTTCTGGTGACGCAATAATTGCGCTCTGGCCTCGAGAGCACCTTACTGTAGTAGGCGACGACTTTTTCTTCGCCTTCATGGACTTGCGACAGCAAAGCTCCAATTCCGACGTTACTGGCATCATCATCGATGATGAAAGGTTTTCCATGAGTCGGATAGGTCAGCACAGGAGCATTACACAAACGTAGCTTGAGTTCCTGAAAACTTTTCTCGCACTCACCTGACCATTTGAACGGCTTCCCCTTTTCAGTAAGTTGATGCAAGCTCTTAGCGATTCCAGCAAAGTCCTTCACAAAGCGCCGATAATATGTGGCTAGACCAAGAAAGCTACGGAGCTGATGTTTATCCTGTGGTGTATGCCAATTTTTCACAGTGTCAACTTTCTCAGGATCAGTCTTTACTCCTTGGGATGAGATGATATGCCCCAGGTATTTAACTTCGGTCTTGAAAAACGCACATTTATATGGATTTAATTTTAAGTGTGCTTCTCGAAGTCTCTGAAATAAAGCCTTAAGGTCTTCACAATGCTCGTCAAATTTTTTTCCATAAACGATCACATCGTCCAAATATACAAGGCATGATTTCCAAGTAAGGCCTTGAAGAACACACTCCATCAGACGCTCAAATGTTGCCGGAGCGTTGTACAGTCCGAATGGCATCACTTTAAACTGCCACAGACCATTTCCGGTTGAGAAAGCTGTCTTCTCTCGATCTTCTGGATGGATTTCTACCTGCCAGTAGCCACTCTTCAAGTCTAACATCGAGAACCATTGAGCTCCTTCCATTGCATCCAATGTATCGCTGATTCTGGGCAGAGGGTAGCTGTCTTTCTTTGTCACATCGTTCAGCCTACGGTAGTCCACACAAAATCGGGTGCTTCCATCTTTCTTTTTGACAAGAACAACTGGTGACGCCCAAGGGCTTTTGGAATTTTCGATTAGACCATCTTTCTTCATTGTCGATATCATTTCTTCAACTTCGGCTTGTTTGGCTAATGGGAGAAGTCTTGCTGGTTGTCGAATCGAATCCAATTACTTCTCCTTTCTTGAGCTTGACCTCGTACGGTTTGATGTTCAGAATCCGTACGGGTACCATGTTGTTCTTTGGTTCCACAAGAGTCTTCCCTAAGATGATGTTTTGGGAAGATTGCTCAGACTCTGGTTCCACCATGAGGTATCGATGGCTACCTAGATCGCCCTCTGTTTTGTCCAAAAAAAACACTTCTGAAGAGGCAGGCAAGCATATGTCTTCTTAAATGACAGTTCTTAGAGTTGATGAGTTTTCGTTGCTATACACCATAGGAATCTCTACATTTTGGTACTTCAACACTTGCTTACCGATATCTAGAATCACTCCGTGCTCTTTCATGAAGTCGATTCCAATTATGCACTCATCACATATGTCACTACCAAAAATAGATGCGAAAACTCTAATTCTGCCAAACGGATTTTAAGACGAACTCTTCCATATACTCTTGCTGCCTCACCTGTCGCAGTTTTAAGACCGTAGCTATTGGTGTTATGTAGCCACGTCAACTTGACCAAGTCTCTCCGCACAATGGAGGCTGTGGCACCGGTGTCAATTATAGCCACGTGTTTCTTGCCATTTAATGTTGCGTCCACTGTCAGACTCTTATTGTTTCGTTTAGTCTGCGAGACTTGGATTGTGGTTCCGGGCCCATCGATACCAGGGCGAGCAGGAGTGATGATGTTATTACTTACCTGTTCGCGGATATTATTCCTGTTTCCACAATGTTGACAGACGACTCTTCTTAGTGGCAATCTGCACTGGCGCTGGAGATGTCCGGTTTTGTTGCAATTCCAGCATCGAGCAGGTCCTTCTCGCTGACTTCTATGGAATTCAGCTCTCTGGCAAGAACATTCCTCAACTTCAAGTTCTCTTACCCGATTAACTCCAAAGGAAGCCTGTTCTGATGCTTCGATAGTCAGAGCGAACGCTAATGCTTCAGAAAGCGTGCATTTTCCAGCAGTTCGAATTGATCGCTGTAGGTTGATGTCGAAAACTGCACGGACAAAAGCCTCCGTTGCTAGCTGGTTGGAAATTTCATCTCCTGCAGTCGGGTATGCTAGGTGTGCCAACCGTTCAATGTCTGCTTGGAGTTGTTGCAGACTTTCACCTCTTTTCTGGACTCTGGTATTGAGCTGGACGCGAAAGACTTCTTGCATATGGCTATCGCCGAAGCGTTTGTCAATGGCCTGAACAAGAACACTGCCGTTCTGGTCTGCTGGTATGGTTTGCAAAAGTTCAGCAGCACAACCTCTAAGGGCAAGCGTCAGGGCAATAAACTTGTCTTCGTCATCCCAGCCGTTTGTTGCTGCAGCTGCATCAAACTGCTTCTTGTAGATCGACCAAGAAGTTTGTCCATCAAAAGTTGGTGGATGCATTTCTTTTCTCTTTGGAAAATCGGCATTACCTTCTCGAACCTTCATTTTTCTAACTCATCGGTAATGCTCTGAATTTTATCTTCGACCTTTTCGAATTTTGCTTCCACTGTTTTTCAACACGATCTCAAAGGCATCTAGTTTACCTTCGAAGACGTTTCTGTTCTTCAAAGCGTTCGAGAAGATTTTTTTCTGTTTTTTCTAGTAAATTCTTTTGCTCGTTGCGTTGTTCTTCAAATTTCCCAAGAAGATTCTTTTGTTGGTCTTCAAACTGGGCGAGCAGCTGAGCCATCATATTGGTCATGTCTAAGGTTGTACTTACTTGCTCTTCTTGCATCTCAATCTCAAATAGAAACGTTTCTGGATTTTCATCGTGTTGTCTTAAATCTTCCTGCAGACGGATAATGAGGTCATTTTTCGTTCCAGCAGTAGGAAGACCTCGTCTGTTTAGTTCTGCTTTAAGTTCAACACAATTTAATGCATTCTCAATTTTACTCATTTTTTTTTTTTCTATTTTGTTCTTATATTTTTGTGTGTCTTTTTTTTTACAAACACCTTTCTTATTTGTTCACTAATCTACAAACTTTATCAATTTTTCACCATCAATTATCTGAATTCACAGATTAAATAAGTTTTATTCCACTTTTTCTGACACCAATGTATTATTTTACTAAGGGTTCGCAAATAAAACTTATTTCCTTAATTCAAACTGAAACTGCAATTAATTCACAAAATAAAACGCTTTTTATTTCAAATACTTTTTCTTCAGTTACTTTTATTATAACTCTTTATTCACACTGACATATATTCATTCACTTCCAAAATCAAACTGCCGCTTTCGGACTGGTGCCCCTGTATTTATATCCGAAAATAAAGGGTTCTAGAATGTTCTAGGGTCTGCTAGATGGTGCTTTCCAAAAAGGTTTCGTCAATTATTCCAGTACGAACACCAACAGTGATGGATTTAATTATTTATTTCACTCAAAGATGGCGCGGAAAGTTATACTAATGTGTGGTTGCTTACATAACTGGGCATATTCACCACAATATGATAATTTCACAGATTGTGATGTTTGTATGACTTTTTACATATTTTATATAAATTTTCAAGATTGCTTGTATTTGGTTATAACTACATTAATTTTTTATATCAAAAATTATGTACACTTTTATTCTTGATCCACTATAGCAGTACTATCGCAACAACGAATCTTAACTAAACTAAACTAAAATCAAATCTAATGTCGATTTCTTTTCAACTATTGGAGATCAAATCTTTTTTTTTTGTTGTAAGGAACTCGCAAACAAAATAAATTTTTTTCTGTGATTGTATGTGTGTGCAATTTGACAGGCCCGAACGCACAATTCTTACATTTTTTTTTTTTTTTGAAAATGGAAAATTGTGATTCTATCTACATATAGTAAATTTTGTTTAATGTATTCTATTTTATTTACTGAAGAACGTGAACTTTATAGTTTTACACAACGGAAATAATTTAACTGAACAAATTGACTGAAAAGCCAAACGTTAACAATAGCCAGAGAAATGTCAAATCTTCTTAGTGTGTGTGCAAGTCGGTGTAAATCTTTCTAAAATTAAAGATTTGATTTGTTTAGAAAATTTGATCTTTTCTTCTTAACAAATCAAATTTCCCCTTCACAGATTTGATTTGTTTGTTGAAAGGAAATCCACATAAGTATTTTATAGGTATATATTTTTATTTTTGTTACAAGTAACTTTTATTCCTAAGTTTATTAAATAATAACTTAACAATTACTTTTTCATAAATTTGAACATGTAGAGAATTTTGTAATTTAATATTGATACAGTTAAAACATTTAAATCTTTATGTGGCTTTGTAAATTAAATACTTTTTTTTAAATAAATGGAATGAAAATACTATGCCGAGAAAATATTTCTTAGATTTCTATTAAAGACTATTTAAAACCTTTAGAATGGAAGTATAATTTGAAATTGCCTTGTTGACATGAAGGCTTCCTCGGATGTATCAATCTTTGTTCCTTCTGCTTTTATTTTAATCTCATAGTTTTTGTAGATCATCTAAAAAAAAAACAAAGAAAACAACTTTTTTCGGTTGAGATTTTGTTTTGGTTGATTGAATTCTGAGTCGTTAATTAAGTCCTGGTAGTGAACACTAGGTACAATCTATATTAATATATATAGATAGATATTTAAAAAAAAAAATCATATGGGACACGTTTAAAAAAATCGACTGAAATTTTTCAAAAGTGTTTTATATGAATTTTCTTAAAAATATTTATCTGTATTAAAAATGATTATAATGATCAATACGAGTACTTAAATTAAGACTGAGAACCGTTTCAATCCACCAAATCAAGATAGTGGTTTGGACATAACATTTTTTTATAACTAGCACTTACAAGTATTTTGTATGATTTCTTCTTTAAGTTCTTAAAAGTGTTCTTATAAAATGCTGTTATTTCCAAACAACTATCTTGATTTAGTTGATTAAAATGCTTTTGAGTTTTGAATTAAGTCCTGGTAGTGAACACTACAATCAATTTTAATATAGATAAATATTTGAACAAAATTTCATATGGGACACGTTTAAAACAAATCCACTGAAATTTTTCAAACGTGTTTTATATGAATTTTTTTGAAAATATTTATCTGTATTAAAAATGATTATAATGATCAATACGAGTACTTAAATTAAGACTGAGAGCCGTTTCAATCCACCAAATCCAGATAGTGGTTTGGACATAACAGCGTTTTATAACTAGCACTTACAAGTATTTTGTATGACTTTTTCTTGATAATTAAATTAAATTGCTCAACAGCGAAAAGTAGAAAATTAATTTATGTATGTAAAGTGAATTAATTTTTAAAATAAATTACTTACAATCTTAAAAATTTGTTTGCAATCCAAAAGAGTACTAAATGTGCTTCAATGAATATAATCCTTAACCTTTATCTATATTTGACTGGAGCCCACCATGCACTGAAATGGAACGCATTGTGTCGGACAATTAAATGCCCACGACAAGAAGATGCACCAACCACGGTTACAGTATCACCTTTTTGAGTTGCTCCGATGGGTATTAGTAACTTTCCTCGGGGAAATTCATTTTGACGGGTAGACAAGCTTTAAATTTCCAGTCATACAGTCTATGAACGTGATGATGGAACTGGAGGTGGACGTTCCTATGGGAAACCATAATATGCATTATAGGGTTAATGTTAACTCATAGATATTGTACTTACTTAATCTAATACGAAGGGCTACATCTTATAATACTTATACTTATACGACTTATGCATTAAATCTTTGAGTCAAATTTTTCATTTGGATCTGGTAGTTTTTTTCGCATATTCTACTTTAAGCTAAATTGGCACTTTATAAAATCAAAATTGATTTGATATTCACTAGAAATAAAAAAAAATATTAGTGACTCTTTTTTATTAAAACTTTTTTTTTAACTTACCGTATTATTGATGCAGTTTCCCAATTCGGATTGCCCGGACTAAGATGATTCACGAAAATGTTTCCTCTTTCAGTTTACATTGACGTTCTCGACGTTTTTCTTTTAAACTTTCAACTGTTTTGACAACATACCATCACCGTGGACCGGCGCGCGTTATTGTTTGTACCAGAGAAACTGGCGTTATCGTCAAGTTTCTTGCGTTGTTGGTTGTCCATGAATATTATTGAATGTGAGTGGAGCAGGTTGTTCCGAAACCACCAAATTCGGTTGTGGGTTGCTTGTTCAAACTCGAGTTGAACAACGAACCAACTTGGTTGGTCTGGAAGTTGCTGAATCCAGTGGTCGGAGCAACTGCTCCAAACACAGAAGTGTTCCCAAATGCTGGAGCAGGCTTTTGTGCAAATAGTCACCCACCTGCAGTGCTGGTATTGACATTAGTACTAAATCCTCCGAATCCAATATTGGCTGTAGACGCTGCCAGACCAAAGGCCGGCTTATTTTTTGTTGAAGGTGCCGCAAAGACAGAGGTTTGTTGAACTGAAGCACCAAAACCACCAGGTGCTGCTGTATTCTGAGCTGCTGGCTGGTCAAATAGGCTGGGATTAATCAATTCTGAAAAAAAAAAATGAGAAATTAAATAAAAACTGTATGAGTTTGTTACGTTCATTAGGCCGTGTTTCTAAATTATTAAAGAGAATGTACCTCCAACATACCTACATATCTTAGGAAATATATCTTCCTAGCAGACAAAGTATTAAATCTTATAAAAAAATATACATAAATAATATCCCGAAATTTATGAATTTAACTTCCTCGCCATACAATTTCACTCTTAATTTTTGAGTTTTCAGTTTAAATCCCCCCCCCCAAAATTTGGTAACCACCCACCCACGAAATTTTTTAACTCCCCCCCCTAAATTTTTTCCTGCATTCGCGCCTGTTGTAGGTAGTTTAATTACTTATGTCGATTTCTTTTCAACTATTGGAGATCAAATCTTTTTTTTTTTGTTGTAAGGAACTCGCAAACAAAATAAATTTTTTTTCTGTGATTGTATGTGTGTGCAATTTGACAGGCCCGAACGCACAATTCTTTAATTTTTTTTTGAAAATAGAAAATTGTAATTCTATCTACATAATAGTAAACTTTATTTACTGAAGCACGTGAACTTTATACTTTTACACCACGGATATAATTTAATTGAACAAATTGACTGAAATGCCAAACGTAAACAATAACCAGAGAAATGTCAAATTTTTCTAGTGTGTGCAAATCGGTGTAAATCTTTCTAATGTCGATTTCTTTTCAACGATTGGAGATCAAATCTTTTTTTATGATATAAGGAATGCGCAAAAAAAATAAATTTATTTCCGTGATTGTATGTGTGTGCAATTTGACAGGCCCGAACGCAGAATTCTTTATTTTTTTTTTCTGAAAATGGAAAATTATTGTAATTTTATCTACATAATGTACATTAGTAAATTTTATTTTATTTCCTGAACAACGTGAACTTTATACTTTTACACCACGGATATAATTTAATTGAACAAATTGACAAAAAAGCCAAACGTAAACAATAGCCAGAGAAATGTCAAATCTTCCTTGTGTGTGCAAGTCGGTGTAAATCTTCTGTGAAGGGGAAATTTGATTTGTTTAGAAGAAAAGATCAAATTCTCTTAACAAATCAAATCTTTAATTTTAGAAAGATTTTCACCGACTTGCACACACACTAGGAAGATTAAACAAATCAAATTTCCCTTTCACAGATTTGATTTTTTTGTTGAAAGGAAATCCACATAAATTTCCCCTTCACAGATTTGATTTTATCCACATTAGTACTTACGGCTGTCTTTATTTGGCTTTTTTTCTTTCTCCTTTTTGTAGTCTCCAGCTGATGATTTTCCAAAGCACTGCAATTATAAATAAAGAAATAATATTAATAAAGACATGTGATTATATTTTGTTTGAAACAAAATCAATTTTTATTAATAAATAAATTATTTTAGATGATAGTAAGCACAGGTATCCCTTATGGCTGTCACTGGTTAGTGTATACATCCTGTTGTTTTATTATACCACCAGGTATCGCATTTTGACTTTTCTAGTTGTCAATTTCATTTAAATTTTTTCTCGTGTGCTCAATTAAATTTTAGTGCCATCTCTTGGCAATTTCTCATGAATCACATAGTAGGATTGTTCAGTGAGGTTTTTTCAGATTAGAACAGAACACAACAGAACAGAGTAGAACAGAAACGTCAGACAAGATAGAACATTCAGCTGTCTGAAAGATGAAATTGTCAAAAAAAAAAAAATTCGAATTTGGTGAATAAGCAAGAAATACTTTTTATTAAAAACAATTAGAAATAGTATTTATTTAACTACACAATTTAATTTAATTTAATTTATGTTGTTTTTTAAATATTTAATTGTTTGTTTCCAAAGTAAAAGCACAAAGAGCCACAAAATTTGTTAAAAAATATCAACTTGCAAGTGACAGCAGCTGATTTTGACAGTTGTCACAAACCTGTTCTAAGTTGTTCTACCTAAAAAGTAAGAACAGAAAATCCTGTTCTACTCTGTTCCAAACTGTTCGGAACAGCCTCACTGACCAGCAAACCAGAACAGTTTAGAACAGAAAATTCTCATTGAACAGCAAAACCTTGTACTTTTCTGTTCTAAACTTTTCCAAACTGTTCGGAACAACGTCACTGCACAAAGCTAGTATCAAATGTAAGACTGCTTTCACACAAGGAAACTGAGTTGCTGCAAACTGGGAGTTTGTTGGCGATAAGGGCAAGAAGTAAGGGGAATGAAAAAAATCTCCCCGGTCAACGATTGAGGAGATTTTTATTACATTCCTTCTCACACTGTCCGTAATGTGCGTTCAGCCAACAGACTTTATATGGAAAAAAAACAGAAATCTCCGGCAATTCAGTTTCCTTGTGTGAAAGCTACAAGTCAATTAAAGGAAAACGTCAAAAAAATCTCCAGCAACTGGTTTCCTTGTGTGAAAGGGGACTAAGAACCATTAGGTGTGTTTGGAATGTAATAGACAAATTTCACGTTACCCAACAGACCTATTAATATTCAGCACATTTTATTCTCTGCGCATGACATTCGTTTGAGCTAAACCCCTTCTTCTTCAGTCTTCTTTGCTTCTATCATTTTTGTAAAACTCAGTTTTCTTTCGTGGTTGCAAGTCGTGCGGTGATTCAATCGTAATTTCTGATTTCATATCCGAATAATTTGTGTAAAATAAAGCAAATACATTTTAAAAAACAAATTAATTAATTCACAAAATGGCTCTTAAAGTACTTGTTGGCCAAAGTGAGTTCAAAATACAGTTTTAATTAGTTTTTCCCTATTCCAATATAATAATTGATAACGCCCCATTTTTGTTATTCCATCTAAAAATAATAAAAAAATCCTTGTTAACTCATTCGGGATTATTCCATCGCAAATATAAATTTCTTTAATTTAGTTTTTGCACAGCAATTTATACAATAAAGTATGAAATTGTATAATTTGTATTAGAAAATCTTTGAGAAAATTTTCTATCGATTTTTTCACTGGAAAACCTTTACGTTTTCGCTATTTTGTGTACTTGCGCTATGCCATTTTTTGATAATGAAATTCAGCAATTGATGACGTCATTTAATTGCTCACTTTTTGGATTTCGTTTTTGTTACCGAAAATAGAATAATTTTTCATTTGTGTGCGTGTTGTTTTTGTTTTATTATTATTGTTTACAATTTCTGTCTGCATGAGGCGGGGAAAGGTGTAGGTCAGGTCGATTCTGATGGATGATTCATTTTTTGGTTAAAAGCCTTCCACACTAGCCTACTGATGTGTATTAATACATGTCAAAAAAGTAGTGTTAATAAAACATCGATAGTTTAATCCATTAATCGATTGTTTTGAACTATCGGGATTATCGATAGTTTGAAAAAAATATCGATAGTCGTCAAGCTGTGTTTATGTAGTTGGGAAAAAATGTTAAGAAACGAGTTGTCAATTGAGTGCTGTAAATTGAAATATAATTTCTGGTACAATGTAATCTAATTTAAAATAATTATTTAACGTGATTGTGAATTTTAATTAATTTAATTGTTATTAGTAAGTAGGTATTGGATTCGAAAAGAAATTGAACTCAGGTAACAGTAAAACATGAAAAAACGGCCATGGACTATTTTTTGGGGTTCGATATTCTTATTAGCCTTTTTTCGGTTGAAATTAATTTTTTTAAACCTTGTTTTATATGAACAAATTATATTAAGGACAACAGTTTTGGAAAAATAATATGCCTTTAAAAAAATAATTAACATTTTGAAAAAGTTTATTGAAAGTGTTTTTAAAAATATTGAAATTTTGTTATTTGCAAAACTTATTTCATTTATCATTTAAATTGCAACTAAATTACACTATTTTTAATCGATTAATCGATAGTTTTTTCAAAAACAATCGATACTATCGAAAACTCCAACAATCGATGTTTTATTAACACTACAAAAAAGCGGGAAACAAATCATGTAGAATAGTCCCGGTCTACATTGAACGATATTTTTAGTGCCGACAAAAAATTGTTGTAATCGTGTGCGATTGAGAGGTACAGCCGACATGATCCTTCCAGTTTCGGACGATTTTTCCATTCAGCACGGGAAAAATCGTTCAATGTAGACCGGGACATAGTGTGGAAACAAAATATGAAAGCCCAGCTACACAACCCGACATTGTCCCGGTCTGCATTGAACGATTTTTCCCGTGCTGAATGGAAAAATCGGCCGAAACTGGAAGGATCATGTCGGCTGTACCTCTCAATCGCACACGATTACAACAACAATTTTTTGTCGGCACTAAAAATATCGTTCAATGTAGACCGGGACATTCTATCCCACACGATTTGACATGTGTCAATACAGGAATAATTTTTGGAAAGGTTCTAATTCTATCTCACATTCTATCACCCTTTTTTTGGTGTTTTCGATTGGTAAATTCAGATTTCAATCTAAAAAATGATTTATTTCGTGGCGAATCGAACGCCAATTCAAATTGATTTATTTTTGTCATTGTATGTCCCGGTCTACATTGAACGATTTTTCCCGTGCTGAATGGAAAAATCGGCCGAAACTGGAAGGATCATGTCGGCTGTACCTCTCAATCGCACACGATTACAACAATTTTTTGTCGGCACTGGAAAAATCGTTTAATGTAGACCGGGACTATTCGCGTAATTTTATGTATGTTTCATATCATCACAAAACTCGTCATCACTTGATGCACTTTCAGAAGAAAACAATGAGCTTCATGAATTTACAATTAATTTTTAACAGCTTCCATTTTATATTGGAAACTCTTCCCTTTATATTTAGAACACAAATTTCATTAACCGAAATAAATTCAAACAATACAAAAAAAAATAAGTAAAGTGACAACTTAAAATTGTATTGGTATTAGTGTATGAGGGGTAAATCTGCCGAAAAATCTAGATCTACAAATTTGATTTTAAATCCAAAAATAAATCAATTTATTTTTCCATTGGAATGTAAATCTTCGTTTTGACAGATTTAAATCAAAAATAAAATGATTTATTTTACCAATCGAAAACAGCAATAGGTTAAGTAATATATTAATACAAGCAAATGTGGAATCAAAATATGAAAATTCTTTCCCACTTTCAATTTGACATTCATTAATACACAGTGGGCTATACAAACATCAGATTTAAAAGCAAAATGCCCTATTTTTCTTATAATCATAAAAACATAACATAAACCTTTAAAAACGAAAAGACTGGTTATTAATATCAATAGGTTTATAAAACATCATGAAAAAAATATTTATCGCTCAGATTATTGCAGGACATATTGATAGTCGCTGATAGTTTCATAAGCTTTAAGCGGCGTTGTTCCGAACAGTTTGGATTGGAACAGAAATGTTTGCTGTTCAATGACAATTTTCTGTTCCAAACTGTTCTGATTTGCTGTTCAATGGGTCTGTTCCGAACAGTTTAGAACAGGATTTCTGTACCTACTTGCTTTTTAGGTAGAACAACTTATGTCAATTTAGATTCAAAAATTTTAGATTTGGAGGTAAAAAGAACTCAAAACGTGATTTGATCTATACTTGCAATTGTGTGAGTGCCATTTTCTATTGATTTGGATAAAAATGTCACTTTAATTTGGTGTATGTGCAAGTGCGTGTCAAAATCTGTGTAGATCTTTGCCAGAAATCTAGATTTGCAAAATTGATCTAAATCAAACCAGACCACCAGAAAATTCAATTTTTTTTTGTAGTAAAGAACGTGAAATGTGAAAAAGATCAAAAAATCGAATTATTTTTGTTGAATCGAAATCGACATTAGAAGAGATTATTCCGTTCTAACTAGTCTGACGTTTCTCACGAATCTGTTCTGATCTGAGAAAAACCTCACTGAACAATCCTATTAAACTACAGTTTAAGTTAAATTTGGGGCAATGAATGAAGCGGGATTTCATTAACAAATTTGTCTTTTATTATAATGTTTATTTATAGACCAAGAGTGGGAGTGGATGGATAACCAAAATATGAGTATGATGGTTTGTCGGTGCATATTATAGAAATCAATAGTTATTACATGGTAAAACAATTGAAATTATTTGAACTATTTTACATATCGTGGTATCGATATATGCATTTACCTACATTACATACATACATGGCGGGGGATTGAAAATAGCGATTTTCCAATTTGTTCGTGGTGGTTCGTGGGGGTGGTACAAACTGCTGGGTCAGATTATAAATGCACTGGACTATGAATCCAGTGATATGATATCTTGTGCAACGACGCTATTCCGAACGGTTTGGAACAGAAGAGAACATCTTTTTGCTGTTCAATACCAAATTTTCTGTTCCAAACTGCTCTGATTGCTATTCAATGAGTCTGTTCAAGAAAGCATACAAAACGATTTTCTGCACTTGCTTTCTAGGTACCTAAAACAATTTCTATTGTTTATATTTTATTTTATTTTAAACAACTTAGAAAACCTTAATAAGCTTTGTTTACCGCATCCTTTCCGAACGTGGTAAAAAAACAACTTTTTTTTTCTAAACTATTCGGAACAAAATTCATTAAACAGGAATCATAAAGTTTGGAACTGAAAAATTTGTCACTGAACAGCAAAAAGTACTTTTCCAAACTTGTAGGAGAAAGGGTCGTTAATCTAAGAATCTTTGTCATGAACGAAACACTATACGATTTACATAATCATGTCTACATCACATAAAATACCATTCCGAAGTTTAATAAATTGCCTTATTTGTAGACATCTTCTTTTCTTGATCAGACGGCTCCATATCTGTTGCTTGAATTTAATTTAATTTAATTGGTTACATAAAAGTAGTACAGAAAAAAATGAAAGATGATGATAGGAAAAAATAAAAACCCGTGTTTATCGATTAGATTCAGATTTTTAAATACACAAATATTTAGTCGACCGTACCAGAATGTACGATTTGTAAAGCCAAAATGCGAACAAAGGCAAATTTGTATTATCCAACAATTAGGTGTTGTTAGATGGTGGTTGCCAAGAAAAGAGACCTTGTTGAGACAAGTCTCGAAAATATCAGTATCCTATCCTTTTCCGATGCCTCGTCGACATTATGTCACCTTTAAGCTATTTTGTGTGCAGTTGTAGCTAACTTCAGTGTAATTGAATTTAAGCAAACGTAAAATTTAAACTAGGTCAATTACATTAGGGTGCCTACATACAGTGCTCTTCACTTGATTAGACGCACACATTTTTTTTACATAAATTTCATTTTTTTGCAAGTGTTTGTTACAATTACCAGACAATTGCATTTATAAGACCTATTGCATTTATAATCCTAAGTTCTCAACAAAAACTTTAAAAGCCATGTTAATTGTTAAATTTAATAACAATTTAAGCTGTCATGAATTTGAAAATTATTTAAAAGGAATCGACAAAATTGTTAAAGCCATTTTTTCAGCATAAAAGTATTATAGAAAAAATGTGCATTATGAAATAATGATGTTTTTCGTAGCTTTACATAATTAAGCTTCACATAATGTTCATTTAATTATTTAGACTTATTTGTTAACAGAAGACTGAATTATTTTGATAATGAAATAAAATATGTTAAGTTTTAGGAATTTTTTTTTTAGTTTTAAGATTGCTATGTTGTGAAGGAATTTTAATTTTTTTTTCTGTTCATTTCATTTTAAGAATTTCTCTTCGTCTTTCCTTCTCCTACTCTTTTCTGCTTTCTATTTCCAGTCCCTCATATCCATTCATATTATCTTATCCTCTCTTCCCTCCCTTCAATTCTTCTCTGTTTTCTTCCCATCGTGATCCTCTCCCCCGTAAATCTCTCTGTCTTTCTTTCATCTCCTCTAAACATTCCCTTGCTACTTCACTTCCTTTTCAACTTGCTAATTTCTCTTCATAATTTCATGCCCTTTTCCCTGCTCTCATCATAATTTTATCTCTTTTCGTTTCCTCTCTCACCATTTATCCTGGAGTTTGCCATTCTACCCCTAGCGTCTATTTAATGTACCTTTCTTGCATCCTTTCCATTTCTTGTCTCTCCTCCCATCCCCATACTTCCGCTCCATATCCCATCACCGTGTCGAAACGGTCACCGTATCTATAGGGCAAGTTTTGGATTTATAAAAAAACTGGAACTCGAGATTTAATTCAGTTCAAACATTACTATGATTTTGTGACTCTTTAGCCCAAAACACTGCTGCCATTATCATGCAATTTAAAACTAGAACAATCTTACTAGAACTTACTAGGTCCAGTGGTTTCGTGTCAAAAAAAATTGAGGTTTTAATCAAGACTAACATTACGATGATGGAAAAGTCCAAAAAAGTAATTTTCAACAAGACGCCCCTCGGTCTGTTTGTCTGTAGTATTTTTTTTTTTTTTTCTTAAATGTTCACGAAATCTCTTAAGTCCGTATGACACTTCTTTTTTTTCTCATTTTTAATTCATTAAATCAGCCGAGTGAAAAAGAGATATCAGTATTTTTATAAAAAAAAACGGCATTATGTTTTCACAATTACAATGGGTAAATTCAGATGACTAAGGGGACTTACAAGTAAAGCCTAGTATGCTGTTGATGCGAAACGAAAAACCCCATACAAAAATGACATGACGAAATCATAAACGAAAAATTTCGTTGTGCTTTTCGTTTTGTGGTACGCTGTTCGACTAGCGAAATTGATGATTATACCAGATTGTTTTGAAAAGTCTCCACTCTCTTTTCGCAATGAATTAATTGCCCGGACGATTAACTGTGTGCGGAATAATGACATTTGGGTTTGTTCGTGTTTTTATTTGTTGTTTCTACAGCACTGTTTTTGTTTGATTTTTTTTGTTAAATTTCGATTTATTTATTTGCAATTTATTTAAACTCTCCATGAATATTTTCCGCTGTGTTTTCGTAAGCAAATCGTTGTATTTTTGGAGACCCCAGGAAAATTTCATTTTGCATCAACAGCGTCCTAGGCTTAAGGGAAGTTTCTAGTTTGTGAATGGCAAGTGTTGAAGCCGACACTAAATAAGAGTTTAATTTAAGCATTTTAGAAGAGAACCCCTTATGGAAGTGCATCGGTGTCAGTGTCGCCTTCAACAACAAGCTTTCAAAAAATTGACTTCAAATAGAGGGAACTTTCACTGGAATGTGACTGGAAAGTAAGTCAAGAAATGTCTGCCTTAATTTTAAATCAGGTGTGTTCTTGTCAAAATTGTCATTTGTGAAATTGAAAATCAGTTTAACTTTTTATAAAAATGAAATTTTCCGTACATTACGACGGAATCTTGTATTCATGTCGAGGATTCTCTTTTTTTTTTTTAAACAAACTTGAGTTAAAGTATCAAAGAAAAGTTATTAGTTTGATATACGAGATTTCGACAAAAAAGTTAGTTATTTTTATGAAAATTTACGTTCAATGGATGTAATTGACTGAATATGTCTCAAGAACGTACCCAATGTCTCACAAAACTAAATATACACCAAAAACTAGTGTTTTCATGGGTCCAGTGTATACTTTTTTGTTGTCACAGTGCAAGATACATAATATCGCTAGCGTTTTCATTTTTGTTCAGTTCTGCGCATCTTGTCAAAATCAATAGTAAAAAAATTGAATTTCAAACAATTACTACAAAGTTGTTTTTGATAACTGTGTACTTACACAAGGGTCAGACATATTAAAATTTGACAAGCTGCGCCTGATATACCTTAGACGGTGTTCACATTGGACTGACTCTTCCGACTATTTTTGACTTCTCTGAAATTTATCTCACTCCTACTTTGAAATAATTTTTAATTTTCAATTTCTGAAAAGTAAAAAAAAAAGCTGCCAGAATCTGAAAAATGTAAATTAAATCTCATTTTTAATAAATTTTGTATCACATTTTCACATTAATGTGGTTATTGTGGTGGTTATGTGTACACGCTAAGGCCTGATCCACATCTGTGTCGTGTGTTGTGTTGTGGAGTCGTATGTCGCTGTCATTCCATATATTTTATGCGCCACACTGCAACACAACACACGAGACAAATATGGTTCTACGCATATGAAATACATTGTAGCGATAGCGACACACGACTCCACAACACAACACACGACACAGATGTGGATCAGGCTTTACTCATATCTGAGTTTTCAGTTATAAATTGTCCGAACTACTCTAGTTTCATTTTCAATGAAAAACAAATGTACAGCCCTATTCTGCTAAACGTCGGGGGGAATCATGATTCGAAAGTGTTCTACTATACTATCGAAGGGAAACATTCCCCGTCGGCTGTACAGTTCGACATTCCCATAAACAAGTGAATCGATCACGCCTATACAAAACATTCACCTTGACACCCGCAATTGATTTGTTGCGTATTCAGACAGACAATTATTAATAAACGATTATTAATAAAAAATGCATTACGATGACGGAGAAGTCCATCGATATTATTATGTGTGGCTGTACGTCAACTCTACAAAAAGCTAGAGACTAAACGGTTAGATCGATTTGCTTCAAATTTGGTAAAGCATTTAATATGATTCTTTTAGAGGAGAAACTGGTTTTGTTTAAGCCCATCTGGGTATTTTTCGTTTTTATTTCAATAATTTTTAAACAAATTTTGCAACAAATTTACTTGACACTTTCGGATTATTTTCGCTTATAAAGTAACACAGTTTTGCACAGAGAGAGAGAGAACAAAAATATTTAAAAAAAATAGGTACATAGGTACTTTTTTTTTAACTATTCACGCTTTTTGTGCTGCAAGTCAAAATATGCATATATCACCACAAATGATTCAAATATTTAGTTAGATTTCAGAAAATAATTTACGAACAGATAAAAATTATTTCACTAAATTAATTCTCTCAGAGTATTTCGAAAAATTCGAAATAAGAGTAGGTAAAGTAGTTTAGCAGAATACAGACGACGAGCGAACGTGAATCGATGAAGTGAATCGAACGTTCGATCCCCCGTTTAGCAGAATAGAGCTGGTAGTGTCTTACGGGCTTGACGATTTTATTTTTCATAAATTTATATTTATCAATAAAATCCTATATGCTATAAAAATAACAAATTTATATTAATTCATATTTATTTTATTTTAACTTGTTGTTAAAACGTTTGTCTTAATGATATCTATCATAATAGTATGGAACCAATACATACATCATAAATTTCTAGCTACGTTTAAGTTTTTAGTTAGGAGAGAAAGTTTGTCCGATCCAGTCGCTTAATTTATTTTAAATAATATCAAGTTCGGTGACGCAGTTTCGTAAAGCTTTCATAAACGAACTGTCAAAATGTTCAACAAATGGTTAACATTATAATATAACATATATGTAAAATTATAAGAATAAGTGCTCTCATTTATAGCTATAGTTTCGGTTTCGTTCCAAAAGTTTAGGGTTAGTTTGGTATATCTTTAATGATTTTTAATTAATCTATATACCAAAGTTGGTAACTCGGTGCGCATTATCCGCGCATTACGCAAAAACTATTGTGTATCAGCGTTTGTTATAGGATCTATTCCGTAACAGTGTATGTTTTTTGTAATGGGAGAAGGAAAATACTTTCTGCCTCAAGTCAAGAATTTAATCTTTTACTTTAAAAAAATAAGCAAAGCAATTAAACACGGGTCTACTAGTAATTATTTATGGTCATCTAGGTAACTTGATTTTTAAGTGCGATGTCTAGCTATCTTTTTAATGCTGGCCTTTTATTTAGCATTTGAAAAAAGTTTTGGTACTTAAAGAAGGAAGAATACACGTGTATTCTTCTGGAAAGTTCTGAAATTTAAATTTTCCTTTTTTGTGAAATTTCATAAGAAGAAATTCATGTGCCCATGTTGTAATTTTTCTTAAATTTTAAAGCAATTAACCTCATTTATTGTTTAAGAAAAATCAATTAAAATAGATTCGCGAAGTGCACTTCAATGCTACTCCCTTTGCGTCATCGGTATATGTTTGAATTTGAATTCCAATTATTCTCCTGTACCTATTTAAGTACAATAATGAAGTGCATACACATTATGTTAAGTACATTCTTATGCCTATGCATAATAATAAATAATATTCTCCAGTCACATATATAACTTTTATTGTGAGGAGTGGGCGAGTTATTGATTGCACAATGTAGGCATAAGAAAATTAGCAAATATGGTTTAAATATCGTATTATTGATTATTTTTGTTTTGTTATGTTTTTTTTCAGAAATTATGAATGAGGTGGTAAAGTACAAACCTCCAGCTAATCCGAAAAAGGGTGCAGCAGCTGGAGCTAAACCAGCAGCAGCTGGCGTTGAATGGAGAGTACTTGTCGTGGACAAGCTAGCCATGCGAATGGTATCGGCTTGTACTAAAATGCATGAAATAAGTGCTGAAGGAATAACCCGTAATAACACAATAAACACGAATAATTTAAATATTCGTTAATGTAAAAACATTTGTATTTCAGTGGTTGAAGACATCCATAAGAAACGTGAACCACTTCCCACAATGGAAGCCGTTTATCTAATTACGCCATCCGAAGAGTCTGTTAAGGCTCTTATGCGAGATTTTGAGAATCCTGCACGTCCGATGTATCGGTATGCACACGTATTTTTCACTGAAGGTATGTTGTTATTAAAATTTTTCTGTGAATTCTTTATTTCTAGTTGAATACAAAAAAATAATTTTATTTTAACATAATGTACGTGTATTTAGCTATTCCCGATGATGTTTTTGAGATTTTAGAGTCATTCAGGGATATAACCGGAAAGTTAATTGTCAAGAAGTACATAAAGACGTGTAAAGAAATTAATATAGCATTTATAGCTTACGAAGATAAGGTATTAAAATATAAATGATAAATCATTAAAAAGCGACTAACTTCACAGTTTCTTACTAACATTGCTGCGAATGCGTGGAAGATAACGTCCAATGTTAATATTATTAACATATTGTATATTTATTGATGCTTAAGTCCTTTGACGAAATAAGTAGCTGCTTTTGGGGCTTTTTTCATCTTTATTAAAGAATTAATCGCAAAAGGAATTCTTGTAGGAAGAATATATATAAATATGAAAATTTACATTTTTTCAGGAATAGTAATAAGATTTTGATAATGAGGAAACATTTCATAAATAAATATAAAAAAGTTTTATTTATGTATTTAAAACTTTTTTGAGTCTACAGATTTGGTACGGATTTTAAATTTGTAGTCCAGTCCAGACACAACTCTAGTGTTTTATTACGGACTTCTTAATTGGTATATTCAAAACATCCATGATAAATATATCGAACAAAATATAACTCTTATTCATTAAACATGGAAAAGTTATTCCAAGGACAGGCCTGTTTAAATAAATATATTTCTGGCATCAACAATTGCGTTTGGATTTGGCTTTAATTAAAAGCAATTTGTGCCTTAAGGCAGGATTTTTTTTTTTTAATTTAAGTACTATTCTCTGCTTTTAATATTCGATTCTCTTACGTAGTTTGTCTTGTCTCGTGCCAACATACACGCTTTAGCATTTTTTTGCATATAAATTTATGCACATATCACCTATAAACACATGAATCTCGTCCAATTTGTGTACTTATCATCGAGCAGTGAACCTACAAATTTGAAGACACAGTTTTACTGTGTCGTAAAAGATTATTTTTTCTCTTAACTATACCGTCTTTCAACACTTATTTCATTGTTCCTCTAATCTTGTTAATAATAATAATTGTAAATCCATCACAAACATTTGTCCGTTAAGAAAAGAAGTAAGATTTGCCACATTGCTATGTGTTTGTCGGCAACGGCAAGTCGTTGAGTTCGACGTGCTGCATGATTGTTATTTTCTACAGTTACAGCTCTGCTTTCTTTTGTACGCCATATACATAGTTATCTCGAATTAGTTTATATCTGTAGTTGCATATTCAATGGAGAGTTGTCTTGAACTATTATGAATACCATTTTTAATGACAAAAAAAATGTCTTTTGAAGTTCTGTTGATTTCTATTTGAATACTATTCTATAATCTTAAATATAGACTTGTCGGAAAAATTCGATAGTAAGTTTTAAAATTCTAATTTAATAGCATTGGATTGAGGTCACTTATATGTGCGTGTATTTCTTTAATCACAGCTTTATGAATTGAAGTTGTTATTTACCTGATAGGGTGTTGTAAAAATATTAGTCAACCTTCAAAGTTAAGTCTTTTTATAAAAACAAAATAAGACATAGAAAAATTTCCAAAACTGCTTCTTTTCTACATCTATATGATATTCAGAATTTTTCTTTAAAAAATGGGATTTGTTTTTAATAGTTCATTATTAACGAATGTAAATGTTAATTCACCCTTATTACGGTTGTCGTTTCACAAAAACGACACGTCCCTGAAGGCGTCAATTGATGTTTAATTCAAACGAATTTCGTCATAATGATGAGATGCGTGGAGATTAGAGAGAATTTCGATGATTTGGGTTTATTTAAACACCAACTATCGCCTCTAGAGCCTTGTCGTTTTAGTGAAACGACAATCGTAATAGGGGTGGCTATATCCAACGATAAAACATGTTAAGTTAGGACCCTATTGTGAGTGTCGTTCAACGTTCGATCGTATTATTGAGTTGGATCCAAATTGTTGCCCAAAGCTATCGGGATAGCACATCATCTGATACAAGCACCACTTAAGTTAATTTGAATTTCCGACGATCCGATGTTTATAAAAGTTTTTCATCGATAAGCAATCGACACTCGCAATAAGGGCCTTAGTTACAGAAAGCAAATATTAAAAATGGTAAGATAAGTAATTGTTAGTAATTAAGATTAAATAAATATTTAAATAAATATAACTACCACATTAGTTAATTTTTAAAGGAACATTTAAAAACATTTATCACTTAGAATACATTATTTTCATTCATTATTTTGCGAATATTTAGTGCTTCTCAAAATTTCTTTATTTAAAAAAAAATAATATATTAAGTAAGTTATTTTGTAATTCCACATCTCCCTAATATTATTAAAAACTATCACCTCACGACTGGGTAATTTTTGTTTCAAATAAAACATAGTTCATTAAGTTCATTTTATTTTTAATTATAGTTTGTCCTGAAGAACTGTTCAATGATTTGTGTAAATCGTGCGCTGCAAGAAAGATCAAAACTCTAAAGGAGATCAATATTGCTTTTCTTCCGTATGAATGTCAGGTGCGAAAATTTCATATATCCTAAAAACCTATGTGAAACTCTAAACACCAAAATAAGAAAGCAAAGAAAAAAGTCGCGCATATATAAATGCACGCTCTTTTTTTTTAACAAAAAGGCAAATAAAATCATCGAATTATTGTAATCGCATAGAAAAAAAAAATACGCAAACTATTTTAAGAGATGAATCTCCTTAAGTTTTGCTTTAATTTTTTGTAGTGTTCAATTTAATGTATGTTTATGTGTACAGAAAAGCAAATCGACCAGCAATAACAACAGCTAACAACAACAACAAACACAATCCCACAGGATATGCCAAATTACAAATAAATGAACAGACACGAGGCTCGCTTTGTACTTCTTAGTATAGTGTTTGTAAAATATGATAATGTGATAATGATACGAAAAGTATTAGACAAAAGCTTTATGTTTGTTTTTGTAATTTGACAATTACCTAAAAGGGAATACACCAATATTGCACACAGTATTATTAAAAATCAATGTCACCTATTTTGTAGTTATAGAAATAACTTTCCTTTATCATTGCATCCTTAATATATCCCGTACTTATTTATTTTCTTTTTTTTTATAAATTGCGAATTTATGTATGATGCATTGTTTTTATATAAACAACCGCTGATGACCTATACACTTTAGATAGCACTTTTTTAAATTATAACTGCGCTTTTTGACTGTTAGATGTGCATTATAATTTTACTTTGAAAAGCTCAATTGGGCCCTAATACTGATAAATTTCATAGATTATTTGTCTATTTTTGGTTTTAAGGTAAGATTTTTGAATTTTTAATAATGAGAAGTAATTTTAGAGTGCATTATTCCAACATTCGTGGGTTAAGGAAGAACTTTTGTGCTGCATATGTTCATTCTGTAATTAACAGACCAACTTTATTGGCGCTGAGTGAGACTCAGATAGGAGAAAATACCGATTATTCGGAATTTAATCTATATGGGTATCACTTAGTGCCTTTATTCTTTTCCCATCATGGCCTTGATGTGTATATAAGAAACGATGTTGCTTACCAGCTCCAACCTCAATATGGTGCGTGTGTTAACACAAACTTTAACTTCTTATGGTTGAAATTCACGGTAAACAAGTACATTATTCATACATGCTTCATTTATAGGAGTCCAAAACTGGACAGAATTTCAACTTCTCATGAATTTGATGCTCTGTCTGACTCCATCCAAAGAATTGTTTCCCATAATCCTCACACTGAAATCATCATTGCGGGCGATTTCAATGTTCGCAATTCTTGTTGGCTCCGCTTTTCTGGCCAGACAACACCCGAAGGCAGGTATGTTGAGATCTTTGCTGAGTTAAACCATCTTACTCAGCTCGTTGACGAGCCAATCCCTGATGTTGAAGGTCAATCTGCGAACACTCTAGTTCCTTACCTCTGACCCTGATAAATATACTGTTAGTGTATTACCGCCTCTAGGCACATCAGACCATCGTGTCATATCTAGAAATTTTTCGTGCCAACTCGTGCTCAGTTAAAGAAAAAACTCCTAAGAGAACCGTTTGGCAGTACGAGAAAGCCAACTATGCTTCCTCGATAGTGACGTAGATGCCAGTTCAGATATGATCACAAATTTAATTCTTTGTGGAATGAGAAATTTTATCCCGAATAGGGTAAAATCTATCGAACCCAAAGAAAACGCATTGTTTGATTCGAGCTGTAAGGAGGTTATTAGGGTTAGAGAAGTAAGCTTCCGTTGTTATAAAGCCAACCCTACTGAGGAAAACCGGAAAAAGTTTCAACAAGCTAGAAAGACCTGTAAAGTTCATATTCGACGAACCAAATTTTTACATGATCAAAAATTACGACAAAAAATACTACAATGTCCCAAAGGTATTAAAATTTTTGGTCATTTGTAAAAAATATACGAAATACCACCTCGTCCTCGGTTCCAACGCTCGTCTTCAATGGTACTCCTTTTGTCAGCTCGCAAGATAAAGCCAATTTGCTTGCAGCACAGTTTCCCATTAATTTGACGCTGCCAGAGAGTGTTATGACTCCTCCTGTACTTGAGAACGTAAATGATTTTATGGGACAAATCTTCTTTCGCACTCGTGCAGTTGCTAGAGTTCTAAAAGATCTTGACGTACACAAATCCGCTGGCCCGGATAGTATCCCACCCATTATTCTGAAGAGGTGTTCTTCAACGCTGGCAAAACCACTGCGTAAGCTTTTTCATCTTTCCTACTCTACTGGGCTCTTTCCGAGTGGATGGGGAACAGCATTTGTCCAGCCTGTCCCTAAAAAAGGCATATCTTCTTCCCCCTCTAACTATCGACAAATTGCGCTTACGTCCCTTCTTTCCAAGGTCATGGAAACGCTGATTAATTTTCAGCTCAAGAAATATCTCGAAGAACGAAAGCTTCTTAATGACCGGCAGTTCGCCTTTCGTAGCACTAGGTCCACTGGTGATCTGATGGTATAAGATTATTGCGCTTGATAGAGTTTGGCATCAAGCTCTTTTATCGAAAATGCGTGCATTTGGTATTGATGAATCTCTTCTTCGTTGGATTAGAAATTACCTTTTGGACCGTTCAATACAAGTTGTATTGGACGGTTTCAAGTCTGAAACTCACAAAATAAATGCTGGTGTGCCCAAGGGCTCCGATTTGTCTCCGACTCTCTTCCTTATATTCATAAATGATCTTTTGTCTGAAACTTCTAATCCTTTAAACTGTTTCGCTGACGACAGTATCCTCAGCTTCTTATATTTTTTTTTTATATTTAGCGCGCGCTAAAGGGGTTATGACTACCCTTAAAGTGTTGTACACAGCACGAGAGATTAGGAAGGTTGGAGGGGATTTAAATATAACGAAACCCCTGGTTCGATGAAGAGTGCCGGCTAGCGCATGCAGCTAAGGACGAGGCCTACCAGTCAATGCTGCAGACTCGAACAAGAGCTGCTGAGAGAGTAGCCCGGGAGCTCTACGGGCTGAAACGAAAAGAGGAACGCCGACTTCTCAGGAGGAAAAAGAGAGAGCACTAGAAGCGCCCGGTTGAGTCTATTGAGGGTTGTAGCGGTAGGGGAGATATTCGAAAATTTTATCAGAGGGTGAAGCGATCCACCCAAGGATTCCAGGCTAGAACGATAGCCTGCCGAGATGAAAGTGGGAATATGGTAGTAGACACACAGTCAGTGGTGAGGATCAGGAAAGAACACTTCTCTAGACTGCTTAATGGCGAAGACAGCCAAGATGCCGCTAATAGGCAGAACGCTCCATTCAACTTGGACGATGATGGCCAAGAGTTCCGTCCACCCGACCTAACCGAAGTGCGGCTGGCGATATCCAAACTTAAGTCGTACAAGGCTGCTGGTGAGGATGGCTTACAAGCCGAACTATTTAAATCAGCGGGAGATAAATTGGCTAGGAGCATACACCAGCTCATCTACAAAATTCGGTCGGATGAAAGTATGCCCGATGATTGGAACCTCGGTATAGTGTGAGCCATCCATAAAAAGGGAGATGTTCTGAAATGTACCAACTACAGAGGAATTAGTCTCTTAAACGTCGCTTATAAAATCTTGTCGGTTATCCTGTGTGACCGCTTAATATCTTTTGTCAACAATCTGATCGGCCTCTATCAGTGCGGTTTTAGGCCAGGCAAGTCAACCGTCGATCAAATGTTCACACTCCGACAGATTTTAGAAAAATCCCTGGAATTCCAGATCGTTACACACCACCTTTTTATCGATTTTAAAGTCGCGTATGATAGCGTGAAAAGGGACGAATTATACAGAGCCATGTCGAGTCTCGGCATCCCTGCCAAACACCTCCGCCTGTGCAGGATGACGATGGAGAAATCCCGCTGCTCCGTCAAGATTGAGAATCAAGGATTGAGGCAAGGAGACGCGTTATCATGCAACCTATTCGACATCGTTCTTGAAGCCATTGTACGCAACGCACATGTCAACACCAGCGGTACAATCTATCAAAAGTCCGTTCAATTGCTTGCGTATGCGGTTGACATAGACATTGTCGGTAGAACGAAGCGAGCTGTGGCAGGGGCATTTGCGAGCATTGAATCGGAGGCGGCTAGAATGGGATTGGTGGTTAATGAGGACAAGACGAAGTATATGCTGTGATCGAGAAAGGAATCTCAACATCGTCGACTCGGGCAAAATATCACGATGGACAGATATAACTTCGAAGTTGTCAAGGACTTTGTCTACCTGGGCTCCACTATTACATCGCAGAATGACATCAGTGCAGAGATCAAGCTAAGAATTACTCTTGCCAACCTCTGTTTCTTCGGTCTAAGAAGGCATCTAAGTAGTAAGGCCCTCTCTCAGAGAACCAAGGAGACTATACAAGACCCTAATCATCCCGGTCCTGCTTTATGGGTCAGAAGCATGGACACTAAAAGATTCGGATACAAATCTGCTAGGGTGCTTTGAGAGGAAGATTCTTCGTGTGATTTTCGGTCCGGTGTGTGTCGAAGAAGTAAGGAGGAGAAGATTCAACGACGAGACGTTGGACTGGTCAAAAAGCTGAAAATACAGCGGCTGAGATGGCTGGGGCACGTGGAGCGTATGGACAGCAACGCACCTGCCCGACGAGTCTTCGAATCCAACCCCGATGGGGTACGCAGCAGAGGAAGAACCCGTAACAGGTGGCGCAATCAAGTGAATGACGACATCAAAGCACTCGGTGTGCGCAACTAGAAGTGGCCAACTAGGGACAGAGCTGGCTGGAGGGGCTTGTTAGTTGAAGCCGAAGCACTGTTTGTTAAAATAACGGTAAAATAACGAAAGGCATGAAACATTTCGACGGTGCTCCAGAGATGTGAACGCTTCCGTTATAGTTCTATCAACAATCATTTTAAGAGCTCTCTTTTGGATTCTATCAAGTGGGTTATTAGAGCACCTGCCCAAATATGGGAGTTGTACTCAAGTTTTGGACGAATATAGGCTTTGTAGATCACAGCCAGGTCAGAAGGGGAGACAAATTTCTTGCATCGACGGAGAAAACCTTAACACCTAGCAGCATTTTTGGCGATGTCAAATATGTGGTCGTTCCACAAAAGGTGGTCTGTGACACTCATGTCGAAGACTGCAAGCTGATCAGTTTCCTCGATGCAAGTGCCGCTCATGGATAGCAGCATAGGGGGTGGGTTCCGCTTTAACGACAGAAGACAGCATTGAGTTTTGGAAGCATTAAATTCTACACGGTTTTTGTTTCCCCGTTGGACATGCTGTCGCGGTCAGAATTTAATGAGCTTATCATACGCTGTCGTTGAAGTTCCACATCTGAAGGACATGGATGTGAATCAAGAAACGAATATGAAAAGCTGAGTGTACTGTCGTCAGCAAAACAGTTTAATGGATTAGAAGTTTCAGACAAGAGATCGTTTATGAATATAAGGAAGAGAGTCGGAGACAAAACGGAGCCCTGGGGCACACCAGTATTTATTTTGTAGGTATCAGACTTAAAACAGTCCAGATTTACATCCATGTCCTTCGGATGTGGAACTTCAACGGCAGCGTATGATAAGCTCATTAAATTCTGATCTCGACAGCATTGTCCAATGGGGAATAAAAATCGCGTAGAATTTAATGCTTCAAAAACTCAACGCTGTCTTCTGTCGTAAAAGCAAAACCCACTCCCTTGCCGCTATCCATGAGTGGCACTTGCATTGAGGAAACTGAAAAGCTTTCGGTTCTCGGTATGTGCATCACAGACCACCTTTTGTAGAATGATCACATATTCGACGTCGCTAAAAACGCTGCAAAGTGTTTGGGATTCCTAAGGCGATGCAAAAATTTGTTTCCTCTTCTTATCTGTCTAAGATCTAAAATGCATACATCCGTCCAAAGCTTGAGTACAATTCGCATATCTGGGCAGGTGCTCCTCCAACTTGAGTCTTTTGGATAGTATCCAAAAAAGAGCTTTAAAAATGTTAGGTGATAAAACCGTAACGGAAACATTTACATCTCTAGAGCACCGACGTAATGTTTCAAACAGTGTTCCAGTGAAATAGCTAGTTGCATTCCTCCCCTTAAACAATTTAACCGCAATACCCGCGCTTCTAGGAATGCCCATCAGTTTACCCTTGAGCCCAATTTCATACGTACTGTCAAGTACAGGGAATGTGGAACGTTATACCTAACTCTGTTTTTCCCTCTCATTATGATATACAGAAATTCAAAACCAATGTGGATCGGTACCTCCTTTTAAACACTTTCCTATTTTCCTGACGCTCGCACTGTGTTTTAAACGTTAAGGGTATTAACAACCCCTTGAGTGCGCGTTAATTATATAAAAAAGGTTACACAATTTTTCAGAAATATCTGAAACTTCTTTTGCAGTGTTCAATTTGCCAAATAAAATTGTACCATTAACTGCGTTTCTTTCCGCTGGTTAACAGGCCTTTTAAACATGTTTCGCTAGTTGTTTCAGAACATTCTGTTCTTCGGTCTGTCCGTCAACCCCTTTCCTTTCATTCACACTGTGGTGTGAACGATGGTTGTTCTGTGAACCTTCTTAAATTTAAAAAAATACCAAATATTTCTAGAAGTTGTAACCAATTTGTTGATTCGATCGTCTTAATCTCCTCTATTTCCAAAAATATGTCGCATTTCAAATCAGCATTAACACCTTATGAATATAAAGTTTGTTTATACTTTCTGTGGGTTTATTTTCAATTTTAATGAAATAAATCATTAACAAACGTATGAAATTTAAATCGATAGGCACTTGCCACATGCATTATCTTAATTTTTTTTTTTGGCATCACGTTTTCTAACTCATCGATTTCATTATGAATTTTTTTTTACTGGTATCTGAAAAATAAAAAAAACTTATGAAAATTAAGTACAAATTCACGGTTATTTAAGTTTTCTTCAAATTGGCATGCTTTTGTTTTCTTTTTATTTGTCTGCTTCTAATGCTTGTTTTTTGCTTCTGCTTCTCGCGAACACTTAATCCTTTTGAGTACTAACTGTTGTGAAATGTACACAATTTATTTTGTAAAGAAAGCTACAGTAAAATAAATTTTAAAAACAGGTGTTCTCTCTTGATTCTCCGGATACATTCCAATGCCTTTATTCGCCAGCATTCGCTTCGATCCGTGCCAAGCACCTTGAACGTATCGCTGAACAAATTGCCACTCTTTGCGCAACACTAGGTGAATATCCTATGTTGCGTTATCGTTCTGATTGGGACAAAAATGTGGATCTCGCTGCATCGGTCCAACAGAAATTAGATGCATACAAAGCTGATGAACCCACTATGGGCGAGGGTCCTGAAAAGTCACGCTCCCAGTTGCTTATCTTGGATCGTGGTTTCGACTGTGTGTCCCCACTCTTGCACGAACTTACTCTTCAAGCTATGGCTTATGACCTGTTGGAAATTGTCAACGATGTTTACAAGTACACTCCGGCACCGAATGCTCCCGACAAGGAGGTACTTCTAGACGAGAACGATGAATTATGGATTGAGCTTCGTCATCAGCATATCGCTCTCGTTTCAACGCAAGTAACACAGAATCTGAAGAAATTCACAGATTCCAAACGAATGACTTCAAGTAAGTAAGCAGTTAAGTTTAAATACAAAGTGGTATGTGTTGTGGTGTATTTTTCACATTCCTTGAATCTTTTCAAATTTTTCTCTTACTGTGTGGGTTTCAGTTATAACTATGTCCTCTTTAGTTTAATTAAATATTAAATTAAAGTCTAATTGAATTCACAGCCGATAAGTCCTCAATGCGTGATCTTTCGCAAATGATCAAGAAGATGCCACAATATCAAAAGGAATTGTCCAAGTATGCAACTCATTTGCATTTAGCTGAAGATTGCATGAAATCATATCAAGTAAGTTTTTATAAAACATTTATGCTTAAATACAATTTCTCTATAATTTTGTATATCATTAAAGAGCTACGTCGATAAACTGTGCCGCGTCGAACAAGATCTAGCCATGGGTACAGATGCTGAAGGAGAAAAAATCAAGGATCATATGCGAAACATAGTTCCCATACTTCTCGATCAGGTTGAATGTCTCTCATTTGTTCAACGCATTTAATGTTTAATTATTATTCTTTTAATTCTGTTTCTAATTCAAGAACGTTCCAAACTGCGATAAAGTTCGCATAATTGCTCTTTATGTGATGATCAAAAATGGTATATCAGAAGAAAATCTTACCAAACTTTTTACACACGCCCAGTTGGGCCCAAAAGAACAAGATATGGTTAGAAATTTAAGCTTCTTGGGTGTTAATGTGATTGCCGATGTGAGCCCATTATAAATATTTTATGGACAAAAAAGTAATGTGTTTTTTTTTTTTTTTTTTTGTAGAGTCGTAAGAAACCATACACAGTTCCAAGAAAGGAACGCATCACGGAACAAACTTATCAAATGTCTCGTTGGACACCGGTCATTAAAGACGTAATGGAAGATTGTATTGAAGATAAACTAGATCAGAGACATTTTACATACTTATCTGGTCGTGCACAGAATGCTACATACCATGCACCAACAAGGTAATCTAATATGAAATCCATGTATTTGGTGGGTCAACAGCTCGTAGAAAATCAGATCCTGTGTAGTGACTTACAACTCTTACATCATTCCTGTTTTCGTGGCTCAATAAAGTTATGAATACAATTTTACAACAGGCCAACAACTGGTGCAACAATAAATATCTCCTTGCTCCGGTGGTACCAGTACCCAGTACTATAAATTTGATTTGACTGATGCATTTATTGCCCGTTCATCTGTATGCATCAAAATTTGCATGAATATTATAATTTATCACGTACAATTTCGATTTGCAATGCCAATATGAGGCGTTCAAAACATTAATCTTCTAAGTCCTTGTCCTAAATCTTGACTCGAAGGACTATAATATTTCAACTCCGATTACAATTAAATTAAACAATTTTCAAAGTGAAAACAATTTTTCCAAAAACATTGTCCCGAAATTACAACTTGACTGCCAACCTGACCCACAGTACACATATCTAAGGTATTATCATGCGCAGCTTGTCAAATTTCAAGATGGCAGCCCTTTGTGTAAGTACACAGGAAACAAAAACAAATTTGTGGTGATTGTTTGAAACTCAATTTTTTTACTATTGATTTTGACAACATGCACAGAACTGAACACAAATGAACACGCTAGTTATATTACCTTTAATGTATGTATAGTGAACCTGACCCGGGTTAAGACAGGCGAGTAAAACTAGTAGCACTTGTACAATCGTGTTTGTTTTATGGGAACAATAAGAATGATCTTATTGTTTTTGAACCCTTAATTGCTACCTGACTATGAAGATATGGATATTTCTATTAACTACTTCAAATATGGCAAGATGTTTTGTAGTTTAAGAAACTGCAAGAGCTTCCGCCTTAAAGAGACTACTAACGAGTGTGGCGGCTCGAGGGCGGCCGCCCCCTAACTTTTCGGTACGGTATCGGTAAGCGGTTGTTCTTACCGTAGCGACAGCATACCGATACTGCCTCTGTCTCCTATAATCCTTGTCATTATTTAATCTATGGGCCTCTTTAACAAATAGCAATGTATCGCTCTTTCGTTTATTCACAATCGTTTTTTCATCACTTTGTGGAGATATTCCTATACAATGACAATAGCCACAAAGTGCTAACTGTCACTTTGAGTTTAACAGATTCGTAGAGAGAATAGGTCTGTTTAATGAATCTGAAAAGAACAGAAAAGATCAGAAAAGTACAAGATTTTGTGTTCCATGAGTAAAAACCTTGCACTCAGCCTTCTGTCACTTTTGTGTTCCATGAAGTTTTTCAGAACAGACGAGAACAATATTTCCTGCACCTACTTTTTATGTGGTGCAAGTGCGTGACAAGTGTCAAAGAACAGCTGACTGATTTCTGTCAGCAGTCACCATGAAAACAAAACAAGTTTTATTTGTGGTTATTAGTTGTTGATGTTTTCTCGAGGAAGTGAAAATAATATTTTCACTGCGAGTATCTTTCTACTGTTCAGAAATAAAAAAGTGGGAAGTATCTGAAGAAATATCCATCTTAAAACAAAATTATTCTGAATTTATTCTAACCAAATCAATTTCATTTTGACACTTTTCACAGCTGATTAGAAACTGTCAACCACAAAGTTGAACTTTTCTGTTCTAACTTGTTCTGACAGTTTGTACTGTTCTGATCTAGTTTTTATTCATTAAACAAACCTAATATGTCGTCAGCAGAAGAAGGCGCAACATGCAATTGCATGTTATATTAAAATGCGTTTGCTTGTAAAAAGAAAAAAGTACTGGTGACATATTGAAAACATTTTATTTTGTCGACTGTTTGTTGCCGCCAAACTTAGGCCAAAACTTCTGCACGTTAATTGTAAGACTAAACCACATTCAATAAATAATAAATCATTTGTTTTCCGCTCCACATTCCCCATTTCTATCATTTCAATCCCTTGTTGAGAAAGAGTACAGCTAACAAAAAAAAAAACGTATTGCAGCTAGGTACAAAAAGCTTTTAGTTGAATAATTGTTAATAACCGAATTAAAATTATGTAGACATATCTACCAACATACTGAATAAATTTTATCGACACTTTCGAATTCTTTTTTTTTTTAAGAAAAATACATTTTCCTTATTGACTTTATATGTATGTACTTATACTTTTTACTTGCGATATATGTAGGTACTATATAGTAAGTCATGGATTCGTAAAAAAAAATCGAACTCGAAATATTAACTTTCCTTAACCTTACGATTATGGAGAACGCGAAAAAAGTGGGATTGCCTACAGCCTAAACGTCTGGGAGACTTTTCTTCAAACTTGGTAAATAGTGGTTTGTTTTGTCTAGTATGCCCACACGATTTTTTAAAATTTTTTTTAGGACCAAAAATAACAGTACCTGCCTTACAATTTTTTTTCGCCAAAAAGGAAAATAATATTTTTCTCGAAAACGGGTCCGAGGATTTTGTTAAAAAAATTCAAATAATTAAATAAGGAAATGTTACTTTTTAATATTTTTTTTTTATTCTCAAAATTTGGTTGTAAATTTGGAAAAATGGCCCCAATGAAAAATGGCCCAAAAGAAAAATGAAAAATGGCCCGAAATTTGGGGCTTTTTTCATAATGAAAAATGGGCCCATTTTCTAAATTCAAAAATAGCCCCAAACTTTGGAAAAATTTACATAAAATGTATATAAGAAGCAAAAACAAGAGACAAATTACATTCGTACAAAAAATGTTTTACGTCGGTTTAAGAGACCCTTAAAAGTACCTTGCGTGGCACGCTTCGCGGGTTCAAGGATTTTAACTCCCTTTTTGGTTCCTCTGTCTCGCTCACGCGACTCCGTCACTCCGCTTATGCTCAGTATACTCAGTCGCCTGGCAGGCGCCTATGTTGTCAGTCGTTCTGCTATCAAAGTTTTTGTTGTAAAAGTATTTTGGTTTAAGAATAAAAGTTTGGGGCCATTTTTCATAAGTGTATTAATTTGGGGTCATTTTTCATAATAAAATTTCACCAAAAAATTAAAAATAAAAAAAGTCCCCAAAACAATGAAAAAAGGCCCCCATTTACAAATTTTTAACTTGTTTTTGTTGTTTCCCATATACATTTTTGGGGCCATTTTTCATTTTATGTTTGGGGCCATATTTCATTGGGGCCAAATTTCGTTTAGCCATTTTTGGTACCTCCAGTACAACCATTTTTTTGGTTTCGGATTTTCTCGAAAACAGCTGTGAACCTATATTTTAAAAAAAATTGAAAATTTAAAAAAAAAATTGAAAATTAAAAAAAAAATTGGAAATTTAAAAAGAAAAATTAAAATTAAAAAAAAAAATTTTCTTTTAAAGTAAATATTTTGAAAACGACGATTTTTAAATCTAGGTGTAAAATATTTTTTCATTATTTTGTAGAAAATAATAACAAAACAAATCAGATTTATTTTGAACTCTAACTTTTTAAGCCGTTAAAATAACAAATTTATAGTAATAATTTATAATAATTTTTTTTTTAATGATATAATATTTTGGAACCGATACACTTGTAGTTGTACATCATCAATTTCTAGCTACGTTAATATAGCTACGAGAGCAAGTTCGTGCGATCCAGTCGTTCCCATTTTCTATGCTGGGTTAAGGCTCTCCCAAACCAATGCGAAACATTCGTTGCGGCGAAAAAACATTCGTCACTCAAAATTATTTCATATGTTTCTCCACCGCTTTGGTGTGGGCACTCTCATATATCACCATGTAAATACATTTTGACATGCGAATGTTTTTTCGCCGCAACGAATGTTCCGCATTGGTTTGGGAGAGCCTTTAAATCGTCCTATGAACAATTTTTTTTAAATTAAGTTTGCTTGAACAGTGTTAAAAAACTGTTTAAATGAACAACAAATTCAAATAATGTACCTTAAAAAAAAATATATATATATATATCGAAATATCGAAAAAAAAAAATACTACTTTTAAAATATTTAAAATGTATCTATTATTTTTCAGTGCTCGATATGGTCACTGGCATAAGGATAAAGCCCAAACAGCTGTTAAGAACGTTCCCAGACTAATCGTTTTTGTTGTTGGTGGTGTTAGTATGTCTGAAATGCGATGTGCGTATGAAGTGACAAATGCAGTCAAAAATTGGGAAGTTATAGTTGGTTCGTCACATATTCTTACGCCTGAAGCATTCCTTTCTGACTTGGGAAGCCTCTCCAAAGAAGACTAAACTATAATCGTTAAGGAATAAACTTTCCATTAGAGCAAATAAAGGGAGACGATATAATTAAAGTTAAAAAATAAAGATCTTATTAAATTAATTTATTCCTTCTTTAATTCAATAACCAACAACGGAAAATTAAAATACAGTATCCAAAAAAAAAGTTATAATCAAAATCTATGTATATCGGAATAATTCTTTATATGCTATAACACAACATTTAAAATCGTTAATTAATTTATATTTATTATTTAAAATGTGATAAATCTGTATAACCTCTAGAAAAGCTTAGTAATGTCTTACAAAACAAATAATTGTGGTTCCATCAAATTAAAATGTAGGATAAAAGTGTAAAATTTTACGTTTCAGGTGCTTTTAAAAAATAATTTTATGTTTATTTTTTGCTTCAGTTTGAAAAGTGGTTTAATCAAATTAATTAATTAAAATGGTCAATACATCTAACAAATATTATTACAGCTTAACCCTTACGGTATGGTATATGTTCATATTGTTCATATATAAATAGTTTTTGTCTTTATCGTCCCAAACGGACATAATGTACGTATTAAAAAAAAGTATTTATTTATTTAATTCTGTTTTGTTTTATTTCTTGCAACAAAATAAAATTACTTGCTAATTAACGTTTTTTGGGGGATGGTCAAGTAAAATGGACACCAAGATTCAAATGGAGTATAAAAGTCAACAAAAAAGTCGTGTCACTTACAAAATATTTACATTGCCTTCATTATAGAGATTTTATATGGTCATTCTCTAACTCCTTAACCGTCAGAAGAAGATTATTGGTTCAATTGAATATTCGAACTTGAAACTGTAGTTAATTCTTCTTCTTAATCTATTGTGTCTAAGCTTACAACTTTTAAGCTAACTTTGAAATCGAGGTATACAGTTGACTCTCGGAAAAGTTTTGCTATAAGGTATATAATGGTTTTGATGTTTTAAACTTAAATCACTGGACTACTTTAACACAAGTATTAAATTTACAGAATTTTTCTATTCAATTGTTGAATATATTTATATTTTTTTTTTAAGTACATTTTTGTTTACAAAACTCGACATACATTCAAAAATATTATATAAAATAATCATTTAACTAATAATACTATTAAATATTATAAATTTATTTCCAAAGTTATATACATTAATAAATTTATATTTCAAAATCTGTAACATGAAAATTAAAAAAAAATGTCAATTTATTGTTAAAATTATATAAAAAATATATATAGATTAATTAAATTAATAACAAAATTTTAAATTAAAACTATTGTATTATTAAAATTAAGATAAATAATATTATCACACTTGTATTTTGAAAAATTTTGATTATTAGTGTGCATTAAACAGGAAGAGTTTAAAAAAATGAAAACAGACGCAGTTATTTTATTTTTTTAATTTCTTTAACGTTTTATGCTGTTAAATAATTTTAGCCAGTTCACGTTTCTAAGATCTGAAAAATTTTCTTCCGTTAATCTGATTGAGAACGAAGTGAAACCTGAACACAATTTCTCATTTAAAAGTCAAAAGCACTCTCCATCTCTTTTAAAAATTGATCAAGAGCGACAAAAAATATTGACCATTCCAAAAAAAGGAGTCTCAGCTTTCTGAGACCAACACTGGAATTTGTCTAAACAATTATGTTTAGGTTTCTGAGATCTCAGAAGCCTGAACTGGATTCATTGTTCCCTTTTAATCTTTTGTCAACACTATGCACTCATAAAGGAACAACAAGTTGCGAAAGGTAAGTTGCTTTGAAAACTAAATCGCACATGCCAAAAAAACTTATCGCGATATCCTGACTGCAGTGGCGGACTAAGCTCGTTATAGTCATTATTTTGTAATGGTCGACAAAAACAATCAAGCATTTAATCAAAGATAATATAACAAGTACTTGTAATCATTGATTTAATGGTGTTTACTTGAGTAACTTGTAAAAGTGTGAATACACATTCCGACGTAGGAATTTTCTTACTTCTAGCCGATTTTTTTTTAAATAATAGGTATTTTCCTTTAAGAATTTTTGCAATAAATACATAAGTTATTTCGCAATTGGTTTCTTTTTTCCAACACTTGAGGCCGGATCAAATAGAACGCGCTACGTCAATGCGGTCAAGCCTTCACCGACAAAGACGAACGTGACGATCAAATTTCATATTAGCCGTGTTTTTTGATAGAGTGTATAGGAACCCAGCAAACATTTTAAAAGAACAACAAACAAAATTCTCTATAATAACTCTCTCAATAAAACGGCTAATATAAAATTTGATCGTCCGTCACGTTCTTTCTTTGTCGGTGAAGTCTTGACCGCATTGCCAGAGGGCGTTCTGTTTGATCCGGCATCAAGTGTTGGAAAAACAGAAACAAATTGTGAGATAACTTATGATTTTTAATCCAAAAATGCTTAAACGAAAATACCTATTATTTAAAAAATAAAAAATCGGCATGGGCTCCCAAGAAGTGTAAAAATTCCTAAGTCGGAATGTGTATTTACTCTTACAAAGTAAATACCACTAAATCAGTACAAGTACTTGTTATATATTGTGGTGAATATGCCCTGTTATGTAAACAACCACACATTAGTACAACTTTCCGCGCCATCTTTGAGTGAAATCAATAATTAAATCCATCACGGTTGGTGTTCGTACTGGAATAATTGACGAAACCTTTTTGAAAAGCACCATCTAGCAGACCCTAGAAAATTCTAGAACCCTTTATTTTCGGATATAAATACAGGGGCACAAGTCCGAAAGCGGCAGTTCGATTTTGAATGTGAATGAATAAATGTCAGTGTGAATAAAGAGTTGCATACTTGTGCTTGGTTATAATAAAAGTAGTAGAAATAAAAGATTTGAAATAAAAGCGTTTTATTTTGGGAAGTAATTGTTGTTTCAGTTTGAATAAAGGAAATAAGTTTTATTTGCGAACCCTTAGTAAAATACTACAATATCTTTGATTTTTGGGATCGTAATTTGAAAATGAAAAAAAAATACGTTATTTTCGACCAAAGAACTTTCACAAGATGATGAAATGGTCCAATCCATGTATAAAATGAAAAAGAATACTTATAACGAGCTTTTCATTCTCGTTTCTCTATTGCTCCATATCTGACGAAGACATTTTTCACAATACACGAGGTATTTACCGATTGCTTACCGTACCGCTACTGCCTAATCAGCATGCACCAATTGAAATACATGTAATCTGTACGACTGATTTTACCGTACCGATACCGTACCGACAAGTCAGGGAGCGGCCTTAGGATTTATCGGAGTAAGGCCTTCTGCACACGAAGCGCCTCGTCATAGACACGTACCACGCTTATGTGAATCTTGTGTCTGGTGCACGTTAGTTTTAATAGGCAACCGCACACGAGGCGTAAGCGTCACCTTTTCGTCTCAGCACGAAATCTGCAAATCGCCGGTCGCACAGCAGTGTTGGTAAAATGTATGTACACATTCATGTATTTATTGAGCTTTTTGGTTAAATACATGGAATCTTAAACGCGTCTATGACAAGAAGATTCGTGTAGAGGGCCTAACGCCTAAAGGCTCTCCCAAACCAACGCGGAACATACACTCTGCAGGGCGAATCAGTTTTGTTTGTGTCAGCAGTTTAAGTGACCAGTCGTTCGTTGTCATCGTGTTGTCATAGTGTGGCGGTTTCATGTTTGATTTTATTTATGTCGTTGTCTTGTTTCGTTTTACGTTTGTTTTAATTCGTGTCATTGGGTTGAGGTAGGTTAGCTAGAAGATACATATATTACAGGTAATATCACTAGCGTGTTCATTTTTGTTCAGTTCTGCGCATGTTGTCAAAATCAATAGTAAAAAAATTGAATTTCAAACAATCATCAAAAATTTGTTTTTGCTTACTGTGTACTTTCACAAAGAGCAGCCATCTTGGAATTTGACAAGCTGCGCCGAATAATACCTTAGATATGTGTTCTGTGGGTTAGCTACACTACACTAATTCCAGCTTTCTCAATTGATTGCTGCTATTCCCGTTGTCCAATCTGTATTATTAAGGCCCAGTTTTTCAGTGTTGGGTTAAGCCCGAGTTAGTTAACTCTGGAAATAGATCTGTCTACAACTACATCAGGAAGCTGTTTTTTAATTGATAATGAATGCAGAAAGCCTTAAAAAACACAGAAGATAACATTTTTTGAGTTAATCCAAAGTTATCTCACTAAATCTGGTGAGTTAACCCGGGTTTAACCTTAACCCTGTGTAATGCATCTACCAATTTTATTGATAAATTTGAATTTAATTTCAAAAAATGTAATTTTGATCTTCTTGCTAACTTATTGTGTAATGTTAACTGGAATCAATTGCTTCTTAACTGTACCGTAAATGATATGTGCCTAAAATTGTATAGCCTACACTTCGAATGCTTATATAAAACAACTCCCTTACGGAATAATATAAATAAATCTAGTAACCCTCCATGGTTTGATCAGCACATAAAAAATCTAAAAAATAAAAAGAGATAAAGCTAATATAATATAATATTCGAACGCTTTATATTCTAACGATGTATCAAAAATTGAGAGCGAATTAAAACTCAGCCCAAAAAAACTTTTGGAACTTTGTTAGCAGCAAAAAGAATATTGATGGCTACCCCAACTCTATGTCATTCAATAATGTAACTAGTCATGATTCTCGCGAAATATCAAACATGTTTGCAACCTTTTTCAAAGATGCATATTGGTGGATTTACATGTATCTGCGTTTGGTTTCTGCAAAAAAAAGGAATGCCAACTACAAAATGTATATTTGTTAGATAGAGAGAAAAGATCAAAATGCAGAAGAACTTCGTTTCTGCTTTATAGGAAAGTCCCATAATGCAGAAATGAAGAGGAACATGTTCATCTTCATGATGGTTCTCTTTTACTCACTCGGATTTTTTGTATACATCTGTCCTGCTCTACTTTTCTGCATTATGGCAGACGAAGATACATGTAAATCCAGCGTATTTGATCAGCAGCGACGAAGGACCCATAGAAAATTCTTGTCCGCAACAAAATTATTCACACCTTAATATGTTAAATTTTAATATTCATGAAGATTTAATAGTCCAAAAAATCTATGCGCTTGAAAACTGTTTTAGCCCTGGTCCTGACGGTGTACCGTCTTGTGTTTTAAAAAAATGTGCATCCCAATTATCTTACCCTCTTTGTTTATTATTTAATGAATCTCTTAAATACTCAGGGGCGTATTCATAGTTATTTTAGACCTGGATCTAAGTTAAACATAGCTTTAGTTGAATTTTCGGACGTTGATTCTATTTTTTTAAGTTTATCATTTCAAAATATTTGAATAGAAGTTATGCTGTTATTTTCCGTAATGAGCCTTCCGAACAATTTTATGTAAATTCTGGTGTTCCACAAGGAAGCCATTTAGGTCCTTTGTTATTCACTATATATAAATGATATGACCTCAATCATTAACTCATCTGTTTTAATTTATGCCGACGACATAAAAATTTTTAAAAAAATATCCTCTATTAATGACTGTCTACAGCTGCAAGAAGATCTTCATAATTTTAGGGAATGGTGCAATAAAAACCGCTCATTTTTAAATATACTTACTTACTTACTTAGGTCCTCGGACCTATTACGTCCGTGATGTTTCCCTTACGGGACATAGGGCCTCCACTACACCAACGCGCCATCGTGTACGATTTCTTGAAATATATTTTAGCTCTCTCCAACTTTTCCCCAGTCGTGCCGATACCTGTTCGACCGTTCTTTGCCATGTACTTAGGCCGGCCCACTTGTCTTCCCTCCTGTGTGAGCGGGTTTCACTGCAATGCTTGAGATGCAATGCACCGATCGCCTTTTCGAAGCGTATGGCCAATCCACTGCCACTTTCTCCTTCGTATAATGGAGTCTATGGGCTTCTGACCCGTTTTCGCATGAAGTTCGGTATTGGAGTTCGGTTGGGCCAGAAAATCCTCAAGATGTTTTGTAGACATCTGTTAACGAAGGTTTGCAGCTTTCTAGTGACAGTGACTTTCCAAGTGCTGCATCCGTAAAGCAGAACGGATTCAATATTGGAGCCGACAGAGTCGTAGCTTGGTCTTTAAGCTAAAAGAGTTGTTTCTCCATATTTTGGACAGCATTCCGAACGCAGCCTTTGCTTTTCTGATTCGGCTGTTTACGTCCAGTTCAGTTCCACTACCCGTAGAGACAATACTCCCAAGATATTGCAAATCCTCTACCATCTCTACGGGTTGTCCAGAAATATTTACTTGGATTGATGAGGAAGTCCCAAGGCTGATCCTTTTAGTTTTTGCCGAGTTGATCTTAAGCCCTACGATTTCTGCTTCTCTCTCCACCCTTGTTGTCATTTGATGGAGATCCATGATCCTATGAGAGAGTAAGCATACGTCGTCCGCGTAGTCCAGATGTTTGAGGTGAGATTGCAGAGTCCACTGAATTCCTCCATTTCCATTTGACAAAGCTGCGTGCAGTCCCTTCAAGCAAGCGAGCTCGTTTTCGGTTCGCAAACGTTTCAAACAACGTATGGACGACTTTGCATTCGGATCCAAATACGGATCGAAAAACTGCGTTTTGCGGCTCAAATTAGTATGGAAATTAGAATCACCACGAAGCCATTATTTGAATGTATTGTGAGAGAGGGAGTTTTTCAATTCACCATACTCGGAGAAGCGAAACCAAATGGAATTCAAAACGGTTCCAAGAAAAATGAATGAATCCAACCAAACCCAAATGTATTAAAAAAAAACAAACAGAATTTTTTTCATTTCAAGAGTTTTTTTTATTTATCATTCATAAAAGGTTTTCGAAAGACAATTTCGCACTAAATAAACATGACATGTTTCCGCAATTATAAATTTACATTAAATAAATAGAAACTTGAATTTCTGATTGGAAAAAAAGAGATAAAAAAGCAATCGTCTTCGCCACGCTATCTACAAAACTGATCTAAAAAAAAAGTGGTGGAAATTAAGACAAAATGACTGTATACTTCGCCTATACTCTCCCTATTTCTCGGTGCTTAAAAAAAATATTCTCGATTCTCGTTCTTTTTACATGCGTTCACAGAAAATTTGTTAATGTGTGTTTGACACTCAGTTTTTTTGGATTTCCAAGTGAACCGAGAAATTTGGATCCGTGATTTTGCTTGAAGGGGTACGTCACTTATCACCAACAGGAACAGTATTGGTGACAGTATTCAGCCTTGCCTAACTCCACTTTGGATTTCAAACTCCTCTGACAGCCTACCTTTGTGCAAAACGTGACACTTGGATCCATCATATGTAGCCTTGATAATAGCAATCAATTTATCTGGGATGCCCCTCCCGCGCAAAGCAAGCCAAATAAACTCTCTATTGACACTGTCGAACGCCTTTTCAAAATCTATGAACAGCAGGTGGAGTGGTGATCGATATTCAACGCACTGTTCGATGATGATCCGCAAGGTGTTGATGTGATCCACACAGGAAGATCCAGTGCGGAAACCTGCTTGTTCGGCGTCGAGTGTGTCTTCGAGGTGGTCTTTAACTCGGTCCAATGCTATCCTTGCTATTATCTTGGCTACAGCAGGCAGAACGCATATTCCTCTCCAGTTCTCGTACTGTGTGAGATCTCCTTTCTTTGGGAGCTTGACAACCATTCGTTTTTCTCTTCAGGGAAGCTCTCTGTTTCCCAAGCTCTCTTAATAAGTGGGTGCAGTAGCTCGCTCGATGTTGTTGGGGCTGCTCCTAAGAGCCCTGCAGGAATACCGTCAAGTCCAACCACTTTGTTGTTCTTCAGTGCTTTTATGGCGGTGATAATTTCTTCTTTACTAGGGGGTACGGTGCGTATTCGGGAAATTGTTAGACGGATTTCACACAAGGAAACTGAGTTGCCAGAAACTGGCTAGTTTGTAGGCAAGAAGGGTGTGAGGGGAAATTTTTTGTCTTCCTTTTACGCCCTTCTCGCCTAGAAACTAAAAATCGTCGGCAACTCAGTTTCCTTGTGTGAAAGGGGTCTTACTTCGGGTGGCTCAGTGGGAATAGGGTTCACTTCACTGGCGAAAACGCGGTTTAAAACCGCAGAAAAGTGTTATCCCTCCACCTTATGAGCTGATCCTCATCCGAAATTAGCAGGGACCCGTTTGTGTCTTTAACCAGGTGTTGTTTAGAGCACTGGACACCAGTGAGCTCTTTGGTAATTCTGTAGACGGTCCTACTGTCACACCTACTAGCGGCTCCTTTTGCTTCTGTAGCCAATGCGTTTATGTAGTTACGCTTATCACGTGGCACACTACGGTGAACTTCACTCATCTTCATGCGGTACGTAGACTCAAGCTCGTTTCTCCCTGCTACTGGGGTAGCTGCGATGCGAGCTTTAAGGTGTTTCCTTTCTTCGATCCTTGCCCAAGTTTCGTCGGCACTATTTCTTCCTTGCGCCCGGCCGACTAAACTTTCAGCACCGGATATGAACACATTTTTCACAGCACACCAATGATAACAAGGCCGTTGGCGTTGCAGAAATCGACAAATCGTTCGCCATTGTCGTTTCGGTTACCAACACCATGTTTTCCCATGACATGCCTTAGCCCAGTGTTGTCATTGCCAACCTTGGCATTTAAGTCTCCCATCACTATAATTATATCACCTCGTGGAACGCTATCATAAGCAGCAGTCAGCCGGTTATAAAAGGCCTCCTTCTCCTCGTCAGAAGAGAGTAAAGTTGGGGCGTAACACTGTATGATGGTAACGCGACGTACTCTAGACCGGAACCTGGCTTTCAGGATCCTGTCACCTAAAGGTTCTCAGGAAATTAAGCTTATGAGAGCAGTTTTGGAAAGCAGCAATCCAACGCCAGATTCCCGAGCGCTTCCAGGTGTTTTTCCGGAATAGAAAGTACAGTGTTACGGGTTGGTGACTTAAACTTCCCCGAGCCGAGATGTCCATCCTATACCGCATGAAATCCTTCTTTAGTTGCAGGAGTCTGGCATTCTGAGGACCTTCTTTTCCATCGTCAAAAAGCGTCTTCATATTCCAGAAACCAATCTTTGTCCGGGTAAAATAGCCGAAAGTCGTCAACGAGTTATCATTAATTATCCGGGGAGTAGTGTTGGTTTCGGTAGCAGGTTGATTTCAGTTACGGAGAATGCTAACCTCCGTAACCTATCCTAGAAAGCTAGGCCTTTTCGTACTTGTAAGGTTGGCCTATTTATGTATATTGGGATACACAAATAGTTGCCCGGGGACCACCACGAGGAGGTAAAACAAGCACTTCATCGTGACTGATTGTTGCGCTACTGGCCCAGTTTTGAGCAATCAATAGTTTCCCGATCAGGCACGATGCAGGTCGCCCAATATTTAAATATAGACAAATGTAAAACAATGAGTTTTACACGCAAAAAGATAATTATTACGTATGACTACATGTTTGAGACAAGTCCTTTAACTAGACCATCTGTATTTTCTGACTTGGGGATTATCCTCGACCCAAAACTTGTGTTCACTGACCACAATGATTTCATTTTAAAAAAGGCCAATAGAACTCTGGGATTCATTAAACGATTCTCCCGTGATTTCCACGATCCATATGTCTTGAAACTTCTATTTATATCGTTTGTAAGGCCTGTCCTTGAATACGGATGTGTTGTATGGTCACCATACTATTCAATTCACATTAATAGAATGGAAGGTATTCAGAGAAGATTTATGCGTTTTTGTCTTCGCTTTCTCCCTTGGTCCCCCAGAGTGTCACTACCCCCCTATGTTCAAAGACTTAGGCTATTGAATCTTCCACTCCTCTCGAAGCATAGAGAATACTTACAGCTGTGTTTTATTATTAAATTAATTAATGGTTCGATTGTATAACCATCAGCTTTGGGTCATTTAAATTTTAATTTCAGCCAGAATAGCATAAGAAGACAAATACCTTTATGTCCAATATTCAGTAGAACGAACTATGGTCTGAATAGTCCGTTAAATCAATTGATTTCAGTATTTAAAAAATATTACTTCATGATTTTTTCAGTAAATGACAATTTTAAAAGTATGAAATTTAAAATTAACTTTTTCAATAGTAGTATAACATAATATAAATGTACATATTGTAGTATTTTACTAAGGGTTCGCAAATAAAACTTATTTCCTTTATTCAAACTGAAACTGCAATTAATTCACCAAATAAAACGCTTTTTATTTCAAATACTTTTTCTTCTTTTTCTTTTATTATAACCAAGCACAAGTATGCAACTCTTTATTCACACTGACATTTATTCATTCACTTCCGAAATCAAACTCCCGCTTTCGGACTGGTTCCCCTGTATTTATATCCGAAAATAAAGGGTTCTAGAATGTTCTAGGGTCTGCTAGATGGTGCTTTCCAAAAAGGTTTCGTCAATTATTCCAGTACGAACACCAACCCTGATGGATTTAATTATTTATTTCACTCAAAGATGGCGCGAAAAGTTGTACTAATGTGTGGTTGTTTACATAACTGGGCATACTCACCACATTGCCCCCCTCTTAGGATTGATCGTCCCGATTTAATCCATTATTCCCACCGTTATAACGATGTAAACGGTCGCAATGTACTACTTTAAGCTAACCCCTTACTCCTCTCTGAATGCGGTAAACCACATCATTGATTCGCTTCACAACGGTATATGGGCCTTCCCAGTTTTGTTGTAGTTTTGGTGACGGTCCCTTTTGTCGGTGAGGATTGTAAAACCACACCAGGTCTCCTTCTTGGAATCCCATCGTGTTGCACGGGCGTCGTACGGTGTTTTCATCCTATCACTAGCGGTTTTTATTTTTTCCTTGTCCGTTGATGAATGTCAATGGGTCTTTCTTTGAGGTTATCCACATATTCATCTGACCTTTCCGGTTCCATGGTATGGCATCCAAATTTGACTTCACTGGGCAGCCGTATTGTTGTGCCAAACAGGATCTCCGATGGTGTATGTCCTGTTGAACTATGAACCGCACTTCGATAGGCCATCAAGAACAATGGAATATGGCGGTCCCAGTCTCGTTGGTAGTCACCTACAACCTTGGACAGATGTTCTTTAAGAGTCCCGTTGAATCGTTCTACCATCCCATCAGATTGTGTATGAAGCGGTGTTGTCCTCGTCTTCTTGATGCCAAGGAAAGAGCAAACCTCCTGAAAGATGTTAGATTCGAAGTTCCATCCTTGGTCAGAATGCAGTTCCAAAGGTACGCCGAACCTGCTCACCCAATTGAAGATAATCTGATCGACAACTGTTTTAGTTTCTTGATTTGGGACTGCAAATGCCTCAGGCCACTTGCTGAAGTAATCCATGACTACAAGGATGTATCGGTTTCCGCTGTTGGACTCCGGAAACGGACCTGCGACATCTAATGCTATTCTTTCGAAAGGTGTGCCCACATTGTACTGTTGCATTTTACTTCGGAGCTTTCTACCTGGTCCCTTGGTAGCAGCACAAGTATCACATTTTCGGCACCACTTTTCGACATCATCTCTTGCATGTAGCCAGTAGAACCGTTGTCGTATCTTCTCCAGCGTTTTATTGACTCCCAAATGACCTCCACATGCTCCATCATGCATCTCTCGAAGAACGTCATTAACCTTTGACCTAGGCACTATCAACTGCTTCAGATAAGACTTGCCATCTGCAGAATCCCATTTGCGCCTTAATACTCCTTCTTGCACATGAAGTGAGTCCCAATGTGCCCAATATGCTTTGAGAGCTGGACTTCTATCGCACATGTCACCCCATTCTGGTTTTTCTCCGTGTTCCTTCCATGCAAGAATGGTTTCTATATCCGAGTCTTCTTGTTGGGCAGTCCTCAGTTCTTCATTGCTCCAACCGTAAATGGGATCGGCTCTTATTCGTTGGATCGCTTTCTTTTCTTCTTGACGCGTGCAATGCTTACAGTCCTGTTTACACGGTCGTCGAGACAATGCATCTGCGTTTGAGTGCAGCTTTCCTCTTCGATGTTGAATTTCGTAGTCGTATGTCTGCAGTCTCTCGATCCATCTTGCTACTTCACCTTCTGGATTTTTGAAGTTCAGAAGCCAATTAAGCGCACCATGATCAGTTCGAAGGAGGAACTTCTGTCCATAGATAAACTTATGGAAGTGCTTTGTTGCCAAAATCAAAGCTCGAAGTTCCCTTCTGGTGACGCAATAATTGCGCTCTGGCCTCGAGAGCACCTAACTGTAGTAGGCGACGACTTTTTCTTCTCCTTCATGGACTTGCGACAGCACAGCTCCAATTCCGACGTTACTGGCATCGGCATCGATGATGAAAGGTTTTCCAGGAGTCGGATAGGTCAGCACAGAAGCATTACACAAACGTAGCTTGAGTTCCTAAAAACCTTTCTCGCACTCACCTGACCATTTGAACGGCTTCCCCTTTTCAGTAAGTTGTTGCAAGCTCTTAGCGATTCCAGCAAAGCGCCGATAATATGTGGCTAGACCAAGAAAGCTACGGAGCTGTTGTTTATCCTGTGGTGTATGCCAATTTTTCACAGTGTCAACTTTCTCAGGATCAGTCTTTACTCCTTGGGATGAGATGATATGTCCCAGGTATTTAACTTCGGTCTTGCAAAGTGCACATTTATCTGGATTTAATTTTAAGTGTGCTTCTCGTAGCCTCTGAAATACAGCCATAAGGTTTTCACAATGCTCGTCAAAAGTTTTTTCATAAACGATGACATCGTCCAAATATACAAGGCATGATTTCCAAGTAAGGCCTTGAAGAACACACTCCATCAGACGCTCAAATGTTGCCGGAGCGTTGCACAGTCCGAATGGCATCACTTTAAACTACCACAGACCATTTCCGGTTGAGAAAGCTGTCTTCTCTCGATCTTCTGGATTGATTTCTACCTGCCAGTAGCCACTCTTCAAGTCTAACGTCGAGAACCATTGAGCTCCTTCCATTGCATCCAATGTATCGCTGATTCTGGGCAGAGGGTAGCTGTCTTTCTTTGTCACATCGTTCAGCCTACGATAGTCCACACAAAATCGGGTGCTTCCATCTTTCTTTTTGACAAGAACAACTGGTGACGCCCAAGGGCATTTGGAATTTTCGATTAGACCATCTTTCTTCATTGTCGATATCATTTCTTCAACTTCGGCTTGTTTGGCTAATGGGAGACGTCTTGCTGGTTGTCGAATCGGTCTCGAATCACCTGTGTCGATTCGATGCTGTACCAGTTGTGTTCGACCATACTGCCCACTCGGTAAAGAAAATATATCAGCGTACTCATGAAGAAGGCTTCCAGCAACACTAAGCTGATGTTGAATTAGATTGGATGGCTTGAGAATTTTGGCTTTCATGGAGCTGAATTTTTCGGGGTCCATTGGTTCTTCTGCGTTCATTTCTGTGATTTTAGTTATTGCGGTCACAGATTCGCATTTTCCAATTACTTCTCCTTTCTTGAGCTTGACCTCGTACGGTTTGATGTTCAGAATCCGTACGGGTACCATGTTGTTCTTTGGTTCCACAAGAGTCTTCCCTAAGATGGTGTTTTGGGAAGATTGCTCAGATTCTGGTTCCACCATGAGGTATCGATGGCTTCCTAGATCGCCCTCTATTTTGGTCCAAACAAACACTTCTGAAGAAGCAGGCAAGCATATGTCTTCTTTGATTACAGTTCTTAGAAACGATGAGTTTTCGTTGCCATAAACCATAGGAATCTCTATATTTTGGTACTTCAGCACTTGCTTACTCTTTCATAAAGTCGATTCCAATTATGCACTCATCACATATGTCTGCTACCAAAAATAGGTGCGAAAACTCTAGTTCTGCCAAACAGATCTTCAGACGAACTTCTCCATATACTTTTACCGCCTCACCTGTCGCAGTTTTCAGACGGTAGCTATTGTTGTTATGTAGCCATGTCATCTTGACCAAGTCTTTTCTTACAATGGAGGCTGTGGCACCGGTGTCAATTGTAGCCAACTGTTTCCTGCCATTTAATGTTGCATCCACTGTCAGACTTTTATTGTTCCGTTTAGTATGCGAGACTTGTATGGTGGTTCTGGGGCCATCGATACCAGCAACCAGCTTCTGCCCCTCGAAGTTGGTTCTTACTCGTTCCCGACTGGGAAACAGGGCGAGCAGGAGCGTTGATGTTATTGCTTGCCTGTTCGCGGGTATTATTCCTATATCCACAATGTTGACAGGCGACTCTTCTTGGTGGCAATCTGCACTGGCGCTGGAGATGTCCGGTTTTTTTGCAATTCCAGCATCGAGCAGGTCCTTCTCGCTGACTTCTATGGAATTCAACTCTCTGGCAAGAACATTCCTCAACTTCAAGTTCTCTTACCCGATGAACTCCTAAGGAAGCCTGTTCTGATGCTTCGATAGTCAGAGCGAACGCTAATGCTTCAGAAAGCGTGCGTTTTCCAGCAGTACGAATTGATCGCTGGAGATTGATGTCGAAAACTGCACGGATTAAAGCCTCCGTTGCTAGCTGGTTGGAAATTGCATCTCCTGCAGTCCTGCTTGGAGTTGTTGCAAACTTGCACCTCTTTTCTGGACTCTGGTATTGAGCTGGACGCGAGACTTCTTGCATATGGCTATCGCCGAAGCGTTTGTCAATGGCCCGAACAAGAGCACTGAAGTTGCCGTTCTGGTCTGCTGGTATGGTTTGCAAAAGTTCAGCAGCAGAACCTCTAAGGGCAAGCGTCAGGGCAATAAACTTGTCTTCGTCATCCCAGCCGTTTATTGCTGCAGCTGCCTCAAACTGCTTCTTGTAGATCGACCAAGAAGTTTGTCCATCAAAAGTTGGTGGATGCATTTCTTTTCTCTTTGGAAAATCGGCATTACCTTCTCGAACCTTCATTTTTCTAACTTTTTCTAGCTCATCGGTAATGCTCTGAATTTTATCTTCGACCTTCTCGAATTTTGCTTCGACTGACGAAAATTTTTTTTCAACACAATCGTCAAGGGCAACAAACTTGTTCTCAAAGGCATCTAGTTTACCTTCGAGGACGTGTTTCTGTTCTTCAAATCGTTCGAGATTTTTTTCTGTTTTTTCCAGTAAATTCTTTTGCTCGTCGCGTTGTTCAAACTGATTCTTTTGTTCACTTCGCTGTTCTTCTAGAAGATTCTTTTGCTCTTTCTGTTGGTCTTCAAACTGGGCGAGCAGCTGAGCCATCATACTAGTAATGTCTAATCTTGTACTTACTTGCTCTTCCAGCATTTCAATTTCAAATAGAAACGTGTCTGGATTTTCATCGTGTTGCCTTAAATCTTCCTGCAGACAGATAATGAGGTCGTTTTTTGTTCCAGCAGTAGGAAGGCCTCGTCTGTTTAGTTCTGCTTTAAGTTCAACACAATTCAATGTATTCACAATTTTACCCATTTTTTTTTCTATTTTGTTCTTATATTTTTTTTTGTGTGCCACTTTTCACAAACACCTTTCTTATTTGTTCACTAATCTACACACTTTATTTATAAAATATTGTAAACTTTAGCGTTAGTCTTTAACGCAATAAATAAATAAATAACCCCGGACTGAAAAACTGGCCCTAACACCCCGACTCCACAGGCCATGAACGATGTCCATAATCCAATCTACAATCCAATCCACAATCTGATTTGTATGGATATGTCACTGCTTGGTCCCGGTCTACATTGAACGATTTTTCCAGTGCCGATCTTTTGTTCGTAGGTGCAGGGAGTGAAAAGTGAGGGGTAGGGATCAAATCGTTTGTACCAGAAAACTCGAACGATTTTTCCAGTCTGTTTATGTTCTCTTTCGCCCTCTTTCCAGTTATTTGTGTGTGTTCGGTGTCAGTGTGCCATTGGGTTGATGGTGTGAGTGAATATCAATGCAAACTGAAGAGCACAGAAATAAAAAATGAAGAAGACAAGGAAAAAATCTCATGGAAAAAATCGTTCTGTGTGTACATTTCACACGATTTCTGGAAAAATCTTCGTGGAAATATCGGGCAATGTAGATCGGGACTTGGACATAAATTTTTGCGACTTCATGGGATTTTTTTTAAGACATGTTCCATAGTCCGGCCATCGTTCATGGCCTGTGGAGTTGGGGTGTAAGAGTTACAGATTACAGAACCGAGTTGCTCCGTGTGGGTATTTTTTCCACACATCCAAAACGTCTTCTACTTGATAAAAATTACTCATACAAATTATTCAATGCTTTAGGCTTGTTTAATGAATAAAAACCTTTGAGTATATAAAATATGAAGTGCTCGTTCCTATCCCTTATGCATTGTAGTACTTGAGCCTATGATAGGGGGCGATTCAATATAGAGTGGGTTTTTTGACAGCTGGCAGCCATGACGGTGTTGTTGTAAAAACCGTCTCTATACTGAAAATTGAATTACCGCATAGATTACCGCGCCCCCTATGATGGTTACGTTTTTGAAATTTTAACAAGCACTCCATATTATATACACTCAAAGATAAAAACTAGATCAGAACAGCACAAACTGTCAGAACAAGTTAGAACAGAAAAGTTCAACTTTGTGGTTGACAGTTTCTAATCAGCTATGAAAAGTGTCAAAATGAAATTGATTTGGTTAGAATAAATTAAGAATAATTTTTTTTTTAAGATGGATATTTCTTCAGATACTTCCCACTTTTTTATTTCTGAACTGTAGAAAGATACCAGCAGAAAAAACATCAACAACCAATAACCACAATTAAAACTTTATTTGTTTTTATGCTGACAGAAATCAGTCAACTGTTCTTTGACGTTTGTCACGCACTTGCACCACATGAAAAGTAGGTGCAGGAAATATTGCTCTCATCTGTTCTGAAAAACTTCATACACAACACAAAAGTGACAGAACGTAGAACACCTGAGTGCAAGGTTTTTACCCATGGAACACACAATCTTGTACTTTTCTTATCTTTTCTGTACTTTTCTGTTCCGAACAGATTCATTAAACAGACCCAAAGAAAAGCACCATGGATTTGAACCAATAAAACTACGAGCAAACTTAAAAAAAAAAATCTTGTCGATCACGGAATCCGGAGTAGTAGCCCGTAGCGTAATCAGCGCTGCCGCTGAAGAAAAATCTTAGTGCCACCAATTATTTTTTTGAGTGCCAGAGAGCACGGTTGCAAAAGTCGATACAATTGTACTTTTTTCGATACACTCGACAGTGCTTAAGTACACAAATACACTTTTATAAAATTCAGTACACTTTTGACCTGCCACTTACATAATAGCTATTGACTTCAACAATGTACATTCGATTATATTCAATTTCAAAAGTACCCTTATTGTGTCGAATCAATACAATGCAGCTTAAATCTCTACCTACCTAGTTATTTTTTATAATAAATTTTCACTACATCTATCTTCTTTAAAAAGTTTATTTAATGTAAATTTTTCTTAGGAAATATGATTTATCTTCCTTTTAGGGAAAAAAGTTTCTTTTTTACACGAAACCATAGCATTATGGTTGAATTGTTCAAGGGGTGAATTAGAGATTGCAATCCCGGGAATAACAAAATATTTTTAAAAAAGTAATTCAGAATATATTTTTTTTTTTTTTTTCGAATTATAAACGCTTCTCTTATTTGCAGAGAGGTTAGACTAAATCGGTCTAGAAAAGTAACAAGCAAGTGGGCATTTTTTTTTTTTAATATTGGATATTCGTTGGACTTTTTATTTTATTTATTTAACAAAACATTTACTTCCAAAAAAAACTAAGATATTCATACAAACTCTTAAAAACATTAACTTATAATATTTATTTTTCAAAAAAAAATTACATTAAAAACTAATTCATAAAAACTACTGTTTAAAGACAAAACAGAAAAATAAAAATATTAGTTCAGTCAGAAGGTATTAAGTATTAAAAAAATAAATAAATAAATAAGAAGATACATTTTACCAGAAAGATACATAGGTAAATTACATTTTAAATCACAATTTATTTTTGGGTTAGATACGAATGATCGACAAAATAAAAGATTGACTGGTCAAAATGTCAACTTTTATCGACTTTTTTGAAATGCCGTCAATTTTTTGGTCGACTAAAAAAATGTCGACATTACAAAATCTCGACTAACTTGACAAAATGTCGACTGCGTTGAAAAAAGTCGAGCAAAATATCACCTTTTCGATATTTTTTATCAACAAAATTGTACGAAATGCCGACTTTTAAAATATCGACTATTATATGATCGACTTTCATAATCTCGACAAAAATTGTCGACACATGTTTAGTGTTCAGCCTAAAACAATAGCAAAGACGTGCGAAACCAGCCAGTGAGATTTTAACTGTCGACATTTTGATCAGAATATGGTTTATGGAATGATGTTTACAAGCGCGCGCCCGCTTGTAAACATCAGTCGACTATCAAAATGTCGACTATTAAAATGTCGATTATTTTTTATTTTTTATTTAGAGTGTTTTTTTGATTTCCACGTTCAATTTATTTGTTGGTTGGTTGTTGAAGGAAAGTATAAAAAATGCAATCAGGAAAAAAATTGTGTGCGAATATTCAAGATTGGAGCATTTCAATCCCGGGATTTTCGGGATCCAAAATGGACCAGGATCCATCATGGATTGCGGGATATGGGACCCCAGGATTGCAATCTCTAGGTGGAATGTACTTGGCTATTTCAAGATCACTGTTTATAAAAGAAGCGGTACTACTAAACAAAGAAAGTTATATTGTAACATTCCTTTATATTAAATTTTAGAGAATTAAGTGTACTTAGCTGTCTCCCACTCCAAACACGCGATATGTTTTATTTAAAAAAAATGCTCCTGTTTATTTATTATTCTTCATAAATATTAATTTGTTGGAAAAAATCAAAAGGTACAATTCATACTCGCATATTCAAACAAAAACAATAAATATTCTTTGTTTACATATTTCACTATTAACAAAATAACATTATAAAATAAAAAAAAAAACAAAAAAATAACAATCATATGTTAGGTATCAAAGAGCACTGTAGTGCCAAGGCAAGTTCTGCAATCCACCCTTTTTACAGGATCAAAATCAGGCGATTTCTGACCCCCTTTAACTTATGTACCAATAAAGTCAGAAACTTAAAATTCGCAGTATTTGCTAAGCTAATCAGGTCCAGGCAACTCACCAAGTTTAAATTTTTTAGCATAAGTGGTTCCTGAGATATAAGACTGCAAAAATCGCAAAAACCGTAACTGACTGACTGGACTCACTGACTGCCCATCAAAATTATGGAACACTTCCCAAAATCGTAGAATCATTTAAATTCAAACAACGGTAGGCCTTGTGGTGCATACGAAGGAACAAATCGAAAATTTAAGATTTTTCATTCAGGGGGCGTGGTACCCGCCCATTTACACAGAATTGATATCATTTATAAGGAGCACCTCTGACTGTCGTACACTGATGAAATTTGGTAGACTGGTAGATCATGTGATGAATACAAAGGAGATATTGGGAAATTTGAAATTAGCCATTAAGGGGAGTGGCACCCGCCCATATTCTCAGGATTTTTTTTTATATTTAGCGCGCGCTAAAGGGGTTGTGAATACCCTTAAAGTGAAAAACACAGCACGAGCGATTAGGTAGGTTGGAGGGGATTTGAAAGGAGAAACCGATGTACATTGGTTTTGAATGTCTGTAGATCACAATGGGAGGGGAAGATAGAGCTGGGTAGAGCATTTCACATTCGTGTAGTGCGACTAAAGAAAGAATCTCTGTACTTAACAGTACGTCCGAAGTTGGGCTCAAGGGTAAACTGATGGGCGACTAAAGAAAGAATCTCTGTACTTAACAGTACGTCCGAAGTTGGGCTCAAGGGTAAACTGATGGGCAGTATTACGGTTGAATTGTTTAAGGGGAGGAATGCAACTGGCTATTTCACTAGAGCAATATTTGTTAAAATAACGGTAAAACAACGAAAGGCCTGAAACATTTCGACGGTGCTCCAGAGATGTAAACGTTTCCGTTATAGTTCTTTCACCTATCATTTTAAGAGCTCTCTTTTGAATTTTATCCAATATACTCAATTGGGTTATTGGAGCACCTGCCCAAATATGGGAGTTGTACTCAAGTTTTGGACGAATAAAGGCTTTGTAGATCACAGCCAGATCAGAGGGGGAGAAAAATTTCTTGCATCGACGGAGAAAACCTAAATCCTAGCAGCATTTTTGGCGATGTCAAATATGTGGTCATTCCACAAAAGGTGGTCTGTGACGCACATACCGAGGACTGAAAGCTGTTCAGTTTCCTCTATGCAAGTGCCACTCATGGATAGCAGCATTGGGGGTGGGTTCAGCTTTAACGACAGGAGACAGAGCATTCAGTTTTAGAAGCATTAAATTCTAAACGGTTTTTTATTCCCCACTGGACAATACTGTCGAGATCAGATTTTAATGAGCTTATCATACGCTGCCGTTCAAGTCCCACATCCGAAGGACATGGATGTGAATCAAGAAACGAATATGAAAAGCTGAGGGTACTGTCGTCAGCAAAACAGTTTAATGGATTAGAAGTTTCAGATAAGAGATCGTTTATGAACATTAGGAAGAGGGTCGGAGACAAAACGGTCATTAAGAAGCTTTCGTTCTTCGAGATATTTCTTTAGCTGAAAATTAATCAGCGTTTCAATGACCTTGGAAAGAAGGGACGTAAGCGCAATTGATCGATAGTTGGAGGGGGAAGAAGACACGTCTTTTTTAGGGACAGGCTGGACAAATGCTGTTTTCCATCCACTCGGAAAGAGACCAGTAGAGTAGGACAGATGGAAAAGCTTACGCAGTGGTTTTGCCAGCGTTGAAGAACACCTCTTCAGAACAATGGGAGGGATACTATCCGGGCCAGCAACGTGTCTGGATTTTCATCGTGTTGCCTTAAATCTTCCTGCAGACGGATAATGAGGTCGTTTTTTGTTCCAGCAGTAGGAAGGCCTCGTCTGTTTAGTTCTGCTTTAAGTTCAACACAATTCAATGTATTCACAATTTTACCCATTTTTTTTTTCTATTTTGTTCTTATATTTTTTTTTGTGTGCCACTTTTCACAAACACCTTTCTTATTTGTTCACTAATCTACATACTTTATTTATAAAATATTGTAAACTTTAGCGTTAGTCTTTAACGCAATAAATAAATAAATAACCCCGGACTGAAAAACTGGCCCTAACACCCCGACTCCACAGGCCATGAACGATATCCATAATCCAATCTACAATCTAATCCACAATCTGATTTGTATGGATATGTCACTGCTTGGACATAAATTTTTGCGACTTCATGGGATTTTTTTTAAGACATGTTCCATAGTCCGGCCATCGTTCATGGCCTGTGGAGTTGGGGTGTAAGAGTTACAGATTACAGAACCGAGTTGCTCCGTTTGGGTATTTTTTCCACACATCCAAAACGTCTTCTACTTGATAAAAATTACTCATACAAATTATTCAATGCTTTAGGCTTGTTTAATGAATAAAAACCTTTGAGTATATAAAATATGAAGTGCTCGTTCCTATCCCTTATGCATTGTAGTACTTGAGCCTATGATAGGGGGCGATTCAATATAGAGTGGGTTTTTTGACAGCTGGCAGCCATGACGGTGTTGTTGTAAAAACCGTCTCTATACTGAAAATTGAATTACCGCATAGATTACCGCGCCCCCTATGATGGTTACGTTTTTGAAATTTTAACAAGCACTCCATATTATATACACTCAAAGATAAAAACTAGATCAGAACAGCACAAACTGTCAGAACAAGTTAGAACAGAAAAGTTCAACTTTGTGGTTGACAGTTTCTAATCAGCTATGAAAAGTGTCAAAATGAAATTGATTTGGTTAGAATAAATTAAGAATAATTTTTTTTTTAAGATGGATATTTCTTCAGATACTTCCCACTTTTTTATTTCTGAACTGTAGAAAGATACCAGCAGAAAAAACATCAACAACCAATAACCACAATTAAAACTTTATTTGTTTTTATGCTGACAGAAATCAGTCAACTGTTCTTTGACGTTTGTCACGCACTTGCACCACATGAAAAGTAGGTGCAGGAAATATTGCTCTCATCTGTTCTGAAAAACTTCATACACAACACAAAAGTGACAGAACGTAGAACACCTGAGTGCAAGGTTTTTACCCATGGAACACACAATCTTGTACTTTTCTTATCTTTTCTGTACTTTTCTGTTCCGAACAGATTCATTAAACAGACCCAAAGAAAAGCACCATGGATTTGAACCAATAAAACTACGAGCAAACTTAAAAAAAAAAATCTTGTCGATCACGGAATCCGGAGTAGTAGCCCGTAGCGTAATCAGCGCTGCCGCTGAAGAAAAATCTTAGTGCCACCAATTATTTTTTTGAGTGCCAGAGAGCACGGTTGCAAAAGTCGATACAATTGTACTTTTTTCGATACACTCGACAGTGCTAAAGTACACAAATACACTTTTATAAAATTCAGTACACTTTTGACCTGCCACTTACATAATAGCTATTGACTTCAACAATGTATATTCGATTATATTCAATTTCAAAAGTACCCTTATTGTGTCGAATCAATACAATGCAGCTTAAATTAATAAAACTTTACTTTTTTATCTCTACCTACCTAGTTATTTTTTATAATAAATTTTCACTACATCTATCTTCTTTAAAAAGTTTATTTAATGTAAATTTTTCTTAGGAAATATGATTTATCTTCCTTTTAGGGAAAAAAGTTTCTTTTTTACACGAAACCATAGCATTATGGTTGAATTGTTCAAGGGGTGAATTAGAGATTGCAATCCCGGGAATAACAAAATATTTTTAAAAAAGTAATTCAGAATATATTTTTTTTTTTTTTTCGAATTATAAACGCTTCTCTTATTTGCAGAGAGGTTAGACTAAATCGGTCTAGAAAAGTAACAAGCAAGTGGGCATTTCTTTTTTTTTAATATTGGATATTCGTTGGACTTTTTATTTTATTTATTTAACAAAACATTTACTTCCAAAAAAACTAAGATATTCATACAAACTCTTAAAAACATTAACTTATAATATTTATTTTTCAAAAAAAAATTACATTAAAAACTAATTCATAAAAACTACTGTTTAAAGACAAAACAGAAAAATAAAAATATTAGTTCAGTCAGAAGGTATTAAGTATTAAAAAAATAAATAAATAAATAAGAAGATACATTTTACCAGAAAGATACATAGGTAAATTACATTTTAAATCACAATTTATTTTTGGGTTAGATACGAATGATCGACAAAATAAAAGATTGACTGGTCAAAATGTCAACTTTTATCGACTTTTTTGAAATGCCGTCAATTTTTTGGTCGACTAAAAAAATGTCGACATTACAAAATCTCGACTAACTTGACAAAATGTCGACTGCGTTGAAAAAAGTCGAGCAAAATATCACCTTTTCGATATTTTTTATCAACAAAATTGTACGAAATGCCGACTTTTAAAATATCGACTATTATATGATCGACTTTCATAATCTCGACAAAAATTGTCGACACATGTTTAGTGTTCAGCCTAAAACAATAGCAAAGACGTGCGAAACCAGCCAGTGAGATTTTAACTGTCGACATTTTGATCAGAATATGGTTTATGGAATGATGTTTACAAGCGCGCGCCCGCTTGTAAACATCAGTCGACTATCAAAATGTCGACTATTAAAATGTCGATTATTAAAATCTCGATCATTAAAATGTCGATTACAGTCGATATTTTGAAAGTCGACATTTTGAAAATCGGATTTTTAAAAATGGGTCTAGTTTTTTTTCGATATTTTGTTCAGTCGATTTTTTAACAAGTCGACATTTTTACTGTCGAAATTTTGAAACTCGATCTTATGGAGTCGATGTTTTGAAAGTCGTCATATCGTGCCCAATCCTTTATTTTTTAATGAACAAAAATTATGTAAACAAATGGGTTTTTGGGGGTAAAACATAACAGGCACGAAAAATTGACATATTTATTTAGAGTGTTTTTTTGATTTCCACGTTCAATTTATTTGTTGGTTGGTTGTTGAAGGAAAGTATAAAAAATGCAATCAGGAAAAAAATTGTGTGCGAATATTCAAGATTGGAGCATTTCAATCCCGGGATTTTCGGGATCCAAAATGGACCAGGATCCATCATGGATTGCGGGATATGGGACCCCAGGATTGCAATCTCTAGGTGGAATGTACTTGGCTATTTCAAGATCACTGTTTATAAAAGAAGCGGTACTACTAAACAAAGAAAGTTATATTGTAACATTCCTTTATATTAAATTTTAGAGAATTAAGTGTACTTAGCTGTCTCCCACTCCAAACACGCGATATGTTTTATTTAAAAAAAATGCTCCTGTTTATTTATTATTCTTCATAAATATTAATTTGTTGGAAAAAATCAAAAGGTACAATTCGATACTCGCATATTCAAACAAAAACAATAAATATTCTTTGTTTACATATTTCACTATTAACAAAATAACATTATAAAATAAAAAAAAAAACAATAGCAAAATTCATTTGCATATTTTATATATGATATCATATGTTAGGTATCAAAGAGCACTGTAGTGCCAAGGCAAGTTCTGCAATCCACCCTTTTTACAGGATCAAAATCAGGCGATTTCTGACCCCCTTTAACTTATGTACCAATAAAGTCAGAAACTTAAAATTCGCAGTATTTGCTAAGCTAATCAGGTCCAGGCAACTCACCAAGTTTAAATTTTTTAGCATAAGTGGTTCCTGAGATATAAGACTGCAAAAATCGCAAAAACCGTAACTGACTGACTGGACTCACTGACTGCCCATCAAAATTATGGAACACTTCCCAAAATCGTAGAATCATTTAAATTCAAACAACGGTAGGCCTTGTGGTGCATACGAAGGAACAAATCGAAAATTTAAGATTTTTCATTCAGGGGGCGTGGTACCCGCCCATTTACACAGAATTGATATCATTTATAAGGAGCACCTCTGACTGTCGTACACTGATGAAATTTGGTAGACTGGTAGATCATGTGATGAATACAAAGGAGATATTGGGAAATTTGAAATTAGCCATTAAGGGGAGTGGCACCCGCCCATATTCTCAGGATTTTTTTTTATATTTAGCGCGCGCTAAAGGGGTTGTGAATACCCTTAAAGTGAAAAACACAGCACGAGCGATTAGGTAGGTTGGAGGGGATTTGAAAGGAGAAACCGATGTACATTGGTTTTGAATGTCTGTAGATCACAATGGGAGGGGAAGATAGAGCTGGGTAGAGCATTTCACATTCGTGTAGTGCGACTAAAGAAAGAATCTCTGTACTTAACAGTACGTCCGAAGTTGGGCTCAAGGGTAAACTGATGGGCATTCCTTAAAGTGCCAGTATTACGGTTGAATTGTTTAAGGGGAGGAATGCAACTGGCTATTTCACTAGAGCAATATTTGTTAAAATAACGGTAAAACAACGAAAGGCCTGAAACATTTCGACGGTGCTCCAGAGATGTAAACGTTTCCGTTATAGTTCTTTCACCTATCATTTTAAGAGCTCTCTTTTGAATTTTATCCAATATACTCAATTGGGTTATTGGAGCACCTGCCCAAATATGGGAGTTGTACTCAAGTTTTGGACGAATAAAGGCTTTGTAGATCACAGCCAGATCAGAGGGGGAGAAAAATTTCTTGCATCGACGGAGAAAACCTAAATCCTAGCAGCATTTTTGGCGATGTCAGATATGTGGTCATTCCACAAAAGGTGGTCTGTGACGCACATACCGAGGACTGAAAGCTGTTCAGTTTCCTCTATGCAAGTGCCACTCATGGATAGCAGCATTGGGGGTGGGTTCAGCTTTAACGACAGGAGACAGAGCATTCAGTTTTAGAAGCATTAAATTCTAAACGGTTTTTTATTCCCCACTGGACAATACTGTCGAGATCAGATTTTAATGAGCTTATCATACGCTGCCGTTCAAGTCCCACATCCGAAGGACATGGATGTGAATCAAGAAACGAATATGAAAAGCTGAGGGTACTGTCGTCAGCAAAACAGTTTAATGGATTAGAAGTTTCAGATAAGAGATCGTTTATGAACATTAGGAAGAGGGTCGGAGACAAAACGGTCATTAAGAAGCTTTCGTTCTTCGAGATATTTCTTTAGCTGAAAATTAATCAGCGTTTCAATGACCTTGGAAAGAAGGGACGTAAGCGCAATTGATCGATAGTTGGAGGGGGAAGAAGACACGTCTTTTTTAGGGACAGGCTGGACAAATGCTGTTTTCCATCCACTCGGAAAGAGACCAGTAGAGTAGGACAGATGGAAAAGCTTACGCAGTGGTTTTGCCAGCGTTGAAGAACACCTCTTCAGAACAATGGGAGGGATACTATCCGGGCCAGCAACGTGTCTGGATTTTCATCGTGTTGCCTTAAATCTTCCTGCAGACGGATAATGAGGTCGTTTTTTGTTCCAGCAGTAGGAAGGCCTCGTCTGTTTAGTTCTGCTTTAAGTTCAACACAATTCAATGTATTCACAATTTTACCCATTTTTTTTTTTCTATTTTGTTCTTATATTTTTTTTTGTGTGCCACTTTTCACAAACACCTTTCTTATTTGTTCACTAATCTACATACTTTATTTATAAAATATTGTAAACTTTAGCGTTAGTCTTTAACGCAATAAATAAATAAATAACCCCGGACTGAAAAACTGGCCCTAACACCCCGACTCCACAGGCCATGAACGATGTCCATAATCCAATCTACAATCTAATCCACAATCTGATTTGTATGGATATGTCACTGCTTGGACATAAATTTTTGCGACTTCATGGGATTTTTTTTAAGACATGTTCCATAGTCCGGCCATCGTTCATGGCCTGTGGAGTTGGGGTGTAAGAGTTACAGATTACAGAACCGAGTTGCTCCGTTTGGGTATTTTTTCCACACATCCAAAACGTCTTCTACTTGATAAAAATTACTCATACAAATTATTCAATGCTTTAGGCTTGTTTAATGAATAAAAACCTTTGAGTATATAAAATATGAAGTGCTCGTTCCTATCCCTTATGCATTGTAGTACTTGAGCCTATGATAGGGGGCGATTCAATATAGAGTGGGTTTTTTGACAGCTGGCAGCCATGACGGTGTTGTTGTAAAAACCGTCTCTATACTGAAAATTGAATTACCGCATAGATTACCGCGCCCCCTATGATGGTTACGTTTTTGAAATTTTAACAAGCACTCCATATTATATACACTCAAAGATAAAAACTAGATCAGAACAGCACAAACTGTCAGAACAAGTTAGAACAGAAAAGTTCAACTTTGTGGTTGACAGTTTCTAATCAGCTATGAAAAGTGTCAAAATGAAATTGATTTGGTTAGAATAAATTAAGAATAATTTTTTTTTTAAGATGGATATTTCTTCAGATACTTCCCACTTTTTTATTTCTGAACTGTAGAAAGATACCAGCAGAAAAAACATCAACAACCAATAACCACAATTAAAACTTTATTTGTTTTTATGCTGACAGAAATCAGTCAACTGTTCTTTGACGTTTGTCACGCACTTGCACCACATGAAAAGTAGGTGCAGGAAATATTGCTCTCATCTGTTCTGAAAAACTTCATACACAACACAAAAGTGACAGAACGTAGAACACCTGAGTGCAAGGTTTTTACCCATGGAACACACAATCTTGTACTTTTCTTATCTTTTCTGTACTTTTCTGTTCCGAACAGATTCATTAAACAGACCCAAAGAAAAGCACCATGGATTTGAACCAATAAAACTACGAGCAAACTTAAAAAAAAAAATCTTGTCGATCACGGAATCCGGAGTAGTAGCCCGTAGCGTAATCAGCGCTGCCGCTGAAGAAAAATCTTAGTGCCACCAATTATTTTTTTGAGTGCCAGAGAGCACGGTTGCAAAAGTCGATACAATTGTACTTTTTTCGATACACTCGACAGTGCTAAAGTACACAAATACACTTTTATAAAATTCAGTACACTTTTGACCTGCCACTTACATAATAGCTATTGACTTCAACAATGTATATTCGATTATATTCAATTTCAAAAGTACCCTTATTGTGTCGAATCAATACAATGCAGCTTAAATTAATAAAACTTTACTTTTTTATCTCTACCTACCTAGTTATTTTTTATAATAAATTTTCACTACATCTATCTTCTTTAAAAAGTTTATTTAATGTAAATTTTTCTTAGGAAATATGATTTATCTTCCTTTTAGGGAAAAAAGTTTCTTTTTTACACGAAACCATAGCATTATGGTTGAATTGTTCAAGGGGTGAATTAGAGATTGCAATCCCGGGAATAACAAAATATTTTTAAAAAAAGTAATTCAGAATATATTTTTTTTTTTTTTTCGAATTATAAACGCTTCTCTTATTTGCAGAGAGGTTAGACTAAATCGGTCTAGAAAAGTAACAAGCAAGTGGGCATTTCTTTTTTTTTAATATTGGATATTCGTTGGACTTTTTATTTTATTTATTTAACAAAACATTTACTTCCAAAAAAACTAAGATATTCATACAAACTCTTAAAAACATTAACTTATAATATTTATTTTTCAAAAAAAAATTACATTAAAAACTAATTCATAAAAACTACTGTTTAAAGACAAAACAGAAAAATAAAAATATTAGTTCAGTCAGAAGGTATTAAGTATTAAAAAAATAAATAAATAAATAAGAAGATACATTTTACCAGAAAGATACATAGGTAAATTACATTTTAAATCACAATTTATTTTTGGGTTAGATACGAATGATCGACAAAATAAAAGATTGACTGGTCAAAATGTCAACTTTTATCGACTTTTTTGATATGCCGTCAATTTTTTGGTCGACTAAAAAAATGTCGACATTACAAAATCTCGACTAACTTGACAAAATGTCGACTGCGTTGAAAAAAGTCGAGCAAAATATCACCTTTTCGATATTTTTTATCAACAAAATTGTACGAAATGCCGACTTTTAAAATATCGACTATTATATGATCGACTTTCATAATCTCGACAAAAATTGTCGACACATGTTTAGTGTTCAGCCTAAAACAATAGCAAAGACGTGCGAAACCAGCCAGTGAGATTTTAACTGTCGACATTTTGATCAGAATATGGTTTATGGAATGATGTTTACAAGCGCGCGCCCGCTTGTAAACATCAGTCGACTATCAAAATGTCGACTATTAAAATGTCGATTATTAAAATCTCGATCATTAAAATGTCGATTACAGTCGATATTTTGAAAGTCGACATTTTGAAAATCGGATTTTTAAAAATGGGTCTAGTTTTTTTTCGATATTTTGTTCAGTCGATTTTTTAACAAGTCGACATTTTTACTGTCGAAATTTTGAAACTCGATCTTATGGAGTAGATGTTTTGAAAGTCGTCATATCGTGCCCAATCCTTTATTTTTTAATGAACAAAAATTATGTAAACAAATGGGTTTTTGGGGGTAAAACATAACAGGCACGAAAAATTGACATATTTATTTAGAGTGTTTTTTTGATTTCCACGTTCAATTTATTTGTTGGTTGGTTGTTGAAGGAAAGTATAAAAAATGCAATCAGGAAAAAAATTGTGTGCGAATATTCAAGATTGGAGCATTTCAATCCCGGGATTTTCGGGATCCAAAATGGACCAGGATCCATCATGGATTGCGGGATATGGGACCCCAGGATTGCAATCTCTAGGTGGAATGTACTTGGCTATTTCAAGATCACTGTTTATAAAAGAAGCGGTACATTCCTTTATATTAAATTTTAGAGAATTAAGTGTACTTAGCTGTCTCCCACTCCAAACACGCGATATGTTTTATTTAAAAAAAATGCTCCTGTTTATTTATTATTCTTAATAAATATTAATTTGTTGGAAAAAATCAAAAGGTACAATTCGATACTCGCATATTCAAACAAAAACAATAAATATTCTTTGTTTACATATTTCACTATTAACAAAATAACATTATAAAATAAAAAAAAAACAATAGCAAAATTCATTTGCATATTTTATATATGATATCATATGTTAGGTATCAAAGAGCACTGTAGTGCCAAGGCAAGTTCTGCAATCCACCCTTTTTACAGGATCAAAATCAGGCGATTTCTGACCCCCTTTAACTTATGTACCAATAAAGTCAGAAACTTAAAATTCGCAGTATTTGCTAAGCTAATCAGGTGGTTCCTGAGATATAAGACTGCAAAAATCGCAAAAACCGTAACTGACTGACTGGACTCACTGACTGCCCATCAAAATTATGGAACACTTCCCAAAATCGTAGAATCATTTAAATTCAAACAACGGTAGGCCTTGTGGTGTATACGAAGGAACAAATCGAAAATTTAAGATTTTTCATTCAGGGGGCGTGGTACCCGCCCATTTACACAGAATTGATATCATTTATAAGGAGCACCTCTGACTGTCGTACACTGATGAAATTTGGTAGACTGGTAGATCATGTGATGAATACAAAGGAGATATTGGGAAATTTGAAATTAGCCATTAAGGGGAGTGGCACCCGCCCATATTCTCAGGATTTTTTTTTTATATTTAGCGCGCGCTAAAGGGGTTGTGAATACCCTTAAAGTGAAAAACACAGCACGAGCGATTAGGTAGGTTGGAGGGGATTTGAAAGGAGAAACCGATGTACATTGGTTTTGAATGTCTGTAGATCACAATGGGAGGGGAAGATAGAGCTGGGTAGAGCATTTCACATTCGTGTAGTGCGACTAAAGAAAGAATCTCTGTACTTAACAGTACGTCCGAAGTTGGGCTCAAGGGTAAACTGATGGGCATTCCTTAAAGTGCCAGTATTACGGTTGAATTGTTTAAGGGGAGGAATGCAACTGGCTATTTCACTAGAGCAATATTTGTTAAAATAACGGTAAAACAACGAAAGGCCTGAAACATTTCGACGGTGCTCCAGAGATGTAAACGTTTCCGTTATAGTTCTTTCACCTATCATTTTAAGAGCTCTCTTTTGAATTTTATCCAATATACTCAATTGGGTTATTGGAGCACCTGCCCAAATATGGGAGTTGTACTCAAGTTTTGGACGAATAAAGGCTTTGTAGATCACAGCCAGATCAGAGGGGGAGAAAAATTTCTTGCATCGACGGAGAAAACCTAAATCCTAGCAGCATTTTTGGCGATGTCAGATATGTGGTCATTCCACAAAAGGTGGTCTGTGACGCACATACCGAGGACTGAAAGCTGTTCAGTTTCCTCTATGCAAGTGCCACTCATGGATAGCAGCATTGGGGGTGGGTTCAGCTTTAACGACAGGAGACAGAGCATTCAGTTTTAGAAGCATTAAATTCTAAACGGTTTTTTATTCCCCACTGGACAATACTGTCGAGATCAGATTTTAATGAGCTTATCATACGCTGCCGTTCAAGTCCCACATCCGAAGGACATGGATGTGAATCAAGAAACGAATATGAAAAGCTGAGGGTACTGTCGTCAGCAAAACAGTTTAATGGATTAGAAGTTTCAGATAAGAGATCGTTTATGAACATTAGGAAGAGGGTCGGAGACAAAACGGTCATTAAGAAGCTTTCGTTCTTCGAGATATTTCTTTAGCTGAAAATTAATCAGCGTTTCAATGACCTTGGAAAGAAGGGACGTAAGCGCAATTGATCGATAGTTGGAGGGGGAAGAAGACACGTCTTTTTTAGGGACAGGCTGGACAAATGCTGTTTTCCATCCACTCGGAAAGAGACCAGTAGAGTAGGACAGATGGAAAAGCTTACGCAGTGGTTTTGCCAGCGTTGAAGAACACCTCTTCAGAACAATGGGAGGGATACTATCCGGGCTAGCGGATTTGTGAACGTCGAGATCTTTTAGAACTCTAGCAACTGCACGAGTGCGAAAGAAGATTTGTCCCATAAAATCATTTACGCTCTCAAGTACAGGAGGAGTCATAACACTTTCTGGCAGCGTCGAATTAACAGCAAACTGTGCTGCAAGCAAATTGGCTTTATCTTGCGAGCTGACAAAAGGAGTTTCATTGAAGACAAGCGTTGGAACCGAGGACGAGGTGGTGTTTCGTATGTTTTTTACAAATGACCAAACATTTGTACTACCTTTGGGACATGGTAGTATTTTTTGCCGTAACTTTTGATCATGTAAAAATTTGGTTCGTCGAATATGAACGTTACAGGTCTTTCTAGCTTGTTGAAACTTTTTCCGGTTTTCCTCAGTAGGGTTGGCTTTATAACAACGGAAACTTACTTCTCTGATCTGACCCGCCCATATTCTCAGGATTGATATCAATTATGTGGAGCAATTTTGACCGTCGTAAAATGATGAAAATTGGTAGAGCGATACGACTTGACATGCAAGAAAGTGAAAAATTAAAAATTTGAGATTTTTCATTCAGTGGGCGTGGCAACCACCTATTTTCGAAAAATTAATATATATTTAATAGAGAGCACTTCTGCTTGGTGCAGAATTGTGAAATTTTATAGAGCGGTTGGTTTTCAGGTGTAGGTATACAAAGAAAAAAATTGAAATTATGAAATTTTTCATGAAGGGGCGTGGCCAGTGTTGTTCCTCTACGTGTCGACTTTAGTTGTCTACATTTCGAAAATGTAGTCAATGTAGACAATGTGTCGACAATGTGTCGACAATGTAAACAATAACTTAAATGTCACAAATAAAATCATTCCAAAAAGTCCTGCTACAACCGATAGACAAGTGGTTTAATAATTTATAGTAACAATAAGGGTATTCATGCAACGAGATAATTTGCCGCCTTGCCAGAAAAATATAACTTTCCGGAAGATGTTTACATGAACACCCCCTTAAAAATACTTGCGTAAACGTGGGAAATAATCCAATTAAACGTCACAAATGACTTATCTCAGGTATCAGGTTTATTTCTGCACTTTTCGCAACAAATTTGTAAGATAAAATTATCTGTTTTGCAGAATATTTTCGCCATACAAATTTTGACAGTTCATTTCTAACGAGATAAAATTATCTAATTTACCAGGTATATCTGGTTTTACGCCCGGTACGATATTTTTATAATAAGGGTATTCATGCAACGAGATAATTTTCCACTTTGCAGAAAAATAAACTTTTCCGCAAGATGATTACATGAACACCTTTTTATATATATTTGCGTGAACGTGGGAAATAATTAAATTAAACATCACAAATGACTTATTCCAGCGATCCAGGTTTATTTCTACACTTACCGCATCAAATTCGCGAGATAAAATTATCTTTTTTACAGAATATTGTTCCCATCCAAATGTTGACAGTTAATTTCTTCTGAGATGAAATTATCTGGTTTACCAAGTTTATTTGGGTTTTACGCCGCTGCGTTGGTTTAAAATAAAAGTTTGAAACACGTGGGTGGAAATAAAACCGGGAGTTGTTGTAATGCTTTTCAAAATCACTCATAGCTTTTTTTGTTATCAAAATGTTTTGTTTCTATGCAACTTTGGAAGTTATTCCATTCTTCAATTAAAAGAGCTCTTCGGACTGCTGTAGGATTATGAAATACGGTAGACCGGTAGGTCTTGAAGTGCATTACACAAAAGAAAAATCGAAAATTTGAGGTCTTTCGTTTATGGGTGTGGTATCCTATCCACCAACTCTCTTAGAATCGTTATCAATTATGAAGCACTTCGATTTCCACATTCGTGTAGTGCGACTAAAGAAAGAATCTCTGTACTTAACAGTACGTCCGAAGTTGGGCTCAAGGGTAAACTGATGGGCATTCCTAAAAGCGCCAGTATTACGGTTGAATTGTTTAAGGGGAGGAATGCAACTGGCTATTTCACTAGAGCAATGTTTGTTAAAATAACGGTAAAACAACGAAAGGCCTGAAACATTTCGACGGTGCTCCAGAGATGTAAACGTTTCCGTTACTGCCCGAGCAGAATGGAGTCGCTGTAGCGGCCGCTTGTCGCACTGTCAAAGTTAAAATATACGAAAACAGTACACAGCGCCACAATGAGAAGCTGTAGCTGCAGCGATCGCTGTCGCCAAAGTTGAATAATTTTCAACTTTCTGCTTTTAGTCGCGCTACTTTTTTGACATATCTGTGGGTCTGTTCAAAACACTGTATGTAAACTAGACATTGGGTTCGTTCAGCACATTGAGTTATTTTTTCATGTTTATTATGAACTGAAATTTAGAAAAAAATTGGTTTCGATAGCAATGATTGTAGAAAAAAAGAATCTGAATAAAGTCTTTTTATTAATAATTTTAGTATGGTGTCACTGACCCCAAAATTGCACAACTCTGAGAACTCAATTTTAAAATTGCTCAGTGTTCACTCTACAAGTTAGACCATTTTGTTTGAAAGCTCCAATGGGATGAAAAAAAAAGAAAACGAAAAAAAAACAAATTCTTTACATTTATAAAACTGATGGAATTTTTCTAGATACTGTTGTCCTTTTCTCCTTCCAATTTTGTATCTGTCAAGGGCAAGGTTTAACTATATAGACCTACTTTTTCCAAAAAGTGCCAAAGTGAGATATAAACATCTATGCTAAAGACACCTGTTTGCAAAAAAACATGCAACAATTGTTGACACATAATTTTAGTCACCATACACGATTTTCAATTTTTTTTTCGCAAGCAAGTGTCTTATAATAGATATTTTTCTCTTCGTTTGTACTTTTTGCAAAATGAACACAAAAGAGTGCCGCAACTGGAACTGAAGCCATAGCTGAAATAGCTATCAAATAGTATCGTGCGTGCTATTTTTCATGTGCCCACAATGCAGCTGCACAAAATATTATTTCTTTTTAAAAGTTCAATAAAATATTCTGTGTTGTGCTCTGTCATGTTGAATTTTGTTTGTTTGTTTTCTGTTGTGTCAAATACCGGCATACTTTGTGTTTTATTTATTAGAAGAGAAACATGATAGTCTCGCATTTGTAATAGAAATGAAAGCAACATATGGAACACGCCTTGTAAAAATTAGAATTCCAAACATCTGAACGAACCCAAACAAATCTAAATGTCAAAAAAACGTTCTTTCTGCGCTACACCATTGTGGACGACCTTTGCCTTTCACCTATCATTTTAAGAGCTCTCTTTTGAATTCTATCCAATATACTCAATTGGGTTATTGGAGCACCTGCCCAAATATGGGAGTTGTACTCAAGTTTTGGACGAATAAAGGCTTTGTAGATCACAGCCAGATCAGAGGGGGAGAAAAATTTCTTGCATCGACGGAGAAAACCTAAACACCTAGCAGCATTTTTGGCGATGTCAAATATGTGGTCATTCCACAAAAGGTGGTCTGTGACGCACATACCGAGGACTGAAAGCTGTTCAGTTTCCTCTATGCAAGTGCCACTCATGGATAGCAGCATTGGGGGTGGGTTCAGCTTTAACGACAGGAGACAGAGCATTCAGTTTTAGAAGCATTAAATTCTAAACGGTTTTTTATTCCCCACTGGACAATACTGTCGAGATCAGATTTTAATGAGCTTATCATACGTTGCCGTTCAAGTCCCACATCCGAAGGACATGGATGTGAATCAAGAAACGAATATGAAAAGCTGAGGTCATTAAGAAGCTTTCGTTCTTCGAGATATTTCTTTAGCTGAAAATTAATCAGCGTTTCCATGACCTTGGAAAGAAGGGACGTAAGCGCAATTGATCGATAGTTGGAGGGGGAAGAAGACACGTCTTTTTTAGGGACAGGCTGGACAAATGCGGTTTTCCATCCACTCGGAAAGAGACCAGTAGAGTAGGACAGATGAAAAAGCTTACGCAGTGGTTTTGCCAGCGTTGAAGAACACCTCTTCAGAACAATGGGAGGGATACTATCCGGGCCAGCGGATTTGTGAACGTCGAGATCTTTTAGAACTCTAGCAACTGCACGAGTGCGAAAGAAGATTTGTCCCATAAAATCATTTACGCTCTCAAGTACAGGAAGAGTCATAACACTTTCTGGCAGCGTCGAATTAACAGCAAACTGTGCTGCAAGCAAATTGGCTTTATCTTGCGAGCTGACAAAAGGTGTTTCATTGAAGACAAGCGTTGGAACCGAGAACGAGGTGGTGTGTCGTATGTTTTTTACAAATGACCAAACATTTGTACTACCTTTGGGACATGGTAGTATTTTTTGCCGTAACTTTTGATCATGTAAAAATTTGGTTCGTCGAATATGAACGTTACAGGTCTTTCTAGCTTGTTGAAACTTTTTCCGGTTTTCCTCAGTAGGGTTGGCTTTATAACAACGGAAACTTACTTCTCTGATCTGACCCGCCCATATTCTCAGGATTGATATCAATTATGTGGAGCACTTTTGACCGTCGTAAAATGATGAAAATTGGTAGAGCGATACGACTTGACGTGCAAGAAAGTGGAAAATTAAAAATTTGAGATTTTTCATTCAGTGGGCGTGGCAACCACCTATTTTCGAAAAATTAATATATATTTAATAGAGAGCACTTCTGCTTGGTGCAGAATTGTGAAATTTTATAGAGCGGTTGGTTTTCAGGTGTAGGTATACAAAGAAAAAAATTGAAATTATGAAATTTTTCATGAAGTGGCGTGGCCAGTGTTGTTCCTCTACGTGTCGACTTTAGTTGTCTACATTTCGAAAATGTAGTCAATGTAGACAATGTGTCGACAATGTGTCGACAATGTAAACAATAACTTAAATGTCACAAATAAAATCATTCCAAAAAGTCCTGCTACAACCGATAGACAAGTGGTTTAATAATTTATAGTAACAATAAGGGTATTCATGCAACGAGATAATTTGCCGCCTTGCCAGAAAAATATAACTTTCCGGAAGATGTTTACATGAACACCCCCTTAAAAATACTTGCGTAAACGTGGGAAATAATCCAATTAAACGTCACAAATGACTTATCTCAGGTATCAGGTTTATTTCTGCACTTTTCGCAACAAATTTGTGAGATAAAATTATCTGTTTTGCAGAATATTTTCGCCATACAAATTTTGACAGTTCATTTCTAACGAGATAAAATTATCTAATTTACCAGGTATATCTGGTTTTACGCCCGGTACGATATTTTTATAATAAGGGTATTCATGCAACGAGATAATTTTCCACTTTGCAGAAAAATAAACTTTTCCGCAAGATGATTACATGAACACCTTTTTATATATATTTGCGTGAACGTGGGAAATAATTAAATTAAACATCACAAATGACTTATTCCAGCGATCCAGGTTTATTTCTACACTTACCGCATCAAATTCGCGAGATAAAATTATCTTTTTTACAGAATATTGTTTCCATCCAAATGTTGACAGTTAATTTCTTCTGAGATAAAATTATCTGGTTTACCAAGTTTATTTGGGTTTTACGCCGCTGCGTTGGTTTAAAATAAAAGTTTGAAACACGTGGGTGGAAATAAAACCGGGAGTTGTTGTAATGCTTTTCAAAATCACTCATAGCTTTTTTTGTTATCAAAATGTTTTGTTTCTATGAAACTTTGGAAGTTATTCCATTCTTCAATTAAAAGAGCTCTTCGGACTGCTGTAGGATTATGAAATACGGTAGACCGGTAGGTCTTGAAGTGCATTACACAAAAGAAAAATCGAAAATTTGAGGTCTTTCGTTTATGGGTGTGGTATCCTATCCACCAACTCTCTTAGAATCGTTATCAATTATGAAGCACTTCGATTTCCACATTCGTGTAGTGCGACTGAAGAAAGAATCTCTGTACTTAACAGTACGTCCGAAGTTGGGCTCAAGGGTAAACTGATGGGCATTGCTAAAAGCGCCAGTATTACGGTTGAATTGTTTAAGGGGAGGAATGCAACTGGCTATTTCACTAGAGCAATGTTTGTTAAAATAACGGTAAAACAACGAAAGGCCTAGACATTTCGACGGTGCTCCAGAGATGTAAACGTTTCCGTTACTGCCCGAGCAGAATGGAGTCGCTGTAGCGGCCGCTTGTCGCACTGTCAAAGTTAAAATATACGAAAACAGTACACAGCGCCACAATGAGAAGCTGTAGCTGCAGCGATCGCTGTCGCCAAAGTTGAATCATTTTCAACTTTCTGCTTTTAGTCGCGCTACTTTTTTGACATATCTGTGGGTCTGTTCAAAACACTGTATGTAAACTAGACATTGGGTTCGTTCAGCACATTGAGTTATTTTTTCATGTTTATTATGAACTGAAATTTAGAAAAAATTGGTTTCGATAGCAATGATTGTAGAAAAAAAGAATCTGAATAAAGTCTTTTTATTAATAATTTTAGTATGGTGTCACTGACCCCAAAATTGCACAACTCTGAGAACTCAATTTTAAAATTGCTCAGTGTTCACTCTACAAGTTAGACCATTTTGTTTGAAAGCTCCAATGGGATGAAAAAAAAAGAAAACGAAAAAAAAACAATTTCTTTTCATTTATGAAACTGATGGAATTTTTCTAGATACTGTTGTCCTTTTCTCCTTCCAATTTTGTATCTGTCAAGGGCAAGGTTTAACTATAAAGACCTACTTTTTCCAAAAAGTGCCAAAGTGAGATATAAACATCTATGCTAAAGACACCTGTTTGCAAAAAAACATGCAAAAATTGTTGACACATAATTTTAGTCACCATACACGATTTTCAATTTTTTTTTGGCAAGCAAGTGTCTTATAATAGATATTTTTCTCTTCGTTTGTACTTTTTGCAAAATGAACACAAAAGAGTGCCGCAACTGGAACTGAAGCCATAGCTGAAATAGCTATCAAATAGTATCGTGCGTGCTATTTTTCATGTGCCCACAATGCAGCTGCACAAAATATTATTTCTTTTTAAAAGTTCAATAAAATATTCTGTGTTGTGCTCTGCCATGTTGAATTTTGTTTGTTTGTTTTCTGTTGTGTCAAATACCGGCATACTTTGTGTTTTATTTATTAGAAGAGAAACATGATAGTCTCGCATTTGTAATAGAAATGAAAGCAACATATGGAACACGCCTTGTAAAAATTAGAATTCCAAACATCTGAACGAACCCAAACAAATCTAAATGTCAAAAAAACGTTCTTTCTGCGCTACACCATTGTGGACGACCTTTGCCTTTCACCTATCATTTTAAGAGCTCTCTTTTGAATTCTATCCAACATACTCAATTGGGTTATTGGAGCACCTGCCCAAATATGGGAGTTGTACTCAAGTTTTGGACGAATAAAGGCTTTGTAGATCACAGCCAGATCAGAGGGGGAGAAAAATTTCTTGCATCGACGGAGAAAACCTAAACACCTAGCAGCATTTTTGGCGATGTCAAATATGTGGTCATTCCACAAAAGGTGGTCTGTGACGCACATACCGAGGACTGAAAGCTGTTCAGTTTCCTCTATGCAAGTGCCACTCATGGATAGCAGCATTGGGGGTGGGTTCAGCTTTAACGACAGGAGACAGAGCATTCAGTTTTAGAAGCATTAAATTCTAAACGGTTTTTTATTCCCCACTGGACAATACTGTCGAGATCAGATTTTAATGAGCTTATCATACGCTGCCGTTCAAGTCCCACATTCGAAGGACATGGATGTGAATCAAGAAACGAATATGAAAAGCTGAGGGTACTGTCGTCAGCAAAACAGTTTAATGGATTAGAAGTTTCAGATAAGAGATCGTTTATGAACATTAGGAAGAGGGTCGGAGACAAAACGGTCATTAAGAAGCTCTCGTTCTTCGAGATATTTCTTTAGCTGAAAATTAATCAGCGTTTCCATGACCTTGGAAAGAAGGGACGTAAGCGCAATTGATCGATAGTTGGAGGGGGAAGAAGACACGTCTTTTTTAGGGACAGGCTGGACAAATGCTGTTTTCCATCCACTCGGAAAGAGACCAGTAGAGTAGGACAGATGAAAAAGCTTACGCAGTGGTTTTGCCAGCGTTGAAGAACACCTCTTCAGAACAATGGGAGGGATACTATCCGGGCCAGCGGATTTGTGAACGTCGAGATCTTTTAGAACTCTAGCAACTGCACGAGTGCGAAAGAAGATTTGTCCCATAAAATCATTTACGCTCTCAAGTACAGGAAGAGTCATAACACTTTCTGGCAGCGTCGAATTAACAGCAAACTGTGCTGCAAGCAAATTGGCTTTATCTTGCGAGCTGACAAAAGGAGTTTCATTGAAGACAAGCGTTGGAACCGAGGACGAGGTGGTGTTTCGTATGTTTTTTACAAATGACCAAACATTTTTACTACCTTTGTGACATGGTAGTATTTTTTGCCGAAACTTTTGATCATGTAAAAATTTGGTTCGTCGAATATGAACGTTACAGGTCTTTCTAGCTTGTTGAAACTTTTTCCGGTTTTCCTCAGTAGGGTTGGCTTTATAACAACGGAAACTTACTTCTCTGATCTGACCCGCCCATATTCTCAGGATTGATATCAATTATGTGGAGCACTTTTGACCGTCGTAAAATGATGAAAATTGGTAGAGCGATACGACTTGACATGCAAGAAAGTGGAAAATTAAAAATTTGAGATTTTTCATTCAGTGGGCGTGGCAACCACCTATTTTCGAAAAATTAATATATATTTAATAGAGAGCACTTCTGCTTGGTGTAGAATTATGAAATTTTATAGAGCGGTTGGTTTTCAGGTGTAGGTATACAAAGAAAAAAATTGAAATTATGAAATTTTTCATGAAGGGGCGTGGCCAGTGTTGTTCCTCTACGTGTCGACTTTAGTTGTCTACATTTCGAAAATGTAGTCAATGTAGACAATGTGTCGACAATGTGTCGACAATGTAAACAATAACTTAAATGTCACAAATAAAATTATTCCAAAAAGTCCTGCTACAACCGATAGACAAGTGGTTTAATAATTTATAGTAACAATAAGGGTATTCATGCAAAGAGATAATTTGCCGCCTTGCCAGAAAAATATAACTTTCCGCAAGATGTTTACATGAACACCCCCTTAAAAATACTTGCGTAAACGTAGGAAATAATCCAATTAAACGTCACAAATGACTTATCTCAGGTATCAGGTTTATTTCTGCACTTTTCGCAACAAATTTGTGAGATAAAATTATCTGTTTTGCAGAATATTTTCGCCATACAAATTTTGACAGTTCATTTCTAACGAGATAAAATTATCTAATTTACCAGGTATATCTGGTTTTACGCCCGGTACGATATTTTTATAATAAGGGTATTCATGCAACGAGATAATTTTCCACTTTGCAGAAAAATAAACTTTTCCGCAAGATGATTACATGAACACCTTTTTATATATATTTGCGTGAACGTGGGAAATAATTGAATTAAATATCACAAATGACTTATTCCAGCGATCCAGGTTTATTTCTACACTTACCGCATCAAATTCGCGAGATAAAATTATCTTTTTACAGAATATTGTTCCCATCCAAATGTTGACAGTTAATTTCTTCTGAGATAAAATTATCTGGTTTACCAAGTTTATCTGGGTTTTACGCCGCTGCGTTGGTTTAAAATAAAAGTTTGAAACACGTGGGTGGAAATAAAACCGGGAGTTGTTGTAATGCTTTTCAAAATCACTCATAGCTTTTTTTGTTATCAAAATGTTTTGTTTCTATGAAACTTTGGAAGTTATTCCATTCTTCAATTAAAAGAGCTCTTCGGACTGCTGTAGGATTATGAAATACGGTAGACCGGTAGGTCTTGAAGTGCATTACACAAAAGAAAAATCGAAAATTTGAGGTTTTTCGTTTATGGGTGTGGTATCCTATCCACCAACTCTCTTAGAATCGTTATCAATTATGAAGCACTTCCGATTTCTGTAGAAAAATGAAGATCGGTAGAGTGATATGATTTGAAGTTCATATAGTATAAAGGTAAAAAATGAAAACTGCAGATTTTCCATTCAGGGGGAGTGGCACCTAACCTAAATTTTCAGACGTTGATTCTATTTTTTAAGTTTATCATTTCAAAATATTTGAAGCTGTTTGTGTAGTATACCAAGTTAATTATCTTAAACAAATATAAAACCACAGTTTGTAATTAAAATCGGTCTCTATCATTCAGCCAAAATTGCCTTAAACTGTAGTTTAGTTAAACCTGGGTCTACCTGCGACATATTCGCAGTCTATGGTCTATCTGGGGCTTATTCAATTCATATGCCCCAATATCTTAGCAAAAAAGAAGTGAAATCGGATACAAAAAAAAAATAAACAACTCCAAATTATGTGAGTAATTTATTAGTTAATGATTTGATTACTGAACCAATATTTCAAGGTTTACTGGCAAGTGGAATTTTATCATTTCATTACTAAATTCCTCAAACTTTGAAAGATTTTTAAAAATTGACCAGTAAACCATAGTAAAGTGATTCAGTGAACCTACTCTAATTAAAAATATATGTATTTGAATCTGACCAGTTGCACAGTGAGCACTTACTAGAATAAGTTGCACTTAAGTTTCGCACATTGGTACTTTTTGGTAATTTTCGCAGTCTGAGTTAATGACACTTAAGTGCAATTTATGCAGGCAAGTGTGAACTGCCAATTTTGGAATTTTGTGTCCTATATTTCGCACTAAAGTGCTACTACTGTTACTGTGAAACTGGGCCTAAAGCCTTTATAAAAATAGAACTACATAGGTATGCGTTTAGATTTAGATGAAATGATTTTTCACGACTTTCTTGTTGTTACAATTATGGTGTTGTATTATAGAAGAACTTGGTTCTTTTTTTTAAGATTTTTGTTTTTGGTTTAATAAATTTTAGTAGACAAAATTATAAATTATAATGGTTTAACGAATTGTCTACATTGTCGACAAATGTCGACAATTGCGAATTGTCTACATTGAATTGTCTACATGTAGACAATCATGTAGTCTACATTGAATTGTCTACATGTAGACAATCATATAGTCTACATTTATAGTCTACATGGCACAACACTGGGCGTGGAATTTACAAGTTCTTCTAAAGGTAGGTATACAAAAACCTACAAGCAAGTATAACAATCTTAAAACTAGGATAACAATTACAAATTAAAAAGCTTAATACTAACTTAAAATTAAAGAGCCAGGAAATAAGGATATGACAGGTTCGGGGTTAAGTAAGGAGAGCGCGTTGAAGGGAGGATTTGGAGAGATTAGGATCGAAAATGGTTGAGGTGATAACTTTCCGAAGCATTCTGGTCATCGGCTCATTATAGCCGTACTCAGTTCGATGGAAGGGAATACATAATAGTGGTGTTGTCCTTAAATGACGTTGGTTTGCATTATATTTAATTCTATCATGGAGGGCTGGACAATCGATGCCAGTGGTGTATAAAAATAATTTCCGCAATATCACGACGTCGGTATAAGGTTTGCAGATCTATAAGTTACAGACGATTTTCAAAGAGAGGTAAGTGAAAAGGGTCCTCCCAACCAAGGCCACGTAACGCAAATCGTAAAAATCTGCGTTGAACCGCTTCAATACGTTGAATATGAAACTGATGGTATGGTGACCAGACCTGAGAGGCATATTCTAGCAGGGGTCTTACGAAGGTTATATAAAGGGACTTGGTGACGTAAAGATTTGAAAATTCTTTGGACCAGCGTTTAACGAACCCAATTGTGGAATTAGCTCTATTGATAATAATGCTAATATGATCACGAAAGTTAAGTTGACACTCACAAATAACACCTAGGTCACGAATGGTGGTGACAATAGAGATAGGTTGATTGTTAAAATGGTATTGACGTTGTGGCAAGGGCGTGCGCTTGCGAGAGTAAGTTATGGCTTGACATTTGTTTACATTAAGCTCAAGGAAGTTTTGTTGACACCAGGTAAAGAATTTATTTAAGTCTACTTGAAGTGATTGAGCATTTGAAATCGAAACAATTTGTTTTGAGATGCGCATATCATCAGCATAAATCTCAAGTCATCCTTAAGCAAGCGGATTTTATTAACTACTGAAGATAAAGATACGTTAATAGAAGATAAGGAAGTTTGGCTGCAGTTGTTCATATAATTAAAGTAGTTTACATCAATATCAGTGTTATTAGAGGTAAATGCTTGACTAAAGAAATTAGCAAAAAGGTTTGAAATATCTGTTGATGAGGAATTCAGGTATTTCAATGTCGACGGATAACCATCAGATTTCTTTTTTTGAATTAATAAACTGAAAGAAATGTTTAGGATTCGAAATAAGATCGGCTTGGACCGATCCAGGTGACTGGAGAGAGAGATTCACACAAGTTGGAGAAGTTGTTATGAACAGAGACATAATTGAAGAAGTCTTCATTAGACTTCGACCTCAGATATTTTTTCCAAAGTTTATTCCTGAGCAAGCGAAGTTCTTTGTTGTACCAGGAAGTAAAATTCGTGTGAGGCATAAGTGGAATAGTTTGAGAAAAACAATTTTGTATCTGAAAAAAGAAAGTAGATAGCTTAATGTCGATGTTCGAGTCATCGGAGATAAAATCAAAGTTAATATTACCGATTAGTTCATTAAGTTCTTCGAAGTTGGCTTTACGAAAATTAAATGTTCGAGATGTGAGGGAGTAAGGTTTTATGTTATCAGACTCAAAAGCAAAATCGAGAGAAATGGGAGGGTGATAATTGTCAAGCCTAGAAAGAATATGGTTACTTTCCATAACTTCGGTATTATGGGCATCAGATGAAAAAATCAGATCTAATTGCCTACCCAAACAATTTTTAACACCGCTCATCTGGGCAAGATTAGAAGAGAGAAGCCGGTCAGTAAAAAGGATTTGTTTTTCGGAGTTGGCATTTGATGAAAGGAAGTAAAGCTCATCGTCTGATACTTGACAAATTAACCGTGGAAGATTGAAGTCACCGACGATTATATTATTGTCTTCAGGGTTAGTAAGCTCAACGACATAATCAACTGCATCCACTAGAAGTTGATATTCACTAGTTTGTTGAGTGGGTGGTATATAACAACACTATATGTAAAGACAGCGTTTTGATACAGAGGCTTACGCAAACAAGTTCCAGGTTAAATGTATTGGGAATATTTAACAAGGAGGAATCAAGGTTGGAATGATGTGCCAGAAGAACACCACGGCCGGAGGATGAACAACTTGGGGAGTCAGTACTGGTATTCATACCGGTAACGCAGTTATCTTTTCTAAATACATTAAAGTCTGAAGTGAAGAACTCGTTGTTAAGAAAATCGGATGTAAGATTGGTTTCAGTAAGAGCAAATGCATCATAGGGAAGTTTTTGGGAGTTCAAAACTGTTTGTGCGTAAACCCCTAACGTTTTGGTAATAAACAGATATAAATTGGTGTTTTTAAACGTTTGAAATCTGAGGGTTAGGAAATAAAAGGATTTTTATTATTGGTAATATTTCGGTTATTATTTTGTTGTGGACGGGATGTGTTAGGTGACGTGGCATTTGAATATGGTGGGATATTTGTCAAAGTTGGTTGGTTAGGGAAAAAAGATTGTGGGGGGTGAGAGATGTTGGGTTGTTTTCTTGAAATATTGCGCTAAGTTCTAAGTTTGTTAATGTTAAGTAATTAAATATTTTGAGTAGTGTAATATCGAAGCACCTCAAAATTATGTAGGTATTCATTTTTTATTAATTTCTTTTTGAAATTCAATTCAATTCTGTTTTAATTGTAAGTTTCTGTTCTACTTGATGCATCATGAAACATTCAAAGTTGATGGATGGAATTAAAAAGAAGTAGTGCCAGTCACAATGACATACACAAGTCTTTCATTAATTTTGTAGGCATCCAACAGTGACAGTGGCATACAAAAATGTTTCGCTAGGTATCCTAGGCATCCAACACAATGTTCACTGTAGTAGATTTTTGTGGGGCTTATAAAAAAGAGCAACAAGTGTAGGTATGTTTGTAAATTGTATAAGAAAATTTAATGTTTTTTAATAAATTTGTTTTTGATATTTTCATTAAAAAAAAAGAGTGCCAAATTTTAAACTTTGAGTGCCAATGGGTGCCAAAGTGCCAAACTCATTTGAAAGTGCCAATTTGGCACTAAAGTGCCACTTTCGGCAGCGCTGAGCGTAATGGTTAGTGAGTTGGACTGTCGCTCTGCGCTGCAGGTCTGGGTTCGCTGCCTCGTCCACCTAAAAACTAAAAAAGTTTTTTTTCAGGGCTACTGCTTCTTGCGAGGAATTGCCAAAACCCTCCCATTTATCATGAATAAGTGCTTCTCATCTAGCCGTTCGGATATTCGGCATAAAATTGTTGGTCCCCTCCATTCCTGTCGAAACGCGCACACGGAATTGGTTGGAGTTGTTAGTCACTAGGCCTTGGTTCTTCATGAGCTGTTGCGCCATCTAATTTATTTTTTTTTTTTACAATTTCCGCAAAATTTTATTCCCGGGGAGTTGTCTCGATCCGCAACGACTTTGGTGCGAATTTGAAATGTCAAATGTTATATGGAATGTGGACGGGCTTTTCAAACAACGTTACCGACATTCCTGCAGTTATTTACAGCGGAATTTAATAAACAAAAAAATAACAAAATTGTCGGAAGCCATCTGCAGACCATTTATCTACCATTTACTATTGCTGCCTCTATTTTTGCCTTTAGATGTGATAGACAGCTATCTTCAAAACGACGATCACCACAATTGATAATCAAACTATCACCTTAGCCGATTCCACCGATTTAATACCTACTAGGAATCTAGAAGATATTTTAAGCAAAAACGAATAAAATTAAATTAATTTTTCTTTTAAATTTTAAGTACCGCAGAAAATTTTAAGTATTTCTTTTAATTTACTTTCAAAACCTTTTATAATTTCTTAACGATTTGAATTAATTTAAAAAATGTCCAATATGATATTGATTTAGGCAAAGCCATGGAATAAAAATAGAACTATAAAAAATTAATAATGCTTTTCATTTTGAATTTTATTGATATTCTTAAGACGGTGTTCAATTGGACTGATCCCTACGAATTTATAAAAGAGAACGTCAAAAAAAATCCACAAATTTTTAATTTTTTTAAAAATTTACTACTTTTCTCCCTTTCCAACTATGAAGTGGGAGTGAGATAAATTTCAGAGAAGTCAAAAGAAAGAAGTCGGAAGAGTCAGACCAAAGTGATACTTTTATTTTTTTTAAAAGATAACTGTAAGAGGCTCCAACTTCATTCTTTCATATTAGCTTTGTTCAGTGACGTTGTTCCGAACAGTTTAGAATAGAAAAGTACAAGTTTTTGCTGTTCAATGAGAATTTTCTGTTCTAAACTGTTCTGATTTGCTGTTCAGTGAGGCTGTTCCGAACAATTTGGAACAGAATAGAACAGGATTTTCTGTTCTTACTTTTTAAGCTGGCTTTAGACTTTCGTTCTTCATTCGGTGTCTGTTGTTCGGTGTTCGTTCTTCTCTCAACAACGAACAACGTAGAAAGCATTTACATTAGAAAGTTAAACTCCATTTACAAAATTGTTTATTTATATAACTAGGCTTCTTTTGCCATTCAGTAATTAAAAAATCTTCGAAAATGTCCCTACAAGTTGCACGACACTCCAAAACAATGTTCATTTAACCAGTTTTCGCATTTAAACACATGTTGTTCGGGTAACGACGAACAACGAACACCGAAATTTCTGACCTGATTTGAATTTGCACGTTCTTCATTCGTTCTTAGTTCGTTGTTATCATTTAAATTGTCGTTGTTCCGCGTACGAACAGCAACGAACAACGTCCCTTCAAGCAAAATCACGGACCCAAATTTCTCGGTTCCAAACAAAATGAGTGTCTCACACACAATAACAAATTTTCTGTGTAAGCATGTAAAAAGAACGAGAATCGAGAGTATTTTTTTTTTTTTAAAGCACCGAGGAATAGAGAGAGTATAGGCGAAGTATACAATCTTTTTGCCTTAATTTCCACCACTTTTTTTTTTTAGTTCAGTTTTGTAGGTAGCGTGGCGAAGACAGTTGCTTTTTTATCTCTTTTTTTTTTTGTTAAAACTTTGAAAAATTTCCAATCAGAAATGCAAGTTTCTATTTATTAAATGAAAACTTATATTTGTGGAAATATGTGATGTTTATTAGTGCGAAATAGTCTTTAGAAAACCTTTTATGAATGATAAATAAAAAAAAACTCTTGAAATGAAAAAATTCTATTTGTTTTATTTTTGTAGGCAATGCAGAAACTGGACTAGATGGGAAGTTTTTTTTAATACATTTGGGTTGGGTATGCCTCAATTCATTCATTTTTTTTGGAACCGTTTTAGATTCCATTTGGTTTCGGTTCTCCGAGTATGGTGAATTAGAAAACTCTCTCTCTCACAATACATTCACATAATGGCTCCGTGGTGATTCTAATTTCCATACTAATTTGAGCCGCAAAACGCAGTTTTTCGATCCGTATTTGGATCCGAATGCGAAGTCGTCCATACGTTGTTTGATACGTTTGCGGACCGAAAACGAGCTCGCTTGCTTGAAGGGGTACACCGATGATAACACCGAAAGTCTAAAGCCAGCTTTAGGTAGAACAACTTAGAACAGCCCTTTAAGCAAAATCCCGGACCCGAATTTCTCGGTTCACTTTGGAATCACTTGGGAATCCAAAAAAAATAAAAAAAACTGAGTGTCTCACACACATTAACAAATTTTCTGTGTACGCGTGTAAAAAGAACAAGAATCGAGAGAATTTTTCTATGCACGGAGGAATAGATAGAGTACAGTCATTTTGTTTTAATTTCCACCAGTTCAGTTTTGTAGGTAGGAAGGCGAAGACCATTGATTTTTTATCTTTTTTTCTTGTAAAAATTTAAAGATATATCCAATCAAAAATACAAGTTTACTGTTTATTATATGTATGTGTTTAGTTGTGGAAATTTATAATGTACCTTTATTATTGATAAATAAAACAAAATTCTGTTTTTTTTTTTTTTTCTTTTGTATGCAATGTAGAAACTCGACTAGATGGGGAAGTTTCTTTTTAATGCAATACATTTCGGTATGCCTCGATTCATTATTTTTGTTGGTCCGTTTTGGATTTCATTTAGGCTCCGTTTTTTTCGGAGTATGGTGAATTGGAATACTCTCTCTCTCTCTCACAATACATTCACATAATGGCTTCGTGGTGATTCTAATTTCCATACTAATTTGATCCGATTTGGAATCGTTTTGGATCCGGTTTTGGGTCTGTTTATCAACTGGTTTCGGATCCAAAACGGACTCACTTGCTTGAAGGGCTAGCCCTTCAAGCAAGCGAGCTCGTTTTCGGTCCGCAAACGTATCAAACAACGTATGGACGACTTCGCATTCGGATCCAAATACGGATCGAAAAACTGCGTTTTGCGGCTCAAATTAGTATGGAAATTAGAATCACCACGCAGCCATTATGTGAATGTATTGTGGGAGAGAGAGAGTTTTTCAATTCACCATACTGGGAGAATCGAAACCAAATGGTTTCTAAAACGGTTCCAAAATAAATGAATGAATTGAGGCATACCCAACCCAAATGTATTAAAAAAAACTTCCCATCTAGTTCAGTTTCTCCTTTGCCTACAAAAATAAAACAAATAGATTTTTTCATTTCAAGAGTTTTTTTTTTTGTTTATCATTTATAAAAGGTTTTCTAAAGACTATTTCGCACTAATAAACATGACATATTTCCACAAATATAAATTTACATTTAATAAATAGAAACTTGCATTTCTGATTGGAAATTTTTCAAAGTTTTAACAAGAAAAAAGAGATAAAATAACAACGGTCTTCGCCACGCTACTTACAAATCTGAACTAAAAAAAAAAAATGTGGTGGAAATTAAGGCAAAATGATTGTATACTTCGCCTATACTCTCTCTATTTCTCGGTGCTTAAAAAAAATACTCTCGATTCTCGTTCTTTTTACATGCGTAAACAGAAAATTTGTTATTGTGTGTGAGACACTCATTTTTTTTGGAGTCCCAAGTGAACCGAGAAATTTGGGTCCGTGATTTTGCTTGAAGGGAGGTTTGTGACAATTGTCAAAATCAGCTGCTGTCACTTGAAAGTTGATATTTTTTTACAAATTTCGTGGCTCTTTGTGCTTTTACTTTGGAAACAAACAAATAAATATTTAAAAAACAACATAAATTAAATTACATTAAATTGTGTAGTTAAATAAATACTATTTCTAATTGTTTTTAATAAAAAGTATTTCTTGCTTATCCACCAAACTCGAAATTATTTTTTGTTGACAATTACATATGTCAGACAGCCGCCAGTTCTATCCTGTCTGACATTTCTGTTCTACTCTGTTCTGTTCTAATCTGAAAAAACCTCACTGAACAATCCTTTTTCTTCAATGATATTTTCAATTAACATCTGTTTGAATTCAAAAGCCATATCTCAACTCGAAAGTAAATTGTTTGTTTTTCAAAACTTAAAATTCGTTTTCTGAGGAATAATTTGTTTACGGAGACTTAAGTTTTATCGCCATCAAAACACCCTCTTACACTCCGGTTAAGTCGATGAATGGCTCATACTACGTTTCCACCAGACACTAAACCGAGATTTAGCAAGATAATCACAAATCTCCTCGAAATCTACAAGATTTACCATACAAATTTTAATCTCCTCAAATGAAGATTTCAAATAAAACTCATTCAAATCTACTTGGAAACATTAGTTTGTCTAATCAAACAAACTTTTTTTTCGAAGAATAATTGTGGAACCGACCTATTTTCGTTTATTGACAGATGGAGATGTAAACAAAAACTATCTATCTCACTTCCACTTCATATCAAAAAAATGAAACACCATTTGAATGTTTTGCCATAATCCTCTTTTTGTGCAGTGGAAACAAACAAATCTCATTACCTAAATCTCGGTTTAGTGGTTGGTGGAAACGTAGTATTATTTTATTTAATAAAACAATTAAAGTTTTAATATTTGATTACCGTAGATCATTCTGTGTCCGAAACGCAGCCAAAAGTAGCAACTTTGGAGGAGCTTTTTAAGGCTTTAGCGTCGTCTTCAATGCACTGCACATCTATGTTCATAATCAGTGGAATGTGTTACATTGAAAATGGTTTCTATTTTACAAATTACACTTTTCAAGCACTTTTTCCTACCAAAATCATTATATTAATACGCAAAGGTGATTTCTACCCGCCCCTTTTTGAATGTCTTAATGGCTTTTTTTGAAAGATATGGACAATCGCTCCACGTTAAATTAATTATATTGTTTTTATTTTGCCGTTAAGGCAGTTCAATTAAAGTTTATATAGTTTTTCGCTGTTACACCCCCTGACCGCACTTGCAAACTCACCCCGCCACCATCACTTTTCGTATGTGCAGCAAATTCAATATTCCAACCACAGATAAGCAATACCTAGATGGGAATCTACGGCTGTCAATTCGGTTTGCGTACAAGCTCAAACGTCAAATGGCCGTGGTGAACATCGGATTTTTGCACTAGTGTACGTGCAGACGACCGTGGTGAAAATCGGATTTTTGCACTAGTGTACGTGAAAAAAAATCCGAGTTTCACCTCGGTTCGTGAACAAAATGGCGGATAATTTAAGAATCCAAGGGTTTGTTTAAATGTGCTAGGTTCTTGTATGCCGATTTCCTTTCGACGATTGCAGATTAATTTTTTTTGTTGTAAGGAAGTCGCAAAAAAATCGTGTAGCCGGTGTAAATTTTCTATATGAAAGATTTGATTTTTGATCTTTTTTTCTAAACAAATCAAATTTTGCTATCACAGATTTGATTTTTTTGTTGAAATGAAAGTTACATTTAGGTTTAACTACATATACCTACCTACTTTTGCAAAAAAGTACAAAAGTGAGAATTTAAAATGTTCGCTAAAGAAACCTTTTTGCAAGAAAACATACAAAAATTGTTTTGACAGAAAACGTAGTATAAGATCTTATTGGCTGTAGAGCTACTAGCGATGTTGTATTTGTAATGCCTGTAAAATCGTACTGTACTATGGATGGCTTTTGTGATAAAACACGCCTATTGTGTTTTTACCTCAATCAGAATTGACTTTATTGCAGTTTTTGCAATTAAGAACAGATGAGATACAAATTAATTCTGGCAGATGAAGGTTTTGTTGGTATACCAAATGTTTCGCATCGGCTTAGGAGACCATTTTTGTTGCAACACAATTTAAATTGTGTAAAGGATCTTTCAAATCAACGTTAAAGGCTCTTCCAAACCAATGTGAAACATTCGTTGCGGCGAAGAAACATTCGCATGTCAAAATTTATTTACATGGTGATAAATGAGAGTGCCCACACCAACGCGGCGGAGAAACATATGAATTATAGTTGACTGACGAATGTTTCTTCGCCGCAACGAATGTTTCGCATTGGTTTGGGTGAGCCTTAAATCGGAGCGAAACACTTACGACAACAAAACATTCACTTTTTAAAATAAAGTTACATGAAAATAATTGAGAGTAGGTACCCACAATGAAAGCGGTGCGATTTTCCATATGAACCCGATGACTGACAAAAATGTTGTCCACGCATCGGTTTGGGGGACCTTTAATTAATTTCTAAAAATTTACGTCGGAATTTGACCATGATGCAATCCAACCCCTTACGTATAAATTAAAATAATTTCATATATTAAGTGTGACTGTACCCTAAAACTAAGAATATAGTAGCTGTCAAATTTGCCATGGTGAATTTAATTTTTGTTGATTTCTCGAACCTTATTATTGGTTGGCGAGATTTTTTTTATAATTATTGTGCTGTAGAGCTGAAAAAAAATTAAATTATGTTTTTAAATTTCATAAACATAATTAGGTCTTTTGCCCTTTGCTATACTCTGCTCAAACAGGGCCCCTTCGGAGGCGACAGAGTTCTACAAAGTTCTCATCGCGCATCGTTTGCCCAAGTAGCTTTTTGGCGAATTGGAAGAAATCAAATTCACCGCGTTAAATTGTTGTTGCAGTTCACATCTATTCATCGACACGAAATGAAATTACAAAAACAACAATGTAAACAAATGGGTTTTGGGGGGTGAAACGAACGAAAGATTCCTATCTAGGTATTGCTTATCTGTGATTCCAACCTTCCAATAGACGTCAGTGCAGTGGTAAGCAAGCACAAAGAAAAACCGAAAAAAGCAACAACGACGCGATTTTTAGCTCACACAGCCAGAGTAGAAACGATTATTATGAATTATCAGTGCCAGTGTGCTTTGGGCATGCAATGAGGACGGTTATGGTGGAGCCTACGATATTTTGTAGGGCAAGTATCTATTATATAGAGAATGGTCGAATTTTGACCACTGGGCGGTACTTACAATTAAATGTCTAAAAAATACCTGTAGGATCTAACGCATATTGAAGGAACACAGTTTTGAGTTTATTTTTGTTTAAAAGAATTAATTTAGTGTCAAAATCCTAAGAGCTCCATTTGAAATCAATACTTACACCATTTGAAAATGGAAAACTTAAACTTAGTGAGGTTCTTGGTATTTGATCCCTAATTTCTACCAAGTATAGATTTGGCTGTCCAAAGCTAGGCAGCCACCTTACCTTCAAGTCACCGAAATAAGCAATACAAAATGTTTTTTATTACTGTTCTTAAAACCAAAATATATTTCCGAAGAATACTTTAAGAAGCATAATTAAGATTTCTAGCATTTTTCTTAAGAAACAGATTTTTTTTATTTTTAATGTATAATCGAGAGATAGGTATGTGATGAAGCGTTGAATTTATAACGTATTGGTTCAACCAAAATGCTTCCGTTTAGAATGGTTATGTTTCAAGTGTAATGTTACTTCTCAATGAAAATTTCTTGAGAAGTAATTTTAATCAAGGCCATCATCGACGAAATCTGGCTTTTGTGAAGGCGCTTTGGGAGCGGACGCTTCGGGTTGTGGGGGTGCATTGCCTTCAGGAGCACCTGCACCTGGTTTTGGGAAAGCAGCAGGAAAAGCACCTGCGAATCCAGGAGCACCAGGCATACCAGGAATTCCTCCACCCAGACCTGAACTCTTCATTATATCAATGAGCTTAGCAATTTTGGGGTTATTTTTATATTTTTCCACATTTGCTGGATTTCCACTTATGTCAGCTAAAGCAGCAGCAATTTCGGGATCATTTAGGGCTGAAAGAACATCCTGGAAGTTCAATCCACCAGGACCTCCTCCTGTTCCTGGCTGCTCAGCAGAACCCTCCTTTTTTTTGTTTTGATCTCTAGCTTTTTCGTTGGCTTCCTGTGTTCGACGCACCCGCTCTTGTCTCTTATTGAGTTCGTTTTCGGCGCGTTTGCGTTCTTGCTTAATGCGATGCTGTTCAATCTTTTTAGCATTAGGAGTGACTTCACGTAACCACTCATCGGCATCTTCGTCAAAATCTAACTTGCAAGCTTGACGCAAGTCTTTTGCGGCGTCTTCCCAGTTTCCGAGAAGACGATGAGCACGACCCCGGAATTTATACGCAGCAGCTGAATCACAGTTCAATTCCAAGGCACGATCGCAATCACGAATGCACGCATTTGGCTTGTTAAGTTTAAGAAAAGCCTGTCCTCGTTTGGCATGAAACAAAGCATTGCCCGGATTCAATTCGATTGCTTCCGTGTATAAATCAATGGATTCCTGGAATTTCCTTTCTGAGAAAGCAGCAGCTGCTAGCTTACGATACTCACTAGATTTTAGGATTTCTTCTTCAGTAGGAACCTTTGATTCATCACCCATTGGTTGACTGGGTTCATTGTCGGGCTCAATTACACCTGCAAAAACAAAGAGATATTTTTAAAATTTGTTCAAAACTAATAAACACTAAATTGTTGGTCTTTACTTTTAAATAAAATTCGAGGTTATCGAAAACATATTTGTGTCAAACTCGTACATGGTGTCCACTATTTTTCAAAATAAATTTCCCTGACTTTCCCTGGCCAATTGAATTTTCCCTGACCAAAAAATCAAACAAATTTTTTTCATGAGTAGGTACGTATTAATATTGCACAAATATTGCACAAAGTGGTAGAAAATTTACGTATTTGAATGGAGTTAATTAAACCTTAGGCAAAAAGAACTCACCTCGTATTTTTCAAAGATTTATCTGAAGGTATACATAACGGATTGCATTTAAAGTGAAATATAATAACTGCATGAATTAAAAAAAAATAGTTTTGCTTAACAAAAGGGACGACTATACCTATGCAATATAGTTCATAGTAATGAATGACCATTTAAATAAAATGCTTTTAAATCATATGTATATATCTTTGCGATATTAAAATTTAATAATTTATATTTTTTAAATAAATCAAGATGTATTAATTCAGGTATGCAGAAACAGTATGAAGAAATAAGTAAAAAAGAAATAATCGTACTTGAAATATACACTTGAACGCGTTGGTTGAACCTCACAGTCAAAGGACAATGGGCAAATTGGGTCCAGCACCAATAAGAACGGCCTTCATATGATATAAAGTTATTTGATTATGCATTCCTTATCCGTTTACCGTTTGTCCAAATTCCCTGTGACAAAAGTTATTTAATTTTGATTAAAATGAGTTTTAGGGTAAAAAATCTTTGTTTCCTTTGTTTTTCTTTAATATTTTGTCTATTTTTCGCTCGATTTAAGCCATTTTTGGAATTAAGTTCTTTGAATCCATGATAAAATACCTGATTTTTTAAAGTTATGTTTAGGGGTATGAAGCATCAATTTTATGCAGAAGCAGTTTTTGGAGCATTTAATTTGTAAAAAAAAAAAAACAAATATTAGTTTTTTAATGATATTTTTGGTGTCAAACCCATTCTGAAAAAAAACCAAAAAATATCAATTTTTACCTCATTTATCAGAATAAAAATAGGTATTGTTTTTAATCTTTTGCAATTCGTAAAAGTAAGACAAAACAATTTACAAAACGACTAGCTTTAGCTTATTTAATAACAAAAAAATTGGTATTACATTTATAACGGGCTGACGGGCACAAAATATTAAAAAAAAAGTTATAAACAAAAAATTTAATATTTCGTTCGTTTGGTACCTACTAAAAGATTTTTAACTCAGTCAGTTTCTTACCTATTTTAAGTTACTTTAAAGTTAGTCTCTTTTTTATCATATACAAAAATCACGAATCCAGGTCCTTGTTTTACACAAAAATCACTTAATAGTCCAAAATCAAAGCCAGGTCGTCGTTTTTGAACGAGTAGACAAAAAAAGCATGATTGCACTAAATCTTCGTTTTCATTATCGTTATTTTAGATAAACTTGTACTTGGTTTTGTAGCTTGAGCAAAAAATGTTCTTTTTCTGAAATGTTATTCTTCTATGAAAAATCACAAAGATACTTAAAATCGGTAATAAACTGACTGAGATAAAAATATTTTAGTACTATTTTGTTTGATCGATTTAGGAATCATTTCGTAAAAAATGTACAACCGTTTTCTTCTTTACTAAATAAGGAATAAGTTAAAAAAAATTGAACCCCTAATAGTATATATAAGGGTAGTTTTTGGGTGATTTGTGGGTTGTTTTGTCCAATTTTTACGAATTGCAATTTAAAACCTTGAAAATAATACCCATTTTTATTAAGTTAAATGAGATACAAATTGATGTTTGTTATTTTCCAGAGATGATTTTGACATAAAAACTATTATTTAAAAGCCAATATATGTATTTTTTACAAATTAAATAACCCAAAAAATGCTTTTTGCATAAAATTGATGGTTGCCGTAAACATAATTTTAAAAATCTGAAAAATTTCAGGTAGTGTGTCATGGGTTCAATGAATTTAATTCCAAAAAATGGCTTAAATCGAGCGAAAAATACACGAAATATTAAAAAAAAACTATGGAAAAAAATAATTGTGACCCTAAAACTTATTTTATTCAAAATTAAATAACACACAGCGAATTCGGACAAACGGTAAACGGATCATGAACGCATTAACATGTAACTATATACGATATGAAGGACGTTCTTATTGGTGTTGGGCCCACGCTCCATACATCTTTGCGCGTTGTCCTTTAACAGTTAGTTTTTTATTTTTTGCCTTCTATTGGCCGCGATCGGAAACCTATGCTATGCTATACAATGGAACGATTAAACGCGACGAGAGCGTGGCTTGATTCGCTGTCATTTTTGTCTAGTTATAAAATCGTTTCCCAATTCACAATGCGACGAGTTTCTTGACGACGAGTTTTTTGGTAGCGTTAAATTATTTATTTTTTTCTTCTTGCTGAGCAGTGTGCGTTCAAAATAATGGAACTGAAATTACTTTTATTATTTAAATATTATGTTATTATAATTTAAATATTATAAACTGTCCCCCTTATTTATAAAGAAAAAATACGTTATTTAAGCTTCCGTGTTTAGGAAAACTACACCATGGAATTAGAATGTTCCGGACTCAAATGGAGCAGTTAGCAATTGCCTTTAATTTGAGTCCACAAAATTCTTATTCCATGGTGTTGTTTTCCTAAACACGGGAGCTGAAGTAACTATTTTTTTTCATCGCATTGTAAATCGATCTTAAGATAGTTTCGTATCCATATAGGTTTTCGAACTGATTTGTTCTTTTTGACATTTCGCTTGGGATAGAAGCGTACATATACATATATATCTACCAAAATATTTCAGATAGCATGGATACCTATTGAACAGCAAAAGCTGTTTTGTCATCAGCTGTTTTTCACACGGGATTCCAACAACACGAACCTCTCTGGATGGATCTACATAGGTTTCCGATCGCGGCCATTACTGTACGAAATAACACAAAGTGCAGTTAGTTGCGTTTCACTCATTTTTTTTTTTGACATATTCACAGGTATGGCAAAAGATACGAAATGAATAATTTTAAACAAAGATGTAATCAAAACGAAATGTTCGATCAGAAAAAAGTTTCTTATTAGAGAAAGTAAAAAAGGAGTTCAGTAAATTTTTAAAAATTGATATGGACAACATTTTCCCAGATCGCTTCCCGAAATCCCTGACTTTCCCTGACCAATTTTTGTTCCCTGACTTTCCAGTTTAGCGGACACCATAAAATTGAATTTTTTTCTTCAGAATTTTACGTAATATTCTTTGTTCCAAAAATATTAAAAAAATAACGGTAACATTAATAGAGTGATGCTATAGCATATTGAAAAGCCAAAAGTTCGAGTGAATAGTTTTTAAAAAATTAATTTTCAAAGTCAAAATTTTGAAAAAAAAAAAATTGTATGTAATTAACCATAATTTTTGTTTTCAAAACTTAATGCTGTTGTCAATTTTTAGTCAAACGCTGAAAACCGTATGGATCTAGGACTTTAAACTTTTCAAGATATGAAAAAATAAATGGAGCAACTTTCACATTAAACTAAGAAGAATCCGGCTAAATGATCATTTCAGCAACCAGTTGATTATCAAGTTTAAGTTGTGAAAACCGGCAGCAAAATAGTTATAATATTAACTATTTAGCCCAAATAAAGCTATTTTATCTGTCCAGGCGTATTAGCACTAAAAATTGTATAATCATCTAAATATTTTATATGTACATATGTATTTAAATGCTGAAGAAATATCCTTTCTATAGACATCTAAATTTTTAAATTCGGATAAGTAGGTACTTTTCGATTTATACGTAATAGGTATCTAAAAAAAACATTTTCATTGTAATATTTATAGCTATGCACGCGAACGCGCTTGTCTTCTTTTCTTGACCCAACCTACTTAACTACATGCTTTAAAGTTTTTATCCCATCATCCTGGTAGATGAAGGATATACTAAGCCCAACAAAACGAACATGTTTTTGTATATGTACAATGTACTACCTATGTAGCTATGTCTTTCCTAAAGGTTTATTTTTCAACGTATTTGTTTTAAAATCTTGCAAGCGCGTTTTTCAATCAAATTTTCTTAAATATTTATTTTATCTTTTAATTACTACTCCAGCAAAGAAAACTTGTACATCAACTATGAGTGTTATAAAATTGCTAAGGCTTTCTTCAAAACATTTACACTTACCATCCATATCTAATTCCAATTCTGATTCGGCATCCGATTCCATATTTTCATCAACGGGTTCATCTTCTTTAGGTGCATCGGGCTTTGGGGCACTCGCACCAAATGGACACGCTCTAAATATAAATTACAAAAAAAAAATATTTTATTTTCACCAATTTTATCGATTGTTCAAACTATAGAAATGAGTTATCGGGCGTTCAATAAACTTACCCAGGAAATTTGAATTCTCCTTCAGGCACTTTTCCTCCAAATTTTTCAACAAATTCCTTAACAAAACTCAACTGAGGCAAATTAAGGATTTTTGGATTTCCAGAGCATAGATCCACAAAAGTTTTTAGTTTTTTGAGATCATCTGGAGATAATGGAAGACCCATTTTGTTTCTTTTCTTTTTGTGTGCAAATTTAAAACGAAATACAAGTTTTCGATTTTTATATTCAAGTTGTAATTTGGACTTATTTAAAATTAATATTACTATTTAAATGCTTTATATTTTTTTATTTTATTGCGAAATTTGTATTAAATGCCGGTTTCTTTGATACCAAGCACAAGCACGCAAAAGAATTTCAATTTTTTCTGTCAGATATTTTCTTTGAAAAAGATGAGAGCAGAAGATTGGTGAGTGGATTTTATATTTGAATGTTGGTAGCAACAACATTGGTTACTGAAGTTGGTAGCGTTTTAGATTTGGAAGTTGTGCGTCATTGATAAAAAGTAACATCCGGTTGATGATAACACCCTGTCTGCACTAAATATTCGTTTTCAAAATCAACGTTTCAAATTTGTCATTGACACTGTGTCAATTGTAGTTCTAAAAACCGAAACTATTTTATTTTAAACATACCCTTTTTTTGTTGAAGAAGGAAAACACATCAGCTACATGTAAATTCGACAATAAGCGTGTTTGACCGAAAATTATTATAGACCTACATACCTTTAGTTCGAAAGTATTGTCGGAGGGAAGCACTTTAAAATGGTCCCACGAAAACAAAGTGAATACAAGGAAATCAAATGGCGAAATAATCCATGACAATGAGATACAGCTTCCTACAAGCCTCCCCTCCCCCGCAAATACTACGTTTTCATTAGTGCCGAAATTTCGGGAATTAGCAAAAAAGTCTTTTAATTATCAAATTTTCTAATTTCGTTTCACATAATCTAGCTCTTCAGAGCTTTTGAAATTGATTCCCGCTGAATGCATTCCACCTAGTTTCCAATTTTAGAGCGCTTTCACACAAGGACACTGAGTTGCCAGAAACTAGCTAGTTTGTTGGCGAGAAGAGTGTGAGGGTAGATTTGTTGTCTTCCTTTTACGCCTTCTCGCCCACAAACTTAAAATCGCCGTTTTGGTTTCGGTTCAAAAATATAGGCATTTTAATAAAATCGTCCACTCTACGATTGACGATAGGAGTATTCGACTCCTGGAAAAAATGAAAATCTGGGGGAGAACAATCTCCCCCGGAAATTCCGATAAGGCTGATTATGCATTAAAGAAAAAGAAATTTGAATATTAAAATATTAAAATTACTTTGGTTTTAAGTGAAGTACTTTTTGTTTGAATAACATTATGTATTCATAGCATTTTATCAATAGGATCCTTTTTATAGTATTTGCAACATGGCAAAAAATTACAGCATGCCAGCCGTTCTAAATCACTTTTGAGCGGACGTTTATCGCAGTCGCAAATTTTGCAATGTGCTATAACCCATCTTTCTTTGATTTGGTTAACAAAAAGTTATTTGTTTTGACACACATGTACCTCATTTATTTTAGGGATAGAAGTAAAGCGCAAATAGCGATGTAAAAGATGTAAGGTTAAAGTTAACATTTGAGAAAAGAATATTAGAATTTCGATTCAAAAAAATTAAATCGCCAAAAACTAAATATATTGCATTTTTTGCGGTACACCGTCAAACCGATTTTCGTGTCGCCAAATGAAATTTCAAATCGCACATTTGGCGATAAATCGCACAATCTGACAACCCTGGTCTTATTTCGTTCAAATTTGGTTTAAATTAGCTCATTTGAAACGAGAAGTTGTATAGAAAATGAGGTAATTTTGGATCTTATAAAAAAAACATCATAACGCTCTGTCATTTTTCCTAAGTTCAAACATCTTAATCTTGGCGATCCAATTAAATGAACTCATGATATAAGCTTTTTAAATTATCCTCCGTTTTTTTCTTAGAGAATAATAAAAATCAAAAATCAAAGCCTCCAAGAAAAGACGATTAAGGTTCGCTTAAAAAGCTCATATCTTGAGTTCTATTAGTCGGATCACCAAGATTTCGGTGATGATACGATGATGATATATTTAAAAAAAAAATATTGAAGTGATAACGCCCCTGATAAGAAATTTAGAAAATCTCTATTTTTAACACCCCACCCTGCGAAAGGCTGAGAAAAAAACCTGCCAGACTTTTGATTTCAATACCACAAAAATATGCCCCTTTGAACCCTCATGCTCAGATTTTGGTTATACCACTCCCAAAATTAGCTGTTGGCTATTGTACTATGTGTTTGGGTGCTTCGCGCTTATTATGTCGTTTTCGGTTGGATGTTCTGAGTTGCTCTTTTTTGAATCTCCGGAACAAAAAAAAAAAATAATTTGATTGGAATCAAAAAGGAGAGTAGTACTGCTCCGAAATGCAATCGAAAACGATATTACTCTATAAAATCCGGAACAGAAAAACACTCCGAAATCATAACTCGGAACATCCAATCGAAGTCTTCTGGAGTATAATAGGATTCAGAAAAGAGTAAAGTTGAACCTCTAATCGAACGACATAAATATTACGGCTAATATATGCCGCCCTCACTAGCTATTTTTAGTTTCATGTGCGTATGATGTATTTCTGTTTTTTGACGAATGAGGAGGAACAAACATTGAATAGTTAAAAGTAGGTGTGAGATGGAACTAAAAAAGGGGTTCTAAAATACTGTAATATTTTACTAAGGGTTCGCAAATAAAACTTATTTCCTTTATTCAAATTGAAACTGCAATTAATTCACATAATAAAACGCTTTTTATTTCAAATACTTTTTCTTCAGTTACTTTTATTATAACCAAGCACAAGTATGCAAATCTTTATTCACACTGACATTTATTCATTCACTTCCAAAATCAAACTGCTCTTTCGGACTGATGCGCCTGTATTTATACCCGAAATAAAGGTTCTAGAATTTTCTAGGGTCTACTAGAAGGTGCTTTCCAAAAAGGTTTCGTCAATATTCCAGTACGAACGAGGCGGGACACCAACCGTGATGGATTTAATTATTTATTTCACTCAAAGATGGCGCGGAAAGTTGTACTAATGTGTGGTTGTTTACATAACTGGGCATATTCACCACATTGCCCCCTTCTTAGGATTGATCGTCCCGATTTAATCCATTATTCCCACCGTTATAACGATGTAAACGGTCGCAGTGTACTACTTTAAGCTTACCCCTTACTCCTCTCTGAATGCGGTAAACCACATCATTGATTCGCTTCACAACGGCATATGGGCCTTCCCAGTTTTGTTGTAGTTTTGGTGACAGTCCCTTTTGTCGGTGAGGAGTGTAAAACCACACCAGGTCTCCTTCTTGGAATCCCATCGTTGTTGCACAGTCTTCTTGATGCCAAGGAAAGAGCAAACCTCCTGAAAGATGTTAGATTCGAAGTTCCTTCCTTGGTCAGAATGCAGTTCCAAAGGTACGCCGAACCCGCTCACCCAATTGAAGATAATCTGATCAACAACTGTTTTAGTTTCTTGATTTGGGATGGCAAATGCCTCAGGCCACTTGCTGAAGTAATCCATGACTACAAGGATGTATCGGTTTCCGCTGTTGGTCTCCGGAAATGGACCTGCGATATCTACTGCTATTCTTTCGAAAGGTGAGCCCACATTGTACTGTTGCATTTTACTTTGAAGCTTTCTACCTGGTCCCTTGGTAGCAGCGCAAGTATCACATTTTCGGCACCACTTTTCGACATCGTCTCTTGCATCTAGCCAGTAGAACCGTTGTCGTATCTTCTCCAGCGTTTTATTGACTCCCAAATGACTTCCAGATGCTCTATCATGCATCTCTCGAAGAACGTCATTAACCTTTGACCTAGGCACTATCAACTTCATCAATTAAGACATGCCATCTGCAGATTCCCATTTACGCCTTAGTACTCCTTCTTGCATATGAAGTGAGTCCCACTGTGCCCAATATGCTTTGAGAGCTGAGAGCTGGACTTCTATCGCAGATGTCACCCCATTCTGGTTTTTCTCCGTGTTCCTTCCATGCAAGAATGGGTTCTATATCCGAGTCTTCTTGTTGGGCAGTCCTCAGTTCTTCATTGCTCCAACTGTAAATGGGATCGGCTCTTATTCGTTGGATGGCAACCGCTTCCTTTTCTTCTTGACGCGTGCAATGCTTACAGTCCAGTTTACACGGTCGTCGAGACAATGCATCTGCGTTTGAATGCAGCTTTCCTCTTCGATGTTGAATTTCGTAGTCGTATGTCTGCAGTCTCTCGATCCATCTTGCTACTTGACCTTCTGGATTTTTGAAGTTCAGAAGCCAATTAAGCGCACCATGATCTGTTCGAAGGAGGAACTTCTGTCCATAGATGTTCTTATGGAAGTGCTTTGTTGCCAAAATCAAAGCTAGAAGTTCCCTTCTGGTGACGCAATAATTGCGCTCTGGCCTCGAGAGCACCTTACTGTAGTAGGCGACGACTTTTTCTTCTCCTTCATGGACTTGCGACAGCACAGCTCCAATTCCGACGTTACTGGCATCGGCATCGATGATGAAAGGTTTTCCAGGAGTCGGATAGGTCAGCACAGGAGCATTACACAAACGTAGCTTGAGTTCCTGAAAACTTTTCTCGCACTCACCTGACCATTTGAACGGCTTCCCCTTTTCAGTCAGTTGATGCAAGCTCTTAGCGATTCCAGCAAAGTCATTCACAAAGCGCCGATTATATGTGGCTAGACCAAGAAAGCTACGGAGCTGATGTTTATCCTGTGGTGTTGGCCAATTCTTCACAGTGTCAACTTTCTCAGGATCAGTCTTTACTCCTTGGGATGAGATGATATGTCCCAGGTATTTAACTTCGGTCTTGAAAAGCGCACATTTATCTGGAATTAATTTTAAGTGTGCTTCTCGAAGCCTCTGAAATACAGCCTTAAGGTTTTCACAATGCTCGTCAAAAGTTTTTCCATAAACGATGACATCGTCCTAATATACAAGGCATGATTTCCAAGTAAGGCCTTGAAGAACACACTCCATCAGACGCTCAAGTGTTGCCGGAGCGTTGCACAGTCCGAATGGCATCACTTTAAACTGCCACAGGCCATGTCCGGTTGAGAAAGCTGTCTTCTCTTGATCTTCTGGATGGATTTCTACCCGCCAGTAGCCACTCTTCAAGTCTAACGTCGAGAACCATTGAGCTCCTTCCATTGCATCCAATGTATCGCTGATTCTGGGCAGAGGGAAGCTGTCTTTCTTTGTCACATCGTTCAGCCTACGGTAGTCCACACAAAATCGGGTGCTTCCATCTTTCTTTTTGACAAGAACAACTGGTCAACAAGGGCTTTTGGAATTTTCGATTAGACCATCTTTCTTCATTGTCGATACCATTTCTTCAACTTCGGCTTGTTTGGCTAATGGGAGACGTCTTGCTGGTTGTCGAATTGGTCTCGCATCCCCTGTGTCGATTCGATGCTGTATCAGTTGTGTTCGACCATACTGCCCACTCGGTGAAGAAAATATATCAGTGTACTCATGAAGAAGGCTTCCAGCAACACAAAGCTGATGTTGACTTAGATTGGATGGCTTGAGAATTTTGGCTTTCTGTGATTTTAGTAATTGCGGTCACAGATTCGCATTTTCCAATTACTTCTCCTTTCTTGAGCTTGACCTCGTACGGTTTGATGTTCAGAATCCGTACGGGTACCATGTTGTTCTTTGGTTCCACAAGAGTCTTCCCTAAGATGATGTTTTAGGAAGATTGCTCAGACTCTGGTTCCACCATGAGGTATCGATGGCTACCTAGATCGCCCTCTGTTTTCGTCAAAAAAAACACTTCTGAAGAGGCAAGCATATGTCTTCTTTGATGACAGTTCTTAGAGTTGATGAGTTTTCGTTGCCATAAACCATAGGAATCTCTACATTTTGGTACTTCAGCACTTGCTTACCGATATCCAGAATCACTCCGTGCTCTTTCATGAAGTCGATTCCAATTATGCACTCATCACATATGTCTGCTACCAAAAATAGATGCGAAAACTCTAATTCTGCCAAACGGATTTTAAGACGAACTTCTCCATATACTCTTGCTGCCTCACCTGTCGCAGTTTTAAGACCGTAGCTATTGGTGTTATGTAGCCACGTCAACTTGACCAAGTCTCTCCGCACAATGGAGGCTGTGGCACCGGTGTCAATTATAGCCACGTGTTTCTTGCCATTTAATGTTGTTGAATTTCTAATCATAAATCGGATATCAAATCAAACAATCCTGGAAAGACAGCCCTGGCGAGCCACAGTATCTAAAACGGCCACTCTCCAGATTTTGAAGGTGTCAAAGTCCTACAGACAGAGAAACATGTTTCGAAACGATACACCCTAGAAACATTACACATCATCAACAACAACAACAACATGAACAGAAAACAAGACACCCAAAACATCTCTGCCATCTATTGTTCTCTTGTCTCATCATAACACAGTATTCTTTCAGTTTCTTTACTCCTTGTTTAAATTCCATAGACTAAACTTCGTATGAAGTGGTTATTTCTTTACTTTTGTAAATAATATTACAATTATTAGATACAATAATTTTAAATGTCAGTTTAAATTTAAACACAGTTTTATTAAAGTGAGTGTATTTTGTATTGTTTCAATTATTGTTATTATAATGTAAACAATATATTTTTTCTTGTTGTCCAAATAAAGTTCCCCTGAAGAAGGCAGCAACCCCTGCCGAAACGTCGGGAAAGCTAATGTAACTTAATTGTTTCATTGCAAAAACTACAGTGACCAAAAAAAGCCGACGGAAAGATTATTTTTAATCACTTCCAATCACAATTATTAATTCCAAATTGGTCAATAAATCATTTTTAGTATAATCATCGGACGGCTAGCCGAGCAGAATCAACAATCCATCAAAATGAAGAACTACTACCAACACATTAAATACAAATATGGTTTACAAGTGTGTGACAATTTAAAACAATACAGCAATTCACAAAAAACTTTAGCTTTACAAAAACAGAACTTAAAATTCCTACTAATATGCCGACAAACCGGACTTATTCCTAACCATTTAAAAAAGTCCACAAATAGCACAAAACAACTCCTTTCTAATAAAGAATCGATAAATGTTTATGAAAAAATCGAACTTAAATTCCATCAAAAAGTTCTCAACGTAGAAATAACAGAGATGCACCATAAGGTCAAGCGCACTAACAATTTAATTCGCCTTCACGACCAACATATCAAAGAGAACTTATCCCAAAACGAATACAAACAATTCACAACAAAACAAAAACAGATGTTTAAAGACACATATAATAAAAAACAACAATCGAACGCACATAAAATTGACAGCCTAAAATCATCGCTTTGGAAGGAATTCAATATAGAAATGCATGAAAAATGGTTTGAAAATCGCACTAACATTGAATTCCCTTTAGAGGTCAAATGGCTTTTATCGTTGGGCAAGAAATTTGCACTCCCAGTGGATAAACATAGCTTTCCTCTTTTTCAATTGATAGCTGATGGAGAAGAAATAATTCGAAGTGTGCAAGACGAAAGAGAGCAAGAGCTTATGAGGGCACAATATAGCAACATGCTGCACTCGTTTCAACGCCACCAACAAAATGATCGATTTGCCAAATATTTGCTTAATGTAAATAAGCAAACAATCCATTTTCTTAGGCAGCACAAAAACATTGTTATTGTACCAGCTGACAAAGGTAACGTCAACGTGGTGATGGAGCGTGTGGAGTATGACGATAAGATGATTGAATTGTTGTCAGATCGCAATACTTACAGACGGGTAAGGAATAACCCAACAACAACTTTACAAACTCGCAACAACGATCTAGTCAAATGGCTAAACAACAACAATTGCATTGATGATAGGGAAAAGGCGAAGATGACAACGTATACATCGCAGCTTCCATCCATATACGGACTGCCAAAAATTCATAAAGCAAACATGCCCCTGCGTCCCATTACGTCATCAATGAAACTACCATGTTATGAGCTTTCGAGGTTTATTGGCAGAATTTTACAGTGCGCGACGGCAAAATCAAGCTACTCGGTTATTAATTCATTTGAATTTGTTGAGAAGGCTAAAAAAATAAAATTAAAAGACAATGATGTTTTAGTTTCGTATGATGCAGTGTCACTTTTTACAAACATTCCCATACAACTAGCCATCACCATTATAAAAAAGAAATGGGAAATAATTAGTGAAAACACTAGAATTAATCTGAACAAATTTCTTGAAATCCTTGATTTCTGCCTCAAGGAAAATAACTATCTACAATTTAAAGATGACATTTTCAAACAAATTTTTGGCATGCCTATGGGCAACCCTTTGTCACCCACGATTGCAGATTTAGTACTTGATCACGTACTAGATGAATGTTTTAGTGGAATGGAAGAAAGGCCTACTTTTGTTGCTAAGTATGTAGATGACATTTTTGCCGTGATGGACAAACGCAACATTGAAAAAGTGCAGCTGATCCTTAACGGATTCCACCCGAAAATCCAGTTCACTGTGGAAATGGAACATAACAGGTCAATAGCATTTTTGGACGTAAAAATCCATCGTGAAAACAACCGTCTATTGTTTGACTGGCACCAAAAACATACTGCATCGGGAAGATTAGTCAACTTTCGGTCTAACCAAGCGAGGCACATAGTTATGAACACTGCATCCAATCTCGTCAGTAAAGTTTTCGCACTCAGCGACGAACAATTTCACTCTGCCAATGAGAAAAAAATCAAAAAAATCCTGAGTGACAATGGTTTTCCAAATTCTATAATTCGTGGTCTACTTCAGAAATAAAATTGCAAAATTCCAAGCGAAGACACTAAAGACCCGAATAATGGTTACTACAAAAGTATGGTTTACATCCCAAGACTGACTGAGAATTTTAAAGAAGTGATAAACCAAAAACTAACAGATGTTCGCCTGGCCTTCAAATCAAATAAAACTCTGAGTCACCTTTTCACTAAACTTAAAACGAAAGCGGATAAGGATAAAGTTACTGATGTCATTTACAAAATAAATTGTAAGGGTAAACCTAATGAACCATGCAACCAGTGTTACATCGGAACTACAAAACAATTTCTTAAACAGCGAATTTCTAATCATAAATCGGATATCAAATCAAACAATCCTGGAAAGACAGCCCTGGCGAGCCACAGTATCTAAAACGGCCACTCTCCAGATTTTGAAGGTGTCAAAGTCCTACAGACAGAGAAACATGTTTCGAAACGATACACCCTAGAAACATTACACATCATCAACAACAACAACAACATGAACAGAAAACAAGACACCCAAAACATCTCTGCCATCTATTGTTCTCTTGTCTCATCATAACACAGTATTCTTTCAGTTTCTTTACTCCTTGTTTAAATTCCATAGACTAAACTTCGTATGAAGTGGTTATTTCTTTACTTTTGTAAATAATATTACAATTATTAGATACAATAATTTTAAATGTCAGTTTAAATTTAAACACAGTTTTATTAAAGTGAGTGTATTTTGTATTGTTTCAATTATTGTTATTATAATGTAAACAATATATTTTTTCTTGTTGTCCAAATAAAGTTCCCCTGAAGAAGGCAGCAACCCCTGCCGAAACGTCGGGAAAGCTAATGTAACTTAATTGTTTCATTGCAAAAACTACAGTGACCAAAAAAAGCCGACGGAAAGATTATTTTTAATCACTTCCAATCACAATTATCATTTAATGTTGCGTCCACTGTCAGACTCTTATTGTTTCGTTTAGTCTGCGAGACTTGGATTGTGGTTCCGGGCCCATCGATACCAGGGCGAGCAGGAGCGATGATGTTATTACTTACCTGTTCGCGGGTATTATTCCTGTTTCCACAATGTTGACAGACGACTCTTCTTGGTGGCAATCTGCACTGGCGCTGGAGATGTCCGGTTTTGTTGCAATTCCAGCATCGAGCAGGTCCTTCTCGCTGACTTCTATGGAATTCAGCTCTCTGGCAGAACATTCCTCAACTTCAAGTTCTCTTACCCGATTAACTCCAAAGGAAGCCTGTTCTGATGCTTCGATAGTCAGAGCGAACGCTAATGCTTCAGAAAGCGTGCATTTTCCAGCAGTTCGAATTGATCGCTGTAGGTTGATGTCGGAAACTGCACGGACAAAAGCCTCCGTTGCTAGCTGGTTGGTAATTTCATCTCCTGCAGTCCGGTATGCTAGGTATGCCAACTGTTCGATGTCTGCTTGGAGTTGTTGCAGACTTTCACCTCTTTTCTGGACTCTGGTATTGAGCTGGACGCAAAAGACTTCTTGCATATATGGCTATCGCCGCAGCGTTTGTCAATGGCCTGAACAAGAACACTGAAGTTGCCGTTCTGGTCTGCTGGTATAGTTTGCAAAAGTTCAGCAGCAGAACCTCTAAGGGCAAGCATCAGGGCAATAAGCTTGTCTTTGTCATCCCAGCCGTTTGTTGCTGCAGCTGCCTCAAACTGCTTCTTGTAGATCGACCAAGAAGTTTGTCCATCAAAAGTTGGTGGATGCATTTCTTTTCTCTTTGGAAAATCGGCATTACCTTCTCGAACCTTCATTTTTCTAACTTTTTCTAGCTCATCGGTAATGCTCTGAATTTTATCTTCCACCTTCTCGAATTTTGCTTCCACCGACGAAAATTGTTTTCCAACACGATCGTCAAGGGCAACGAACTTGTTCTCAAAGGCATCTAGTTTACCTTCGAGGACGTGTTTCTGTTCTTCAAATCGTTCGAGAAGACTTTTTTCTGTTTTTTCCAGTAAATTCTTTTGCTCGTTGCGTTGTTCTTCAAATTTCCCAAGAAGATTCTTTTGTTGGTCTTCAAACTGGGCGAGCAGCTGAGCCATCATATTGGTCATGTCTAAGGTTGTACTTACTTGCTCTTCTTGCATCTCTATCTCAAATAGAAACGTGTCTGGATTTTCATCGTGTTGCCTTAAATCTTCCTGCAGACGGATAATGAGGTCATTTTTCGTTCCAGCAGTAGGAAGACCTCGTCTGTTTAGTTCTGCTTTAAGTTCAACACAATTCAATGCATTCAGAATTTTACCCATTTTTTTTTTCTATTTTGTTCTTATATTTTTGTGTGTCTTTTTTTCACAAACGCCTTTCTTATCTGAAGTCACAGATTAAATAAGTTTTATTCCACTTTTTCCGTCACCACTGACATTTATTCATTCACTTTCAAAATCAAACTGCTCTTTCGGACTGGTGCGCCTTTATTTATACCCGAAATAAAGGTTCTAGAATTTTCTAGGGTCTACTAGAAGGTGCTTTCCAAAAAGGTTTCGTCAATATTCCAGTACGAACGAGGCTGGACACCAACCGTGATGGATTTAATTATTTATTTCACTCAAAGAAGGCGCGGAAAGTTGTACTAATGTGTGGTTGTTTACATAACTGGGCATATTCACCGCAATACAATGTCGATTTCGATTCAACAAAAAAAATTGATTTTTCAACAAAAAAATTCAACAAAGAATATTTTTGGTGATCTCATTTGATTTAGATCAATTGTGCAAATCATGATCTACACAGATTTGCACATACACTTGCACATACACCAAATTAAAGTGACATTTTTATCCAAATCAATAGAAAATTGCACTCACACAATTGCAAACATAAATCAACAGAAAATATATAGATCAAATTAACAAAAGAAAAACACATTTATGAATTAGTTCTTTTTTAATTAAATATTTTAATTTAAACAAAAAGTATCGAGCTAAGCACAATTATTATTTGATGTTTAGCTCAAAAAAAATTCAACAAGTAGGTATATATAAAATAAACCTATTATTTTATAAGTTAATTTAAACAATTAACTACATTTTTACTTATCTACTTTGTTAAATATAGGTATATATACCTATAATAGTTAACAAGCTGCTTAATTTAACATTAAAAATATGTTCTTTTGATTAAACTATATATTGCTGCATCTAACCAAACCTAAGCTCCAGATATAAAAAGTATGATCCAGCTGCATAAGCTAAGAAATTGAATAGCCCGAAAATAGCTGCTGCAATGAGTGTACCTGTTCTGTACCGAGAGGTCAATTGAATGACAGAGGCAATTAAATACAGGACGGTTAAAATTCCAGTATTGATAATCTCCTGAAAAGTTTAAAGAATTAGTGATTTTACTGATAAGTTTTTGTTGGCTTACAGTCAATAACCAGTTGATGGGTAAAGTTAAGGCCTCGCGTATTCCCAAAAAGTACGCAGCGGCCCATAAGATTGTCGCTATAAATGCAACGACCACTACAAAGATGAAGAAAGAAGTAGCTCCAAAATGCGGGGGTGATGCCAAGATCATACAAATAATGCCCAAGATCTGAAACAAAACAAATAATCGTTTACAACAAATACTATGTATTTTAATAAAATTAATAAACAAAGATAAAAAAGCAAAAGCATTTGAGTTTTACCGGCTTTTTGAAAGTTCAGTTCAGTTTTTAAAATTATTTTGGTAGGTTGTACCATTGAGTTTATATCCATAGAGGAACATTTATCAGATTTATGATATCACCAATGTAGGTGGTGCCCTTATTTTCATCTAGAACAAGAACCAGTGATAGGCAATACAAGAACCATTTGCTCCTTAAAGTAGACTATTTCCACCTTTAGATAGACTATTTGTGAAAATAGTGAGGAAATAGTCAACCTTTAAGGTTAGACCGCACTAGGCGGAACTGCAATGCAGCGGAACTGCGATTCAAAATAATTTGTATGAAATTGTATGAAGTTCATACAATTTCATACAAATAATGTTATGCCACGTCGTGAAGTGTAGTTCCACTGCAGTTGTGTGCGGTCTAACCTTTAGGAGAAAATGGTTCTTGTATTGCCTATCACTGGTTCTTGTTCTAGATGAAAATAAGGGCGCCACCTACATTGGTGATATCATAACTCTGCCGTGGTTCCTCTATGTAAATAAACTCAATGGTTGTACCCATGAATGTCCCCTTTCACACAGGGAAACCAGTTGCTGGATATTTGTTTGGTTAGGTTAGGACGGGTGTGCACAGCCTAGGCTGTTTTGTACACGGGGGCCTATTGGTCCATTGTGATCCCCTTATAAATAAAAGCAGAGGCGTTCCTAACTAATGGTTCAATAGACTGGTTCATTTGTGAACCAGCCTGTTTTCTCTATAAATTTTCTTATATTTGCCATTGAGACCTGCGCTAGGTCGTCCAGTTCTCCAACAAACCTGTTTCCGGAGTATACCGGAGGCGGTTTGTTTGGGGGTTTGGACAATCACAGAGCAGGTGCTTAATGGTTTCAGTTTCCTCAACATCCTGACAGCTCCTACAGAAATCGGGTGCGCCTATTCTGGTGGCCATTGTGCCAATGGCGCAATGACCCGTTAGTACTATCAAGATTTTTATTTTCTTTTTATTAAGCGATAAAATATACTGAGTTGCCTTTTCCTTAATTCTAGGCCATAAAATTCTAGAGATAACGCAGTCGTTCCTGGAAATCCAGGAGTTATTGATTTGCTCTTTCGTTTCTAGGTCAAGTTTCCTTTTAATGACGGCGATCGGGATTTCAGGTCCCTTAAATAATTGGCTACTATTGTTCCTATTTGCTAATAACCCTTTCCTTGCCAGTTCACCTGCTATATCATTCCCTTCTATATTACTATGTCCAGGAACCCAGCAGTTTGACTTGGTTGGAGTAACAAATTTTCTCCATTACGCCTCGGCATTTTGCTACTGTCTTGGATCTTTTTTTTTTTTTTTTTTTTAAATTAAGCGCGCACTAAAGGGGTTCTTACTACCCTTAAATTGTTTAAACACAGTGCGAGCGTTAGGAAAATAGGAAAGGATTTAAGAGGAGATGCCGGTGCACATTGGTTTTGAACCTTTGAATATCAAAATGGCAGGGAAAAATAGTGCCGGGTAAAGCATTCCACATTCTTGTAGTGCGACTAAAGAAAGAATCTCTATACTTAACAGTACGTCCGAAGTTGGGCTCAAGGGTAAACTGATGTGCATTCCTAGAAATACGAGTATTACGGTTGAATTGTTTTAGGGGAGGAATGCAACTGGCTATTTCGCTAGAGCACTGGTTATGAAAATAACGATAAAATAACGAAAGACATGAAACATTGCGTCGGTGTTCGAGAGGTGCAAATACTTCTGTTATATTTCTATCACCTATCATTTTCATAGCTCTTCTTTGAATTCTATCCAATAGACTCAGGTGAGTTATTGGAGCACCTGCCCAAGCATGAGAATTATACTCGAGTTTTGGACGAGGCTTTATAGATAACAGCCAGATCAGAAGGGGTGAAAAATTTTTTGCATCGCCGAAGAAAACCTAAACATTTAGCAGCATTTTTGGCAATAGTCTCACTGGCTAATGCTCTGATAGCTGCTTGTCTGTCCGCGAAAATGTGATCTCTGACGAGCTCAGTTTTTTCTTGTGTACCATTCTGCCGCTTTTTCAACAGCGAAAATCTCAGCTTGAAAGAAACTACACTTATCTGGGAGTTTATATGATTATCTAATATTGAGAGGTTCACAGACAACCCCTACACCTGTTCTTTCTTCCATTTTTGACCCATCGGTGTAGAACGGGATACCTTGTTCACTAATTAGTGAGTTAGGTTCCCATTCGTGTCTTTCGGGAATTAGAATGGAGAAGTGTATTTTAAAATCTTTTATGGGTGATACGTTGTCAGTCGTCATATCAAGTTCGGCCACAATGTCATACCTTTGCAAGATGACCATAGGTGCTGTGCTTCCAAGAACTCATTTCTTTAAGTCGAAGTGCACTTTTGGCTGCTGTTCATCTCATGTAGTCGTCCAGTGCTGGAAGATTAAGAATAATTTCCAGCCCTGCTTGTGGCGTAGAACTCTGTACCCCCGTTATTCCTATACAAGCTAGTCTCAGTTCAGGTTTTTGAGATAGCTAACTTTTTTCTACAGCCTTCCACCACACGATCGAACCATAGGTAAGTATGGGGCGAACTATTGCCGTGTACATCCACTGTATGACTTGTGGTCAAACGCGTACCAAAGGTTTTCTTGCATGTGTAGAAAGCACAGAGTGCTCTTTTCATTCTTTCCTCTGTGTTGCGTTTCCATGTTAGCTTGGAATCAAGGATTACTCCAAGATATTTAGCTTCTTTGGAAAGCTTCAGTGGAATTCCATTAAGCTTGGGAGGGGTTAAATCCTCTAATTTCCTTTTCTTGGTAAACAGAACTAGTTCAGTTTTTGTAGGGTTAACTCCCAGACCGTTTTGTGCTGCCCAAGAATATAGTTCTTGAAGTGCAGATTCCATAATATCTTTGATGGTGGTAAGGTACTAACCCGATATCAAAATTACTATATCGTCTGCATAGGCTACAATTTTAATGCCCTGATTCCTAAGTCTTGTTAGAATTTTGTTTACATCGAGGACCCAGAGGAGAGGTGAGATTACCCCTCCCTGTGGTGTGCCTCTTGTAACTGTTTTCTCGACAATAATATCTCCAAGTTGTGAGTTAATGATTCTGCCATTGAGCATGGTATAAATCCAGTCGATAATGGTAGATTCAACTCCAACTTCTTCCAGGGCAGATTTAATGGACTCCGTTTTTGCGTTGTTGAACGCTCCTTCGATGTCCAAGAATGCTGCCAAGGTGTGTTCTTTGTACTCGAGAATTTTCTCAATTTGCGAGACGACCTCATGCAACACAGTCTCCACTGACTTAACTTAAGGTAAGCGTGTTTGAAGTTGCACAGATTGTTTGGGTTGAGAAGGTCTCTTACATGCTGATCAATGATTCTCTCCAGCGCCAGCGTCTTGAGGAGGAACGAGGAGAGACTGATCGGTGAGTAATCTTTTGCAGTCGAGTGTGTCGGTTTTCCAGCTTTTGGAATAAAGATCACTTTAACCTTTCTCCAGTTGGTAGGGACGTATCTAAGTGCAATACAACTTTTGAAGATTATCCGAAGCCATGGGGCGATTATCTGTTGAGCATGTTGAAGAAATGCTGGTATAATCTCATCTGGTCCAGCTGATTTATAGGGTTTGAATGAGTTTATAGCCCACATAATCTCCTGCTCTGTGATAACCTGTTCCAATTCTGGAGTTGTTTGAATAAAATCCAAAGAGTCTGGTTGTGTATAACCTGAGTCTTCACGGAGATTTGTTTGACGTTTTCCTTTAATTTCCTTGTACCTTTCACACAAGGAAAGACAAACTGCCGGAGATTTTCGTTTGGTTCCTTATAAAGTCTATTGGATGAACGCACATTACGGACAGTGTGAGAAGGAGTGTGATAAAAATCTCCTCAAACGTTAACCGGGGAGATTTTTTTCATTCCCCTTACTTCTTGCCCTTCTCGCCTACAAACTCCAAGTTTCCAGCAACTCAGTTTCCTTAAGTGTGAAAGCAGTCAATGAAAGAATACAAGGCTACGACACTTCGGATTTTTCGCTTTGTTATTGTAATTTTCAACACGCTTCGTGACATAAGTGGAGACAAAAAAGACTACATTTTGCATAATTTGTATGAGATAAAGGCAAAGGGACGCGAAATCTTTAAGTTACTTTAACTTGTTGTTAAAATGATTTCTTATCATTATTCTTTTTTTTTTAATGTGGGCTTTAAATTAGACAATAAAAATAATAATTCAAGAAGGAAAAATATCTGATATTTCAATTTTTTCATCGCACTCTCTATTTTTGCTTCCTATTTTGACTATAAATAGCCGTTTTTTTTGGAAGATCAGATAAAATTGTCGAAAAAAAGCACTATGACAAAATTCAGAAAACACCATCAATTACATTTCAGCTTTTGGACATGCATGCAAAATAAAAACTAAATACATACATTCAAACAAAAAGAAATCCCGTATAGAAAATTATTTATGATACAAAAAAATGTGAAAAAACCTAAATTTTAAATAACTAATCAGAAAAAAAATGAATTTACAAAACAATGGTCGTCCATTTTTTTTTTATAAAAAATATTTTAATTCGTTGGATCAGAAATGTTGACGCTTCCACACAAACTATCGATAGCAAAATAGTAGTTCTAGATGGCAATACTTTTTCTATCGGAACTTAATTTAAGAGCCGAAAATTATCTGAACTAAGCTAAGACGGCTTTCACACAAGGAAACTGAGTTGCCAGAAACTGGCGAGTTTGTAGGCGAGAAGGGTGTGAGGGGAAATTTGTTGTCTTCCTTTTACGCCCTTCTCGCCTAGAAACTAAAAATCGCCGGTAACTCAGTTTCCTTGTGTGGAAGGGGTCTAAGTTCATATAGACTTCAGTTGTTGTTGTATTTAAGTGGAAATTTCTTAAATTCCTTCCACCCTAGCCCTCTGTATATTAATAATTTCAAATTGAAAGTGGGAACGAATTCCACGCAACTGCCAAATTTGTGGGAAAGAAATGAATTTTCTCATTAACCTATAAAAAGTGTGATAGAATGTGGGATAGAATAAGAACCATTCCTAAAATTCTTCATATATTAACACATGTAAAATCGTGTGGGATATAATGTCGTGTTGTGTAGGCTGGGTTGTCATATTTTGTTTCCACACTATTCTACATAATTTGTCTCGCACTTTTTTGACATTTTTGTATTAATACACAGTGGGCTAGTGTGGAAGGCCTTTTAGTTCAGATGTCGTTTTTTTCGTGCAATTTGATCTGGACCTGCAAAAAATCACGGCTAATATAATTTAAAACAATTAAATAACAATTAAAAACCATTTTTCGGAAATATTTTTTTATTTTTAAAATGAAAAACTATATTTGTCATATACCTAATAATTTGCGAACAAAAAATCATCTCCTTATATATTTTTTCGGCTGTCACATCTGTTGTTACGGGTTGTCTTTAAAAACGTAAGAAGTGGCGTAATCTTGTATTCTTTCATTCAAGGGTTGTTTGTACCCATAGATTTTAATAAAATAACTGGATAGTCAAATTCGTGGTGAAAGTTGAAGCACGTCGGTCATTTTTCATGAGGGCAAATTCCATACAAAGTTGTTTCTAGCCGTGTTTTTTGCAGGTTCAGATAAAATTTTCGAAAAAAACGTCATCCTTCAAGCTAAATCACGGACCCGAGTTTCTCGGTTCACTTTGGAATCACTTGGGCATCCAATAAAACTGATTGTCTCACATACATTAACAAATTTTCTGTGTACGCGTGTAAAAAAAAGAACAAGAATCGAGAGAATTTTTGTATGCACGGAGAAATAGAAAGAATACAGTCATTTTGTTTTAATTTACACCACTTTTTTTTAGTTTAATTTTGTAGGTAGCGTGGCGAAGACCATTGCTTTCTTTTTTTTTTTCTTGTGAAGACACACCTGAACACTAAGCTGTCACTTTTTTCTTCAATTTCACCTATCAAATGCTTGTGTTCAGCATTCAACTCGGTCTGCTCAGTTATTTTATTCTGAGCTCATAGCGCGCTCTGGACAAGCTCAGAACACGTTCAGAACGAAAAAAGAAACACAAATTCGAAGCTCTGAACGCTCAGAGGCAAAAAAGAAACATAATTTTTTGTTTGACAGTTCTGGCTCTGCTTTGAACTAAAAAATAAAAACGCCTAATGTAGAAATTTGGGTATGCCTCGATTCATTCATTTTTATTGGTCCGTTTTGGATTCCAATTATGCTGCGTTTTCTCTGATTTCTCTGAGTATGGTGAATTGGAATACTCTCTCTCTCTCACAATACATTCACATAATTGCTCCATGGTGATTCTATTTCCATACTAATTTAATCCGATTTGGAATCGTTTTGGATCCGATTTTGGGTCCGTTTATGAACTGGTTTCGGATCCAAAACGGACTCGCTTGCTTGAAGGGGAACTTAGAAAAGTCATCGAAGCAAAAATGACCACCACTATCAAGAAGCTCAGGAATTGCCATCACTAGCCTTTCAGCTCTTGCACAAGCACGCAAAATAAAAACAAAATACATTCAAATAAAAAGAAATCTCGCATAGAAAGTTTTTCCGATCGTTAATGAAACAAAAAAATGTGAAAAAACGCAATTTTCAATCACAAATCAGAAAAAAAATTAATTTACAAAACAATGATCGTCCATTTTTTTTTTGTTTATAGAAAATATTTTCATTCGTTGGCTCAGATATTTTGCGTTTTCATACAAACTATCGATTAAAAAATAGTTATTTGAGCTGGCAGTACTTTTTCTATCTGAACTTAAGTTAAAAACCGATAATTATCTGGACTTAGCTAAGTTCATATGGACTTCAGTTTTGTTTGTATTTTACATATAAATTTCTTACTTCAGATGTTGTTTTTCGTCAAATACTATTTGAACCTGCAATAAAAACGCGGCTTCTATGCACCTTAGATTTCTTCTAAATGTCTCTTCTTTACTCTCACATTTTTGCCTCAAACAATATGGGCGCAATGCTTCACTTTCTCTTGATACAATAAGGTATGAGTTAGCCATCTAGTTATTATATTAAAATCCATGGTTGCACCTCTACGAACAAACATTCAAAAGATTCAACTCCCATTACTATAACTCCCAAGAAATTTGTCAGTGTGACTTTACTGCATTAAGGCTTAACTACATAGGCCTACTTTTGTACAAAAGTACAAAGGTGATAAATAAATCTCTATTCTGAAGACACCTGCTTCCAAAAAAACAATGGAAAATTGTACATGGTGGTTTAATTTATGTGTTAGAACAATTTTCGTATGTTTTTTTGCAAACATGTTTCTTTAGCGAGCATTTATTTTAATTTCTCACTTTTGTACTTTTGTACAAAAGTAGGTCTATGTAGTTAAGGCTTTAATTTGGAAGTAAGTTCAGTATTGGTACTTTTTCCATGCATACCTACATACATATTTACATAGACGTCTATGAAAATTATGATCATTTGTTGCGAATATAATTTAAAGTTGTAATTGCAAGCTGAAAACAACCAAGCTACATAATTATAATTACAGGTAATTCCATTATAGTGTTTCATTTTTGTTCAGTTCTGCGCATGTTATCAAAATCAATAGTTGATGTAATTTAATTTCAAATATTCATGACACATTTGTTTTTGTTTACTTATAAATCACAAAGTCAGTCATTTTTAAATTTCTGACAAACTTGCGCAGTATAATACCTTAGATTATGTGTACCTATAGGTACTGATGTGGAAAACAACAGAACCGCAAAAGGTTCTAAAGTTAGATACCAGGTACCATATACACACTCGGCAAAAATGAAGAAAACCTCTGGCAGGTCCGAGAGGCTGAGCTGAGTCGCATTTTTCATGGAAGAAGAAAATATCCATTTTTTTTAGGAGGAATAGAAAGCGATTTGACAGACCTCTGACGTGGCGTGACATTCCAACGCACTAACCTTTAGGGATTACGCCAATTACGGATATGCAAGTATCTTTTGAATTTTTGTTTAATGGATTTTAAAAACTGGTTTACATCGTGTATGATTTTGGACTGAACCAGAGTTTTAAATCTATTTAAAAGAATATACAGTTACCTTAGGCTCGTTTCACACACATTCGGTTTCATTCGGTTCGGTCTCTATTCGGTTTGTATTGGGCTGTGCCTGATATGTGTGAAACGATAAAACGGCAAAAATAAAAACCTAATAGAAACCTTATAGCACCGAACGATCCCTCGGCATGAATCGGTTTCATTCGTTTTCAAAACGGCACGTATTCGGGTCTAGGGCACACAAAGTAAACGTAGCGTTCACACATATTCGGTTTTTCAGATTTTTTCTTTAATACATTTTATTTGATTTTAATTATTAGTGAGTACCTACAAACCGAATATGAACCGTCTGTGTGTGGAGGGGTCTAGATGGAAACCGAAATCGAACCGAATACAGACCGAACCGAATGAAACCAAATATGTGTCTGTATTCGGTTCGATATCGGTTTCCGTCAAGACCTCTTCACACACAGAGGGTTCTTATTCGGTTTGTACTCACTAATCATTAAAATTAAACAAAATGTATTAAGAAAAACCAAAAACGAACCGAATATGTGTGAACGAGCCGTTTTGAAACCGAATGAAAGCTATTCGTCTTGAGGGATCGTTCGGTGCTATGCGGTTTCTATTCGGTTTTTATTTTTGCCGTTTTATCGTTTCACACATATCAGGCACAGCCGAATACAAACTGAATTAACAAGTCCAATTAAATAATGCTAAGTGTAAGCCTTCAACTTGGCTGATTTATTTCAGTAGTAGAAGAGAATGGGGCAAGAAGGACCTCGGGGCAAAAAGAACCAAACCGATTTTTGGCGTGGTTCTTAGCTCCATCTTATATTCAATAATGAGAACTTATAAAAAACCTTCTTTGCCAACACATCCCTTAGTTTCATGGAAAAACTGAAGTTAGTTGTGGTTTAAATGAATAAAGTTTGAAAACGGCACATCTGTTAAAAAACAACCACTTTGCAAAACAGATCTAAGACGACAGGTTGGACTTTTCCAAAACTCAGTACATTTTTTATTGTTTATGACCGTTCGTGTTCTTTAAAAATACTGGAAATAAAAGTTAATAAATAATATTAAAAAAAAATAAAAATATTTCTTTTAAAAAAATCCTTGTGGGGTAAATGGAACCAGTACATCGGGGGGCAAAACGGACTAGTAGTCCGTTTTGCCCCACGACGTACTGGTTTCAATTTCAAAGAAAAACAAAACTACAACTACTTTGTCTGTTTTGCTCCAATGACCTTTGGGAAGATAGTTCTTATTTAACAAATTATGTTTTTTGTTATTTGTTATTTTTTGATTCTTGTTTTTTTTTTTTGATATTAATTTGTTATTACTCTAAGAGCCCACAGCAATTTTTGGGTGTGAACGATAGTTATCATTTTTTTAAGATAGGTCCATACTATTCGTATGCAAGTATGACAGTCTGGCATGTATGTTGGGATTGCAATATATGCAAGATATGCAATACTGTATCTAAAATGCAGTGTATGAACTTCAAAATCATATTTAATAAAAGAGCTGAGTGCCCTAGACATGGCTTTGGAGTCCAAAATATTTTCCGAAGAGCCAAATGGCTGTAGATATTTGGACCCACAGAAAAGGTCGGGAACCCCATATTCATATCTAGGGCGCTCATCTCTTTAATAAGATACAATTTTGATGTTCCTACCCTTGGTACCTGGCCTTTCAATGAAGCATGACGTTCAAAGGCCCCCACCCAGACATGCCAGACTTTCATATTTGCATATGAATAGTAGGGGCCTAGGCCTATCTTTAAACAAATTGCTGTCTATATCGTTTCGTTTTAAAGTTCCTTTTTGTTCATTTATTTTTCTACGCTTCCTTTGTTTATTTATTCTTTGTATACTTTTCCAAGAAGGCATTTAAGTTTTTAATACTTTGAATAAAATATAAGTGTTTTTAAAACCGATTGGTTTTATATCTCTATATATACTTGTTTAACCATTCTGATTGTTTACTATGATGGACTTCAAAGGTTGAAGTATTACTTACAAAAATATTTGCTTCTCTTTTATGAATAGAAACAAAATTAGGAGCGTGTAAAGCTTAAATGGTGCTTCTTGCCCCACTCTCCTCTATATATAGAATTTGTATTATAAAAAAAAACACACATAATATAAAAACACCTATTGTTTTTCTGTCATTTTTGTATCGTTGTTGTTACGATTATTTCCCGTTTGTTTTGCAGAATATTTACTTGATCGTTTCCAAAATTTTGTAAGCCTTTCTAATCAGGAATAGCTTGAAAATCGATCGTTTTCGGGGCTATCAGTCATAATCGAGTTAAAAGACAGTTACTTGTGCTATTTTCTTCTTATAAATCATTTGCTTTCCTAAAAACGGCGGGATCTGAAAATATAATTTTCGCAAAAGAATCCGAGGGCAAAAGTTTCTTGTTTGTAAATTCTCCACAAAAAACACCATATCCATCTTGAATATCTGACAGCAAAAATTACATATATTTTTAATATGATATTATATATTATAATAACTATGTATGTAAACATACCCTATGTCCATACAATATGAAGTTGTACTATCTTTATTGAAATAAAAATAAATTCTGTTTTTCGTTTGATATGCCTACATGCATACATACATATTATGAACATTTGCAGATTAGATTTCTTCTAAAAATTAATAATGAATGATAAGATAACTCCACTGATTAGAAGTTTTAGGATATACATAAGTAATTTTTTGGACTTTATTAATAATAACCGCGTGAACAACGCACATCTTTTACACATTCCATTTTATCAAAATGTCAAGATTTACGCCGGTGGTGAATCAAACATTGAGTAGGTATTTGACCCCGATTACACTATTCGTTCGTTTCGCCTTTCTTTTTCTTCACAGATTCGGCTAGGGGTGTACAAATGTAGCGGGAAGGATGTAAAGAAATCACGAATGAACATTTAAAGACTTTTTCTGGTTGAACTTTGTCGTTTCTGATTTGACAACCGCAATGCTCCTCGATGTTAGCAGATATATATATAACGATGTACATAAATAAAAATAATTTAATTGGAAAAATGTTCTAAGTAATTGAATATACGCATTAGAGAAAGAAGTCATTAAAAACATTTTTAATTATACTACTTATTATTTAATCACAAAACAACCCCAAATTCCATGAAGGTCAAAATAACGAAAGGAAGTACATTCGTACTTATGTTTTTTTTGTAAACCATGTATTCACGAACGTACTTTGCCTGTCAAAAAGACGAAATGAACACAAAATGAAAAAAAAGCGTGTTATCAGGCACTTTCTCTCTGAATTCCAAGACGGTGTTCACATTGGACTGACTCCTCCGAATTCACAAAAGAGAAGGTCAAAAAAATCCACAAATTTTAAATTTTTTTTTTAATTCACTTCTTTTCTCCCTTTCTAACTATGAAGTGAGAGTGAGATAAATTTCAGAGAAGTCAAAAATAGTCGGAAGAGCAAGTCCAATGTGAACACCGTCCAATATAGCAGATGAGCTGTGACATCTGAAAATGGTAATTTTGGTAACGTGAAATTTCTTATAAAAGTGTACGAATTTTCGAAATTTGCTGTTAGAATTCATAGGAAAAAACCGACTTCGGGTAACAATTCGAATAATAACGTAGCCCATAGGAAAAGAAACCCATTTTCAGAAACTTGGCCAAAGTTTGGAACAATTAAACACTAAAAGACTATCAACATGAGAGCGACCAACGACCGGCGAATGAATGAACAAAAGGAATTTAAAACATTAATAAACCTAAATTCTTTACAAAATGGAAGAAATATAATTAACGATTCTTTTAAGATTCTAAAATTTTTATTTTAATTGCTAAGAGAAGAGAATTTTAAGAAAACAATTTGTTCGTCGCGAATAGCCACAATTCGTAACGACCAATTTATTTTCTCAAGTTTTTCATATTTAAGCAAATAAAAATTTAGATTTAATAGTTTTAAAATTAATCTTAAATCAAATTCTACCATTTTGACTAGATTTTGTGAAATATTAAGGTTTATTAATGTTTTAATTCCCATTTGTTTGTTCATTCGTCGGTCGTTGGTCGCTCTCATGTGAATGGTCCTTAAGACCCATTCGCTGAAACGAAACATTCATACATAAGTATTTAAGTTCAACGTAAGAACTTACATTCGTATGTGCACTTTATGCTGAGGAAAATTAGAAAATTATGTAAACGCTTATGTTGAACTTAAATATTTATTTTTCGTATCTTTATTTCGGCACATAACTTTTTTGTTTGGTAGTGCTCAGCCAAGTTCTGGCACTACACCCTTTTTACAGGATCAAACTCAGGCTATTTCCGAAACTCGCAGCATTTGCTGAGCTCACCAGATTAAGGCAACTCACCAAATTTCATTTCTTTAGCATTAGTGTTCCCGAGATATAAGACTGCAGAAATCGCAAAAACCTTAACTGACTGACTCCCTCACTCACTCACTCACTCACTCACTCACTCACTCACTCACTCACTCACTCACTCACTCACTCACTCACTCACTCACTCACTCACTCACTCACTCACTCACTCACTCACTCACTCACTCACTCACTCACTCACTCACTCACTCACTCACTCACTCACTCACTCACTCACTCACTCACTCACTCACTCACTCACTCACTCACTCACTCACTCACTCACTCACTCACTCACTCACTCACTCACTCACTCACTCACTCACTCACTCACTCACTCACTCACTCACTCACTCACTCACTCACTCACTCACTCACTCACTCACTCACTCACTCACTCACTCACTCACTCACTCACTCACTCACTCACTCACTCACTCACTCACTCACTCACTCACTCACTCACTCACTCACTCACTCACTCACTCACTCACTCACTCACTCACTCACTCACTCACTCACTCACTCACTCACTCACTCACTCACTCACTCACTCACTCACTCACTCACTCACTCACTCACTCACTCACTCACTCACTCACTCACTCACTCACTCACTCACTCACTCACTCACTCACTCACTCACTCACTCACTCACTCACTCACTCACTCACTCACTCACTCACTCACTCACTCACTCACTCACTCACTCACTCACTCACTCACTCACTCACTCACTCACTCACTCACTCACTCACTCACTCACTCACTCACTCACTCACTCACTCACTCACTCACTCACTCACTCACTCACTCACTCACTCACTCACTCACTCACTCACTCACTCACTCACTCACTCACTCACTCACTCACTCACTCACTCACTCACTCACTCACTCACTCACTCACTCACTCACTCACTCACTCACTCACTCACTCACTCACTCACTCACTCACTCACTCACTCACTCACTCACTCACTCACTCACTCACTCACTCACTCACTCACTCACTCACTCACTCACTCACTCACTCACTCACTCACTCACTCACTCACTCACTCACTCACTCACTCACTCACTCACTCACTCACTCACTCACTCACTCACTCACTCACTCACTCACTCACTCACTCACTCACTCACTCACTCACTCACTCACTCACTCACTCACTCACTCACTCACTCACTCACTCACTCACTCACTCACTCACTCACTCACTCACTCACTCACTCACTCACTCACTCACTCACTCACTCACTCACTCACTCACTCACTCACTCACTCACTCACTCACTCACTCACTCACTCACTCACTCACTCACTCACTCACTCACTCACTCACTCACTCACTCACTCACTCACTCACTCACTCACTCACTCACTCACTCACTCACTCACTCACTCACTCACTCACTCACTCACTCACTCACTCACTCACTCACTCACTCACTCACTCACTCACTCACTCACTCACTCACTCACTCACTCACTCACTCACTCACTCACTCACTCACTCACTCACTCACTCACTCACTCACTCACTCACTCACTCACTCACTCACTCACTCACTCACTCACTCACTCACTCACTCACTCACTCACTCACTCACTCACTCACTCACTCACTCACTCACTCACTCACTCACTCACTCACTCACTCACTCACTCACTCACTCACTCACTCACTCACTCACTCACTCACTCACTCACTCACTCACTCACTCACTCACTCACTCACTCACTCACTAACTCATTTATTTTTGCTATTGATCCATATAAATCATTCCATGAAAATAGAACAGTTCCTAGAGACCAGAGTGAAAATAGTGCTTTATACCCGTCTCTGTGTTCCTTATGTTCGTTTATTTTTAATGTATCGGTTGTCTTTGTTCTTCTTTATCTGTAGCCGTTTCTGATAATAAAATCTGACTGTTATTATGTCTGTTTGGTAGCTTGAAATGCTTTCCAGGTTTCGAAAAGCTTGGTTTTTTTCGTATAAATTTTGACACACAATTTTTTGAAATTGTCAAAAAATGTAAGCTCATTACTGTTGATAATAAATTGTTATAAGGCAATTAAAGCCATAATTTGCTATAAACTAAAGTGCAAATGATTGAAGTTGAGCCAAGTTCAACTTCTGCTACAGCTAAATTGTGTTCACCCCATTGTCTAGTTTTCTATTTCACTCAAATCAACCGTATACTATTTTAATGCACTACTGTACCTGTGTACTATTAATTTGTACACATATGTATATATATATATACATACATATATCTACTCTAAAGTTTAAACTTCATGATCAATGGCCGGTTCTTTTTTCAAAGTTTAACATTGATTTAAACAAATGCGTTGGTTGAATGACGTTGATCATTCAATTTTATAACTTTAAATCTTCATGCATCCGAAAACAAAAATTGCTCAACACAGGAAGTAGGTACAAATATGTATATGGAACTCTCAAACCATACTCCAATTTTGATATCCAAAAGAAAACAAAAAGAGCTTATGCAGAACGCATTCACTGTCATTACCAACGATAAAATGCACTTCTGACCATATGGTGTGCTACCAGCCGTAAATGGTCACCGATATGGGGATGTCTCAAAGCCATAAATTCCCAGTCTCAGCTCAACTGGTTAGTGGTTATGGATTCACATTGCATTAATTAATTTTCTTCGCCCAGTAGCGTTGTTCAAGTATGACCGAGTTTTCGTAGCTAATGGTTGAAAGGAGGAAAATATCTTATAGCTATGTACCTACATATGGTACATAGTTCGAAATATTAATGAGTGCTGTGAAATGTGAGCGAATTTCTGGTTTAATTTTTTATTTGCAGGTAATTTATGTACAAAGGTTCTAATGCTTGAGGTATTTCTTGAACTGGGTCATATTTCTTGCGACTTGATTTCCGGATTATTAGATGTACATATGGATGGAGATTATTCCCCTTTAAATTGATCATCAAAATAAATTTAAAAAAACTGTGAAAAATTTCATTATATCGGTTTACGTTAACATGTGCCACCGAGCACCGAGCTTAAAATAGAGCGGTCTTAAGTCGTTTCTGCTGAACAATTTTTGGTTTAAGCGGATTAAATTCTATTAAAAGTACAAGTGACCTCAGCTCGAGAAATGCGTTTCGCCTAGCCTTTTATAATCGTCGGTAGACTGCGTCTTATAAGGGTATGCCAGCAGCTATCTGATGATCAATGCCATACACTTCCGAGACGCAGTCTAACGACTATTATAAAAATCACATTAAGAGGAAACAGTGAATTTTATATATATTCTAGTCGAATTTTGTTCAATTTTGTTCACCTAGAAAATAAATACTTTGGGTCAGGTTTTTTTTATAACAACGAAATTGAAGAAATTTATAGAAAATTAAGACAGACAGAAGTATGACAGCATTGTATATAAAACCTATAGTACTATTAATGAGTCGATTTTTTGTACGATATTCTACGCCTATAGGTGGAGTATTATCGCTAGAGAGATTTAATAAGATTTTAAATGTATTTTTAACTCTACATTATCTACAGAGAAAGTTTTGGTTTTTTGATAGTAATAGATATTTATATACAATGATGACAGCTCCTAACAGATGCCTCCATCACTGTCATACCTGGGTGAAAAGCATTTCTGGAGTTGAGGTAACTTGTTTCTAAAAGGTGATCAATCGAGTGGTATTTTTTCAAAAGGGGTTTTTGACAGATGGCGCGTTTGTCGTGTCAAATTTTAATGTGTTTTTTATTCAATATTCATTGACATCATGGAGAGACTTACACCCAAACAACTTTGCAAATCGTTATAGAGTTAATTAGGGTTAGATTTTATTCGTCAATTGGATTTTAGTTGCAAAGACTCAAAAAGTGGGATTGAGCTTAACGAAGCTAACTTAACAAAGTTAATACCCGATTCGAGCGATACAAAAGGAGATATCCGTTGGGGCATTGCCCCGGCTGCTCCAATGGACGCTAAGGGCCTGGTAGCAGCAACAACTACAAGAATATTTAGTTCTATGTTTTTTTTTTTTTTTTTACTGACTCAAAAGCCCAAATTATAAAATAAAAGATAGTCAGCCCAATTCTAAATATTCCCCGGGAAAATAACTCCCCGGGAGATTTGTTTCCCCAAAATTAAAATGCTCGTCACATCAAATATATTTAAATTTTCCAGTTTGTGGACACTTAGAATGCCAGCTTTTTCCTCGTAGTATTATTTCTCATATTTGAAGTTTGCTTAGAATATGGAAAAGGGAACAAAATTCCCGGGAATTTATAGTTTAGAATAAGAGAGTAGGGAAAAGGGAAGCATTTCCCCGGGAATTTGTATCTAGAATTGGACTGAGTAACAAATTAAACAAAGTGTTTAAACAACTGTATACAACCTACATATGTATGTACTTATGGAATTAGCTGTTGCTGATATATTTCCATTCTCATCTGCACTTTAAAAATATACACCCGTGACCCATCTATAAAATCGTATGGAAATAAATCTCATCACCATAACAACGCAGGCGTGAATAAAATTCAGTTTCATTGGCCTATATCATAACAAAAAAAATCATTTAGTAAAGTGCTGTATATTGTCTAATCATTAATTAGCATGTGGGTGGACGTCACTCCTAACACTGTGACTATGAGTCATGTTTATACAAATTTAGTTCGAAATCTTAAGAAATGTATTAGTATATCTTTTAATATAACAAAATACATAACTACATATGTTATTTGTTTCTAATATAAACAGGTGTTTTAATGTAAACAAAATAACTATGTAAAAATGGAAGAGCTACAGCAAACATCATGTTTATCTTACTAGCTGCTGCGGTTTAACTCAAAAATCATTCAGAAATATACATTAAGTCTGCAAAAAAAAAAGTCACTTCAAGGTAACTACTGTAACCGAACGAAGTTTTTATGACACTCATTGCAAATCAAACACAAATATTTTTTTCTCTGGAGCTGTATGTATGTATTTATATACTTTTTCTTAACCTACACACATCAGACTTCATCACAATGTACACTTTGCGAAGCTTGATTGGGATCACATTGTTTTATCATCATCATCAGTAATCAGTTCATCGACTATAATAAAACTACATGTAGGTATTCAGACATACAAATAAATATGAACAGATTTTTTTAATTAAAAAAGAATTTATACAAAAAAATTAATTCAGCTGAAAACGAGATACACCATGTGATTTCTTTAATTAATGCGAATTTAAGGTATATTATTAATTTAAATTTAAAACTTTTCGTAATTTGATAACCTTAATGAACTAAAGAAGTATTGTATAACATAATGAATTCTATATTTTGTGTTTTTAACTTTAATATTTTAAGCGCACCTTATTTACATATTTTACTATAGTTACTAAAAACAAATAGTTCACACGTATCGAAATGTTTTTCCAGACCCACCCGCCAATTGCCGAACCCCTTCGTACAGGAACAAACAAGCCCCACAATTATGCCGTTGCCGTAAGCTAGCTATATTTGTATTCGTGAAATCGACCAAACAGAGGTACACTTGGGCGTATACGCACTTTTTTATTTTATTGAATTTATCAAAATTTAATAATTTTTCGTTTGTGCACGTTAGGTTTTTGAATGTTGAGCTGTGGTCAATTTGTCACGACGACAAACAAATTAATTTAATTTGGACTACACATACCAGTCTGGTAAAGTAAACTAGTTTTGCGGTTTGTTTAAAATATATTTCCAATAATGTGCGAGATCATCCAAATTTTGGAGTTATACTCGAGTTAAACATTGAATTTTGTGAGTTATCTAGTTATAATCTTAAATTTTATCACTGAAAAACTGGATCTTAAGATTTGGACTATTTTTCTAGAAAAGTAATATAAAAAACGTACTTGATTCAATGGCTCTGACTGTATAATTAATGAATATTTTCAATGTGCCGAATGTGTGGTGAGATATTTGAGAACGTAATTTTGTTTCCAATAATATAATAAAAAGATGTATAATGAACCGCACTGCACTACATGCTAAGTTTATATTATCTATAGGACGGGTAATACAAAATTAAGTTAAGTTAATTGAGTTTCTTAGGTATTATGTTTAATTCTTTGTTCTTAAATTCTTTAAAAATATAGCTTTTGTTTTTTTAAAATTAAAAGCTTTGCTAATGCCACAACGAAATTTTGTGTTGTGTTTTTTTGAGTTGTATTTTTGCGTAGCCATAAAAAGTACCTATGCAATACATACACAAATTTTTTAACTAAAAATAAAGTTTAAGTGGTCGAATTAAATCATCTAAGAATTAAATCATAGCCACCTGATGATATCTTGATGAGTAATTTTTTGTTTACAAAACAAAAATAAATTTAAATTTAGAATCTCGCACATACCTATACAAAGTTGTTTGTAAATTAAAACAATATGAAAGGAATAGAATAGGTGGCCAAGAGTTTGGGAAAACATTGACTTTTATGAAATTACATTCAAATTAAGAAAACAAATGTGCTGGAATACACGAGCGCAAAAAAGAATTAATTCACGAAAGAGAACGGATGATTTTTAGAAAGAAAGAAAGGGATGGAACAAAATACCATCCCTTTCTTTCTTTCTAAAAGTCATCCGTTCTCTTTCGTGAATTAATTCATTTTTGCGCTCGTGTATCCTAGCACAATCACAAATCTTTAAGAAAGCAAAGTGTTGGTCAAAGTTCAATTTCTATTGAATACCAACTACCATAATTAAGTCGTGTCCAAAACCAATAAATTAAATTTTAATCTAACATGGAATTGAAAATAATTCTGTCTGATTGTTGACACATACATAGCTACATATAGCAGAACGGCTGATTTATTTAAATACAGACAGACCATTTTTATAATTTATTATTTTCAAAGCTTATAAAGTATATTTCATTTAAAAAAAGAAAGTTTTTTCTTTTAAAAATGTAGTTTAGGTACAAGGTACACACAAAAATATTCGTCCAAATAATATTTTTTTCTTTCTGTGTAAAAACTTTCAAAAGCTTTTAAATAATAAAAAACCCTATGTCTCCGGCCTAAGATCCAAAAGTTGTGAATTTTTTTACAAGAATGTTGAGAATTTTAGAATTTCTTGGAAAATACATAAATTATTTTAATTAAATTCGTTGTAATTTGCACCTTAAGTTTTTTTTATAACATTCAGCTGCTAGAAAAATATATTTATAGCTGAAGTCAGTATGACTACAGTTGTTTTGTTAAACCTTCTCCTAAAAACAAACAGCCAAACAAGAATTGGAACCAGCATTGCTAATTAAATATTAAACTTGTATTGCGCCTTCGCATTTCATATTAAAAGAGTAGGGTGCACAAGTTTCAATGAATTATTATATTAAAAAGTGGATTTTTAATAGAGTCAATATCTATAATTTTGAAAAAAATAAAAACAACTAAAGGAAAATGGGCAAATCTGGCCCAGCTCCAATAAGAAAGACCGTTTTATCATTAGCATTATGTACAAATTTATACAATCATTTTCAGTTAACCACATGTCCAAATTTGTTGTGTGACGGAAGCTTACTGCATTTCTGAGAGAATGGTCACTGTTCAATATTGTTGGTATAACTCGAAAACTAAGCTGAATTTGAGAATTTAACTTAAGACACTTTTAGTGGGAAATTAGATTTTCTATCAAAATTGGTGGTTTAAAAAATTTTATAAAAAATTTAAGCAGGGCAATTTAACGAAAAGTGACGTATTTTTATATCTTCTTGTTTTTTTCCATTTTAAAGAAGAAATCAAATGACAATGCATCTTAAAAAAAAATAAAAATATCAACAGAATCGTTTTCGAGAAAATCAATCCTTCTTAGTTCTTTATGTTGTTTTATCACTTACACTTTTGTTGTTATATATGTATGTACGACCAACAACGAAATGCAGGATTAAGCCCGTGTCATAGTCAAAAGTTTCACCGTGTTTTCTCTTTGCGCCAATTATTGCCACTAGTGTATCGATTTTTAAAAATCGAACCATCGCCATCGTGATGTTGGCTCCTGACAGTCCAGTTATACTAGATCCATAGACGGAAGTTATTTAATTTTGAATAAAACGAGGTTTAGGTTCCCAATTCTCTGTTTTCATTGTTTTTCTTTAAAATTTTGCGTATTTTTCGTTCGTTTTAAGCCATTTCTTGGAGTTAAGTCTTTTGAACCCTAGAGTTTTTAGTTTATAAAAAATACAAATATTGTTTTTGAATATGTTATATTTTTGGTGTCAAAATCATCTATGAAAAAAACGAACATATATAATTTTTTATAAATAAATTGCAATTCGTGAAAGTTAGACAAAACCACCCTTATAAATGTATTATTAAATTATTTAAGTCATTAGTACCGTTTTGGTGATAACAAAATTTTTTCACGACGGTTGTACCATTATGGCTGGTACCGTTGTTTCTGGAGTTAACAAAGTTCAATTTTCCCTCTACGGAAGAAATAATTTCAGCGGCTATAAGTCTGCAGCGCTGCAGGTACAAACAGATAGACACACATACAGATTTGCGGGAGCAACTTTTTAAACGTTCTGACTAATATCTTGAACTTTATGATATTTACGAATCCAAAAACCCTTACCCCGTTCACATGATGTATTCCAGCAAGATTCCTATAGTTCCCATATATAGCAATTAAAAATATTTCTACCGAAAGGTAGTACATAGCATACATACATACATCGAGACCCATTTTATCGAAATCTTTGTTATTGTTATTTAAAGTTTGATAAAAAACAATAAGAAATTTATGGCGATAAATAAAGTGTGTATAATTTTTTGTTTTAGCCAAATACCTCAATATCGCATGCACATTAGAAAAATGCATTTTTTCGAAAAATACATACATTTATGTATGTATGAGTAATTGGGTACCTACGTACATATATGTACATTTAGGCCGGATTTCCTTTCTTGTATTTCATTTGAGCATCTCCGTTAAAAATGAATGAAGATAAACTTTATATTGATCATGACCTGCTCAGCTTCAGCACGACCACGAGTGACTAGCCTCTTAAAGTCTCATCACAAAAAAATGTTTTCTTAGACAGACAGACTCGTCTTTATAATACCTGCTTACGAGTTGAGTAGGTATATTTATTTTTATGAAGGAAAATATTTGTATATCTTACTAACAGAATCGTATTCTCTTTATTCTTCAATGATGCAAATGCACCAACTTGGTTTAGTTTAAAGATCTGAAAAGCTACTTAACATTCATTATCTAATGTGTGATTTTGCGGTTCACATTTTAAAGGAATCTAAATGACCTACATACCAATTTATTTAAATTGCAAAATAGGACCTATAAGGAACCTGAAATGTACACAAGAGTAAGCGTACCTACAACTTCATATTGCGTATTTAATTAAAAACTTTGTTATGAAAATTTAAATATTCAATATTACTAAAATGTTAATGCGCTTTTGTATACAAAATTTCGTTAAGATCGGTTGATGATCAGTTAGTGAGAAATTCAAAAAACAAGAAAATTGTTCTATTTAAAGTACTGATGCTTAACAACGGTTTTTGGTGAAATAGTTTCCCACCAAGTTTATGCCATTTAAGAAACATATATGTACTGTACATATATGTAGGTATGTAATACACTCCGCTCCACTTAAATAGAAACAAACTTTTTTTTTCAACATAAAGCGTGTAGCGCTTTGGTAAATTTATAAATTCACCTTTTGGTTTTAGTTCCTTAAAGAGGGATGTTGATCGATCTGGCGAACTTCGAGATTTTGAAAGTTGTTGGTAGCTTCAATAATCTTGTCTGCTGTTAAAGCCATGTTTTCAATCTCCTCCGTCCTTCCTGCGAGAATTGCTTTAATCATGTCCGGTAACCTTTGTAACCATAATTTTTTTACAATTGTGGGGGAGAATTCGGTACCAGCTAAGGCAGTCATCACGAAGTAGTTGGCTTGGTTTTTTGTGACAGTTGTCACAAACCTGTTCTTAGTTATTCTACCTAAAAAGTATAAACAGAAACTCCTGTTCTATTCTGTTCCAAATTGTTCGGAATAGCCTCACTGAACAGCAAATCAGAACAGTTTAGAACAGAAAATTCTCATTGAACAGCAAAACCTTGTACTTTTCTGTTCTAAACTGTTCCAAACTGTTCGGAACAACGTCACTGAACAAAGCTATAATCTTTTAAAGTGCGTTTTGGTGATTATAATTTGTAACGTTTGTAGAAGTTAGAGGACAAATTTATTGCACCCGCGGTGGCAGTCGGTAGAGAACCAAATTGTAGGTTATTGAGTTGCTTTGTAGAGAATGAGAAATACCGCACGATCACGTCGGGGTCACCAATTTGGATATTAAATTGAAACGACTTAAGTCTTTATATAAATTTATAATCCACTTTTATTTTGATATTCAGTATTCTCTTAAAACTAAATTGATTTTATTAAATTCTCCTGATTGTTAATTAACTTTTCTACTCGACTGCCACTCTACTCTCGTCTTTTCTTAAAAACAACTTCACGATTAAGTCCTCTTTTTGTTTCCTGTTTTCTCGTTTGGTTTCTATCATTTCATTTTTCTGTTTCGTTAAACGAAGATGTGTTTGTTCTATTGTGTCTGCTTGTTGATAAAGTTGGACCACCATTGCGTAGCCACAAATAGTTCAGGAAAATACCATTAGGTTATTTTTTACCACTTTTTTACCTCATTAAATACACTGTTTTTTTTTGCCAGTTGAATAGAAACAGTGTGCGTTTTGTCTCTATAGATTACGGTAAGAAGAAAAAATGTTGTACTAATAATGGAAGGGTAGATTAAAAATAATAATTGTTTTCTCAAAGAAGTAGTAGCCCGTAGCGTAATGGTTAGTGCGTTCGACTGTCACGCTGGAGGTCTGGGATCGCTTTCCAGCCTCGTCCACCTAAAAACTTAAGTTTATTTTTCAGGGCTACTGCCTCTTGCGAGGAATTGACAAATCCTCCAAGAGTATCACTTGTCACGAATAAGTGCTTCTCGTCTAGCCGTTTGGATTCGGCATAAAATTGTAGGTCCTTTCCATTCCTGTCGAAAGGCGCACACAGGAAGGGTTGCGAGTTGTTAGTCACTAGGCCCTGGTTCTTCATGAGCCGTTGTGCCACCCGATTTATTTATTATTTATTTTTTATCAAAGAAAGGATGGGCCGCGGAAAACCATTGAACGCTGCAGAAAAAGCCAAAATAAAAGTACACTCGGAAAACAAGCTTCTTCTACGTCCAATTGCCAAACAAATAAGTAGAAGGGTGAAAATTGTTTAGTCGAACCTTAGAAATAAAGAAATCTATGTACGAAATGTGTAAGGTAGGCAATCAAGAGCCACAACAGAAGCAGACCGAAGAAATATAATTAGACTGGCTTCAAATTCAAGCGACTCTACTGCTAAAATCAAGGCGAAGAGTGGTTTTACAGGGAGTCTTAACACTATTAGACGTGCTATTTGTGAGTCACAACATTTAAACCACCTAAAATTGAAGAAAAAACGACCGTTAAATCCAATACTAGGCAGGCAATATAATAAATTTTTGCAGGAAGAATATGACGTGGAAGGAAGAGTGAACAAAAGTGGTACTTTCTGACGAAAAAAAAAATATAATGGTCCGGATGGATATAATTACTATTTTCATGTTATAAGGAAGGAACCCAGGTTTCTGGAGCACTACCATAGCCGAGAAGGCGATGTAATGGCGTGAGGTGCGATTTTCTGGTTTGGAACAATTGATCTGGAGCTTCCTACAAGGAAATATTGCAAGAAGATTTCCCTATGTTTACCGATGTCTTTGGATATTTTCATGGATATTTCAACAAGAAAACGTGCCAATTCTCCACGCAAGGATCATTAACAGTTGGATATCCGAGAAAAATGTTATCTTCTTTCAATGGCCACCGTATTCTCCGGACCTAAATATTATTGAAAACGTATTAGGATGGATGGTACGTAGAATTTACGATTCTGACCGACAATATGAGGACAAAGAATCACTTACTGCTGCAATCAAAGAAGCATGAAATGATATTTCTTTAAATCATATTAAATAACTGCATTATTCAGTCTCCATCAGGGTTTTTCAGGTTATTTCAAATAAAGGTGGTAGCACACATTATGAAAATATGATTACAAATAAAAAACTACCCTCTTTTACTGCATTTTTTCAATTTGTCTCCTTATTTTAGAGAGTTATTCTATTTAAGTGGCGCAAAAAATCAGTGTTTTAAATGAAGTAATTAGAAAAGTGGTAAAAAATAACCTAATGGTATTTTTCTGAATTATTCCGTCCCTGCAGTTTTATTCGCAATAGATCCCTCTTATAGGCACTAAAACCAAAATGTGAATTTATAAATTTACCAAAGCGCTAAACGCTAAGATAGAAAGAAACAAAAATTTCTATTCAAGTGGAGCGGAGGTATACGAAGATGAAGAAATTTAAATATTAAAATATTGAAAACACCTCCGTTTTAAATGGCGTGAATGAATACTTTTGAATTGAATGGTACCTATGTAATATATATATAAAAGGTTAATATAATTCAATTTTTCAGTTCTGAGCATGTGTCAAAATTAATGAAAAATAGTTTCTGAGCGGTAAACGTAGCCCTACTTTTGTAAAAAAAAAGTACAAAAGTGAGAAATAAATATCTATGCTAAAGAGACCTGCTTGCAAAAAAAAAAAAACAATTGAAAATTGTGTATGGTGGCTTAATTTATCTGTCAGCAAATTTCCTTAGCCTCTGGGCAACATGTTCCCCAGATATAGCCACAAACCAAAAGTGCAAGACGGCTTCGTTTATTCAAGACTATATGGTCTTTCGCCAACGCATATTGTTTGGGAATTGTCCCATGTGATAAAGGACACTGTTGTTCTGATCATGACCTCGAATAAAGGCTCTCCCAAACCAATGCGAAACATTCGTTGCGGCGAAGAAACATTCGCATGTCAAAATGTATTAAGACGGATATATATGAGAGTGCCCACACCAACGCGGCGGAGAAACATATGAATTAATTTTGACTGAATAATGTTTCTGCGCCGCAACGAATGTTTCGAATTGATTTGGGAAAGCCTTAAAATTACCTGTTCAAAATTTTGTTTTGGTCAAAATCTAATTTGACTGCGGAATACACGTATTTTTCTTTGTTTACCTTTCAGATGTTATTTTTATCTTGACACATGCGAAAATCACAGGAACAGCCATTTTTAATTTCTGGCAACCTGCGAAATTACTGTGCATATGTAATGTTATTTTCTGTACAAAAAGTATTATACTTTTGCGGTAAAAATAAAAAATGATGGTTGAATGAAACAGAATCATATTAAATGCCAATATGTACATTCATACTTCTGTGACCATACATTACTACATTACATCAAATTAAAACCATGAAAATCATACCATATTTGTGATGAATAACCTTGAGTAAAAAGCTCCAGGGGCAATTTCTTACTAATCAAGTTAGTAAAAATGAAATGGCTGATTCATTAATGCACTAAATTCTCAGAGAAAAATATACAAATATAACAATTTTTCAGTTCTTCTAAAATATGTACATATGTACCTATATGTAAGAAAACAAAAAATTAATGTTTAACTTTGTACAATTATTTAAACGAGGTAGGTACGTACTTATCGAGTAGGTAATAAAGGCAACTCAGGCTAAGATGCGCATATTAGCTATACATCATCCAAAAACAACCTTATTTTAAAATACTGTCCGTTTACATATTATTAGCATACGGTCATTAAATGATAATAGAACCTGACCAAGAATGGACCACTGAAACTTTTGTTAAATGAAGCAGCAATATGCACGAGTGCAGCTTATATTTTATTGAAATATTTACAAATTTTGTTAAACCTAATAATTTGTATGCGTGCGAGTATATAATAATAAAAAAAATCCTTAGTTAAATAATGTACATATCGTAACCTATCAAAAATACTTATATGAATGTACATAATGTTATATGATATATGTACCTATTTTGAAACAATAATTCTTAAAGCAAATTAACAAAATTTTGTTAAAAATAACTTAGTTTGTATTTTGTATACCTATAATGGAGCTCATAAACAAAATAAATATATATCTATGTGTATAGTAAATAAAACATTAAAACACATAAGATATTGCAAAATTGTTTTTTGAATATTCAATGACAGTTGGATGTTGTATACGCTACTTGAACCGGATCAGGCAAACTTAGGTTAAGTATATGTAGGTGAATCGAAAATGTCGTTTCCCTTTAAACAAAAGTATCAAACAATTTGCGCTCCAAAATTCGAATAAGTCCAAAAGCTTTTCTTCGTGATCTTTTTGTGGATCTCTTTTGCTTCCCGATTTCAAAGGCGTGCACTATACACTCAATAACACTTTTATTTTCTTTGAAAGGTATGAATATGAATTGTAGGGGTACCGTCATACGAATATTTTTGTTTGCATTCATATTTTATATGGAACCAAGAAAAATATAGATAACATTTCAATAATACCATCCAATGACCTAGAAGCAGATACACTTAAATCAAAAACTGTTCCTTTGCAGACGGAGTGAATCTCCATAGAATAAAGTATATCATTTTTATCATTCATTGATAAGCCATTTCAGTTAACCAATCTATGTATATGTAAGTATAATATAGATATAGATTTAGATTTAGGCGCCACTTACGAATTGAACTACTTTAATGATGCCAGGAATGCTTTTAAAATAATCAACATTTATTACAATCCAACTAAGTGGTCCTCCTGTTGAAGGCGATGCATTTGTCGTTTGGGGAACACTGTTGACTGTTATAACCGTTTCTGTCATTATTATTTTTTAAAGATTTCGCTTTTTGTTTAATAAATAAAAATAAAATGTATAGCTAAGTGCTTCAAAAAATAAAATACGAAAGAACACACGAAATTAATTAAAAACGATCGTGATCTCGATCCAGTTTCTGGTGGTTTGTGCGCACAGTGCAGAACTGCAGTGAATGAATAGTTTTTTCTTACTGAAAACTGAAACAAACATTCACCACACCAGCACCAGATGTGTTAAAAGACACAGTGACAGTGCGTCAGATGTGAGTACGAAGTGGGCTCTTGCTCTTGGGCGGTAAACAATAATCTAGAATAGAAAGCTTTTAATCATTTTCATTTGAGTGCTTCTCTGCATTAGTCACAGGGTTCGGATATGGTTTCACTTTTGAGTATATATAATATGGAGTGCTCGTTTACATTCCAAAAACGTAACCATCATAAGGGGCGCGGTAATCTATGCGGTAATTCAATTTTCAATATAGAGAGGGTTTTACAACAACACCGTCATTGCTGCAGCTGTCAAAAAACCCTCTCTGTATTGAAATCACGCCCCTTATCACAGACTCAAGTACTACAATGCATTAAGGGTAGGAACGAGCACTCCATATTATATTATACTCAAACCCGCATATTAATAAACGAAGCCAGCGGCAAGTTATCTTTAACTCGCGGATTAGGAATAAGATTTCTGCAACTTACGAGCTAGCTAAACCACCAAGGAAGGTAGTTTAGCGAAGGATTAACTATGACAAATAAATATACCTTCCTTGGTGGTTTAGCTAGCTCGTTAAAGATAGCTTCGTTTATTAATATGGGGGAAAGGGTTTCACTGGGAGTTTACCTTGTGCGATTCTCAGGTCTTGTTGTGACTCCAATGATTTTGAATAAAAATGTTTCTCCTTTCCAAAACAGCCAAAGGAGAAAGTTTTCAAACATCTACGTTTACTTTTTTGCCACTATTGTGTTACGTTATATAATGCCTAAAAGTTAAATCACTCGAGCGCATGGTATCAAAAATTGAGCTTTCTCTGTAGTATGCCATATCGATCTTTAACGATACCATTACTTTTTTTTCAATAATGACGCATTCAGGAAATAAGTTTCTGTACAAAGTCTGTCAGCTCAAACTACACAGATTTATGTCATCATTTATATATTTTAAACCATATTTTATCCATATTCTATGGTAACTATACCACCTAGTGTGTCCTAGGTATTAACACATCCAACACTTGAGGCTATACTACGTTTTCACTGGGCCAAATAAGGTAATTTCGTTGTATATTTCCAAATCAGATCCGGAATTACCTCATTTCCCATACAAATTCTCGTTCTCAAATGAGCTAATTTCAACCAAATTTGCACGAAATGAGGTTCGAAATGAGGTAAATCCATACATCAGTCAGAAACTAGTTAGTATGTAGGCGAGAAGAGTGTGAGGGGATATTTGTTTTTACCCCTTACGCCCTTCTCGCCTACAAACTAAAAACCACTTGCAACTCAGTTTCCTTGTGTGAAACTGTTAGAAACAAAAGTTAGAAATATATATCTTTTTTTTTTTTGCAAACAGGTGTCTTCCACTTCAGTATACTGAGGTGGAAGACACCTGTTTGCAAAAAAAAAAACAATTGGAAATTGTGTATGGGGGCTAAATTAATCTGTCACAACAATTTTCGTATGTTTTGTTGCAAGCAGGTTTCTTATGCATACGTGTGTATTTTTCAAATTTGTACTTTCTGAAAAAAAGAAGGAGTTTCTTTTTTTTACTAAAGCGATTTCAACTAAAAAAGCTATCCAAATCGCTTTGGATACAAATAATCCTAAGCCAAGCCATTTTATCAAAATGAATATTCATCATCCAGCTGTGTTTTATTTTTCCACAGATGCGATTCGGTTTGGATTTACATTCGAAAATACATGTGTTACAAGAACAACTCAAGAGCTTTAAAAATCCATTATTACCAAACACCTTTTAGCTTTTCCTTTTTAAGCCTTAAATTGTTAACTACATAGACTTACTTTTACGAAAAAGTACAAAAGTGAGAATTTAAAATGTTAACCTGCTTACAAAAAAAAAACATTCCATACTATTAATTACGATTAATTAAGCCACCATACACCACTTTCATTGAAAGTAGGTGTCTTCAGCATAGATATTTATTTATTTTTTCGCAAAAAGTACAAAAGTGAAAAATAAATATATATGTTGAAGACACCTGCTTGCAAAATAATAATTGAAAATTGTGTACGGTGGTTTAATTTATCTGTCAGAACAATGTTCGTATGTTTTTTTTGCAAGCAGGTTTCTTAAGCAAACATTTTAATTTCTCACTTTTGTACTTTTTGCAAAAAGTAGGTGAAGTTAAAGGCTTAACTACATAGGCTTACTTTTTGCAAAATGTACAAAATTGAGAAATTCTGACTGATAAACTAAGGCACCATCCAGAATTTTCATTTGTTTTTTTTTTTGAAAGCAGGTGTATCTTCAGTATAGGTATTTTATTTCTCACTTTTATACTTTTTAGAAAAAGTAGGTCTATGCAGTTAGGCATAGTTTTCGAATGTCGAAATGAGGTAATTTCGAAATTAGCTCATTTGGATGTCAAATTTGTATAGGCAATTACATTCCAAATGAGCTTATTTCGAAATTACCTCATTTCGACTCCAATGAAAACGTAGTATAAAGCCGGATCCAGACTTATCTGGTGTGGTGCCGCAATCGGTGCAATGTATTTTATATCCGTAGAACTACATTTGTACCGTTTGTTGCATGCTTTGTGGCGCATGAAATATATCGAATGCCAGCGAAACACGACTCCACAACACAACACACGAGACCATTTACTTACTTTACTTAAGATGGCGCTCACAGCCCAGGATGGGCTTCGGCCTCAACTAACAAGCCCTTCCAGCCGCTCTGTCCCTAGCTAGCCGCTTCCAGTTGCGCACACCGAGTTGTTTGATGTCGTCCTCCACTTGCGTGCACCACCTGTAACGGGTTCTACCACTGCTGCTTACACCATCGGGGTTGGATTCAAATACTCGTCGGGCAGGTGCTTTGCTGTCCATACACTCCACGTGCCCCAGCCATCCCAGCCGTAGTATTTTTAGATTTTTGACCAGGTCAACTTCGCTGTATAGCCCGTATAGCTCGTTGTTGAATCTATTCCTCCACACTCCTGCGATGCACACTGGACCGAAAATCACACGAAGAATCTTCCTCTCAAAGCACCCTAGCAGATTTTTACCGATTTTTTCAGTGTCCATGCTTCTGCCCCATAGAGCAGCACCGGAATCATTAGGGTATTGTAAAAAGTCTCCTTGGTTCACTAAGAGAGGGCCTTACTACTTAAATGCCTTCTTAGAACGAAGAAACAGCGGTTGACAAGAGTAATTCTTCGCTTGATATCTGCACTGATGTCATTTTGCGAGGTAATAGTGGAGCCCAGGTACCCAAAGTGTTTGACAATTTCGAAGTTATATCTGTCCATCGTGATATTTGCCCGAGTCGATGATGTTGAGATCCCTCTCTCGATGACAGCATATACTTCATCTTGTCCCCATTAACACGCCAATCCCATTTTAAGCGCCTCTGATTCAATGCTCGCAAATGCGCATGCCAAGGCTCACTTCGTTCTGCCGACAATGTCTATGTCATCTGCATACGCAAGCTATTGCAACAATGGCTTCAAGAACGATGTTGAATATAGGTTGCATGATAACGCGTCACCTTGCCTTAATCCTTTCTGAACATCAAAGGAATCGGTGGTCGTGTTCTTACCGTTTTTGACGGAGCAGCGAGATTTCTCCATCGTCATCCTGCACAAGAGGACGAGTTTGGCAGGGATCATATCGTTTTGCAGTTGAGTTGGTGTATGCTCATAAAACTCATAATTTATCTTAAAAAAAATCTATTGAATTAATATAAGAGCTTAACATCCCGACTCCACAGGCCATACAGATGTCCAACATCACAACCACAATCGAATCAACAAACAGTGCATTTTTACCCACTGGGCAAATCATGTCATGTCGTTCATTAGCCTTTCACAACTACTTCTATCTCTTACAACAAAATTCACTTACACATTCATTACACTTACACCAAAAAAAAAACTCACGCACATGAAACTTCATCTCATGGCCAAGCTTTGCCCTCCATGTCTTGTTCAAAACGTTATTTTTTCGACATTTTGGACTCCACGGGATTTCTTTAGACATGATCATAGTCCGGCCATCGTTCATGGCCAGTGGAGGCGGCCCGTAATGTTTTCATTGCACATAATTATTTATGCAAATTATTAAGATGTCCACATTTTTCCAAAACTAAAAAAGCGTGTGCTCATTCACATTATTACAAATTAATTATTACAATCACATAACACGTTTTACTTGAATTGCAAATGGTGGCAAAATTGAGTCATGGCGTTTGCAATATAAGACTTTCCATATATTTGCTTATATAAACATTATAGCAACCCGAGCCAGATACTAACTTTAAGGATTGCATTAATATTTCTTTGGATCACTATTAGATATGATTAAAGAATCATCAATTCATCGCAATGTTACGCTGATGAAATTGCTAATTGAAAGTCTAAGGATCAGTTATATCACCTATGACTCCTATACCGATTTGGCTTCCCGTCAGAAAGGATTTCTGGGTCACTAAGAAAACGAAGTACACTTTAATGTCTGAAATCGGAAGCAATTTTGTTAGTTGGGTTGTTTCGTTTGCTGGGCTTGTTATTGTTTAGGAACAGAGTTTTTTTACGTGGTAGGGAAGTTACCCCGACGCACAACCCCCGACCTGGAGGACCAGACCCTTGTATAAATCCAAGGGTAGGAAACCGGATAAACCGCTCCTTATAGGCCTGAGCTACGAATATGTTGTAGTAGCTCATATAAGGTGTTCACTAATGGGGTTTTCCATTGGTACAAAATTTCAATACTTTATTGATACAAAAAACAGCGATTCTGACAAATAAAACCATCAATTGGCCAAAAAATACTGATATTTTTTTGGTTCAGAATCAATTTTGCAGATCCGTATTTTTCGGTGGATATCAACCCCTCCTTTTACTAACACCAGTACAATTTCCAGCTGTTATTTTGACAAGTGCATGTTTTCATTAATTCATTCCAGTAGAGAAAGAACTTGTTTGTGAAAATATAAGGACTTAAAGGTAATATTTGAATTAGAATGGAAACAGTTTGAAATGAGTCGATAGCATAGAACTTATCCCTCATCATTAATTACAACCTTGTAGTCGCCTATTTATAATTTAAGAATTGAAATCCCATCAAATGAAAAAACAAACTTGAATGTATAAAAACTCTGTTGACTGATTTTTTTGTATTCATCAGCCGATACCATTTACAGGTTCGCAGATGCAAAAATACAGCAATACCACTTCAAAAGAAAAAGCTATTTAAATATCATTCCATTCGTCACGAAAAAATCAAATTCCGCATCAAATTCTTAATTTACCAATGGAAAACCCCATAAGTAGTTCAAACTAACTGGAACTGTAGACGCCACCGGTGATTCCACCTGGAGAATTCGTCCTCGATGAAAGCACAAGTGCCTTAGTGGGACTACTCATCCCCTCTCTCGTTGGCTATCCCCAACAGCTTTCCACGGGGTAATAGACACCCGAGGAGTTGGTATAAACAGAGGGTTGGACCCTGTGGACCCTTGTGTCGTCTTGAATGCACATTACTACCCTTTTGAACATCAAACATTAATTAAAACATTTAAAAAATACAATCTTAAAATCAGTTCAAAAATTGCAAGGTGGTCGCGAAAAAGCAACTAGAGTTGCAAAAAATTCAGAGCACACGAACTTGCTGACAAAAATAGTAAAGTGCTTAGTCAGCCTTAAGCTCATTTCCGCTTCACCAACAGTAGAAATTCTCATACATAGGTGGCGCCCATATTCCGCTGAAATGTCAAATCTGAAAAGAAGTAGTGCCAACTTCATAAAAATGAACTTCCTCTTTTTCGATACGTTCTCGTCGGTGACTATTTGTCAAAAATTTTCACAAAATAAATCCTAGGTAATCTATGTGAAAATCAATGAAATTTATTCAAAAAATGTTTTAAATCTATAAATAAATAACTATTGTAATGGAATATGCAATAATTTGATTTCAAATTTCACTGAAATCAGGAAAATAAGTGCATTTTCTATACGGTGGCTCGAGACGGTTTGACAGTCGGTGTTTGATTTTGTTTTCGTTGGATTTGTGTGATTTATCAGATGTTTAAAGCTATATTTTTATAATTATATTAAATGATCTGGTAGTGGTTGAATTTTATTGATAAATCCAAGAATACCCTGTTTATTATGTTAAAATCTAGAGCCCACTGTCAAGCTCTCTGGCCCAAGTTTTTGTTTCTAAGTTCATACGCTGTGTACATAATCTAATATTCACCCAATTTCTCTTTTTTTCAGCCATGGTGCGTATGAACGTATTGGCCGATGCCCTCAAATGCATTAACAACGCCGAAAAGCGCGGCAAGCGTCAGGTTCTCCTGCGTCCCTGCTCCAAAGTCATTGTCAAGTTCCTGACTGTGATGATGAAGCACGGATACATTGGCGAGTTCGAAATTGTCGATGACCATAGATCAGGAAAGATTGTCGTCAACCTTACCGGCAGATTAAATAAATGCGGAGTCATCTCACCACGTTTCGATGTTCCAATTAATGCCATTGAAAAATGGACAAACAATCTGCTGCCATCGCGTCAGTTCGGTTATGTTGTGCTTACCACATCTGGTGGTATCATGGATCACGAAGAGGCCAGGCGGAAACACTTGGGAGGAAAGATCCTTGGATTCTTCTTTTAAGTAATTTTAAACAAAAATATAATTTTTTACAAGAACCGAGAATGTTTTAACTGAGGAATAAAAAAAAAATACGGATAAAACTGAAAATAGGTAAATCAATGTATTTTTATTGTTTCTGGATTTCTTTAAAAACATGTTCGTAGTTTTGTTCAGCGATCAAAGAATGTTAAAAATTTGAACATCTAATCGCATCAGGCTGCGGCGTGGCGTTGGCCTTGTTCTACCTACACACGCGTGTTTCATAAATATACAGTGCCGGTTCATAAAACAAAGGGCCATTTTTTTAAATCGGAAAAGAGCAGGAAGCTATTTTGCAATTGTGCTGTATAATAGTTGTAAAAGCAACGTTATTTAACACCGATTTCGTTTCTAAAAAGGCCTAGTTTATACATTTGTACGAAGTAAAAGGCTTACAAGAAAAAATAAAACTTGCTGTTGGACCTTGCTGTTGGCCCATTCGATCATTAGTTTCAAATCATGATCTGCCTTGTAGCCAAATAATTGTATTTACAAAGTAAAATAATGAATTCTTGGGTATGATTGCACAGCACAGCCTATGTTGTAAAGGCGCAAAATTTAGACTTAAGAACGGGTGAGTTCAAAAATGCAGGAATGCTGCATGACTGCAAAATACAATTGTAAAAATATGGTACCATTTATGCACGTTTTTAGTAAAATTTGATGTCATTGTTTGAATTAATGTTTCCTCTCAACAATGACATCAAATTTTACTAAAAACTTGCATAAATGGTACCATTTTTTTACAATTGTATTTTGCAGTCATACAGCATTCCTGCATTTTTGAACTCACCGAACACTTTTATACTCTTTAATTATCTTTATGATTTTTTGAAATTTTATCAATAACCTTTTGTGTTATATTTGGGATGATTTTCTATTTTTTCTACAGAATAGCGTTGATCTTTGTTGGGAATTTGTTTACAAGTTAAGCTATTTACTGAAGTCAACATTTTTAACGACGTTTTTCCATGTTTATAGTGGAATAACATATTATTTGGAAACTAATGCACCCAAGTTTTGTTTTTCTCATTTTGAGTCCAAAGAAAATTCCACTACATAATTAAGTCTCTATATCTATACGAAAATTTTACAGCGTTGCCAATTTAGTGTGCGAAGCATGGTAGGTACTCTGGCCACTGATTAGGGAACACGAAGCAAATCGTTTTTATTTCGATATCACCTTTTCTCCTCTTTACCTTACAAAAAAAAAAAAAATATTTCATACATTTTGTATAGGAGTCCCGGACCATTTAATAAGACCGCAGTGATACTTTCCCAAAGTAACAATGTGTGGGATGTGTATTCAAGAGCATTGAGTGCTCCTTTGGCTATCCTTTCATTTCCCTTATAAATTCAATGAGCGCTGAAAATTGTTGCTGTTTTTATTTATTTTAATAAAAATAAGAAAATACCGTTTCGATACACCAATCCGCAAAAAAATTCACGCGTTAAAAATTGAAATGTAATTTCGCATTTGCTATTCATTTCAAAAATAGGGCGAATGTAAAACGAAAGAGACGAAAGCAGTAATACCAAAGTACATTTTCGCCACCTAAAACCATTCGCTTCGTATTCCCTCATCAGGCCACTGGTTAGGTAGGTCACCTAGTAAGGCTGTTCCAAACAAAACGTAATTTTATTTAGCATTACTCTTAGAGAATATCAAAATGTGTATCCTAAAATTTGAACTTTTTATATTAATAATAAAAGTTTGCGCATCGCGATATGCCTACACACATTTGAAGGGTTCAGGGGAAAAACGGCTTAAGTCAATTTTTTTTTTAAATGAAACTAACGATGACTTCTTGTAAGTTTCTGTAAGAACTATTTTGATGGAATAATAAAATTCCCATACAAATTTTGGATACCTCTCGAAATGACACTTTGTAAAAAACTTTTTTTTTTAAAGTTTTGTTTTGGCTACAAAACTTAAACAAAACAATTTTTTGAAAAGTTTTGTTTGCAGTCCTTGTAGCACATCTACGTAGAAATAGTTCAAAACAAAAACTTACCCGATATTTTAAATACTTATTTCGTAGTGATGCCAAACCAAATTGAAATACATGAAACGGTCCAACACTGCGTTTCTTAGTATTTTTTTGTTTCGAATATAGATTTTTAAAATCAAAGGATGTATAAAAAAAGCAAAAAACCGTTTCTAATTATCATGTTTAGTTTTTTCGCAAGAAATTTTCAAAAAATGCTTTCAAGTTTTCGGCTACCATGTAGGCCGTAGATGGAAGTCTCCCTTAACGCATATTAATTTATTAGCATATAAAATTCATAAAATTAAAGTCAATTTGTGTTGTATAAATAAATACATTTAATTAAAAAAATATTTTCATCCTTTATTTAATTTCCTTAGAATTTAGCATTTGTTTAGAAAGTAAACTTATATTATCGTTTTTCTCGGAATTAACCCGGAGTTTAGACAAGCGAGTAGAACTATTAGCGTTTATGTGTGTTAGTGTATCTGAACACGAGAGAGCCAACTAGTAGCCCAAATAGTATAATATTTTTGCCTGCGAGTAGCCTGCCAGTTATCCTGCTAGTGTAGTGTATTGTTTTCATTTATTTGTTACGTTTCCATAGTTTCCATAATTTGAATATTTTTCTGTATGTAATATTTTAAAAAAATCCATAAAACTAACACTATGATACAATTGCTACTAGTTCTACTCGCTTGTCTAAACCCCGGGTAATTTGAGTGGACTTACCCGGGGTTTAGACAAGCGAGTAGAACTAGTAGCGTATGTTTTAGTGTATCTGAACACGAGAGAGTCGACTAGCAGGGCAAATAGTAGCCTGCGATTAGACTGCCAGTTATCCCACTAGTTTAGTGTATTGTTTTCATTTATTTGTTTTGTTTCCATAGTTTTCATAATTTGTATATTTTTCCGTTACTTCGTTTACATGACAGGATTCGATGATCGAATCGAATCGGATTGATTTTTCGATCTAGGTATACGACCTCACTGAATCGAATTCAAATAGAATCGAAGTACACTTGAACTTTACTGTATGCGTGCGGAAGTAAGTTTATGAATATGGTGACTACGAAAAAGAAAACAAAACAAAACAAAGCAAATTGAAATACACACACACTTAAACTCGATTCTTTAATTTTTCAATCCAGGTATACTTGTATTTTTCGATTCGATTCAGCTCGCAAAGTGGAAACGGATCGAGAAAAACTATTTGAATCCGGTCCAGGTCCATACGGAATTGAATCCTACTTCAAGTCTGATTTAATTCTCCATGTAAACGAAGTATGTATTAAAAAATCATACTAGTTGACAAAACGTGCATAGAGCTCTAGTCACACATACATCCTCAAAACTAACACTATGATACAAATGCTACTAGTTCTACTCGCTTGTCTAAGCCCCGGGTTAAGCCGTTTTTCCCCTGGACCCTTCATTTGTTAATATAAAATGTATGGACAGAAACACATAGGTAAAACGTAAGTATATCACATGGTTTAGACCCTCTCCGCTGTGAAAAAAAACTTTCGATTTCAGCATACCTGCATTGAATCGTCCATATTATATTCAGTAGACCATTTCCATTTATTTTGAGCTTGCCATTGGCATCTAACGATGTATCCGTCGGTAATGAAGATTCTTTTTCTAAACAATAAGAGCTGAGCATCAATTTTATGCAAAAAAAGATTGGTATCAAAATCATTGCTAGAAAAATAAGAATTAAATGTTTTTTTCGTCAAATCTTAATATATAAAACAAAGTCGTTTTAGTTACACCATTTATAACTCAGGAACGGCTCGGCCGATTTCAATGATCTCTTATTTATTGGATTCGTCTACGTCCCGAATAGCAGAATAACTATTAAAATACCAGCTACCAACAATTGCAGTTGCAGTATAAGTTGAACTTGCATTTGGAAAAATGCATTGCTCTATTATTTTATTTTCCAAGGTTCGCAAAGTGCACACATCACGTGGATATTAAAGTTGCAATAACATTTGTACTAACAGTTGCAGATGCATTTGAAAACAAAATAAAATGCATTTTTATAAAATATCTTTTAAAGAATTTCTCAAAATGTGAATGAAGGTTCGCAAGGATGTACGCAATTACAGTCGCAATTTCTCTCAAAATAAATAAAAACTAAAAATATTTGTGATTCCTCCTTGGGCGATTCCGCTATAGACGATTTTCGGCATCAATTTATAAATTATAATATTTTTAATTTTTTTGTATAACAATGCAAGGTAGATGGTTTTTATTTATTAAAAAAAAAAAATTATACCTAATTTAAAGAAAACACTTTTTTTGCGCCTTGCAACATTGTCATACGAAGAGTCAGTATGAACTGCAACTATCATAGCTGCTAACAAAAGCCCGAAAAAAGACATTACCGATAGTTTGAGGTTATGATTTACTTGGTAGACATGTTGTCACAAATGTTATTTAATCACTTACATAAAAACATATACGTTTTTGCTATTATTTTTTAAACTAATATTGATTGCAAATAGCCATTGTAAGTTTGTTGCACCCGCGATATAAAATATATAAAAGTTTGTTTTTCCCATAGAAATAAAGTGTTAACTTTAGTGAAACTTTGTAAAAGTAAGACAAAAATCAAAAACAAAATTTACCCAGTCGTTATTAGAAGTAAATTGTACGTTGAATTAAAAAAAAACTTTGATTCAAATTGGTTGCACCCGCGATCGCTAAATTAAAATCGCGGGTGCAACTTATCGACAACTAACATTATTGAGTGATGTATCATATTTTATTAATAATATGCCTTGCATAATAATTTTTTTGTTCAAGATTGTTTTTTTTAACAATTTAATATAAAATGCAGGGAAGTAAGGAAAGAGACGGCTTCACAAAAATATAGGCGCAAGCTTGAAAAAATGCTGGACTTCATGCAGAGTAGGGCTGGCCACGACACGATAAGTCTCGGTCTCGCATAACGAGACGAGACTGCATTTTAAGCATCCGAGACGAGACCGAGACGGGACTGTATATTTGGACCGAAACAGCGAGTCTAATAAATTGAAAAATCCAATTTCAGTTAAATATTTATTTTCTTCTGCTCATATTCAAACTATATGGGGGACTAATTATAGTTTGACGTTCCAATAATAAACAGGTTGTCCGGATATCGTATTTTTCGGAGACGAGATCAACACGAGACCGAGACGAGAATAAAATTTTCGATGTTAACGAGACCGAGACGAGACTTCCAAAAGTCTCGCAGAGTCTCATCTCGTGGCCAACCCTAATGCAGAGCACTTCTACGTAGGTAATAGGTTAAAATGTAGCCCTTCAAGCAATAATTTCATTAAAATATTTTTGTATTTAATTATAAATATACTCAAAGGAGTCTCAATATTACACCAGCGATGAGAGAATCGCACAACAGTATTTTTCGAAAATATTGGACGTATTTGAAAAAAAAAAAAATAATAATTAATAGAGAACGGTACTGTACTGACTAGCAATATATGTTATTTAATCTCTTATCCAGTTCATTTATATCGATTTACTGATGTCAATATTCATTAAAGTAAGACGCGTTGCACACGCCATAATTTGATGTTGCACCCGCGATTGCTTTAAAAGTGAAAAAATCGTTGTTGATTTTTGTTATTTATCTTAATTTGTATGTCTTTAGTTGATTGAATCAATGTCATTCAATAAAATGAAAGAAGAACATAATAAATGTTTCACAATTAACAGACTTTTGTGTTTTTCGTACTATGATCAAGATAGGTGGGCAAAATTCGTTGCACCCGCTACCGCACTTTGCAACCTTTTTTCTGACGATTTATTTATTTAATTTGAGTTTTATATTCGAATTCCAATCGAATAGTCGAAAATGTAACCCTTCAAGTCATAATTTCATTAAAATATTTTTTTATAAAAATACTTAAAGTCTGTAATGGAATCACCCCCTTACAACTTCCTGAACATTTGTACAATGATTCCAATTGGCCCGGGAAAAATCATTGGATTCAAGAAAAGTGGATGGTCATTTTAGTTTTATTAAATAATGACTACCAATTGCAATTATATTTTTGCAGTTGCAATTGTCAGTGCAGTTGGAAAAACCTTTATTTATTGAGAAAGGGCTTATTTTATTTTATTGTTTTTTTTTTTTTTTTTGGGGCAATGTTTGGAGGGTTTACACAGCTATGCGGCCAAACAACGTACTACTGTTTTAGAAAACAATTTAATCGACCATCAATAAATAATTTTGTTTTAAATTTTATTATTCGTTTCATTGTTTTGGCCCACAGTTTGGCAATAAAGCGAAGAAAGGCACAACGATGGCTCAACATTTATTTCTAAAGCCATTATGTTGGTAATGTTTGAAATGTTTCTATCCATATCATCGCACTTCTTACTGGAAAAGGCAGAACAACGTCTGCCGGCACAGCTAGTTAATCATAACAATAAAACCTAGTCCGAGTTCATAAACGCAAAAATGGCTAAAATAAGCTAAGCGAACTGTTCCTAAATGCATATCTACGAAAGCTGGTAGGTAGACTGCTCCAAAATGCTGTAGATTTTTGTTTCTTGCACAAACACACAGGCATTTAAAATAAAATAAAAAAGTTATATTTGTTTGCATTTGAGTAGTCTGTCTTGTTATATATGTATCTGTGGTGTTTGGTATAAACATGATAACTACATACAAAAATGGGCACGACCGGATCGCACAAATTTGCTCTGGTTGCTAACAACTTTAACGTAGTTTGGAATTGACAATTTGCATAATATGTATATTGGTTCCATAACATTCTGATATCACTAAAAAAGTTTTATTTAAACAAAAATTAAAATTCGTTAGAGCGGTTTCTTAAAAAATATTTTTTTATGTAAAAATTCTTGAACATTTTTAAAAATAAAATTTTATTTTTTTCGAAAATTTGTAAATGCAAAATTGTTTGAATTGTAAAGGGCTCGTTTATAAAGTTTTTTTTTGAAATCGGTTTAGGCGTCAGAACAAAAAAAATCGGTTATATGACAGGTACCGTTAAAAACCGTTATTGGTAAATTTTTTTTATCAAAATATTGACCATACTTTTAATAATTTAACTTTAATTGAATCATACTTTTAATAGTAAACGTACATCTTTTTATCAAAATTCTTGTAATCGTGTTCGAGAAAAATATGTTTTTTTTAACGGTTTTACAATATTTGTATAGTACGTACCGTTATTTTTGAATTTAGAAACATGATTTTCAGATATGTGTTCTACAATACAAAATAATTTTACACCTGGTTTTGAAAATATTCAGCCCTAAAGTGAGTTCCGCGTATAAGAATATCCGCCCGGAAAAATTACATTTCACTCTTGCCTTATTGTGAGAATGGAGGGTGAAACTCACAATAGCTTTTAAAAATCCGGGCGAACAAAACATTTTCGGGTGAAATGCTTTCCGGGTGAAACTCACAATAGGGCTTGACCAAGACGTTTTCAAAATATTTAGTTTTTTTTTTTCAAAAAAAAAAATTGATTTTTTTTAATTTTCAATTTATTTTTTATAATTTTGGTGCACAATAATAAGCCTTATCACAGGCCCCGTCTGAATTCTAAAGGAAAATTACGAATCCAAAAAAAAAAGTATTATAGATTATAGGTCCCGCGGTAGTAAAAATATTTCCTACGAAATTCAGAGTTCGGGAAAAGTGTTATCACTAGCCCCGAATGAATATGAAGTTTGACTGTTTTTTCTACGAACAGTTATTTTCATAGTATGTGGAACCAAAAAGAAAAAAATACCTCGCAGACAAATATGCACAACCCGCAAATATATAAACTAAAAGGGAAACGTAAGTGAAGGGTCCAGGGTAAAAACGGCTTAAGTCCACTCAAAGTGTTCCGAGAAAAACGATAATATAAGTTTGCTTTCTAAAATGCTAAATTCTAAGGAAAATTAAATAAAGGATGAAAGTATTTTTTTCCAATTAAATGTACTTATTTATACAACACAAATTGATTTTAATATTATGAATTGTATATTCTAATAAAATGATATGCGTTGAGGGAGACTTCTATATACGGGCTACATGGTAGTCGAAAACTTGAAGATATTTTTTGAAAAGTTTTGCGAAGGAACTAAACATGATAATTAGAAACGGTTTTTTACTTTTTGTTGATGCGTCCTTCGATTTTGAAAATCTATATTTGAAAACAAAAAAATATTAAGAAACGCGGTGTAGACCGTTTCATGTATTTCAATTTGTTTTGACATCACTACGAAATAAGTATTTAAAATATCGGGTAGGTTTTTGTTTTGAACTAGACAACATAGATGTGCTACAAGGACTGGAAACAAACTTTTTCAAAAAAATTGTTTTGTTTAAGTTTTGTAGCCAAAACAAAACTTTTGAAAAAAAAAAAAGTTTTTTACGAAAAGTGTTATTTCGAGAGCTATCCAAAATTTTAATAGAAATTTTATTTTTCCATCATATAGTACTTACAGAAACCTACAAGATGTCATCATCAGATTCATTTGTCAAAAGAATGGACTTAAGCCGTTTTTCCCCTGGACCCTTCAAGTTTTATTACGAAATTAAATGTCAAAATATGTATTATGTTTTTTTTTTTTCGAAGCGAAAATATAGTAATTATAATCACGAATCGTACTCGGTATTCTTTGCATATTTGCCTCATTTATTTCAAAAACTGAAATGGTTATTGAATCCATTTTTGATTAAAAAACAATTAAACTATCAAAAGATTACCAACAAAAATTGAAATCGATTTTTCTTATCACATTTTAAAGTAAATAACCTGACTTTGAAACTCCGAAAATGGGATTTCTGAGTCAATGCCTCAGAATTTTATTTTAACAAAATCCTCTGAACCGTTTTTCAGAAAAATATTATTTTCCTTTTTGGCGAAAAAAAATTGTATGGTATGTTCCGTTATTTTTGATCATACAAAAAATTAAAAAGATTGTGTGGGCATATTAGTTGAAAAACACTAAGTACCAAGTTTGAAGAAAGTCCCTCCAGCCGTTTAGGCTGTATGTAGGGGCGAGGACAGACAGACAGAATTGCGAGACCCATATATTTCTCGTTCTCTATAATCGTAATGTTAAGGAAAATTAATATCTCGAGTTCAATTTTTTTTACGAATCCATAACTTACCATATAATATCTATGTATATCGCAAGTAAAAAAATAAATTGACAGTTCTTAAATGCACAGAAATTCAGAGTAAATAAATAGACCTAACCAGCCCGCTATCACGGATTTTATCGTAATCGGAAACTTTTAACGAATACCGAAAAAAAAACTATCCCGTTAGTAGTGGCAATTTGTATTGGATTTTCCAGTACGATGGATTCTGTGCTAAATATATAATTCAGATTTGTTTTCCAAATAACTGCTATACAAAAATTGGAAATATTTTACTCATATAACGAGCTCAACATTCCTTTTAATTTGATAAGAAATTCGTTAAACTGAAAATGAGCAATCCATTTCAGACCATATAAAATAAATATTTTTTTTTGCACATGCCGACTGACAAATATAAACTATTTTTAATTATTCGAAATTTTTAAATCGTTCGAAATATGAAAAATCAAAAAGAAGATAGATTTTCTATTTAATTTTACCCAATTTCTGGAACCAGTTGTATGTCTCAACGAAGTGCTATGTAATTTCGGAGATTATTATTAAAATTGTTCATATAACAGGATGAGTCCAGTTTGTGAGTTGGTCTTCTCCAATTCAGCTGGGGAATAATAAAATCTGTAATAAACTTAAATTGGTTTTACTTTTTTTACATACATGTAAATATTTATTTTAATCTTTAAATGAACAACATTTTAAATATTTAAGTATCCCTCTAATCTTTCATTGACAGAATTTACTATGCTCTTGCAGAAGCTATGCCACTCTTCTCTCTTTGCAACTTCTGCATACGATATTAAATCTTCTTCAGCTTCTTTGTATATTTGATCGATTTTGTCTGTTTTTTGATCGCATGTCTGTGTGCGATCAACTACTTCATTATAAATCCTAAATTAGAATTTGTATGAATGATTTAAAAAAAAAAAAAAGAAAAAAAAAATACATACTTTTCCAATTCGGATTGATTCTTTTCTAAATTTTTTTGGTGCCACTCCATATTTTCGAGAATAGATAATAATTTTGCTTGTTTTTCTTTTATGGCGGTATGATGATAGTCTATTAGTTTTGTAACTGCGTCAACTGTCTCAAATATATCTTCACTGAACTTTGTGTTAATGCTGTCCAAAAGACGATCCTTTTCGGCGGTAAGTTTCTTAATAAAGTTTGGCAAAATTCGATCATAATCTTAACAAAAATTCAGAAATTATTAAATATTTAGAATCTTATAAAAAAATAAATAATTTTTTTGATACTCATAATAATTTCAGTAGGTTACCTCTTAAAGGTGGGCCCTGTGTTAAAGCTGGTATTCTCGCTACAGAACCTCCCTTATTTTCGACCGAATGAGTTCTTTTTCGAAGTGGAGCAACAACATTATGATTTCGGATGATGAATTTATTTGACTCCGATTCGGCATTATTACCGATGGATATGTGCGGCTGTTGAGATTCCAAGGAAGGTCGAATATCTGGCGAAATTGGAAGTTCTTGATTCTCTTCTTCTGAGTCGGATGAATGTTTTGCTGCTTCATTATGATAATCTTTTGTAAGTAGGTTGTTAACGTTTGGTGTTTGGAGAGGGTCTTCAGGGACTTCATCATCAAGGTCTTCATACACTGGAGACTGGAAGTTTCTTGTCCTATTCTCCAGAGGTCGATGGGATTCATTTGGATGTAGGGAAGTGTTTAAAACACTGAGGCAATCTGAATCTAACGACATCTAAATAGGTAAACATTTTTTTAATTAATTGAGTCCAAATTGATGCAGGAAGATAATGCAAATTGCACTAATATGTAAAACCAATGATGAAGTCATTTGTGATGTTGATTTTTTCTCCGCAAGAGAAAAATTCAACTTAGAGGGATTGAAAATAGGCCAAGAGTCGAAAAAATGTATTCTAGTTAGAGGGAATGCAAAAATGTGGCGAAAAATTTTGAGTTAGAGGGTTTCGACTATATATTAGGTTGTTTCATGGATGTACTGAAAAAGTTGACTCATTTTGTCACACGTATGAACCTATTAAATTATGTATGTTAAATTTTGAAGTTTATATTTAGGATAAAAGGGTTCACATTGAGTCGAAAGTATTTTCGAAACTATTAAACCGAAACTAATTAAACCGAAATCACTTTAGCTGGTTGTCACCTTTAACCAAACATATCAAGAACGCTGGTACAGGCCAGAGAAGCAGTAAATCATCATGAGTTTTGTATTTTAAATGTGAGCTGTGTTATTAAAATACACAAAAAAAAAGTTTTTTTTTTACAATTTTGAAAAAAGTTGATACGAATATTTTTCAATTTTTGTTTTTTTAAATTCAAGTTTAAAAATATTTTTTTTCAAAAACTACGGGTTTAAAACTACAGAACTATCTTAGTTTAAAACAGTAGTAAAATGTGAAATTTTTGACACTAGGAAAAGATTTAACATAATTTTGCCGTTGATTTTTTTTTTTTTAATCTTTAAACATTTTTTTAGAAAATTGCTCTGCCTTAACCCTGAGGCTACACGGGCAAGTACTGGCAAGCAAGTTGCTATACAAACACATTTTTTTACTAATACATACAAACCTAAGCAACTTGCTCGTCAACTGGCATGGAATTTCTGAAGCCAGTAGAGAAGCAAGTTGAAAGGCAAGTGGACTCGATCAGACTTATATACAAGTGATATCTAGATAGCTTTTCGTGAAATATTTGGAATTGAATATTCAACATTGGACCAATAAGAAATTTAAACATTTCAAAAATAGGCAACAACTGTCAAATTTGATTGAAGGATGGCTATGATAATGATGGATTATACAAAATATCTTTAAAATCTTAATTTTGTGAGTATATATTTTTTGCTTGGAAAAAATGAGAGTTTTGAGGATTTCGGGTGACATTTGGAACATTCTGTTACCGATTTGTCAAGCCATTGGCTGTCAAATTAAACTGAAAGATTGCTACGGAGATGATAAATTGAAAAAAAAACTTAAAGAAATCTGAATTTTTTGAGATTAAATTTTTTGCGCGGGAAAATGAAAATAGGCCAAGAGTCGAAAAAATGTATTCTAGTTAGAGGGAATGCAAAAATGTGGCGAAAAATTTTGAGTTAGAGGGTTTCGACTATATATTAGGTTGTTTCATGGATGTACTGAAAAAGTTGACTCATTTTGTCACACGTATGAACCTATTAAATTATGTATGTTAAATTTTGAAGTTTATATTTAGGATAAAAGGGTTCACATTGAGTCGAAAGTATTTTCGAAACTATTAAACCGAAACTAATTAAACCGAAATCACTTTAGCTGGTTGTCACCTTTAACCAAACATATCAAGAACGCTGGTACAGGCCAGAGAAGCAGTAAATCATCATGAGTTTTGTATTTTAAATGTGAGCTGTGTTATTAAAATACACAAAAAAAAAGTTTTTTTTTTACAATTTTGAAAAAAGTTGATACGAATATTTTTCAATTTTTGTTTTTTTAAATTCAAGTTTAAAAATATTTTTTTTCAAAAACTTTATTAAATTTTTTGCGCGGGAAAATGCGATTTTAGCGCTTTTGGGTGACATTTGGAACGATCTATTCCTCACACGACATAATTTAGTTTCTTAGCTATCTGTCAAGGTATGAATTGTCAAACTCCATTAAAGGATGCCTATGATAATGATGAATTAAAAATCATCCAAAAAATCCGATTATAAAAAAAATCGAAATTTTGGAAATTAAATTTTTAAATAAAAAAACCCAAATTTATGATTCAGATGACAATACAATCCCATTTGCGACTTTGTGGTTTTATTTTCATTTTCGTCATTAAAGTACGATTAACCATATTTTAAGCAATTTTAATCAAAATGTAAGAAATGTAAGAAAGGCTAGCAGAACGTAGCCAATAAAAAACTTGAAAGCAACTTGCCCGACAGCTTGCCTGGCAAGATGCTTGCCGCTTACGTCACAGCATATTCACCTATAGGAATAAGACAGTCAATCTATGTAGCCAACTTGCTTGCCAGTACTTGCCCGTGTAGCCTCAGGGTAAAGGGGGAAAACAGAGGGTACTATTATAAACATGCCCACATATTTTCAGCTAGTTATACCCGGATTTAATTTTTAGTTCTATTTATTTAATCCGTTAAATGTAAACGTGAAAAGCTTATATCTAGGTTATTACAAAGTTTTAAATACATTATAAAAGTTAAAAAATGCTTCTTAAGATTTAGTAGTCTTTAAATTTCATTTGTTGATAGAATTAAAAAGTTAAAATTATTTAAAACTGAAATAATTTGGTTTAGAGGACAATTAACACCAGTTTGACCTACTGAAAGCAGGGCATACATAATGGCATCTGACTTCTTATGCTAGATTGACTATAGCTGAATTGCAATCGACTCAGAGCTGATGAGGATGATACTGAACCATTTTCTATACCTGTTATGAAGCATAACTGGAGATATTGCCTATGTTTCGAAAGCAAAGGAAGGTTAACCAACTTAAGTCTATGGGTTTATCGTTGGGGACATGGTAGAAAGCGTAGACAAAAGCGCATAAACCTTCTTTGAACTGCTTCCAATCTGTTTATGTGCACTGAGAACTACGGTGCCCATACTACACAGCCGTACTCAATGATTGGTCTCAGCACATATTTCACTTGGAAATCCCGAGAGAATTGTTTAATGAATCCAAGCATTTTGTTAGATTTTTTTAATAATTAGGTTATAGTGGTCGATAAATGTCAACTTAGTGTCGAGAAGTATGAAGTATACCCAGATCAGAGAAAACGGACAACCTGCAAAGAGGATAAGAATCTATAATATAGTCAAATGATTATAATACGATTACAATAGGATTATGCAAAATCGAAGAAGTCTATTTGCCTCTTTAGGGCAATAAGTTCCCCAGTTACAGTCAAATCCCCGATGGCCGTAGCTTTTTCTACTAACTTCCGTACGTAATAAAGACTGTGTCCAATAACATATCCACCTCCTGTTAATACATGGTGTCCACTATTTTTTAAAATAAATTTCCCTGACCACTTTCAAAATTTTCCCTGACCAAAATATCAAAAAAAAATGTTCATGAGTAGGTACGTATTAATATTGATTGCACAAATATCTCACAAAGTGGTAGAAAATGTACGTATTTGCATGGCGTTAATTAAACCTTAGGCAAAAAGAACTCACCTTGTATATTTCAAAGACCTATCTGAAGGTATACATAACAGATTGCATTTAAAGTGAATTAAAAACTAAATTGTTTTGCTTAACAAAAGGGACGACTATACCTATGCAATGTAGTTAGTATCTTTGCGATGTTGAAATTTAATAGTCTATTTTTTTTAAATAAATCAAAATGTATTAATTCAGGTATGCAGAAACAGTATGAAGAAATAAGTTAAAAGAATTAATCCTACTTGAAATATAAACTTGAACGCGTTGGTTGAATCTCACAGTCAAAGGAAAATGAGAAAATTGGGCCCAGCACCAATACGAACGGCTTTCATATCATATATAGGTATTTGCTTACGCATTCCTTATCCGTTAACCGGTTGTCCAAATTCGCTGTGTGACAAAAGTAATTTAATTTTGATTAAAATTTGTTTTAGGGTAACAATTCCTTTTTTCCTTATTTTTCTTTAATATTTTGTCTATTTTTCGCTCGATTTAAGCCATTTTTGGAATTAAGTTCTTTGAGCCAATGATAGAATACCTGAATTTTTAAAGTTATGTTTAGGGATCGCAAGCATCAATTGTATGCAAAAAATAGTTTTTGGAGCATTTAATTTGTAAAAAAAAAAACAAATATTAGTTTTTAAATAATATTTTTGGTGTCATAACCATCTCTGGAAAAAATCAAAAAATTATCAATTTTTACTTCATTTATCAGAATAGAAATAGTTATTGTTTTTAATCTTTTGTAATTCGTAAAAGTAAGTCAAAACAACTTACAAAACGACACTCGAAACCACCATTTTATGTATATTATTATAAGGGGTGGAAATATTTTTAGCTTATTCCTTATTTAGTAACGAAAAAATTGGTATTGCATTTATAACGGGCTGACGGGCACAAAATATTAAACAAAAAATTTAATATTTTGTTCGTTTGGTACCTACTAAAAGATTTTTAACTCAGTCAGTTTCTTACCTATTTTAAGTTACTCTCCTTTTTATCATATACAAAAATCACAAATCCAAGTCCGTGTTTTACAAAAAAATCACTTAATAGTCCAAAATCAAAACCAGGTCGCCGTTTTTGAACGAGTAAACAAAAAAACCATGTTTGCACTAAATCTTCATTTTCATTATCGTTATTTTAGATAAACTGTTAAATTTGTACTTGATTTTGTAGCTTGAGCAAAAAATGTATATAATAAAAAAAGGTCTAACATTCTTCTTTGAAAAACCACAAAGACTCTTAAAATCGGTAAAAAACTGACTGAGATAAAAATAGTTTAGTACCTACCATAAAAAGGAAAACAAATATTCTATTTTTTGTTAATATTTTTTTTTTTGATCTATTTAGGAATCATTTCGTAAAAAATATACAACCATTTTCTTCGTTACTAAACAAGGAATAAGTAAAAAAAATTGAACCCCTAATAGTATACAGTTATGGATACTTTGGAGCAGAATTAGTATGGAACAATATTGGGGGAGGTGTGTGCTAACATTTTCCAAAGGCGAAATGTAAGATAAGATACAATTCATGCAAAATAAGGTCCCAAAGGTTCTGGAGGGCACAAAAAAAAGGTGCCTTGAAGATCATAAGATAAGTCTTATGTCATGCCCCTACCAAAATTCAGACCTGAATTTTTCAGAAAAGTTATGGGTATTAGTTAGAAGTCTCTGGATGCCGAATATTCGAAAAATGAAGATTTGTGGACCAATATACAAAAATCTTGGTAAGTTAGAACAATAACTACTCTTGGAACCAACTAGTAAAGCCAATCCTAAAAAATGGATTGTGTGGAGTGATACGAAATAGTAAGATTCAGCTCAGAATTTTGTAGAAAAATAATCAATTTCCTAATATTTTTTAAGTGGTCTTATTGTTTTGTCCTCTTGTTATAACTATTAATTTTCTAATTTCCTAGTTTTTTATGTTGTACATTTAAATTTCTTTATTGTTTTATGAACTAAGCGCTGCGCTCTATTTTACAAATATTAAAATGCAAACAAAAATTTAAAAATATTTTCCTGTACTTGAGTTTTATTATGAAATTTAACCCTACGGTGAAGGGTCTTATTATTTTGTCCATAACTATATATGTATAAGGGTGGTTTGTGGGTGGTTTTGTGGGTGGTTTTGTGGGTTGTTTTGTCCAATTTTTACGAATTGCAGTTTAAAACCTTGAAAATAATACCCATTTTTATTACGTTAAATGAGATACAAATTTATGTTTTTTTTTTTGTGTTTTCCAGAGATGATTTTGATATAAAAACTTTTATTTAAAAGCCAATATTTGTATTTTTTACAAATTAAATACTCCAAAAAATGCTTTTTGCATAAAATTGATGCTTGCCGTAAACATAATTTGTAAAAGCTGAAAAATTTCAGGTAGTGTGTCATGGGTTCAAAGAACTTAATTCCAAAAAATGGCTTAAATCGAGCGAAAAATACACAAAACATTAAAAAAAAAAATTGTGACCCTAAAACTCATTTAATTCAAAATTAAATAACACACAGCGAATTTGGACAAACGGTTAACGGATAATGGTGCTTATTGGTGCTGGGCCCAAGCTCCATACATCTTTGCCCATTGTCCTTTAACAGTTAGTTTTTTGTCTCTTACAGCAAAAGCTGTTTTATCATCAGCTGTTTTTCACATGGGATTCCAACAACACGAACCTATCTGGATAGCTCTACATAGGTTTCCGGCCATTACTGTACGAAATAACAGAAAGTGCAGTTAGTTGCGTTTCACTCATTTTTTTTTTTGACATATTCATAGGTATGGCAAAAGATAAGAAATAAATAATTTTAAACAGAGATGTAATCAAAACAAAATGTTCGATCAGAAAAAAGTTTCTTATGAGAGAAAGTGAAAAAGGAGTTCAGTGGTTTTTTAAAAATTGATATGGAAAAAAATCCCTGACCGCTTCCCGAATTCCCTGACTTTCCCTGACCAAATTTTGTTCCCTGACTTACCAGTTTAGCGGGCACAATGTAATAATTTTGTCCGGGTCAAAATCTAATTTGACTGGACTATTATTCAAAGTAAAAAAATCGTACCCTAATATAGGTTTAATGTAATTTAGGTTTAAAAGGACCTAAAATCAAGTTTGAACAGTTTTACCATTGGTTTTAACACATTTTTAATCCACAGAGTGAGTTACAAATCAAATTTTCGGGGTCAAATGTGTATTAGGTAAATGAATATTTAAAACAATTATAAATCAAACCTTTCTTTAAATAATAATTTAACTGTATACCTGTAAGACCTATGGTTTTTAAATGCAATGCACAGCGGCGCTAGTAAGAGGGAATATAAGGAAAGTAAAGAATTTTTGTTGGTACACTTGCAGTGATTAATATGTCTGAAAGAGTTAGATTAATACATTTAGAGTCGATTTTTCAATCATCAGTTGAACTATCAGAGGTTTAACGACTATTGAAAAATTGTTTCTTAATTATTAGTTATTTTACAAACCTGTGTAGATGATAAAATGCTTTCCCCTAGTGGAGATTTTGATCTTCTCTCCACTATTTCAAAAGGAACTCGAATTGGACTCTGTATCATTTCAACGGGTTTTTGATGGCGAATAATATCTCTATATTGTAATTTTTGTCTCTTGGGACGTGGATCTTGTGCACTATTCATTTCATCTTCCGATTCGGAAAAATACAAGGTACGAATAGAGTCTGGTGAAGAGCCGCTGTGTCGCCTTCTCGTAGGAATATTTGTTTGATCACGAGGAATGTTGTCGTTCTTAGTGCCAAATTGTTTGATTTGATCAAAAGTATATTTCGAAGGCTGTGAATATTCGATTTCGGATGTTATTTCTTTTTTTAGCTGACTATTGAAAAATTGGTTCTTAATTATTAGTTATTTTACAAACCTGTGTAGATGATAGAATGCTTTCCCCTAATGGAGATTTTGATCGTCTCTCCACTATTTCAAAAGGAACTCGAATTGGGCTCTGTATCATTTTATCGGGTTGTTCATGGCGAATAATATCTCTATTTTGTAATTTTTTTCTCTTGGGACATGGACCTTGTGCACTATTCATTTCATCTTCCGATTCCAAAAAAAACAAGGTACGAATAGAGTCTGACGAAGAGCCGCTGCGTCGCCTTCTCATAGGAATATTTGTTTGATCACGAGAAATGTTGTCGTTCTTAATGCCAAATTGTTTGATTTTATCAAAAGTTTTTTTTGAAGGCTTTGAATATTCGGTTTCGGATGTTATTGCTTTTTTTAGCTTCGGTTTTGGTGACAAATTCATAGGCTCACGATGGTTTTTATCTTTTTGATTGATTTTCCAAACCGAATAAGGAACGAAGTTTGCAACTTCAACGTCTTTTAGAAGAGTTTTTCGTTTGCTTGTTCGTCGTTTTGTAGGTTTCGGTATAATGTCTTGATCACTGTCACTGATAACATTCACATCATGTATAGCTTCATTTCTTTGATTTGAAAAGGCTGCGTTTTTATCTTTGTGGCTGACAAGATTTTTCATTTGTATAGTATTTTGAGTTTCTTTGGACACTGAAACTGGCTCGTTTGTACTTGAACTGGGTTCGGTCACATAATTTAATGGCTTCACAAGATTGACGCTTTTTGCCTTCTGTTGACTTTCTGCTATATTTGCATTCTTCTTACGAGTTTTTCGTTTAGATCTAGGTGCAGGTGTTGAATCAATGGTACGTAGATTTTTGTGTTTAAAAAATCGCCGACCTTTATCTTTTGGTGGCTCAGAGGCAATATCTTCTAAACTGTTTGTATTGTTTTGAAGGCCATTACAGTTCAAAGACTGTGAGGCTCTACCAGAAGAATTTTGGTTTTTAACAATTTGTTTCGATCCAATTCTTGGGGGGCTAATATTTTGGGAAAAACTCAGCGATTCGTGGTTGGATCTTTGCGACGAAGTTACATGAGTTTCTTGCGATAGGTTCGAATCCGATTTTTCTGACAAAGGATTTTGGTCTTCTAACTGAGTGGATCTAATAATTTTAGGAGACCTTTGTATTGGAATAACAGACGCTTGAATTGGTGTAGAAATCGTTGGATCTTCCAGTGTTTCCAGTTGTTGCTGTACATTTTCAGACGGTTCAGGTGGTAATAGAGCAAAATTGTTGGTATTAATTGATTTTCGAATGACTGTTTCTATATTAGAATTATAAGTAGTAGATCCAGAAGCATTGGACAATTCCTGAAGAGAAATTTCAAGAAGAGAATTTTCCTCTATTAGATTTTGTTTTATTTCATGAAAATTTTGTTTTTTAGTGGTATTGGAAAATCGTTGAAATGAGTTTGAAGATACCTGTATTGATGTATAAGCAAACGAAATTTCATTTAATTTGGAACTGTTTCGTTTCTCAATTGGCAATATTCCGTTTTCTGATTTAAAGATTGGCATATGCGAAGAATTTGTTTGCTCTGAAGTATTTATCTGTGTGATACCAGTTTTATTTGTTGCATTACTTACATTAATAACTTCTCTTTGTGGTTTGTTTACATTTTCTGGTGGTTTTTCTGATATTTTTTTCATCTTCCCCGATGTTGCCTGAGCTATTTTCTTTGTCTTGAATTTAATAGGAATTTTGGGTTTTTTAAAAACTGTTGTATCCTCGTTTGTAGTTGTATTTGTACTAACGCATGTAGTGTAGACACTTCCTTTATTTGATGGACCCACATAGTTAGGAAGGTGTTCGACACGAGTCACAAGAGATTTACTATTAGCTGTTGAGTTGTTTTCAAACTTAAAGTTACTTTTTTTATTTTTCGTTGAATCTTTTCGGCTATCTTTTTGTGCAGCATCACATTTACGAAGTTTTACTCTTGCTAATTTCATTCTTGGTTTATCGCAACTTTGTTCAGAATATGGGGTCGCTGGAGAATCTGTGCTTAAGTCAGCTAAGTATTTTGTAATTGTATTAGGTGTTGACACGTCGGAAGATTCCGCGTATGAACAAGTGTTGTAATAATCTATTAAATCATTATTCGCCTTTAAAATTTCTAATTGATTTTCGGGCAAAGTAAACACTGCAACACGGGAGCTTAATAGTTGCGCTGACACGTTTGTTGAGAAAGAAGCCTGTTCAATGGTATAAACAGAGCAATCGAATTGATTTTCACTGAAAAGCAAACAAATATTACAATCATATCATAATTATGGGAAATTCTTATTAACGTACATATTATGTAGGTACATTCCCTACACCTTTCTAAAAAGCTTAAATATTCAAGAATTTTTAATAATTTAATAAAAAAACCTACATTCAGGCAACTTTAGAGGTTTCAAAATTAAGTAATACTTTATAATATATAATAACTGATACATGAAATTTAGGAAGAATTTTATAACTTAAATTTGTGTGTAAAAATTATTGCAAAATATCAAAAACCTTTGTACTAAAAATGTGTTTTATTGAAAAATCAACTTAATTTTTCGTACTTTAAATTCAAAAGTTAGTGAAAAATTTTAAAATTTAAAGAAACTAATGATGCATATTTATAGGTGTAACTTTCTTCTACAAATACGTGAGAAATTTTGTATTTGTAAATCTAACGGGAAAAAAGTAAGGGCAATTTAATAAAATAAATCACAAAAAAGCTCCATTTAGCCAAATTTAGAGGCGTCAAACTTGAGTAATTGTTAAAAGTTAATAACAAATGATACATGAATTTAAAGTTAAAATTTACAATCTAAATTTTTGTGTTAAAATTTTAGCAAAATCTTTAAAAAAATCATACTAAAAAAGTGATTTAGTCAAAAATCAATTCGATCTTTGGTGCTTTAAATGCAAAAGTTAATACAAAATTAATAAATTTTGAAAAACAAAACCAAAACTCTAATTGCCCTAATCCTTATCTTAAATATTTCTGATAAATGTTAAGTGATTATTTCAACAAAAGTCACTCTAAAATTAGTTTGATTGATTTATTTACCAACAAAATGCAAAATGTACACTGCTTTCTCAACGAATTTTATTTTTATATTTTTTAAAATATTTTGAAATTTGAAAATTATAAATCTTGAAAATCTAATACAAATTTTGATATATAAAACATAACTATGCGTTGCTCACAAGCTTTACAAAATAATTTCAAATATTAAAATTTTACATTAGAAATAATTTTTACAGATAAAATCCAGACAAAATTTAAAATTGTCAATTTGTCTGCATAAAATTGGCTTTAAATCGGAAAGTACTTATCCGAATTTCAAAATTTAGATGTCTGTGGTAAGGTTATTGTCTCCCTATTTAATTACATATAAAACATTAATAGATGTCCATACAGTTTTAAAGACTAATATGCTTAAACAGATAAAATAGCATTATTTTGACTAAATAGTGAATATTGTTACCTTTTGTTTAACCGATTATCAAAATTTAAATTTTGTAATAATTTATACCAATCAACAATTATTTTGGTATATAAAACATATTTTTTCGATAACAACAAGCTTTAATATGTATTTTTAAACATTTTTTGCAAAAATCCAGTCTATTGGTCGATAAAATTCTTTCTCTTTCGAAAAATATACGTAAGATAACTGTAAATAGCCATAACTTGGACAATACTTTTTTGATATTTATAAATGAGGTACCAAAATGAAAGGTTATAAGACATAGAAAATTATAAAAATAAAAATTATTTGATTTGCATGACAAAATAAATTGTTAAAATAGAAAGAATTTTCCATAAAGCGTAAAATTCATACCTTTTGAGTGTATTTACTTAGAAAATTGCTAAAAGTTAATGAAAAATGTATAAATTTTGAAAAACTAATGATGCACATTTATAGGTGTCACCTTCTTCTACAATTATGTGAGTAATAATAATTGACAGGAAAATTTATCAAAAAATTCAGTCTATAGGTCGATCAAATTGTTTCTTTTTGGAAAAATATACATTAAATACACGTAAATGGCCATAGCTTGACCAATAATTTTTTGATATTTATAAATGAGGTATCAGAGGGAAGGCCTTACAACATAGACAATTATTTTTTTAAATACAAAAATAACCTGTGACTGGTCGCTAGGACGATTAGTTTAGAAGCAAATACCATTTAAGTAGAAAAATGTGTCGATTTTGAGAAATAGTTTTTTTCGTGTCATGGTACTCCCTAGATCACGAATATTCCATTTTTAAGTCACTAGGGCAAGTAATTTTGCCGCAAATCGAGTTTGAAGTTAGAAAAAGTGTCAACTTTGAAGCCTGTAGGACGTTTAGTTTAGCCGCAAATCGCGTTTAAAGATAACAGATAATAGCATGCGATACATCGATGGAAAGGCGGCACTCACAAATATGCCATTTTAAATTCGTTAGGACGCTTAGTTAAGCCCCAAAATTGTAAATTTCAAGTCAACTACGATAACTTCCTACCCTCAAAATCTTGCAAACAAATTTAATGTTTACATAAAAACATACATACATACATACATACATACATAGGTACAGATCACATTAAAAGTTAAACAAAGATCACACTAAGCTGAACTTTTACGTGCAAAACCTACAAACAAGTGAGAACGCACTCGACAGAAAGGCTATACTATACTATACAGAGGGAGTGTGTATGTCTGCGAAGCAACTGTTAACCCGTGGGGGCTATTTACACTATTTGTACTATTAGGATACTGTTTGTAAGTCTGCGAAGCGACTTTTTCTGCGGGTGGCTAGTGTGACTATAAATGAAAGAAATAATTTTAACTAAACAAAAAAAAAAATAAATAAAAACTCAGATTTTTATTTCGAAAAAATAACAAAATTATTGAATCCAACACTTTAAAATTCCAGAACAAAAAACTCTCCGTACATCAATAGAATTTACCCACAGGGTGATTCACCTAAGGTGTAGCAAAAAGTAAGAGCGCTAGGTTGGCGTCAAGGCAATCAAAAACTCGCATAAAAAAGGGGGAGTCTATTACCATCCCCCCCGTAGAGGCAGGAGGGGCAATTATCAAAAAACATTGACATAAATTAAAAACTTACGGTAACACGCACAACAAGGTGTTATTTTTGGAAACCGAGAAATCCCTTCTTTTATGTTATTTTTAAATAAAATTGTTATATTGGACAGTTTTCGAAAAATTAATTTTCAATCTTAAAATTTTGAAAAAAAAAAAAATTAACACAAAAATTTCAAACTAATTTTGTTCAACGTTTTCTTTGTTAGGTACAATTTTTCAAAATTCAATGCTCCAATTGATTCTCAGTCAACCGCTGAAAACCGGGCTTAGGGCTTTTACTTTTCAAAACACTAATCAAATTATGAGCCAAGTTCAATATGTACGAAGACTTTTTTGATACAGCGTATGTATGTATGTAAGACTGGGGCTTGTTTGGAATTTTTTTGAATTTTTCTTCCCCACACACAAAACTAGGTCGACAGTCAGCCGACACGCAGCGGAAGAAAATAAAAATCAGTGAATTTTAAACCACCCCTAATTAAAAAAATAAAAGGAACAAATACAAGTATACCTGCCGGCTACCTGTATTTATTACCCAAAGGATTTACAAAAGGGTAAATCCCACACTAAAAATCCGGATTAATATTCAGTGCAAGTTTTATTTTTAAATAAGTGTTTGTGCTATACCTATTCCGTAATAAAGCGATAAAAGTGCAAATAGAAAAGTAGCTAATCCAGCAATGGGTAAGTCAATAAATCCTGAATCAGCATTTGCGGCATTAGAGGCGTTGCTGAAAAGGATCGTCAACGACCTGAGTCCCGAATATGGCCCGAGAATATACATGACAATTAAAAATATTGTCAAGCCCAACGAAATCGAAGACAATGAACACGACCAAACCAACAAAAACAAGGAGATCGAGATAATGGAATCTGAGTCCATGAATAATGAGGTAGAATAAGTGGAAATGCTCTACACCGAAAAGGAGGTATGCAGCGAGGTTGAGACTGCCAGCAGTTCTGAGGACGGCAGTGAATCGCCGAAACCTGGACAAAAACGGGCCCGGAAGACGAGGAAAGCAGTCACTTTGCTGAAAAAGCAGCAAACGGAACCACCAGCCTCCTCTTCAAGCCATGCCGCACTTAAAACGAAGCAGCCAACTTCTATATCCACAGCCGATAAACACGCGCCAATCCAGTCACCAACCAAGACACCAGTCCAGCTATCTGGACAGCAACAATTTATAACAGCTTACTTGGCAATGAAGCAGCCAGCTCCCACAACCGCAAGCAACAAGCCAACTCCAACCCAACCAAAAACCCAGCCACAAACTCAGCTAATAGCCCAGCCTCAGACGGTATCTGCTTCTAAGACCACTACAAATCCAGCCAAGACCCCAGGAATGCCACCAATTTTTTGCTTTTCCGCTAACATTGCTGAAATCAGCAGGTTCTGCAAAGGCAATAAATTGAGTGTAACATTCAAAAATCGCAACACAAAAACAACCATAATCAGCGCAGGAAACCGGGATTCTTTCGATGAAGTGAAAAAATTCCTTAAGGAGCGAAAGATTCAATACAACTCCTACACGCCACAAGAGGACATGAAAAACCTACTGCTACTGAAAGGGATACATTTCTCACATGAAGCCAAGTGGAAGACGAGCTCCCGATTGAAGGACTGCCAGTGGTGAAGGTCACACCATTTAAAGCCAAGAAGGGACCAGGCAAGGTATACAACAACTTTGTTGTAGAGCTGGGAAAATCCTGTGACTTCAGCGAGGTCTACACGAAGACGTTGATCATGAACCAGAGAGCGATTGAAATCCAATGATCTTGTACAATGCCGAAACTGCCAGCGGTTTGGACACGTTGCAGTTAACTGTGGACGCCAAAACGTATGCGTGAAGTGCAAGGAGGAACACGATCATGGAATGTGCAAGCGCAAGGAAAAAGCGGGATCGGACGTATGGTGTGCGAACTGCCAAAAGGAGGGTCATCCAGCAAGCTTTAAGGGTTGCCCAACTCTTAAAACTCTTGGTAGTCCGTAGTTACTCCTTTTTTATTTTTTATATATGGAAAATCAGGATTTTTTATTTTATTTTTTTTTATGTATATGGAAAATCAGGAGTAGAAGGAGCAATTAATAAAAAATAATTTTTCTGAAACAAACATTTTATATAAATTATTAATAAATAATCCTAGCTACGCCTCTGTCTTGATTTTTTTTCTAACCAAGTATTATTGTTGTTATTTCTCGTTGAAAAGGTTAGTTTGTTTACATTTTCCATTTTATTTATAAGTTTCGATATATTTAACGCTTGATTTACAAACTAACATACTTAATTATTTCATTGCAATTGTAATATGAATACCCTTTCATATAAAAGTAGTTAGAAAAAGCAATGTTATTGAGGACTCTTTTTCGTTTTCTCTTATGAGAAATACATTGAATGCGAAATTGAAAAAAAATTTATATCACATACAGGGTTCACGTTTCGACTGCTAGGTGCCGTAGTACTAAGTGTCAATAAGTCAAATTGTAAATATTATTTTGTTCAATAAATCATAACTAACTAACAAAACTAGGAGGGCTGGGGTCGAAATTATGCTGGGATTTATTATAATAACAACATCAACAAAAAAATAAAAATAAAATAAATCAAAAATCTACGATGATGGTATTTATTACGTTTACTGAACAAATTTATTTTTAAAATGGTTGGCCACTTAGGCATTCATGCATTTTTTTCATACCATAGATGATTTAACTTTTTCAAAAATTATTTTCCTTCACATTTTGCATTAAAAATCAAAGTTAGTTAATTTTTTTAGGCAAGGTAGGCCCTAAATTGAATTATTGAATTATTTTCATTAAATTTAGATTAAGCCCGTATGATACTACCTTTTTTTCTCATTTTTAAGGCATTAAAAATGAAACTAGAGTAGTTCAAACATTTATAATTGAATATACCGATATGAGTGAGCGCGTACACAATAACCACATTAATGTAAAAAAAAGTCACACAAAATGTATTAAAAATGAACATATTTCAGATTCTGGCAGCTTTTTTGACTTTTCATAAATTGAAAATTAAATTATTTCAAAGTACACTGTGACTACAAAAAAGTATACACTGGTCTCATGAGAACAATAGTTTTTGGTGTATATTTACTTTTGTGGACATTGTAATTGTCAAAACATTATGTCGTTCTTTTCATAAAAAATACTATTTTCTCTCTTCCTCTTTGCTGACAATAAGTCATGATTTAATGAATTAAAAATGAGAAAAAAATGTAGTATCATACGGGCTTTAGAAATACACAATACTGAATTTAGAATAAAGTTTATACAAACATTTTACAATGCGTGAGCCCAAAGTCTTATTTTTTTCTAATACCATGATAAAAACTTCATTATTCGGCATCTTGTGATCAATGAAGCACGTAAATAATAGGCGGGTCCTACAAAAACAAACCTAACTTAGAAATTAATCCTAACATATTTCGTCTATCCACACGAAAAAAAAACAGGTATCACTGAATAGGAATTTACACATACTCATGACATTGCACAAAAACTTTATGTTATACCACACTATTTTCTATAAATTTCGGAAATTTCAAATAATTCAATAAATCAAAAATTTAACATAAAGAATACCCCACTTTTAACCCATTAAATGAGTGAAAGAGAAAAATATGTATTACTTCTGTAATTTAAAATTCTCTATTTTTTTCGCTGCACCTCGAGTGAGTGGGGGTGAAACATTCTTTACACCATGCATGAATGAAAGAAACATATTTATTAATTCTTTAATTTAAAATCTTAGGAGAAGAAATAAAGGAACGGGCATATCGAGGAAAAAGTGAGGCTTTTTTCAAAATAATGTGAGTTACACAAACACAAATGCATTCACACAGGGTCCGAATGCAGTGAGATAGCTAAATGCTGGGGCCCCAAAAGAATTTTTAGCTGTGTTTTTGACAGATTTTTTGAGATTTAAGTTTAATAGTAAAAAAGCTTTTTAAATTAAATAAAAAAGTGAAAGCAACATATATGTATGTATCTATTAAAGAAAATGATAAACAAAAAATTCAAAAAGATTTCATTCTTACATCAAATATTGTTTAAAAAAGGTTTTGTAAAACTAATATGTTCATATCAATAATTAAAAGAATTTATTTATTTTGTTCAAACATTCTATTTGAAAATTTAAAGCCTTATTTTCGAACGGGTCTTCTGGTTTAATTTATTTATACTTACATTTGAAGCTTGTTAATTTTTATTTTAATATAAAATTCTTCTTGTTTGCTTTCACTTTGATTTAATTGACAAAGCAATGAAACACTCTGGGACGTATAGTTGAAATCTATCCAAAAATTGGTAACTTTCTAAAATGAAATCATATAATGTACAACAATAATTAAAAAAAAAAAAAAACAAACGACAGTACTCACATCTGGCTTAAATAGTTCAGAGCTTCCAAACATAGCTTTAGTACAGTAAATAGAAAAAACTGTACATGTTCTTGAAAATTTCATGTTATATGCATTCAATAATTCTCTCGAAACCTAAAAAAAAATATTTAAACAAAATTAATTATGAAACATTATGCAAACAAATATTTTGTGAAAACAGAGAAAAAGCTTAAAAAAGAGGAATAGCAAGAACTTATGTTGATGATTTCGGTTCTGGTATTTTTCCATTGTTTATTTTTTTTTTTTTTATGCCCTCAACCTGTTAATGTTAAAAATAAAATGCACTGGATCGCACATGCTCCTGAAACTAAGAACTTTAGCGTATCTTAAAATTGACGATGTTATGTTATTTGTTCCATAATATTATGATATCGTTAACAAAAGTTAAAATATAAATTATTACTATAAATTTCTTATTTCAATTGCTGAAAAAGGCATTAAAAATAGCTGGGACTTAAATTTAAAATGTGATCTGATTTGTATGATAAATATGAATTAAAGAAAAACATTGCTCTTCTATCACCCGAATTTTGTGAGTCATAAATCAATAAATCAGTTGGCCAATAATCTACTATGATCTTAATATTATAAAGGAAGTGGGTCATTGGTCCACAATGGTTGATGGTAACATCTTCGCGGTATATTAGCTAGACAGACGCCAATATCATCAGTTTTCAAATCACAGTAACAAATCGCTTGCACCTAATATGGGAAGAATAATTACCGAAATTAGACTCAGAGTAGCAAATACCACAACCTTTTACACACAACATTTTTCATAGCTTTCAGAAAATTTGACTTCTTCCAAGTAAAAAGCCGCTTTCTGATAGCGCTCTCCTTTCATAGTATGAATGCTCTATGAGGAATATTTAAAAATCGGAATTTTCGAAACGCTTTCTGAAGGCGTTAACCTTTAGTAAATTTTATTCAAAATTTTTCAAAACGGTTGTACGAGTATGACAAGTGGATACCGTTATTTTCTTAACTTAAAAAAATTTCAATTTCCCGTTAAGAGACGTTAGAGTTTTTAGACGTTACCATATTTAATCAGAGGTGCAGGTTTAAGTTATTATTAAAAAAGAATCTCTGCAACCGAAAGGGAACCAAAAGATAACCAGCGCTTGATTAGGTATATTTTTTTTTTTACAGGGCACGTTCTGGTGAGCAATCCATACTTTTCGTTATAGTTACATTTTTACACCCCTCACCCAATCTGTCGAAAAGACGAAACGATCTTGTTCTTTTATTCATAAGGGATCTTCATACATCACACAAAAATACAAACTAAACTTATTCACTTAGGAAATAAATTATCCATCCTTATTGTTACCAAGTATGTATCAAAGCTTACCCCCAATAAAGACATTTCACAGCGTTTTAGTCAAAAACTCGCTAAGAGTGTAAATTTGATGAAAAATTTTTAATATATTACGATTTTTGTGTTGCTGAATTAATTAAAGTTATATTTTACCTTTTTGTTTTTCTTCAATTTAATTCTATAAAACGCATTTTTTTTTTATTTTATTTTGCTAATCTATATATTTCGAGGACCTATTTGCCTCATACTAAAAATGATTTATTGACCAATTTGTAATTAATAAATGTGATTTTTGCCTCATCGTCAGGATCTATACAAATAAAATACATGCTTTTTAATACAAAATTAAATAAATTCATAATAAATTTAAATATATACAAAATTAATTTATAAGAAGTTATTTGATAACAATCTGTTTCAGTTTAACATTAGCTATAAATTATTTTTTAATATTAGACATTTGTTTTTGAAATAAAAATTAAAATATTGAACAAATTTTCTTATAGAGTTATTCAAGTATTTAAAGTTAACAAATTTGTTTGATTTTGAATTTGGTTATTCTGTAAATTAGCATTAACTATGAGATTGTAGTATGCATTAGTGTAGTCCCTTTTATCTGTTTTGTAGTTACACGCAATGCCCTCATTCCTTATAATTTGGTTAACCTCATAAATTTGTAACTTAAATTTGTTTCTTTCTAATTTTAAAATTTTAGCTCCATCAAAATCAAAAGAATGTTCATTTTCCTTTACATGATCAGCTAAAGCAGCTATATTTTTGTTGAACGATCCTTCGTTTACTTTTTGACATTCGTTTTTGTGTTCACCTATTCTTGACCCCAGTTTTTGAATAGTTTCTCCTATGTATGTTTTTTCGCAACCGTTGCATTTTACAGAGTAAACTAATCCACTGTTTTCTGTTTTATTAATTTTTTGTTTTGTATTAAGAAGGAATTTTGAATTTTGTTCTGTTGGCTTCATTGCTGCTTTAACATCTGGTACAAAATATTGGCAGAAGCTAGCTAAGGACTCATTTAATTAAGGTACATAAGTCATTGCTGAATAAATTGTATTATCCATATCTAATAAGTTTCTTGTGCGATCATTATTATTAGATAGAAAGCTTTAGTTACTTTGGTCAAATCTTTGTGGTAAATTAATTTTGGCTTGTAAATTTTCGTTTTTAACTGATGAAATAAGTTTTTCGATTATATTAATTGGATAGTTGTTTTTTCTCAATATATTTTGTATCTTTATTATATTATTGTTAAAAAAGGTCTTATGGCTAAATGAAAATACCTTACGAATAAAGTTTTTAACCATATTATATTTCATTCGAGTTGGATGAGCCGAATTAAATTAAAAAAAAACGATTTGATGCAATTGGCTTATGAAACCAATTTGTTATAATATTACCATCATTGTTTCTTTTGACTGTAACATCTAAATAATTTATTTCACGAGTAAGTGTGTCCTCCAATTCATATGTAAAAATAATATTATTGTCAAGAGATTCCAGAGCTGACTTTACTACATCAATGTTGTTTCTTGGAATAGCTGTTAAATGATCATCCACATATGCTATCCAAAATTGTGGTGTTAAATCTGTTCTATCAAACGCATTCAATATCACTTCATCCAAAACCCATTCGACGAGTGAGTCTTTAGCTAGAGTGTGCCAATATTTCGTACCAGATGTTAAAGAAGCAATGAAGCCAACAGAACAAAATTCAAAATTCTTTCTTAATACAAAACAAAAAATTAATATAACAGAAAACAGTGGATTAGTTTACTCTGTAAAATGCAACGATTACGAAAAAACATACATAGGAGAAACTATTCAAAAACTGGGGTCAAGAATAGGTCAACACAAAAACGAATGTCAAAAAGTTAACGAAGGATCGGTCAACAAAAATATAGCTGCTTTAGCTGATCATGTAAAAGAAATTTTAAAATTAGAAAGAAACAAATTTTTATTTCAAAAACAAATACCTAATATTAAAAAAAATAATTTATAGCTAATGTTAAACTGAAACAGATTGTTATCAAATAACTTCTTATAAATTAATTTTGGTAATTTTGTATATATTTAAATTTATTATGTATTTATTTAATTTTGTATTAAAACGCATGTATTTTATTTGTATAGATCCTGACGATGAGGCAAATAGGTCCTCGAAATATATAGATTAGCAAAATAAAATTAAGAAAAAAAAATGCGTTTTATAGAATTAAAATGAAGAAAAACAAAAAGGTAAAATAAAAATTTTTAAATTTGGAACACATAATAAACCTTAGGGACTCACAAAAAAAATGTTTTTCATTTTTTTAAACCTTTTTTAAGGTTCATCAACTTTAAATTTTTTACCGAACTGAAAAAGATTGGAAAGCTACGTGTAATTGTATGAGAAATTTCAAATTCTTAGGTTCACATGTTAACGTTAACCGACTTCAATGACATTTCCAAATTTTTGTATTATAACTATATCTTTCAGGAAGGGGGAGGGCGAAAGAAAATCAAATATTTCAAAAACAAGGCCCGCCCTACTTTACTTAGTATCTATAACTGGTTTAAACTGGTCAAAAATAAATGACTGATAGGTATGTATATATAACCAAAATATTTATGTACCTGCATATACGCTAACGGTTCGCGTACACTGAAGCCGATTAACCGGCCGATTTCGGATCGGAGCTATACGGACGAATGACTCGGACGTTAGCCTGCATACACTACTGCCGTTCTCGCCCGATGCCCCTGTTTTTAACAATGCCGATTTTAAAGGATGCCAGTCAGAGTATGAAACGTAAAAAGTAAACGTGGCTCTATTGTAACACAATAAATTGGTTATTCACTATTGATTTTATTTTGTTTTAATTTTAAACTTAATTTCATTTTATTCTGGCAAGAAATAACTGACAAACTGACCTAAAATCCGAACAAGTTCGGATTTGTCGGTTGATCGGTTATTAACGGCCGACATCGGACGATGTCGGTTGTAACTCACTCTCTCACGCACTCTCTTCCTTTTACATACATTTTATTCAAACGGCCGAGTTCCGCCGACGACGGACGAGCATAATTCGGCCGATAACGGGTAATGTGTACGCAAGCCGTAAGTGTATGAAATAAATCCCCTTGCTCAGCCTATCACGCTGCTGAACTGTGAAAGGAAATGTTTCAGTGGTCTGCAACAAGACAACGAAACTCTTACAAAAACACAGCGGACAAATGCTCAAAGAGAGTTTCACCGCAAAGAAAAATAAAAAAATGGGCAAAACTGGATCACATAAACTTGCTCTCGAAGTTATCAACTTTAACGTAGTAGACGCTGACGATGTTTATTATTAATTTAATAATATTTTGATATCACTTTCGAAATTTAGGAATACAAATAATAATCATACAAAATAAAAAAAAAAATTGTTCAATGTTTTTGTGCTTATGCCTTATGTGCATATCGTTTTGTTGGTAGGCGTGGAGCCCGCAAAATGTTTTCATGGCGGAGGGGAGACAACAACATGTAACGTTGTTAGAAATTGACGACTTAAATAATTGGTTCAATAATATTATAATATCTTACGAAAAAGTTTTAAAAACATTAAATATAAATTATTGCTATAAATAGCTATTAACTTGTTATTTAAATAACATAAAATGCATTAAAAATAGTTAGAGCTCCAAAAAAAGTATGCCATCTGATTTGTTTGATAAATACCCCCAAACCCCCCCTGCGTTCGCGCCTGACAGGTACCGTTAATAACCGTTGTTGGTAAAATGTTTTCTTATGATAGTAATTCAAATTTTTTTTATCAAAATCGTTAGAGCCGTTTTTGAGATAAATTACTTTTCTTATAATAGTTGTATGGCAGGTACCGTTATTTTTTGAATTAAACAAAAAATTTCAATTTCCCCTCTAGGGAATCCTCAAATACAGTCAAGTCAGCGGCTTAGGCTGCAGGTCGAGGTACAGATAGACAGACGGAATTGCGAAGCCCACTTTTTTCGCGTTTACTATCATCGTAATGTTAGAGAAAATTATTATCTCGAGTTCGAATTTTTGCACGAATCCTAAACTTGTCCTATAATACCTATATCGCAAGTAATACATAAAAAAAATTACAAAAGGCCATTCTAGCCTGTAATGAATGAACGAACAAACAAATGATCCTGATTTTCGACTTACTTCCTCGAAATTCGTCGGATCCGCTGAAAGTTTCAATATCCAATGTTTTATATCCTGATCTAGTTTTGCTTCAAAAACTTTTGCTTGCGTTTGCTCGACACTTAAATGCTTTAAAACGGCAACAATTAATTTGAGACATAGCCTTTGAGTAATATAGTCTCCAACAAATTCGACTGGCATCCACAATTGCGCACTAGAAAAAAATACATTTGTTTTTATGTTAAAAAGAAGCATATAAATAGCAAAAATATTCTCACATAAGTTCTATATCTAAATTAGCGATGTTCTGCATAGTAAGTGGCTGTGCTGTTTTAAATAACAATAAACACATTTCCATGATATTTGTATGGTAATTTGATATGTTGTTTTGATATTGCAACGAAGCCAATACATAAGATGTACACACTGGAACCTTTGATTCGAACTTCGAACGAAGAGGGTCATTTGAATCGATCTGATGTTGAAGTCTCTGCAAAAGAATTCAATAATTTATTATTATGGTTATAAACATGTTAGAATGTAAAGGAGAATGGGCAAAAATATATGGGACCTGGTCTACCTAGTGACCAGAAACGAGACCTATGAAAATGGTTAGGTACTAAGGAGTGTGCCAACGTACGAGTATTTTTTTTGTCCTAAACAATGGGAGTTGGATAAAATAAGCGACAAAAAAAAAAGAAAAAGGCTTTGCAAACTCAATAAAACATAGACGAATTGTTGTTTTATAATTAGTAATATATTGCCTAAGCCCCATGGTTTACAGTTCTGTGTCCATATTCAAAAATGATGCTCTTGAACTAAGCTTTCCAACGTTCTATATATCATTTGTGGGCACTAGATTCGCTAAATCGAATAAAAAAAGTAGAATTTTCATACTGTTAAGCGAATTATTCGCTAACCATGATCTTTTTCGCTGTTATTGGCCATTGGTATAAAAGTTCCTTTATTTTGGGGTCTATTTAGTTTATTGAAAGTGACCAATACTATCATTGCAATGGAACACTATTGCAATACATTTTTAGTCTAATTGCAATCTTTGTTGCCTTATACTGCCTAAACCCCATGGTTTACAGCTTTGTGTCCATATAAAAAAATGGGCACGACTGGATTGCACAAAACTTGCTCTCGTAGCTAACAACTTTAACGTAGCTTGGAACAGACAGTGCAAATTTTTATTGGTTCCTTCCATAACATTATGATATCTAAAAAAAGTTTTAAAAACAATTTAAAATATAAAGGATTACTATAAATTATTATTAATTAGTTATTTTAATAGCTACAACAGATAGAGCTGAAAAAAGTATGCCATCTGATTTGTTTAATAAATATGAATTTATAAAAAAAAAATTTAAAATTGTTAGAGCCGTTTTTGAAATAAATCAATTTTTGTATATTGGTTGTATGACAGGTACCGTTATTTTTTGAGTTAAAAAAAAAAATCAATTTGCCCTCTAGGGAATCACATAAGAAGCTTAAATCCAATGTTTGAAGAAAATCGCTTCAGCCGTTTAGGCCGCAGGTCGAGGTACAGACATACAGACAGACAGACAGAATTGCGAATCCCACTTTTTTTCGCGTTCTCTATCATCGTAATGTTAGGGAAAATTATTCTCGTTTTTATTTTTTTGCACGAATCCTAAACTTACCCTATACTACGTTTGTATATCGCAAGTAAAAATGATGTACCAAGGCTAAGCTACAGGGTGCCCCGTAAAGAATGGATAACCCTGAAACGCCTCATAGTAGACTTTATGGCCGTCCTGAAAACTGATAAAGTTCTATCCCAACCACAACAAAAGATACATGCATTTTTTTGTTCAGTGCATTATTTTTTGCCTTACTTAACATTTTTGAATACCACGACTACAAGTGAATGAATTCCACCGTTTTTTTTCGTAGCAATATTTAAAATTATTTGTACCAGAACATTAGCCGACAAAAATTATAAAAACTGTTGGACTTATTAGAGAAAATAATTATTTAACTCTCAATGCAATGCAAAATGTGAAAGAAAATAATTTTTGAAAAAGTAAAATCATCTCCGGTATAAAAAAAATGCATGAATACCTAATTGGCCAACCATTTTAAAAATATGCGCGTTAAAAGCGAATTTCAAATAAGTATAGCTTGTTATTGTATCTAGAGTCAATAGCAAGTTATTGGTAAAAATCTGCAATACTAGAGGCAATTTAACAAAAACAAAAGTTTTAAAAATAAACACAGTAAACGTGAAAATAATGCCATGCGTTGAACATGGTAGATTTTTGATTGATTGCCTGTTTTAATGATGTTGTCCTAATGATAAATCTAAGCTTTAAGCTTTTAGGGCCGAGTGCAACATTAATAAAAATGTCAACAAAGTGCAAAAATGGTTGAATTTTGAGTTATACCTCATCAAATATTTTGTTGGTTGCAATTAGTTAATTTGTTATTATTTCCTAAAAAATAATCTCAGCCAATTTCCAATTGTCCTTAGCCACTAAGTTAAAAAAAAAAAAAAACAAATGAACATTTTTTTATTTAATATAAAGCACTTGATAAGTTTTTTCGACCACTCTAGTGCAGAATGGCGGATGCTCCCCCGAATAAATGATTGTCAAGGTTTTGCTAGGATATTTGTAATGCAGCTTCCTATACCAGATTCCACATCCCCTTTAAGAAGCAGCTTGGCTTGCTGTTTTTGATTTATTTAATGCACTTCTAATAAGAAAATTAATATGGTGTTAGGTCTGGTGAACTTGGAGGCCATAAAATGATGGTCTCAGACGTCCTACCCATATGCCTGGGTACATAGTATTCAAATTTGCCAGCACAGTATAGTGTGCAGCACTTTTTTTTTTTTTTTTTTGTAAATTTAATAGCCAACTACAGATCAGTACCAAGCTAGCCCAAGTAAACATCCACCACGCAAAGGCGGCATCAGCTGTTTAAGCGAGGAAGTTTACTGCGGACAACTTGGGGCTAGCTCTGATCCAAGAACCCTGGATCTACGGGGGTCAGGTAAGAGGGTTGACAAGTAGCGACTCTAAGTTAATGTGGGACACGAGGGATGACTCACCCAGAGCTTGCATACAAATTAGAAATAATATAAATTTGATATGTCTTTCAGATTGTATGACGAGGGACTTGGTCCCAATACAGGCCCAAATAAATATTGAGGGAAACAACCAAACGATGGTTGTAGCAGCAGCCTGCTTCGCCGGTGACGAGGCCAACATTCCACCAACCGAAGTACAAAGGCTAGTGGATTACTGCAGCCGGAAAAAGCTGTCCTTGTTGGTAGGTTGTGACGCTAATGCCCACCACACTATATGGGGCAGCACCGACATAAACCAGAGGGGTGAGTACCTTTTAGACTATATATTGGTAAAGAATCTAGAAATATTTAATGTAGGGAATACCCCCACTTTTGTTACTAGAACTAGAAAAGAAGTTTTAGACATTACTTTCGGAATACCGAACGTAGGCCGTCTAATAAGGGATTAGAGAGTATCCAATGAACCCTTGATGTCTGATCACAGAATAGTTGTGTTTATCTTAGATGACCTTCTCATAGAGAATACTTCTGGAAGGAACCCTAAGAAAACAAACTGGGACCTATACAAAAACGTTCTTCAGTCAAATCTGGAACAAATAGGTCCAGTAAGTACGACAAATAGTCACCTTGAATTAGAATTTATAGTTAATGAGTTTAGTGGGGCTATACAGGAGGCTTTTGAACTCAGTTGCCCTCTTAAACCCATTAAAAGACAGAAAGACGCCCAACGGTGGAATTCAAATCTGGCAAAATTAAGATCCAAGGTTAGAAAGCTCTTCAATGAGGCAAAAAGAACCGGGGAATGGGATAAATACACCGCATAATTGACAAAATACAATAAAGAGATAAGAAAAGCCAAAAGAAATAGTTTTACGTCTTTCTGTGAGGGTATTTCCTAGATCCCTGCTGCGGCAAGACTACACAAAGCTCTTGCAAAGGAGAAGACAATAACATCATTAGCACTTCGCTACAATGATGGGAGCTTCACCGACAATGAAGAGCAGAGGGCCATTCTACTACTTAATACGCACTTTCCAGGCAGCCTACCATTGGTAGGAAACTCAGTAGAGAGAATACCTCTCAAACCTAATAGAGAAGACTGGAAAATTGCTGCAAATATTTGCTCAGGCAAAAGGATTGAGTGGGCCCTTCCTTTCAACCTTTCAAGTCACCAGGGGCAGATGGTATCTTCCCAGCCCTTTTGCAAAAGGGTAAGGATGATCTTATGCCCTACCTTATTAGTATTCTTCGAAGTAGTATTGCTCTTGGGTATATACCAAGACTATGGAGGAGAACTAAAGTAATCTTTATTCCTAAAATTGGGAAAAAAGATACAACCCAGCCAAAGTCTTTCAGGCCAATAAGCTTAACATCCTTCGTACGGAAAACTTTGGAGAAAATAATAGACAACTTCATAAGAACAGAAGTTTTAATAACCAGGCCTCTTAATCTGCGACAAAATGCCTATAGAGCGGGTAGATCCACAGAAACCACTCTTTTCGAGCTCACTAATACCTTACAAAAAGCTTTAGATGCAAAGGAAACGGCATTAGCTGCCTTCCTAGATATAGAAGGAGCGTTCGATAACACCTCCCATGATTCCGTAAATAAAGCCCTTGTCAGGAAGTGTGTTCCCGTCACCATAACCAGATGGATTAGGGAAATGTTAGGTACCAGAACAGCAGAGGCACTAGCAGGAACGAACATACAGAGTGTCGTTACTACAAGAGGTTGTCCTCAGGGAGGGGTACTATCACACTTGCTGTGGAGCCTCGTAGTGGATGAACTGTTAGAAAATCTTACGTCCCAAGGCATACGATTCATCGGCTTCGCCGATAACATCGTTATCACAGCCCTCGGGAAGTTCGAAGAAACTCTATGTGATATAATCCAAAGAGAACTAATAATTACAAGGAAATGGTGTCTATCTGTAGGGCTAAATATTAACCCCACAAAAACTACGATTGTACCATTTACCAAGAAAAGACTTCTTCCATGCATGAAACCTATTCGGTTAGCTGGCAAAGTAATTGAAACGAAAAGGGAGGTAAAATATCTAGAAATTACACTAGACAGTAACTCCGCTGGAACAAGCATGTAGAAATAACCGTCGGGAAAGCCAAAAAGGCCCTTATGATATGCAAGAGACTTGCATGAAAATCTTGGGGTTGCAAGCCTAACATCCTTAGATGGATGTACACCATTATGGTAAGACCCATCATTACCTATGGCACAAACGAACCGAATTAGTAACTACTAGGAAAGCTCAAGAAAAAATACAAAGGCTCGCATGTTTATGCATAACTGGAGCCATGAGAACTTGCCCTACAGCAGCTATGGAGGTTATCCTCCATCTATCCCCTCTACACGAGGTTATTGTAAGTGCTGTAAAGGGAGCCATTATGAGATTTGCCAAGGAGGGAACGGGTACTGTAAAATGCATCAGTCTGAGGGAAGGAGACTGTTTTCCGAAATCCTCAATAACAAACCTTATTGACATTCCGAGAGATGGTATGATTAAAAAATATAACTTCGTCAAAAACTTTCAAACGAAGCTAAGTTGCAAAAAAGACTGGGTAGGCGAAACAGTGAACTACACTTTCAATGCAAATACCATCAAGTGGTACACTGATGGATCGCGAACGACAGAAGGGACTGGTGCGGGAATTTTTGGGCCACGAACCAAAGTTTCCATACCGATGGTACGGACAGTCCTCTAGCATCTTTCAAGCTAAAGTTCAAGCGATAGGAGCATGCGCAGGTCAAAATCTCGAAACAAATTACAAGAAACAAAACATTGCCATTATGTCAGACAGCCAAGCCGCACTCAAAGCTCTGAGCTCCTACTCAATCAGCTCTAAGCTGGTATGGGAATGTGTAGTAAGGCTAAATGAACTCGCCAAAAATAACACTGTCACCCTCCATTGGGTACCTGGCCACGTAGGTGTCCAGGGCAACGAAGAGGCAGACTCCCTATCAAAAATAGGTGCAACAACTCCCTTAACGGGACCTGAACCATATTGTGGAATACGAGAAAATGTTATAAGAAACAAAATCAAAAAAGAAGAGGCAATAAGATCCAAAACTTGGGAGTTCCCAAAGCAAAGACAGGCTAAACTATTACTTGGGAATTATAACCAACATCGTTTTACAGAGTACAGACTGTATCAGTTTAAGTAGGAACAACCTAAGAATTATAACGGGTCTCCTCACTGGGCACTGCAAACTAAAAAGACACCTTAGTATACTTGGCTTAGTAAGTACTGCCACATGCAGATTCTGTGACACAGATGAGGTAACGACGGACCACATTCTAGGCAGATGTAGCACACTCATACATCAAAGAATAAAATACCTGGAATGCCACCAGGTAGAAGAGAGAAAATACTCCAAATACTCCAATTCTTGAGAGGAATACATCTGGAGGCAGAGCTGAGAGATGAGCAGGCCTCATCCAGCTCTAGGTGGGTGGCACAATAGATCGAAAGGTCGCAGTGCAATATCCCTCAAATTTTCTATTCATTCATTCATTCACAGTTAAATAATAACAAATAAACTAATTGCAACAACAAAATATTTGATGGTTTTGTTAAAGCCTAATTGAAGAGATATAACTCAAAACAACCTCGAAAATTCAACCGATTTTTGCACTTTGTTGACATTCTTAGTAATGTTGCATTCGGCTCTAGAAAATAAAAGCTTTGATTTATCATTAGGACAACATCATAAAAACAGGCAATCAATCAAAAATCTACCATGGTCAACGCATGGCATTATTTTCACCTTGACTGTGATGATTTTGAAAACTTTTGTTTTTGTTAAATTAACTCTAGTATTGCAGACTTTTAGCAATAACTTGCTATTGGCTCTAGTTACAATAACAAGCTATACCAATTTGAAATTCGCATTTAACGCGCATATTTTTAAAATAGTTGGCCACTTAGGTATTCATGCATTTTTTTATACCAGATATGCTTTAACTTGTTCAAAAATTATTTTCTTTCACATTTTGCATTAAAAATCAAAGTTAAATAATTTTTTTCTCTAAGAAGTCGTTACTATAATTTTCTTCTATTAATGTTTTGGCACAAATAATGTAAAATATTGTTACGAAAAAAAAACGGTGGAATTCATTTACTTGTAGTCGTGGTATTCAAAAATGTAAAGTAAGGCAAAAATTAATGCACTGAACAAAAAAATGCATGTATCTTTTTTTGTGGTTGGGATAGAACTTTTTTTTATCAGTTTTCAGGACGGCCATAAAATCTACTATGAGGCATTTCAGGGTTATCCATTCTTTACGGGGCAATTTGTATATCTCATTCGTAGGCAATAGGTAGACCAAAATGCCCATTCTCCTTTTTATAAAATGTTAAGACGTTTTTCACACATATACACATACAGGGTGATTCGCAGAAGATACAGCTAGAGTTCTTTGTTGGGCCTTAACCAGAGAAAACTGTAGGTGAGCGTGTTTTATTTCCGTTAAGACTTTTGAGGGAAATCTTCAAAAAAAATTACAGAAATTAATCCGAAAAACACAGACAGTATAAGATATGCTAGAATTAAGTTTCATTCTAAATTTTTTTGACTTGCCTTGAACCAAATAACGGGTAACTATTAAAACTGAACAACGAAATAAAAAAACTTGCAAAGAATAACTTTTCACTTACATACAGGGTGTCCCTTAATTCGTCAATAGTATTTTAGGGCATAATTCTTGGGTGTATTCTTTAGTAAGGGCCTATCTCCAATTTTGATATCATTTACATATCGGGGATTTAAGAAAAGTCTTATTTTGGTGTACCCTGACCCATGTTTACGGTAATTGCGCTGTTAGTAATAATGATGGAAACTTCGTTTAGGCCTTTATATTTAGAAGAAATACCGATATTGACTTTGTAACTGCGTTTAAATAAATTTTATATCTTTTCTCAGTCTTAAGATATTCAGTTTTTAGCCTGTTTCATTTTTCACAAAAAAATGCGTTATCAACATGATGTTTTAATAATTTTTTTTGAATGTACATATGTAAGAATACTTAAAATAAAAGTCAGTAACAAGTTTGCCGAAAAACCCATAGATTTTATGATAATTTGGAAAAACAGCGGCAGGTAAAATTTAAAAAAAAATGTTTTTTTTTAGCTTTAAGCTCGAAAAGCTATGAATAAAAAATTATATGTGTGGTTATCGATAATTTTTACTTTATGTGTGAGCTAAAAACAGTTATAACAGGTGTTCGAATGAGTCCTCTTTGATTTTGTATGCATGCTAGAGCCCGTTTTCGTATTTCACTGATGTTGATAATAATGATCCTAGCTACTGCCTCACTTCTGAGAACGCTTTCAGCATGCGCTCTTCTAATTCACTGTAAGTTGCTATTTTGCTTGAATAAATGATTTATTTCATTCTTCCCCATACAAAAACATCCAATATTGTAGGGTCAGGTGATCTTGCAGACCATTGAACCCATGGAATGTCTTCCAACAGTTCTGATAAATCATTTTGCAACAACTGAAGATAGTTTGTAGAATTCAATTTGAGTGGATACTAAAATTAGTATGTATTCAAACCAAATAATGTCAGAGTGCAACCGATATAACCGTTTTAGAAAAAAAACATACTTAAAAAACTAAAAAAAAAATTTTTTTAATTTTACCGGTCGCTGTTTTTCGGCAAACTTGTCACTGATTTTTTTTTTTTAGTATTGTTACATACATTCAAAAACATTATTAAAACATCATGTTGATTACGCATTTCTTGGAGAAAATTGACCCCAAAGTCAAAAAATTAGTATGGACAGGAAAAATGGAACAGGCTAAATATCTTAAGACTGAGAAAAGATATAAAATTTATCTAAACCCAGTTACAAAGGCTGGTATTTCTTCTTAAAATATAGGCCTAAACGAAGTTTCTATCATTATTAATAACAGCGCAATTACCGTAAACATGGGTCAGGGTAGGTACACCAAAATAAGACTTTTTTTAAATCCCCGATAAATGATACCAAATTGGAGAGAGGCCCTTACTGTAGAACAATTTTTTTCTTAGAATACACCCAAGAATCATGCCCTAAAATACTTTTGACGAATCAAGGGACAGCATGTATATTATTTGAACGAAATTATTTAAGACACAGTTCTGCCCCTTCCTTCATTCCACCCCGTGTTTTCCTACCATTTTTGTACAACTTTTTCTTAATAAATTCAATTTTATGTCAACCTAAGTGGTCATGGGTCATGAGCATGACCATGAGTCATGACCCCCTCGAGAACTCAACGGTTTTAAAGGAAATTATAAGAAAATGTTTCTAAGATACTTTTGGGTAGACTTAGTTTTAGTTGGTCTCGTTATTAAGTTTATCAAAAATGGTGTGCGTATTATGTATGCACAACCTATGAAAACTAAATTAGAAATTTCCTATGGAGGTAGGTCTTTTGTACACTAAATATTGAGAATTCGACTTTGTTAAGTATCAATAGAATTTAAAATGAAATGCAATATTTATTTTTTATAATTTTAAAGTTTAGGTTTTAGTTTATTTTTTTTAGCTTTTTTATTTTTATTAATAAAAGATAATATGCATGTGGTGCGTTTTTTTATTAACCATAGTTAACTATGGTTAACTATAGTTAACAATGGTCGTTGCTTTATTACAGAATAGTTATGATTTGTAACTATATGATGTCATCACATCGTTCCTAAATACAGTTTATTAGTATCAAATAGTTACAATTCGTAACTATTGGCCACGTTCGGGTGGTAAGCAGATACGTATCTGAGATACCTTAGAATCCGATATGTTTTCGGACGACCAAAACCGGATACGTAACCAAACGAAAACGACCCAGCGCAAAGGAAAATGAACAGATGAGATGTCAGCTGTTCGTAAATCCAAGCAGATCAGACATTTTTGGGATAGCTTTAGATTTTTTCTTGATATCAGCTGTTTGGTTCGTCAGCTGCTTTTCCTTAGTCATTACAACAACACGAACAAATCCAGATACCTTTGGTTACGTACCCGACCGCGGCCATTTCCAACTCATCTCTATGATATGAGTTGAAAGTGTTGATCTGTCAAAGCACATATGTATGTGAGGTTGGTTTACAAAAAAAAAATTGAAGAATCAAAACAAAACTTTTGGTGAATTGAAAAGAATTAAAATTGAATTTTCTACAATGAAAAAGGAGAGTATACTGTAGAAAAAAACATGAGTTTACGATAACTATTATCACCAGTGGCCGAATATTCGGCCAGCGAAACAAACACCAAATTCATGGATACGTCATAGATTATCTTTTTACTACTTTATATAGGATCCATAACAATTTTGAAAATTTTAGAAAAGCAAAACTAGTTTAAGAAAAATAAACAAAATGTACGGATACTTTATTCCTTTAGCACTTTATTCCTTTAGAATTTTTTACTTGAACCTAAAAACAAAAAAAAAATAATGCTGTTACTTATTTTTAAAATATTTTGTTCATTAACCATTCAATAGTAAACCTTAATTCATCTATACATATTACACTACTTTATTTTCTTAGTTAAGCCTAGTACTCACCTCTTTGTGAAATGAAAAAATAAATGCGGTTCAAATTCACGTGAACATTCATTATGAATCCATAATTGATTCTAAACGTGAATTTTCAGTCCTCAGTTTTCTAATATTTGATACTCACTTTGCATGAAAAAAAAAATGATTTTTATGGCAGTCAAATTGAAAGAATTTTTAATAAAAAAATAACGAAAACTGTATTAATTCCAAAGTTTGTTGATTTTGGCCTGTCAGTAGCACTAGCGATTCAAAAATTAGTTATTGTCAGATCAAAAATAATTCCTTCAGCAAAATAAATTAATAGACAAATGTCACACTTTTATTTGTTTTTCCCAGTGGTCGTACATTGGGAAATGAAAATTATGAAATGAAATTGATTTTGAACCGGTTCACATTTCATTTTCAAATTTGGGTACTCACCTCTCGTTTTGAATTCCATCGCAGTGAAATAAATGTCTCTTTTATATACAAATTTCATTTACACTCGAGCTGAGTACTAGGTTTTAAACCAAATTTTGTTGTGCTTAAATTATGAAAATTTAAATTTCTAAATTGAAATTCGAAACTACGTATGTACACCCTGGCGTATACGTACTTTTTTGTAAATTAAATAAGTACCCAACTGTATAGCTTTAAAAAAAATATAAAAATATGCTCCCGCTTAGTAAGTTCAAAATGGGCGGATAAACTTCACCTAATTGTTTGCCTTTTTAAAAGTACTCAAGCTTACATTACCCTTAATTTAAGTTAAACCAATCTTTGTGCTAAATATGAATTTTTCTGGCGGATTTTTCTACATACCAAAAATTCAAACAACCAATGGTCTTTTTAATGCTTAAAAAAAGTCGCGTAAGCGAGACAGAGGACACATAAAAGGAGTTAAAAATACAGAAATAATATCAAAGTTTAGCAAAAATGTAGGTACATTAATAGTAAAATTAGTTCGCGATTATTATGTTTTATCATTGATTCTGAATGTTTTCTTTTATGAAGTCGGGGGTAATCTTTCAACATAACGTGTATCTAGTGGCCCTGGGAAATACAGAAATAAAAATTGATTTATATTGAGAAATACGATTCCACATAAACTTTAATTTCACACACATTCACTTTTTTTTCAGAAATTATCAAACATTATGGGGCATATTCATAGTCGCAGATAGACCCAGGTTTAACTAAAGTACAGTTTAAGAAAATTTTTGCTCAATGAATACAGACCGATTTTAATTACAAATTGTTGGTTTTATATTTTTATAAGATAATTAACTTAGTATTCTACACATTTAGCTTCAAATATTTTGAAATGATAAACTTAAAAAAATAGAATAAAACGTCCGAAAACTCAACTTAACCTATGATTAACTTAGACCCAGGTCTAAAATGACTATTAATAAGCCCCTATGTATTTATGTATATACGTCGTACATACAAAATATTTATTTTTTGATTTTAAAGCTTACGGCCAATTTCTTGACAAAGTTCTAAAATCAATTTAAAACTCGATCTAGTAATTCTCGGTTTATTTTTGAAACTCAGTTTTTAAATTATTTAGAACTCGAGCATTTCTTCACTTCAAATCATTTCCCTAAAACTCGGTCTAAAATCATTATTGAGTTTTAGAACTATAGATCTCGGTTTAGTGAAACTGAGTTCTAACGTGTTTTTTAAATTTTTCGTAGCACCCGGTAGATTGTTTTGACATAAATTTCTGACATTCTATTGACAAATTTAACAATATCTATCAGTTTTGCTTTGGCGGTAACCTTTTTTTGGCATTTTATATTTGTGTTATGCTGTCTATTCATTTGAAATAAATACCACACTTTTGTATTTTGTGATATTGTTTTTATTTTCGGTATTTTAAAATTGGATTTGTGTGATTCTGCGTTACTATTCGTGTTATGATTTTTGAGGATGGTGTACAAAAATGTTATTAATAGCCCTTCCACACTTCCCCACTATGTATTAATACATGTCAAATTGAAAGTGGTAAAGAATTCCACGCGACTGCCAAATTTGTGGGAATGAAATGACTTTTCATATTTTGCTTCCACACTTGCTTGTATTAATACATTACCGTAAGTTAAAAAAAAGTGTGATAGAATGTGGGATAGAATTAGAACCATTCCTAAAATTATTCATGTATTAACACATGTCAAATCGTGTGGGAAAGAATGTCAAGTTGTGTAGGCTGGGCTTTCATATTTTGTTTCCACACTATTGTACATGATTTGTTCCCACTTTTTTGACATCTTTTAATACACAGTTGGCTAGTGTGGAAGGTCTTTAAGACCGGGAGCTATATTAAGTGAGCATGTGCAAAGTGCATCAAAGTCAACATTTTTGGGACAAAAATAAGTGTGTGATGGATAATGCATGATTTTGCGGAAATCTTTTTGGAACATGTATATAAGTAAAAATAGTGCCTTTCATTTTGATGCAGTTTGCACATGCAACCTTTATGTTTCGGCTTCCTTTCCTTTTAAGTAAAAAATTAGCTCAAAAATCAAAACATGCAAAAACCACCAAATGAAAATTTAAAACCACCACTCAAATAAAAAACATAACACCAATGAGATGGAACAAAATTTGACATCTTTTTATTTCAATTAAATAAACAATGTTTCGTTAGATGAAGCGTCCTTCAACAAATCGTGTGCGTGGCTCAGGTGCAAGTTTAGTGTGTCACGAGATGCAACCATTTGCAAGATCTTATCAAGCGCTGAAAAACAAAAGTTTGTCAACGCATTAAAAAACAAATTAAATTTTTTAAATATACCTAGTAGATGCACTTCTTGTGTATGCAACTTATACTAGGTGCGATGTCAAATATGCTTCGCCACCTTCAGTTGGATACCAGCAGCACTGATATTCTGCGAGTTCGCATAAATAAACATAATATGTAATTGCATTGCACAGGTGCTGGTTTTGCAATGAGTTTTGCATAAACCATACACTGCTGCGCAATCTTTGGATATGTTTCAGAATTACATCTATTTTATCAACTTCGAACTGTACACAACCCAAACTAATGAATGTATTCACCTTAAATTCACGCGATTAATTTTCTTGGAATTTAACATTGAACATTGCAATATAATGGTACTTGTGTATGTACTTGCCAATTTGTCCCTTATTGATTTTAATTGCATTCCTTTTTAATGTTACAAGCTTACATTTTGAACAATATCAAGTGTTTTGAAGAAATGAAAATATTTTTAAACAGAGTTCTAAGTTCCTAAACCCTCAAATTTGAGGGTCCAAATATAACAAAGTTCTAACTCAAACTAAGATTTAAATCGGAATTATTTTGCCTTAGAACTTGGTGAAGAAATGAGTTAGAACTCAAATGAGTTCTAATTTCTCGATAAACCGAGTTTTAAGGGTTAGAACTTTGTGAAGAAATTGGCCGTTAGTCTACTATACTTATGCCTAATTTATTCACTCTCAATTAAATTTAAATTCGCTATTAAAAATGAGTAATTAATCAAATTTGTATGAAAATTTCAAAAAAATCCCTTCTTTAATGGTGAGTTTAAATTAAATGGGGATTGAATAAATAAGGCCTTAAACATTTATGTATTTCCTATGGAAGTTAATTTTGGTCAAAACTATATAACGATGTTACTTTCTGTGCTTTTCCAAATTTTCCACCAAAAAATCCAAATCAATAATGCTCATCATCTCCCGATATTTCAGACTTCTAAGCACAACCCTTAAAATGATAAAAATCATTTATCTGTAAAAATTCAAATGTCCATTATATGATTTAACAGCTACATTAGGGTGGTCCTTATAAAAGTCATTGCCTTATTTGAAATGACACACCCCCCTTATTTGTTCTAAATAATTAAAAAAAAATTCCTGTAAAACTTTAGCTCATTTTATTAACGTTAACCCGGCCCCAAGATGTCTGAAGTTTTATATGGGAAATTTCCATGTATTTTTGTACATCCAACTTTTAAAATTCATAACTTTAGAAAAGATTGAAATTGAATTTTTGCACACATGTAGTAACTTTTGCCATGTTTAAAAAAATGTATTAAAACAAATTTTACAACATTTATTAAAACTAAAATTAAATAAAAAAAAATGTTTTTGTTTAAATGACTATAAGTAGGGAAATACATAACTGTTATAATTTTTTTCAGATACTACTTTTTATAAATATGACAGAAGTGACTACATGTGTTTCAAAAATAAATTTATTTTATCAATCATTAGCAAAGTTAAAATTTTTTTCAAATTTGGATTTACAAAAATACATGAGATTTCCCATATAAAACTTCAGACGTCTTGGGGGCCGGGTTAACATTAATATAATGAGCTAAAATTGTACAGGAATTTTGTTTTAATTATTTAGAACCAATTAGGGGTGTGCGTTAGGGTGTCCCGACAATTTTTTTTTTGGATTTCCCGAACGCAAGACCTCTCAAAACTTGCGTAATTGGCCTTAGATTACAATAATAACTTAAAAAATAAAATTAAAATATATCTTGAGGGTGCTACCGACCCTCAAAATTTTGAAAAATTGTTATTTTTATGGTGATATTTTGCTATCCCTAATTTCCACTCCTGAACTACTATTTACTATAAAATATTGACTTTTTGATCTTATTAGGTGTAAAAAATATTTGACGTTTCGGTTTGCATGCAGCAACATGTTTCCAGCGGTTTCAAATCTATAAGGTTTCAAGAAAATACCCCCAATATGGTGTCCCATATTAAATAATTTTTTTGCGCATATCGCCATTGTGATTATTATTTTTCCTTGAGCTTAAAACCACTGCCTAATAAATTTGACGTAATTTGAAGTAAATTTTCTATACGTATCCGATTTTCAAGAAAAATTTGTATTGCAAATTAATAAAACAGGGCAAAAATTTGAGGCCTACCTAACCTACCCAACTGACTTCATTCATTGATGCCAGATAGGGATACATTTTTATGAATATTATTGGGTTTTTACCTGTTTTTTCTACCTGAAAAATACACAACTCAATCCGGTTATAAAGTCGGATTTAAAACTCAAGGGTTTGAAAAGTGGGCGTTTTGTGGACAAATGTGGGAAAAACCATATATGCGTTTTATTGAGGAAACGTAGCAGTGGCGATTCCTGGTCCTTAGTATTGGTTTAGCTACGTGTTCTAGGGAAGGTTAAAAAAAAATCATATTTTTTTTTTTTAATTTTATTGATAACGACAATTAATAAAAAACATTAATAAATAATATAAAATAAAAGTTTAAAAATTTATCGATACTTAAATTCGCTTCGTCGATCGACGGAAACAAAATTATCGATGACTTTATCATAAAAATCGTCACTTTCTATAACAATAATATAACAATTATATAAATATCTACATCCTATATTTAGCTATATGATTTTGTGTTACAAGAAATCTTAAATTTAACCTTACCTACCCACATTAATGTATGAAGGTATGTATACTTACTTACTTTACTTTTGATGGCGCTCACAGCCCAGAATGGGCTTCGGCCTCAACTAACAAACCCCTCCAGCCAGCTCTGTCCCTAGCTAGCCGCTTCCAGTTGCGCACACCGAGTGCTTTGATGTCGCCATTCACTTGATTGCGCCACCTGTTACGGGTTCTTCCTCTGCTGCGTAACCCATCGCGGTTGGATTCAAAGACTCGTCGGGCAGGTGCGTTGGTGTCCATACGCTCCACGTCCCCAGCCATCTCAGCCGATGTATTTTCAGCTTTTTGACCAGGTCAACGTCGCTGTATAGCCCGTATAGCTCGTCGTTGAATATTCTCCTCCATACTCCTTCGATACACACCGGACCGAAAATCACACGAAGAATCTTCCTCTCAAAGCACCCTTGTAGATTTATCCGAATCTTTCAGTGTCCATGCTTCTGACCAATAAAGCAGGACCGGGATGATTAGGGTTTTGTATAAAGTCTCCTTGGTTCTCTGAGAGAGGGCCTTACTACTGCCTTTTTAGACCGAAGAAACAGCGGCTGGCAAGAGTAATTCTTCGCTTGATCTCTGCACTGATGTCATTCTGCGATGTAATAGTGGAGCCCAGGTAGACAAAGTCCTTGACAATTTCGAAGTTATATCTGTCCATCGTGATATTTTGCCCTAGTCGACGATGTTGAGATTCCTCTCTCGATGACAGCATATACTTCGTCTTGTCCTCATTAACCGCCAATCCCATTCTAGCCGCCTCCGATTCAATGCTCGCAAATGCCCCTGCCACAGCTCGCTTCGTTCTGCCGACAATGTCTATGTCATCCGCATATGCAAGCAATTGAACGGACTTTTGATAGATTGTACCGCTGGTGTTGACATGTGCGTTTTACCGGGATTTTTCTTAAATCTGTCGGAGTGTGAACATTTGATCGACGGTTGACTTGCCTGGCCTAAAACCGCACTGATAGGGGCCGATCAGATCGTTGACAAAAGGTTTTAAGCGGTCACACAGGATGGCCGACAAGATTTTATAAGCGACGTTTAGGAAACTAATTCCTCTGTAGTTGGTACATTTCAGAACATCTTCCTTTTTATGGATGGGGCACACTATACCGAGGTTCCATTCATCGGGCATACTTTCCTCCGACCAAATTTTGCAGATGAGCTGGTGTATGCTCCTAGCCAATTCATCTCCCGCTGATTTAAATAGTTCGGCTTGTAAGCCACCCGCACCAGCAGCCTTGTACGACTTAAGTTTGGATATCGCCAGCCGCACTTCTGTTAGGTCGGGTGGACGGAACTCTTGGCCATCATCGTCCAAGTTGAATGGAGCGTTCTGCCTATTAGCGGCATCTTGGCTGTCTTCGCCATTAAGCAGTCTAGAGAAGTGTTCTTTCCAGATCCTCAGCACTGACTGTGTGTCTACTACCATATTCCCACTCTCATCTCGACAGGTATGTATGTACCTATCTATTAAACAATTTAGTTCACGTTCAAAGCTATGTAAACAAATTTCATGTTAACGATCAGCCGATAATAGGAAGATACTTCTGGCGACTTTATTCCAAAAGAAATTTACGATTATTTAAATATGATCTATTTTATTATAATAATATTATTTCTAGGTTCTAGCATAGGTATATGAATTTACTTCCATCTCACTTCTCAAAAAAAAAGAAGCAAAACAAAACAATGTCGCACACTCATATTTCAAAGCACCACAATCCACAAATATATTTAGTCACATTTAAAATCTACGCAAATACAAAATAATTAATTAATTTCGCACTTTTAGGATTCAATACGAATCAACTGTTTATACTTATTTCACAAATAGCCGAGTCAATTCGGCAAATAAATTCGCAAATCGCGATATAGTTCTGCATTTCTGATATGTTGTTAAGGTATCTAATTTTGAAGCTCGAAAAACCTGCGCTCGCTGCAGGAAAAATGCAACAGTGAAAAAAAACGCTAAAATCAGCCCATTTTTTCCTTTGGAAATATGCAACTAAGGAAAAAACCGTCCATTATAAACTTTTACATTACATACAAGTTTATAGTGGACGGTTTTTTCCTTAGTTGTATATTTCCAAAGTTATAAAGGAAAATGTCGAAAAAAATGGGATGAATTTTGCGTTTTTTTCACTGTTGCATTTTTCTTGCGCGAGCACAGGATTTTCGAAGTTGCAAACTTAGATACAGACTACTAAGTCTAACATGCCCCAACAACATATCAAAAATACAGAACTAAATCGCGCTTTGCCAATTGAGCACTTTTTTTTGGAATTATTGACTGTGCTAAAAGAAATTTTTGGATGTTTACTCAATCAAAGAACAGTTCACTAATAATTAAACAATAAGCACACGCACTCTTCCTTCCAACCGCATTTTTCCAGAAACATAATACGAAAGTAAAAAAAGAGATGGAAAAAAACGAACCCAAAATGTAAGTAGGTACCTGTAGCTGGTTGCATACCTGATGTATCGTGCCTTATCGCATCATACTAACGCTTACGCTTTTACCCAGCGGGAAAAATTGAAAAATTCATTGAGGAAAGATCAGCTTTTTCCTTGAGGAATGGCAGCTGCACCGTCCACTTTGCAGCTGATTCCTTTGATGAAATTAACATGGGCATGTCCTAGGCGGGAAGCACATGCTGAAAATCCGATGAAAATTCGCCAACGAAATCACTACTTTGTTGGAAGTTGTTTATTCACCAACCCAGATGATGAAAAACATGATGGTTGCATAATCTGTGAATTCACTACATAAATGTATGTGGTTTATTCATCAGTTCAATGTTTTCGATGAAAATGGTAATGAAAATTCAATTATCAAATCACAAGATTAGTGGTAGTTGTTTATTCAGCAATTATAGTTAATTCAATATGAAAAATGTGAAGAAAAGAAAATTAAATAAATAGTGAATTCATTACTCTGTTGTGTATATGTTGCGAATTTGTGATTGGTTAATTAAAATAAAATATAGAATTAGAACTTTAAATTTAATTAAAGTGAAATCACTAGGTCAGTGGTTGTTGGTTAATCGACACTTCATATGCGAAGTGGTGATTACCCAACAACCTGAAATACTTTGAGACAATCTGAGATTTCCTCATTTTAATAGAAATTCACAAGTCCTCTTATAATATTTACTGTCAGTAGACAATGTCAACACAGAGAACACAAACAAAAATCAACTTCTATCAAAACACACAATGGCGGTGCACACTTTACAAAGCATATGAGTGGACATAGACGATGAACTGATGAACTTCTACATGACTTTTCAACAGTTTTTTCATCTTTTAATTTTCCATATCAAAAGCAATTTTTAATTCAACGAAAGAAAAGGTTGTTTTCACACAAAGCAGAAAGTGGGTTCACTTACTATCATTACATGTCGTTTCCTTTTATTATCTGGCTAGTGAATTGATTGCTGTTGTCTTGTTGTTTTCGAAAGATAGAAAAGTGGGTTCAAATCTATGAACTGAGGAAACCTCGCATGACTCTTCACGGATCATTGCATGACGTTTCCTTTTATTATTTAGCTAGTGAATTGATTGAAGAATTCAGCTATAAAATTCATTGTGGACGATATTTCCCGCTGGGTATTTATTTAGCTGGGCTTTTGCTAAGGACATGTGTAGTAAAACGCTCTTGTATTATAGATTGTATTGTATTTGTGTTTGTATTTGTATTTTGAATAGATATTATCAAAAATTGTATGCAATTTGGTAGCGCGGATGTTGTAAGCTTTCAAGGAAAACTTGTTGTATGAGAGTTATGTGTTGTGTGTACTGTGTTAGAACAATGTGGGTAGGTTAGGTAGGTATCTATTTTGTTTTATTATTATATCAAAGCTCTTTGTAGGGAATTTGGTTTTAGTATCGCATATTGTAACGCTGAGGCAGATAGGAAGATGGGAGTTTTGTGTTGTGTGAAGGAAAATATGATTTTTTGTATTTATGGTATTGATTATTGCAATTAATCATTATCATTATTTCAACATTACATTATATAATTAATTCATTTAAATTCTTGGTTAAGCGGCGATAAACCTGCTAACTGAGAGGAATCGCCACTGAAACGTAGAGGTTTTTCATTCACCACTTGTTTATGACTAAATGGGTTGTCGAACTCCATAATTTTTAGACCTGATCTTATATAAAAGCCACACTTTGAAGTCTTCAGATCATTCGAGATCCTCTACGGGTTGTGTAAAGTGTGTTGGAAAAGTTTTAAAAACGATTTTTGTGATTTTTTAAATAATGATTTCGAGACGTAGTGGGACTACTTGTGCTTTATTGGGATCATACAAAAAACTTGACGGTCGGCAGCTACCAACTATAAGGGATGTCATTACATTTATTTTGTTTGTCAGGAACGACCTTAAACTTAAGAGTAACGGAAAGGATCCATCCCATTCAGATATATATGCGATTGTTTCTGAAGAGATCAACAATATTTGGACAAAAGTTTCGATTCCAATTGTAACTAAGGAACGAGTTATTCAATTACTGAAATCCTATTTCGAAAAGTACAGTATTTTGAAGCGATACCCCAAAAGCAAACAAAATGATAGTTTCAAAAACAAACTGAAGTGTTTTTTAGAGTCATCCGAGAAGCTTTTCGACGTTGCTGCTTGTAAATGCACTTCATTTGAAACTTGTTCGTGTTTAAAACCTAAGAAAGTTCCCATTCATGAGAGAAGTTTTTTGTTGGATCAAAGAAATGAGAGGAAAATGGTTATAAGCGGGGTTGACAAGAAGGAAACAGTTATCTTGAAGAAACGACATCAGAGGCAAATTGAAGAGTCAAAGAGGGAAGCAAAAAAGTGTTCTACCCAAGAAACCGATTCTGTCTCAGGACTCTGCGAAGAAGACTCGGTGCTCGAATCTTCACCAGAAACGTATCCGATAACAGAGACATCCCCAACAAACATGCCTTCGACAGAGGCACCATCGACTTCAAGAGCTAATCGGAATACATTGAGGTTGCCAACAGTTGCTAAGGTCTGTGATCGATACGGTTTATCAACGCATTGCTTCTGCTGTTTTGGCTGATGTTGGCTTGGTTTCTACCAAAGATTTAACTCTAGTTATTGACAAAAAACAAGATCCACAGAGCTGTATCTAAATCCCGTACAGAAGCTTCAAAAGATATTGGAGGTATTGCTATAAAAAGCATTTACTTTGATGGACGAAAAGACAAGACCTTGATAAATGAGAAAACAGGGACGCGCTATCATCGCAAAGAAGTTTTTGAAGAGCACATCTCAATTTTGGCAGAACCTGGATCAATTTATTTGGGACACACAACACTAGGTCGTGGCACCGCAAAAGGAATTTTTACATCGATCACAACCTTATTAGAACATCCAGGTTGGAATTTAGATGACGTGATCTGCATTGGATGTGACGGAACTGCAACTAACACTGGTTGGAAGGGGGGCGTGATTCAATATTTAGAGCAGTTTTTGGAGAGACCGCTACAATGGTGTATTTGTATGCTTCATGCCAATGAGTTACCTCTTCGTCATTTATTCTTAACATTAGATGGTTGCACTTCGGGTCCTAGAGAATATTCCGGACCTATTGGGAAACAATTAGCTGGTTGCGAAAGTAAGACCACGGTGTGCTTTTGTGCGGTGGCTGGTAATATGCCTGACTTGTCGAAAAATGTGTTTGATGAACTAAGTACGGATCAAAAATATCTTTATCAGATATGTCAAGCTGTATCAACTGGTTTCTGTACTCCTGAGCTGGCAAATCGTCAACCTGGAAAAATGGCTCACTCGAGATGGCTTACTTCTGCTAATCGTATACTCAGACTTTATGTTAGTACTCTTAATCCATCAGAGAATTTGCTATTGCTTGTCAACTACGTCGTCAAAGTATACGCTCCAATTTGGTTCCAAATCAAGCAAAAGACGTCTTTTAAGCATGGAGCCAAACATATTTTCCAACTAACTATGTACTCTCGATATTTACCCGAAAATTTGAGATTTGTTGTGGATTCTGTTACAGAACGAAATGCTTTTTTTGCACACCCAGAAAACTTGCTTATCAGTATGTTGTTTGATGAAAGAGACCTCATTCGGGAGCTGGCATTGCGAAGAATAAAAAAGCTAGAGAAGCTGAAAGTATCACCAAATGCAGGATATATAAACCACCAAAAATTAACTTCTCTGCTAAAGATTATACCGAAACTATTTTGTGGCACGAATGTCAGGTTACATCACCCCCGGTTCTTCGACATATTTCTTATGAAGACCTTCACATCAATAGCAAAAGATACGATCTTGGAAATTGATGACTTTCCCTGTCACACCCAATCTGTGGAAAGATGTGTTAAACTGGTAACAGAGGCCTCACAAAGTGTAACTGACCCTACTTCTAGAGATGGTTTTATTAGAAACAGGTTGCAATCTCGAGCAGAAATGCCAAATTTTGGACGAAAAAATAAGTCTAAATTCTAAGTTTATGTCATTAATTAAAATTTTTGTCTTGCTTATTTTGCTTTCATATGCTTTGTTTCAATAATATTTATAATAAAATACCTTTAAAACTTGATTTTTGTATAGTTTTATTCATACGGCTAAAGTCTGTAAAAACGTCAAATTTACAAATCTTCAAAGCTCGGTAGCACCCTCAAGATGACATGTTATTTCAGTTTTTTTACCGTTTTCTTTATCTGTGTAAAATTACGCAAATTTTGATATCTCTTGTGATAGGGTAGCTCAAAAAAAAAAATTCCCATACATCGACGGGACAGCCTAGTGTGCGTCATTCAAAGTTAGACAATGACCCTTATAAGGACCACCCTAAGCTACATACAGACATAATTTTTGGTTTCTCCACATCTGGGGGGCAAAACCTTTCCAACGTTATATTATTCATGTAGTTCCGTTGAGTATTTACAGAGAAAAGTGTACGTTAGGTTTTGCTAAGCGTATTAATATATAGAATAAAGGTGAAATAAAGTTTTCCAAAATGTTCGTTTGACAGATCAACAATATCTAAAAATAAAACGTTCCTCAATGAAATGTAACAATGATACTTCAACATTTTTTTGACATAACAACCATAGTTACTATTGTAAATAAAAGGACGCATCAATGAATTCTTTTAGATGAGTGGCACATAAGCAACAAAAGCATCCACAAATGTATGATCTATGTATGGAGCAAACGTCGCACAATGGGTCCATTTCGTACTACTCAGTGCTCAAAATTCTGTATCCTATTTTAAATCATAACTACTGTTGAATATTGATACTTACTGCTATAACAAATGAAATTCAGTAAATAATATGTTATATTCGCCTGAAAAAGAACAAGAAGAAGAAATATTTACTACTAAATACCTTAGGGTGATCCTTATAGAGGTCATTGTTTTATTTTGAATGACGCAACCCCCTTATTTGTTCTAAATAAATAAAAAAAATCCTGTAAAATTTTTGTTAATTATATGAAAGTTAGCCTGGTCCCCAAGACATGTGAAGTTTTATAGGGGGAATCCCATTTTTTTTTTTTAAATCCAAATTTGAAAAATCTTTACTATGGTAATGATTGATAAAAAAAATTGAATTTTGGAACCCATGTAGTCACTTTTGTCATATTTATAAAAATGTATCAGACAAAAATTTACAACAGTTATTTAACCTACTTATAGCCATTAAAACAAAAATATTTTTTTTATTTAATTCTAAACTTAAATAAATTTTGTAAATTTTTTTGACACATGAGTGCGAAAATTCAATTTTCTTTATCAATCATTAAGTAAAGTTATGAATTTTTAAAGTTGGATATGAAAATACATGGGACTTTCCATACAAAATTTCGGACATCTTGGGGTCCGGGTTGACGTTAATAAAATGAGCTTAAGTTGTACAGGATTTTCTTGAATTTATTTAGAACGAATAAGGGGGTGCTTCGTTGAAAATAGGACAATGATCTTTGTAAGAACCACCGTAATATACCTACTACTTATGGAAGTCGCAATTTGGACATGTGTATATAAAACGAGGTAAGAAATTGATGCATTTTGATCGCGGAAAGTAAACTTTTCAGTAAAAAAACCGACAAGAATTGATCTGTTATTTATCTTAAGTCTAAATACCTTAAAATTGACGATCTGTTTAATAGAACTCGAGAAATAAGATTTTTAAGCGAACATCGTCGTTTTTTTTTGTGAACACTTTTGGTTGATTTTTCGCCAATGCAGTTCGCTTAGTAAGCTTATTTTTTGAGTTCTATTACTTGAACCATCGAGATAAAAGTATTGAAACTTAGGAAAAATTAGGGAGCTTATAAAATATCTATATGAATTAAAATGGTTACACACGTTAGAAAAAAATCAGAAAAATCACCAATTTTAAACAAAACCTAACCCTCCCCCCAACTTTATCTATAAAAAAAATGCAAAAACGTTTGTATTCGATATCACGGCACACATACATTAAATAATTAGCTTTTCGGCTATACCTCCATTACCAACAATTTATATGGACTCTTTCAGTATATGTTTCCTGAGTCTCTAACTCAAACAGCCTTATTTTGAAAACGCGCACCATGCTCTCACTTCTCTCTTCGGATTTATAATAAAGAGATTTTGGTCTTTCAGTCTGTATAATTAGATTTAAAAGTTCTGTGCGCAAATTAAAAAAAAACGTTTTAAAGATTTTATTGCTTCCGTGTGAAAGCCTTTTTTGTTGATGTACTTTAGATACTTAATAAAAACACTTTCAATAATAAAATATATTTGTTATCTACAAATATGTACCTTGGTATTTTGAGCACTATTTTATATGGAGAGGACCCACTGTGCGTCGCGTCGGTTCTTTAACTCTCTTAGGGCCAATTTATTCGCAGGCCATTGACACCTGGATTGTGTTGTTTTAACAATACGCTTATAGCTTCTTTAAATTTAAATGCTTTATAAAAATGTATTTGACTTATTTAACTGTGATTGAACTAAATAGGGTTTAACGTCTGTTTATTCACTCTTTATAAGCATTGACATTCAGTTTAATGTAGCTTTGCTCATTTAATTGTACCTAATCTGAAAGTGCGTTATGAATAACAAATACTGACAAACTTAAAAATACCTTCTAGTTGGAAAAAAAACTATACTTTCTATATTTCTAATTCATAATAGCCAATTTATATTTAATGGAAAGTGAATAAATTGGGCCTTAATAATAGAAATAGAGAAAATCTGATTTACTATAACTGCATCATTATGTCTATGGAGGCACTTTATTACTCAGCCGGCAAAATCTTATTTTAAAAATGATTATTATTATTCCAGACAGGAAAAATTATTTACAAATATCTTATTTAATATTCGAGGCCACCTAAGAACTCTTTACGTCTAGTGAGACTAACCTTTTCTGCTTATCTTAACCCATAGTGTGTAATATTGATGGTATATGCCATTACTATACATTTTTCTAGCGGGAACTCTTCAAAAGCTTTGTTTAAAAATGGTCTGGGGTCAAAAAAGAACCATGTTTAATTAAAACTCGAAAAAAAAACTTTTCCAAAAAAAAAAAAACTGTTTCATCTGTTTTATGCATTTTTTATCACTTTTCATTAACACTTTTCAATATTTGGAAAGCAGCCTGGTCAACTCTTGTCATAATGAAATTATTCTAACGCTTTCTAGAATACTTGAAAAAAAATTGTTTCTGGAACCAAAAATAACGGTATCATACAAATGTTAATTTTTTTGAAAATGGCTCCAGAATTTTCATAAAAAATAGTATTCACTTTATTTAGTATAATCTACTTTTATAAAAATAAATAAATACATCGGGTGGCACAACGACTCATGAAGAACCAGGGCCTAGTGACTAACAACTCGCAACCATTCCTGTGTGCGCCTTTCGACAGGAATGGAAGGGACCCACAATTTTATGCCGAATCCAAACGGCTAGACGAGAAGCACTTATTCGTGACAAGTGATACCCTTGGAGGATTTGTCAATTCCTCGCAAGAGGCAGTAGCCCTGAAAAAAAACTTTTTTAGTTTTTAGGTGGACGAGGCTGGGAAGCGATCCCAGACCTCCAGCGTGACAGTCGAACGCACTAACCATAACGCTATGGGCTACTACTTTTAAGGACTTTTATTTTGCGAACCAAATTGGTTCCGATCCGTTAAACTCGCTCGTGTATGGCCAGCTTAAAAGCTGTTTAAAAAAAAAATGTTTATTTTTCGAAATTCCATGTTTTAAAAAACGGTATTTAATATTTCAACCTCGTTTTTTCTTGTTTTTATTGAGATGTTGGTTTATTTATTTTTTAATATCTTGAAAAGTGAAAGTCCTAAGACCGACCATTCAGTTATCAGTAATTGACTAAAAATTGATAAGAGCAATGAATTTTACAACAAAATTAGTACTTAATTTCGTACAAATTAAAAAAAAACTAATATGAAAAAATTCTTTTTTTTTTTTTTTTTTTTTTAATTTTGAGTTTGAAAATTATTTTTCAAAAACTGTCTCTTAAATTATTTAATTAAAAAAGACAATTAAAGAAGGTATTTCTGGCTTTACATAAAGGTATAACAAGGCATTGTAAGTTTTACCGTTGTTTTTTTTATTAATTTGTTTTTCTGTTTTAAGTCAATTTTTACGAAAATTTCCCCTCCCGCCTAAACGGAGGGAAAAAGACCCCCCTTCGTTTACGATTTGTTTCTTGTCTCGACCCAATTTCAGCCTTAAGCCTTGGTAGCTATAGATCTCTAATTTATATTTTACTATACGTTAATGTAAAGTTTAATAAATTGTAATAATAATAATAAAATAAAAAAATTTATTAAAAAAAAATCCACAAATTTTAAAACTTTGTTTGCATACATTCATATCTGTTGAAGAAATCAAATGGTATATTTTTTGTTTATAATTACTCGTAAAACGAATTATAATTTTTTACGTAGCTCACTTCTTTTCATTTGCATCTATAGTACAACATTTAAGCACGGTATTGCAATCATTAATTTTTGGGATAATTTATTCTTTGGGCAAGAGGATGACGATATGAATTTTCTGAACTAATAAATATCATCAGCGCAAAATGCATTGCTATTTACGTATTTATTGATTAAAGAATATAAACATTTCGTGCTTTGGAATAGGATATGAAAAATCAAACAAAAATTTTACGTAGGTATTTGAATTTATTGTTCAATTATCCATAAGATTTTGGTGTTATTTAATTTATACATAAATAGCATTCGAGTGCAGTTCTCAAATAACATAGCAACAAACGGTTTGCAAACTGAAAATAAGTTAAGCAAAGTGTAATACAAAGCATTGCAGTCATTATTTTTGTAAGTATGGATGTAATATTTTTTCAGCGATTAGTATAAATGCTTTATAGGAATCCATGAGTGAGAATAAAAAGAAAAATCTATAAATCTGGCAATGAATTGTGAAATAAAATTGTTGCGGTAGGAATGTTGGCTTTTATTAGTCACGACTCGTGACATTGATTACCTGTCCAAGATGCAACCAATGCAAGGGTTGATTATATTCACAGCCACTTGCAACCTGTAGCATTGAATAGAATCGATACAAGAAAAACTATACCTACTATATTATATTAATTAATTCAATTAGTCTCTCTCTCTCTCTCGCTCTCTCTGTCTCTTTTTCGTCACCGATGGAATTGTACTTTTCATTTTGTTTATTCATAAGTTGCAACTTGCAAACAAAAAATATTATCAATTAATCGCTGCTTTGTGATATTGCGTTAATATTCACAATATGAGAAGAAATCTTCAGTCACCTAACTCATTCACAGCCTTACTGATATTTAAAAATATTATGTTTTTTTTCGATGTGCATGTGTCCAAGATTAAACTATTCAGTCAAAAAATTTAATTTACGCATTCATGCTTCTGGCATAAGGGGTCGATTTTAGAAAAACAAGCAAAACCAGTCTACATGTATTTCTTATCGTAAATTAATTTTTCTTGATATCCGACATCAAAATTTAGCTGTTAAGAGTATTTTTATGACTATCACTACAAAAGCACGTGGGTCGGTGCGTGTCGGGCTGATTTTTAATATACATATATTTAAATTAAAGTTACTTTCAAGGGTAGTGAGGTATTTGTCTTTAGGGAAAATTCTACGATTTCATACGAATCGCAGGATTTTTGCTCTGATCGCTTTATCTAAAAATCCTTTCTTTTCCCTTCCGACGGACAAATTGCTATATCCAACACTATGTAAAAATACATTACGTTTTGTACCTTATATTTAAAACACACTTCAATATAAAAAAAACGGGTTATTTTGTATTCATAAATATTTCTACTAACAACACAACGGTTGAAGAACCTATAATATTATGAAGGTATTATATAATTTATGTGGTTATAATGACTTAGGTACAGAAATAAATACATTTGAAAAAAAAAAAAAATTGTTTGGATTTTAATCATTTAATCGCTTTAAATTGTTTATATAAATAAATTTATACATTATTGGTACGATTTCATTTGTATTTACGTTCGTTCTTAGTCAAAAACATTTCTTATGAGGCCGAATCGTTTAATTTTAATTACCTATAGGTATTATTATAATTGGAACTTTACTCTGGTTGACCAATAAGTTTTAAGTGGTCTTATTGCTATTAACAAATTATTATTATTTTCAAAATATGCAGGGAAAAGTGCAAACAGTAAGACATCGCACCTTTTGTTTTTTCCAAGAGACATTTGAGAGATGTGGGTATGGTTTTATTCTACCCAGCATTCTGTATTTCTGTTACACGCTTATAATTGGTGCATGTGATCTCGTCGCTTGTGTAAACACATACACGAAATATTCAGCTGTGAACCAATTTTATTTTAATGTATTATTATGCACATTTCAAAATGTTTCAAAATGACAAAAGGCGAACAGTGAGATTATTTCAAAGGGTGAACAGTGAGACACCTCTCTTTTTCACTTTTTGTACTTTAAATATTTTGGTTTAGATACAACTCGCTTTGGTTTTATTAAAACCGGTTTTAGATATTTAAGCATGATATTATTTAAAGGCTATTGAATAAACCTTTTAGTAGGGAACAATTATTGCGTTCACGAGTATTTATTATGGAAAAGGTTTTCAAACAAAATCGCCCAAATTCACCCATGCATTTCAGAGAATTGTTTTTCAATTATTTCTATCTAAAAGAACAGTGGACTCTCGTTAACTTGAATATACGATAACTTGAACATTCCAATAACTTGAACAAAAATATTTTTCCCTTTACGCATTCTATACCTTGAACATACCATTTTTAAGACTCAATACCTTGAATTTTTCTCTAAGTCATCAATAAGTTCAACAAATAAAAATTGTACAAACTCTGTTACTTGAACAAAGTTTAATATTGAATTTTTGCAAGGTACCTGGGATGTTGGTACAGAATGCAAACGGTTTTTGTAAAGGGGAATCCCAGGAAATTTCTTTAGTACTTCCTTATAAGGTTTTATTTTTCATAGTCAGTGAATTTCATTTGAACACTTGTGTATTTAGGAATTGAAATTTTGAAAAATAAAGTGCAAAATGGGTTTCAATCATAGCCATGGAAAATGACGACATTCTTTTTGAACTAAAAAATTTCAATTTACGTCATTTTGATCACAAAATCATGGGATAAGGTGTCATCTCAGTTTTTTGAAAAGTGTTGCAACCCTATCTAATATTATGACGGTGGTGGATTCATAAATGAAGCAGATGATGTGCCGTTGTCCATTCTTAGAGAACGCTCGAGAAATAATCAGGAAAGTGACCAAGCTGAATCCTTACAATGTTTGTTGGAAAGACCGGGTTACTTTGCCCAACATTGGGCCACTCAAAATCAAAAAACTTTATCAGAACCCACAATTCTCCCGAATCTCCAAGAATACTCTTTTCAAAATGTGCTGCGCAAAGCTAAGCAAAGTAAAACAACGATTTTTTTCCAAGTTGTCTTAAAAACGTTTCAATTCAAATTATTTATGTATAATGTCTTTATTTATGTTTCAAAATGAAACATTATTAAACAAAAACAACAAGTTTTTAACTTGATCCAGTAACTTGCACAATCCTATAGCTTGAACACTCCTGGTTTCGTACGTGTTCAAGTTAACGAGCGTCCACTGTATATAACAAAATTAAACAGGAAAATTTAACAAAATTCGAAAAATCATTGCTTTAAATATTTTTAACTAAACTGCTCATTACTTTTGTTTTATGCAGAGATAGGTCCAAGACTTATTCAAATGCAAGAAAGAAGTCTAAGCCTTAAAAAAGAAAGATCGTTTCAGTTAAATTTTTTAATTCGGCTTGGTTTAAAGACTTATACCCAAAATATTCGGCGGAGACCATTGTGACAGTTCTCTCTGAAATGCATGGATGAATTTGGGGCGTATTTTGTGTTTTTAATCTTATGTACCACACAAACATATTCAACAATAAAACACTGAACGCAATTGTTCCTTTGACATTTCGGTGTATTCAAAGCCTATATTAAGCTAAAAATTGATGTTTAATTTGAACAGTGTAAAATTCAGGAAAGAATTGTCTGGAGATATTACAAACATATCTTTGAGTCAAGAGATACATGCCTACATAATATGTATGTATATGTATTAGGGTGGCGCTTATTTTGCCAAAGTTGGAATTTCTTTCGGGTCACCACCCCCATATATTTTTAGCCTTTTATTAAAAAAATCAAAAATCAGCAAAAGTGCAAAAGTTGATGAACCATTTATCTTTAGTATTATGTGGACTAAAAACAAAAAATATTTCCAGAACTTTAAAATTTTTTCTAACTACTTAAAAATCGAAATGAAAATGAGTTAATTTTTTTTTTTACTAAATTTGCATTTTATCCTACAAATTTGGGATAATAATGATCTTAAAGGTATATTTTTAAATTTGAGTATAAGGTTATCAACATATCATCATTATATTTAGGTAAAAGCTTTATATAAAATTGCGTCTTCGTATGAACCTTCATTTTCCCTAAAAACTGACAAAAAATGAAAATGGTCCAGTTTTCGTTTGTTATTGAATAAAATAAATAGTATTTCGTCAGTTTTTAAGGAAAATGAAGGTTTATGGTATAATGATGAAATGTTGATAACCTTGCACACAAATTTATCCCCGTTAGGATCATTAATTTCAAAGTTGGTAAGATAAAAAGCAAATTTAGCAAAAAAAAACTAAAATTTACTCATTTTCATTTCGATTTTTGGCTAGTTAGAAAAATGTTTAAAATTCTGGAAATATTTTTTGTTTTTAGTCCATATACTTAAGATAAATGCTAAGTTTTATTAATATTCATCGACTTTTGCTGATGTTTTTATTAAAAGGCTTAAAATCTCCATGTATTTTGTATGGGAACTTTCAACTGCTCGGTGGCACGTGTTAATTTTCGATTTTAACAAAATTTTGCACAGATTATGTTTCTACCTTGATCACTTTAAGGGAGGACCCGAAAGATTTTGCAACTTTTTTTTAAATGAACGCCACCCTAATATGTATGTATATACAAATACAAACACATCTAACTGTTCGCATCCTTCCCCAACACAATGCGGCACCCGATTTGAGAAAAAGATTTGTCTTCTGCGCCATAGTACTTTCACCAGCTTATGAAAGGTTCTAACCCGCCCTATAAGTTGGAAGAAACACTCCCCCATACGATTTTTGTAAGTCTTTCCTCAAGGTAACCTACACGTTCTACCTTTTTTCGCATCTTATGCGAATAACCCTGTAATAATAGCAAAATGAAGTGCAAACAATAAAATTTTAAGTGACACGAGAGGTATTGTCCGATGAGGAATTGTTATTGTTCTATTTGGCGTTTTTTGTCAAAAATCTATCGAACCCCGCTCCTTATACCGTAAACATACACCAAAATGAAGTATCTTTACAAGACACAATAACATTTTAAACGATGTATGATACATACAGTGTTGCCAAAAACATTCCGGATTTTTCCTCAGTATAATGTTTTTCTTAATATCAAGTAGAAAACTAATAACTTTCCATAGGTTTTCAATAATTTGTAAAGGGTATGAGACAATTTAATAATAACCTTAAAAATATAATGCTACGATGACAAGAACAATAAAAAAAAAATAATTTATAAAGTTATTCAATAACATGCCTGTGCAAAACTAACCGGATTGCAGGGAGATTGCGAGTCTCAATGTTAAAGTAGCGGTTTTTTCGAGTCTTTTGACTCACGCCGTAGATTAAACAGACTTTACAAGTTGAGAGCTGTGTTAGTTGAAATTATATAGTGCAGAAAATGGCTAAAACACGTTATAGCAACGCGATTCGATACAAGGTAATAGAAAAGTTCCAAGCCGGTACAAAACAAAATTTAATATCTGAAATATTGCAAATTCCAACGTCAACGGTTTGTGACGTCATTACTAAATTAAGAAGCGGCAAATCAGTAGAAGCAGATCATTTTTGTGGACGCCCTGGCAAAACAACTGTTCAAACTGATAGGCGCATAAAGAATTTTGTGCTTAAAGACCCTTTTGCAACTTCAAAGATAATTTGTGATGAACTAAATCTACCTATAGTGCCAAGTACGGTAAGGAAGCGTTAAAGAGATTTCGGTCTTTTTGCATTTCGACCAGCGAAAAAACCTCTTCTTACTGCTAAACATCGTAGAAAAAGGTAAGCCATGAAAGGTGTTTGGAAAAGACTTTAAATTCCTAATCAAAATATTTTACTCAGGGTTGAATTTGGAAAAAATCATCTTAACTGGTCTTAAAGCAAATGAAGGAGCGTGCTTTTAATTGATGAAAGCAAATTCAACTTGTTTTACTCCGATGGTGCAAGGACAGTAAGGCGCTCAAAAGGTACGCGATTAAAGCCTGCAAATGTACTCCCTACAGTTAAGCACGGTGGAGCCTCGGTGATGGTTTGGGGCTGTTTTTCAGGCGCAGGCTGCGGTCTAATACACCAAATCACAGGAATTATGGACCGTTTTCAATATAAGGACATTTTGGAGTCAGTAATGCTTCCATATGCAGAGGAAGAAATGCCTTTGCGTTGTGTTTTTCAGCAGGATAATAACCCCAAACATTCTTCAAAGCTGCTAAAAGAGTGGTTTGCGACTAAAAAATCGTGTTTTAGAATGGCCGTCTCAATCACCCGATCTAAACCCAATAACTTGTGAGCCATTTTAAAAAGGCGGGTTGAGAAAAAAAAGCACGCGTCAACAACTTTTCTTTCGCAGCCTTGAAAAATGAATGGGAGAATATTCCTGCTTCTATTTTCGAAAATTTAATTCAGTCAATGCCTCGTCGATGTCGAGCTGTGATACAAAATAGGCGTTACTGGACAAAATATTAAATACAAAAAAATAGTTAATTGTACAGGATAAAATCCGGTTAGTTTGTCATATTAAAATTCTGAATCAACTTTAATTTTTGACTATTATTTTTTGTTTTAATGGATAATTTACCATGTTTTTTTGTTTAAAATAATACAATTGTTTAATAAAAATGGCGAAAAATTACAAACATTTGATTTGTTCATTTTTATCTCACAAACCAACACTCAATGCAGTTAACCAACAAATTCCGGAATGTTTTTGGCACCACTGTAACTGTTAAGTAGGTAGACCGTTACCCATTCTCCTTTGCCAAATCTTTGCATTTTGAAAAATATACAGTGGATCACAGCTTATTTGTTATAGTACCTAGTTTAAAATTGAAGTTGCAATAACTTGTAAACCAGAAAGACCATCCACAAAATTTCAATTTTATTTTAAAGATTAACTTTTGCACTTCAACACATATTAACAATTTATTTAAATAAACTGGTACTTAACATTATAAAAACAAAAAAACTAAAAAAACTGCTAAATTACAACCAATATGATCAGACTTAGAAATAACCAAATATTATTGGTTTCGTGCCATTTTAATTTTTTTTTGTAGTATTCTTTGACCTTTTTAAGAGCCTTGAATCTTTTTGGCATACAATTTTGTCCATCGTCCGTCCATGAAATCCAAATTTCCCTCGTCAGGGATTTCATTGAGGGGACGATATACAAAGTATGTACCTGACTGACATTCAAAAAAAAAAAGTATTTAAAGTGCCGAAAAGTAGGGTTTTTATCAAATTTCCGTTTCTACCAGGACAATGACTTGGCACAAGCCAGGAATTGTGCATACCCCGCTCATTTGGAATCAGCCTTACTTGATGGAACTTCCCTGGCAGTCATTCGAAATGAGTAGGTATGACCAAAAACTGTTGGACTTTGTTGCAGAACAATGTTCGAAAACACAAAAATGACTGGAAAGTGCACTTTCGGAAGAATAGGTGAAAATTACTCCAGAGATCACGAATAAGCTAGGTAGTTTCATTCCAAAAGGTTTCAAGGCTCTTAAAAAGTCCAAGGAATACCACGAAAAATATTTAAAATAGCACGAAACCAGTAATATTTGGTTATTTCTAAGACTGATCATGCTGTATCAAATGAGCTGTGACCTAGAATTTAGCAGTGTTTTCATTTGTTTTTATTTTTATTAATATTTAATTTATGCATACGTTTGTCTTTAAAATAAAATTGAAATTTTGTGGATAGCCTCTCTGGTTCACAAGTTATTGCAACTTCAATTTTAAACCAGGCACTGTATCAAATAAGCTGTGATCCACTGTATGCATGTGGGTATAGGTATGAGCTTTTAATTTTAAAAGAAATCTTTATTTTTAAATTACCAATTTTGGACACATTTCAATTCATTTAAGGCCTTAAAACAAGTCTATTCTGAAAAAGTCCAGTCGATCAGAAATTCCTCTTGAAATTTAATTTTCAACCAAATAGAAAAATTCATAATAATCTGATAGAAAAATACCTATTAACGAATAGATTCTGGAAAAATCAACACATACCTATAGTGAAATCATACGACCATACTATCTTTCGACAAGATAATCTTCATATCTTCAACATTAGAATACATTTAAAACTGTATTTGAATGACTTGTTTAAACCAAGTTCAATTTATTAACCTTTTCATGTAAAGCAGAAAACACATACAAGCAATTTAACTATCTAATCTAAAAGTCGTGAAGAGTTTCACGACAAACCTAATCACCAATTATTCTACGCTAAAGGTAGCTTCGATACCCGTCTATAAAATTCTTCTCGACATTTAGAAAAAGCAATACATTTAGATAAAATCAAATAAAAATACATGATAATGAGATGTGGTGCTGAGCTCATACTAGTATGAAGGCAGAGAGAGTATGTAGTTCAATGCTGCCCTTTTTTTGATAAGCTATTTATTAAACGACAAAATATTCCACTCGCATACGATTGAAATTTAAACCAACCTTTGCCCCTAGCGTGACTTTGACGGCTTTCACACAAGGAAACTGAGTTGCCAGAAACTGGTTAGTTTGTTGGCGAGAAGGGTGTGAGGTGAAATTCTTTGTCTTCCTTTTACGCCCTTCTCGCCTAAAAACTAAAAATCGCCGGCAACTCAGTTTCCTTGGGTCAAAGGGGTCTTTGCATTCCCAATTTCCCATACAAAGAAACAACAATATTTTCTAGAACATTTATGTTTTAAATCCACTGGATCGATTTTTATTTATAAAAACAGGAAAACATTAAACATTACAAAAAAAATGCAGCCTGGAATCTTTTTTTTTCTTCCATGTGCATATAAATATTAAAAAAAAAAACACAAAATGTGGTAGAACTTTAAGGACAAAAATCTACTTCAAACTTCTTAGTTCACGACAGAGAAGTAGTCCTGAGATTTCTTGGGATCAGCAACCATTGACTTGCTGCCTGGCTTCCAGTTTGCTGGGCAGACTTCACCATGTTCGTCGGTGAATTGGAAGGCCTGCACTAAACGAAGAGTTTCATCTACACTGCGGCCAACGGGTAAGTCGTTAACAGTTATTTGACGCAAATTCTGCTTGCCATCAATGATGAACAATCCACGGAATGGAACGCCACTTTCTTCGTCCAATACACCGTAATCACGTGAAACCTTCATTGACTTGTCGGCGAGCAATGGAATGTCCAATTGACCAAGTCCTCCCTGTTTGCGCGGTGTGTTGATCCATGCCAAATGGGTGAAGTGGGAGTCTGTAGAGCAGCCAATTAATTCAGCACCAATGCTACGGAATTCCTTCGCACGATCAGAGAAGGCAATGATCTCAGTTGGACAGACAAAGGTGAAATCCAATGGGTAGAAGAAAAGGACCACGTATTTACCCTTGTAGTCTTTTAGAGAGATCTCCTTGAACTGGCCATTGACGACGGCAGTTCCGGAAAATACAGGGGCTGGCTTCTGGAGTTGTGGCATCTTTAATATAGTAGATAGAAAACATTTTGTTTGCATAAACTTCTAATTACGCAATTAAAACCAAACTACCATCATCATAGAAGTACATTACATAGAGATAGTTTCGTAGATTTAATTTTTATTTTTTTCACATTTGCTAATGGTGTTTGAAAGAGAAGGCAGACTTTATTTCACAAGAAAACTAGTTTGTCTAGGTGGTAGTGGTTCTAGAACACATTTTAATTTTACTGTTTTATACTAAGTGATCAATTTAAATATTAATACAAATGTTCTACCATTAGCAAATTAATGCAAGAACTAATTTTAAACAAAAAAAAACTTACCTTAACTATAGCGGACAAATTAAAACTGAAATTTAATTTTCTGGTTAAAATTTTCTTCAGCTGTATTCAACCAAACGTGCACTTTCCTTAAATGCCGGGAACAGAATAAAAAATTAAAAAAACTAGAATGAAAAGAGAAACAACCAGACAAAGGAAACGCAAAAATTTTAAATATGTTAACAGGGTTCGGAAATCGGGACGGACTTCGAAGTGAGCGCTTCTTTTCTTAATACACGTTTCCACCAACCACTAAACCGAGATGGTAATGAGATTTGTTTGGTGTTTTCCACAACACAAAAAGATCAAAAAGAGGATTATGGCAAAACATTCAAAGTGCCTTTCCTCCTGTCCACATTGGATTTTTAATGCTAGGTGCATGCAGTGAGACAGGTAGATTTTATGTGAGTGAAAAGGAGATGGGTAGATTCCACCCAAAATGCACCTATGCACCACTTTCAAACAATATTCTCAGGTTCAAAATAATAGATTTGTTATTGTGTGAGTGAAAGATATATAGATTTCAAGAGTGGGGGATAGGGATGGGTAGATTGAACTCAAGATACATATATTACAGGTAATATCCCTAGCGTTTTCATTTTTGTTCAGTTCTGCGCATGTTGTCAAAATCAATAGTAAAAAAATTGAATTTCAAACATACCCCGTTTACGTGAGGTATTAGAGCGAGCTTCAAGCTCGCTTGGCCCCTTTGTATACCTGCGTTGACTTGAAATGAGCTTCAACCGACTCGATTCCACTTCAGGAGCGGAGTCGAGTCAAAATTGTTGATAAAAAACCTGGGTCGAAGAGTCGGTCTTGATTTTTGATTTGATTTGATTCTTTATTTAGCTTCTATTAATTACAAATTTAGTTTTTATAAATTAATAAAAAGAAAAAACTTATCGGTTAACTACTAACTATAATTTGATTTTACATATAAGATTAACTTTTTTTCAAATAATATCACATTATTTTCTGATTTTAAATCGTTTGGTAAATTATTGAATAATCCGAAACCTTTGTGGAACAATATATTCTGAGATCTATTTGTTGATAAGGTAGTCTTAAATCACCCAAGTTCCTTAACGGATATGGTTGTACATCGGATACATATACTATTTGATTAAACAAATAATTAGGTAACATATTGAGCTTTATTTTAAACATAAAATCAAGCACATTCATAATAGTTCTTTGATTTATAGTAAGCCATTTTAAAGTATTTAACATTATTTGAATTGGTGTTAACATATTGCACATTAAAATACACTTTGTTCCTCTATTTTGAAATTTTTGTAATCGAGTAGCCATTTGATTAGACCCTAAAAATAGTATTGTTGAGCAGTATTCGAACATTTTTATTGCGCAGTTTAGTGATAATCTACTTCTTATCCTTTGAAAAACTTCTATTTTGTTGGCAATTTTGTTACATATGTAGTGTATGTGCTTCTCAAAACTTAATTCTCTATCTATGATAACCCCTAAGTACTTTATTTCATTTACTTTCTCAATATTACTTTTATTAATTACAATGTTTTCTGTTGAGTCACCATTAATTATAATTGCTATTGTTTTAGCTATATTCAGTTTTAATTTGTTCATTTTGAAATACAATTCTAAGTTTTTTAAATCAGTATTCAGACGATTGATGCACTCCTCCGCGGAACTTCCAGTTACATATATTAGAGTATCATCCGCAAACAGTCTAGCCTTCGCATAATATAGGACGTTCTCCAGATCATTTATATAAATAATGAAGAGGATGTGTTCACCACAATGTTTTTGCACATGTGCGAGTAAAATTTTGTTTGTTATTTTGTTTTGATAGCTATGTGAAGTATGTACTAAAATTCATTAAATTTGAACTATTTTTGTGTAAAATAAATGTATTGTTGCCATTCTATTAAATGTAATCTCAAAACCATATCGACTCAACTTCAAATGGGGCTCTCAACTCACGTGACGAAACACCGACCCTAATCCAACTCGAGCTCTCGATTCTGTTTGTAAACGGCGTAACAATCACCACAAATTTGTTTTTGCTTATGCCGGATTTACACGAATGACAAAGATGCCAATATTTTTGCCAACAAAATGGTAAAATAATGGCAGAAATAGTTTTTGTATGACATGCATTTGCACGAGTTCAAATAATGGCAGATTTCAAAATACTGGCAACATGCCATAAAAGAATGAGCAACTTCATTCTGGCATAATTTCGGAAAATGGCGTCAGTAAAGTGTTTACACATAGTCATATTAATGGCAGCATTCTATGCCAAATTATCTCTGCCATTTTATTTTGGCAAACATTGCCAGTATTTAGAGCGTTTACACGACAAAAAGAAAAATGGCTATAATTTGACAGATATAATGGCATTTTTCCATTCGTGTAAATGCAGCATTACTGTGTACTTACACAAGGGGCAGCCATTATTTGTTTTTGTTTACTGTGTGCTTACACACGGGGCAGCCATCTTGGAATTTGATAAGCTGCGCCTGATAATACCTTAGATATGTGTATTGTGTACTGTGGATTGAACTGAGAGGATTTACTCTTCATCGTATGGACACAGGCGCGAACGCAGGAAAAAATTTCGGGGGGGGGGGTTTAAACTGAAAACTCACAATTAAGAGTGAGATTGTATGGCGAGGAAGTTAAATTCATACATTTCGGGGGGGTTGAACCCCCAAACCCCCCCTGCGTTCGCGCCTGTTTGGACACAAAGAACATATTAACACCCAGCATTAAAAATCTTATGTGGACAGGCACAAATGGTGTTTTTTTTTTTGATATGAAGTGGAAGTGAGATAGCAAAATATATTCATGGGCAGAAACAAGTTTTGGAAAACGTAAAAATCCTGAAATATATTTCTTATATGCGTTCTTTTTTCGTTCTCAAAATTATTATTCGTGCAAAGAAAACAGTTTCTTATATGCATGTTTTCTCTTATATGCCATTTTTTATACGATAAATTTCAAAGGGAATTTAAAGAAAAAGACATGCCCCCTCATTTATAAAAACTAAAGTTATTAAATTATTATTGTTATTATTGTACTATTCGTACTAGAATGTCAGCTTATTAGGCTTGACCATAGGATCCTATGCATAGGACAAGGATGCATAGGACAAGGATAAGTTGCCCTAAAGTCTCTTATGTGTGTCAATTCACATAGTGAAAATGATCACAAAGTATCAATACGGAAAGCTTTAGTGCAACTTTTTCCGGTAAGTGCGCAATAAGAAAACGATGTTAAGTCTCATGCGGCATGTGACATTTACTCGACTCGTGAAAACCAAATAGTGCTTTGTAATTGACTTCATGTAAATTGGCCATCAACAAAAACACGCACAATATAAATCTAGGCACCAGTATGTTCCAAAGTCACATCAGTAAAGATCGATTCACAATGCGACAAGAAAACGTAACGTGAGCGTGACGAGAACTCGTTGTAGTTGTCAAACCTATTTCAAACCATGTAAGTATACGAGAAAACGCCAGGGTATGCACAATGAAACGTTTTTCATCGTCACGTCACGCCAGAGTTGGGAAAATTGAAAAAAAGACGCTCTCGTCGACGCATTTTATGTTGTTTTTTTTTATATTTGACTGGTGGTGAATTTTGTGAAATTGTAGAAAAGAATAAAGAACACAACAGATAAGTGGAAATTAACAAAAATAAATATAAATTTTGTTGACAATGAAATTATATTTATGGATCTATTTGTGTTGACAATATTATAATGATGTATTATTTTAATTTTTTGCCATTTTAGCCGAAAATAATTTCCCTAGCCCAGTTATGGACAAACACAATTAAAATATTTAAATAATACGAGTAATTTCAGTTTGATTTTTTTTATTATTTTGAACGCACAAGAATAAAAACAATAAATAATTTAACTCTGTCAAAAAACTCGTCGTCAAGAAACTCGTTGCATTGTGAATTGGGCAACGATTTTATAGCTAGAAAAAAATGACAGCGAATCACGTCACACTCTTCGCGTTTACTCGTTGCGTTAGAAGCGCTAAAACTTCATCTACATCTCAGAATTTAATTTAAAATTGATAACATTTATAGGAGATATAATCGAAAATAGAAACTAATAATTCTTGGAAATATTGAATTTCAAAAAAAAAAAAAAAAATAGTTCTACTACGTTTGAATACAAGATCCGAACTCTGAGAAAGTGCTAGCCGAAGTAAGAAATAAAAACGGAATAAGATAAGACGGAGGGACTTCATAAGCAATATTGTAGATTGTCATAAGAAACACTGTAAATTTGCTCATGTAGACTACTGCTTACGATTACACAATGACTCCATGGAAAAGTTTCTCTCCAACTCAATGTCTGATATCATAAGATTTTCGTAGCTGGGCAAATCATACTAGGTTCAGTAGGCTTAATAAAGTGATTTCTTTTGATTTCTGAATTAAATCCGAACCTACTCCCTTTCCTATACAATTTCAGAATTCGCAATGTGATAATATTAACCAAATTTGCATGTAGTTAGGTGATGTAGTATATAGTTAAGCCTTTAACTACATAGACCTACTTTTTGCAAAAAGTACAAAAGTGAGAAATAAATATCTATGCTGAAGGCACTTTCTTGCAAAAAAACAATCAAAAATTGTGTATGGTGGCTTAATTAATTTAGCGCACATATTAATTTCTCACTTTTCTACATTTTGCAAAAAGTAGGTCTATGTAGGCAAGGCTTGATATTTTATCTCGTATGTTCCAATATGAGATAAAATATGAAGGCTTGCTTACATAGAATCTTTCAAATACCTGGTCCTGTCCTATCGTACTGGAATGTATGGCTAGTACACAAAAACACAAAGCTATCAGATAGAAAATAAATGATAAATAAAAATGAACGATTTTCTAGGGCCAGTTTCACAGTGAACACTTACCGCAATTAGTTGCACTTAAGTTTTTCATAATGGTACTTTTTGCAAACTGAGTTAGTGACACATAAGTGCCCAACAAAGGATACTTATGTGCAACTTATTGAGGGAAGTGTGCACTGCAAAAATTGTCATTTTAAGTCCCTTATTTCACACTTAAGTGCCACTACTGTGAAACTGGACCTAAAGATTCTACAATGTACAAACCCAGAGAAATCCCTTTCAGCAAAACGACCTAGCATGTATCCCCATAATGTTTTTCATAGATACTGTTTAGATTGTGGAAACAGTCTACAAGGTCTATGAAAACTACAAACTTATCGGAATGTATCATGGTGTGGTGAAAAGTTAGAATCTAAACAGGGTCTATTGCATGTTATGAATTATTGCTCATGAAGACGCCGGGTTATTTCATATAACAATTATTGAAACAATCAGAAGAAAATATTAAAAAAACGTGTGTTAATTTTTGAAATTAATTTTTTTTGTTATTAAGAGAAGTAAAAGCTTAAATTTTCACACATGAACATGGACGTACTCGATAATCCTGCAATAAGCCAGCTCGACAGCTCACAAAGAGCAGAACTTATGAAACAAGTTCGGCAGCAGCTAGCCCTAGCAAGCACCCAGGAATTACTTGAGGTAAAAAAGATGAATTAAATTTTAATAAAATATTTTATTAAATAATTTCTCTTTAATGCCGGAACAATAATGTTTGTTTATATACAGAAAATGTCAAGAAAATGTTTTAGCAAATGCATAAATAAGCCAGGTTCATCGCTGGACTCATCTGAACAGGTTAGTTTTTTTTTTGGTCTGTGTCTCATAATAAATAAAAATATTTTGTTGAATGTAATAACTTTAGAAATGCATTGCTATGTGCATGGATCGATTCATGGACTCTTGGAACTTAGTCTCACGTGCTTATTTCACAAGATTACAGAGGGAAAGTACACAAAATTAAGCGACTGAGAATGAGGAGGACAGAATCAAAACTTCACAACCAAAGGTAGACACTTGCAGAAACTTGTTAATGTTCTTTAAAACTGTTAATATAAAAAAATGTAAAAAAAAGAATTAATATTTGATTTTGTTATTTTGTCTGAATAACTAATTTTTCTCAAAGGTGTTTTCTCGTGATAACACTTGCAGTTAGGCTGCATAGCTTTCGCTCTGTAATATTAATTCATCATTCCAGTTGACGGCAAAAACAGTTATAAATTAAAATTGGAACTATAGACTAAGCACCACTAAAAAGGATTCTGATGATTGGTGTGGCAGCCATGAAATTGCAATATTCCAGCATATGTAATACTTGGTGGCAGCCAACACAAGTGGTTGTTGTTCATTCAAAACCTTCAAACTAATTTTTCTGTTGAAAACATGAGTTTGGTTACTTAATACATGGACAAAGGTTTTCCAAAGTTTTGTCTTTATAATTATTCCTCAAGAGACCTTGAATTATATACTTAAAAATTAAAAGAGAAGCCATTTTTGTATCCATTTATATCTGAAACCCAATAAATTCGAAATGATCTGAAAATCATATACAAATAAAATGAAAAATTACAAATGATTTATATTAAAAAAATGTAATTTTGGGAAGTTTTAAGAAAATTAAAGAAAACAAGCTTGTGGCCATTAACTCAGCTATGTTCCAATGTTGAGCAATAGCAAATCAAAGAGTTTTAATTTCAACGAGCCTTGTTAAAAAAAAAACAAGTCCAAATCAATACAACTTCGAAATAAGGATATTCTAGAAGTTTGTCTGCCAGATTGGTAAACGTTTGAAACTTGAACGGGCTTGTAGGTCAATAGTCCAAAATGTTTTGTTTTCATAATTTTTTCAACAGTTTTTTGAAAACAGCATTTTTGGTGACCCGTTAACAAACAGTTATACATATACAAAAAATTCAACAATCACTGTTTTAATTATTTTTTACTTCAATGAGATTTTTATCTAACAATATCTAGGCCCTCATGCGGTTAGTTTAAATGAAAAAATCTAGATTGGAACAGAACAACACAAATTGTTAGAACAAGTTAGAACAGAAAAGTGCCGCACATGCACCAATGTGGTTGGCAGTTTCCTATCAGCTAAAAAGAAGTGAAAAATTGAATTTTGGGTTGGAGTAAATTAAGTTGGAGTAAATTAAGAATTATTATTTTTTTTGAAAGATATGGATATTTCTTCAGATATTTCCGACATTTTTATACGCGAACTATTGAAAGAATGCGTCAGTGATAATATTTTTACTTCCAAAAAGCAAAATTTCAAACTTTTTTTCATGCTGACAGAAAGCAATCAGCTGATAATTTGATACTTAACACTGATAACCAAGACCCCGCATCAAATTTTGGGAGTGGATTGATAACCAAAATACGAGCATGAGCGTTTGTAGGTGCATATATCATGGCATCGAAAACAATCGTCTGGCAGGTTCCTTTTTCGTCCTTTGGCGGAATTGGGAGTTTGAAAACAGCGATTTTGAAATGTATTTTGTCACAGGTATTACCACATCAATAAATTTAAGAAATACATGCCGTGATGCTCTGCCATTTTATTTCAGTCAAAACGTCATAATCTTAGCAATCCCACCAATATAACTCAAGATATTAGCTTTTTAAGCGAACCTTAATCGATTTTTTTTTTTGGAGACTTTGTTTTGCTGTTTTGTGTTTTATAATTCTCCAAGAAAAAGAAGATAAGGTCCTTTTAAAAAGCTTATATCTTTATTCTATTGGTCGGATTACCAAGATTATGACGGCATATATTTTATAAATTTATTGAAGTGGTAATACCTTGACAAAATAAATTCCCCACCCCCACTAAAGGCTGAAAAAGAAACCTGCCAGACGATTGCTTTCAATTTCGTTATCGAGAGGAAGAGGAAGTTGTGCATCAAACGGAAAACATTACTTTGGTACAATCTATGTACCATATAAGAATATATGATCAAAATATCCATCGTAAAAAGGTGATTTCAGGTGAAAATCACACATTTTCTTTAACCCTAAAAAACACCCTTCCTTCCTAAATATTTTTGTAGACTTCTGTTTCTAGTGACACTTCTAAGATTTGAACAAAGTTTCATAAGGATAGCATTTTATGTCACAAGTGTTTTGGTATAGTCCAATCCTTTTTTCTCCCTGACAAAAAAAGACACCCTTCTACGAAAGATATTTTTATCAAATATTCTTATTCTCGGTTTTCATGATAAATGCAATATTATTTCCAAATATTTAAATATTGCACTGAAAATAATATAATCGGGTGATTCTCTGTTAAAAGCTCCTTTTTAGCACCAAAAATGTCCCCTACCTAAATTTAAGGAAAAATTATGTACATTCGAGTGTTGTTATAAATTATGGAATAAATTAATGATTTAAAGTGCGGGCACTTGATTTTAAGCGTTTTTGAGAATTTGGTGTTGTGTGTAACACCTAAAACCAAAACAATAAATACATTTAAACAATAACAATAATATTCAAAATGTAAACATTCATGAACTCGAGGCATATCGACCTACATTGGATTATGTTGAAAATGATCAGCCGTCTAAAAGCGATACCATCGTGCATTGAACTGATCATGTTACACAGTGTCATAGTCGGTCGCTATGCACCAAGTGCATTTAAAATAACCCAATATTGATTTTTGTTTATGACTGAAATTATATGCGTCACATTGAGCATTCGGAATGCCTTTGAGGAAATTCAACCGAAAGTATATTTTGTCAAGTGGACATTTAATTCTCACGTCATGTGGGATAATATATTGTAGGTCATAAGTAAAATAAATAAATAAAGAACTAGGATAAGAATATGTATGAAACTTAAATTTGTAGAACTAGTTGTAAGTATAAATAGAAGAAAATTTGGAAAATAAAATCAGTCTAAGTTAAAACCTTAACCACGACTCATCTTATTTAATATCTTGCATTTTGATGCTCGGACTAATAAGCGGCTTTTGTACTAAAGCGTAGAAATTGACTTCGTTCTTTAAGAACTAGACTTCCTCGTCAATCATAACATGGCGATCCTGCAAGTCTGAACCAAAAACCTATAATAGTTTTCAAAAATACTTTTTCGCTATCCTTCAAAAACAGTCAGATAGATGACCACACTACCAATAGTTTTCAAAAATATTTTTTCGCTTTCTTTCAAAACAGTCAGATAGATGACCACACTAGACGACATAAACGAGATCTTCAGAAAGTGGGAAGAACTCACTGATACCGTCCAACGACCGTAGAACCGCTGAACCGAAACTATAGAGGAATATAGAAAACGTCAAGAAGAAAAGCAAAAGAAACAAGAAAAGAAACTAGAAAAGAAACAAAAGAAGAAACGAGTAGGCCGCAAAAGACAGTTCCAGAAGAACTGTGCAAACCTTCAGAGGATAATCAACATAAGCACTGGAGACCGGAAGCGAACACTCATTGGTGAGCTGAAAGATCTGAAAAGCAATGGGTGGCAAAACTTCCAAGGAGGAAATCATAAATAACGTAGCAGCAGCATCTGCAGCATCAACATCATCGACAACACCTCTAGGCGACAAAATAGTATACTTAAATTTCTTTCTTTTAATAATCATAATTCTATGCAAATTGAATGCTTATTACAAAAATTATTTAAGAAAGCATGCCTTAAAAACATTAAATGTTTAAAAAAAAAATTAATTAATTCAATGATCTATTCCAATATGTAATATAAAACTTAAAAAAATATACATATATACTTTTAAATATATGGAGTTTGTTAATTTAAGAAAAGTACTAGACAATTTAAAAAAAGCACCTAATAGGACGTATACTAAAGAATATGTACAAAAGGTTAATAAGCAAATTGAACAAACATGGTCAGTAATACAAAACACAGCTGACCTAAAAGATATTACACAGATAAAACAAAAATTTGACTAATTAGTTATACAAATTAGGGAATATTTAAAAATTGAAGGTAAAACAAAAATTTAGGAACTATAGAAGAAGACGAAGATACAGATACAGACACAAAAATAGAGGTAGAAGCACAATGTCAAATTTTGATTTAGTAACAGCCACCAAGGTGATACCTGAATTTCAGGGTAGTCAAAAAGATCTAAATAATTTTCTAGGTTTGATAGAATTCTATCACGATACTTTAAAAGATACAAAACAAAAAGAAACACTTATTAAATTCATTCTGGATAATAAGCTATCAGAAAAAGTAAAAAATAAGATCCAAACAGAAAATACACCGACAACCTTTGATGATTTTCGACAAATTTTAAAATCATCATTTAAATCAAACAAAAATTCTTTTTGATTGCATAGTGAGATTTTACAAAGTTTTCAAACCAAAATGTCTCAGTTTTTGCTTCACGAATAGAATACCTACTAGCATTTTTGAATGATTTACAAATTTCGGAATAGGGACAGGCACACAGAGAGACAATAGTAGTCAAGCTGAATGACCAAATAGGACTAGCAGCATTCAAAAATGGTTTATGAGAACCTTATAAATCATAAGTAATGGCTGCAAGACCATCCAAGCTTGCAGAAGCAGTGCAAATTGCTTTAGAAGTTAGTCCTCAGCATTCTAGCCAAATAATGCATTTTAATAGGATACAGAGAGGTAGAGGTAGCACCAGAGGAAACTTTAACCGAAATTATTCAAATACAAACTCTTTATATCAGAACCAATTCAGGGGACAAAATATTAACAACAGAGGACATACAGAACACAAAATTATAATGACAGGAAAAATTGTCAGGGAAACGGGTACGTCCCCGGCGGACAAAACCCGGGGCACACATCCAGAAGAACATAATTTACATTTAAAATTCTAACAAAGATACGAATTTTATAAAATTAAAAATAAAAGGCAGAAATCAACCAATAAGTTTATTAATAGATACAGGAGCCGATATTTCAATAATTAAGATTAGCATAGTCAATAATAATTACAACATAGAATATGATAACAATTGTCAGATAAATGGAATAACAAAAGAATCTATAATAACAATAGGAATCACAAAATTTAATTTATAGTTCGAAGATAATGAAGTTGAACATAAATTTAGCGTAATAGATAGTAAAATAAATTTAACCACTGATGGAATACAAGGAAGAGACTTTTAAATAATAGTAATTTCAACCAATTCAGGGGACAAAATATTAATAACAGAGGACATTACAGAACACAAAATTATAATGACAGGAAAAATTTTCAGGGAAACGGGTACGTCACCGGCCGACAAAACCCGGGGCCCACATCCAGAAGAAGATAATTTACATTAAAAATTCTGACAAAGATACAAACTTTATAAAATTAAAAATAAAAGGCAGAAATCAACCAATAAGTTTATTAATAGATACAGGAGCCGATATTTCAATAATTAAGAATAGCGTAGTCAATAATAATTACAACATAGAATATGATAACAATTGTCAGATAAATGGAATAGCAAAAGAATCTATAATAACAATAGGAATCACAAAATTAAATTTATGGTTCGAAGATAATGAAGTTGAACATAAATTTAGCATAATAGATAGTAAAATAAATTTAACCACTGATGGAATACTAGGAAGAGACTTTTTAATAAAGCATAATTGTAAAATTGATTATGAGACGTGCACATTAACAATTTCCCTAGATGGAGAAGATATAGTATTGCCAATGAACACAATGAACATGAATACAAGAGATATTTATGATAATATAAAACTACCGCCAAGGACAGAGATAATTCATATGATAAATATAGATTTAAAAGAAGATAGTATAATACATGGAAAAGAAATTAAGAAAGGGATATTTTTAGTAAATGCAATTATTCCAAAAGAAGGAAATAAGCATATAAAAATACTTAATACAACAGAGAATGAGGTCAGTTTAAAACAAATTTCGTTAGGATTAGAACCAATCTCTAGCTATCAAATACTAAATTTTAAAAACAGTTTAGAAGATGAAGATAGATTTAAACGAATACAAAGTGAAATAATAGTAGATAACTTAGATAATAATGCAAAAGAAGACGTTTTTAGAATATGTAAACAATTTCAAAATATATTTCATTTAGAAGGAGAAGAATTAAGTAAAAACAACTTTTATGAGCAAAAAATAGCATTAACAGACAAAACACCAGTTTATATAAGAAATTACAGGTTACCACATGCAAATTTGCAAGAAATAGAGGAACAGGTTGAAAAATTACTGGATGAGGACATAATTGAACCATCAACAAGTCCATATAACTCACCATTGCTAATTGTACCCAAGAAAAGCACAGGAGAATTAAAGAAGTGGAGATTAGTTGTAGATTTTAGGTCTCTGAATAAAAAAGTAGTTGATGACAAATTTCCATTAACCAGACTAGAAGATGTACTTGATAAATTAGGAAAGGCTAAATATTTTTCAACTTTAGATATGACAAGTTCATTTCATCAGATACCACTAAATCCAAGATCAAGACCATTAACAGCTTTTTCAACTGATTCGGGACACTTTCAATTCAAAAGATTACCTTTTGGATTAAAAATATCAAGAAATAGCTTTCAAAGGATGTTATCAGTTGCATTAAGTGGTTTGCAAGCATCCGCATTCTTATATGTAGATTATATAATTGTGTTTGGTTCAAATCTTAAAGGAACATAATAACAACCTAAAAGAAGTTTTTAAGAGGTTACGTAAATATAATTTAAAATTAAACCCAAGCAAATGTAATTTCCTCCGACCGGAAGTAGTTTATCTTGGACATCTAAAACTTCACAAGGAGTAACCACAGACCCGAGTAAAAATAATTTCATAAAAGAATACCCAAAACCAGATAATGCGGATGAAGTTCGAAGATTTGTAGCTTGCTGTAACTATTACCGTCGTTTTATCAAGAACTTTACTGAAATTGCAAAACCTTTGAATCAATTATTAAAGAAAGATCAAATATTTAGCTGGACACAAAGTTGTTAAAATGCTTTTGAAAGCCTTAAAACAAAATTAATGAAACCTCCAATACTAAACTATCCTTTTTTTTTTGAAAATATTCATATTGACAACAGATGCATCAAATTATGCATTAGGAGCTATTTTATCTCAAGGAGAAGTAATGATAAACCTATTGCCTATGCAAGTGAAACTTCAAACAAAGGTGAGCTTAATAAAGCAGTAATAGAGAAAGAATTACTAGCTATACACTGTGGAATAAATCACTTTAGACCATACCTATACGGTAGAAGATTTGTTGTTTATACAGATCACAGGCCATTAGTTAGTCTTTTTACTCATAAAAATCCTTCATCTAAATTAACTAGAATTAGAGTAGACTTAATGGACTACGATTTTGATATAATTTTTAAGCAAGGAAAGATGAATACAAATGCTGATGCATTATCTAGAATAAAGTTAAGTTCAGAAGAATTAAAAGAAATGATACCAGTAAACAATATAAATGTCCTAACAAGAGCAATGAAGTTGAAAGATAAGGAAGATATTAATGCAAGAGAAGAAAATCCGGAAATTATGCCACCAGTGGAGACTGTACACCTCCACATATGGGAATGCATATCTATCTCAGACACAAGAAACATTAAGAAATTGAAATTTGAAAATATAAAGAATTTAATGGGACCACCAAAAGAAACAATATATGCAGTTAAAGATATAATACATGTTGGATACAATGATAATTCTCTATCAGAGTTAAAATTGATTTTGAAGAAATTGTTATCCTTTACAAAACATGTGAAAATAGAAAAGCTAACGCTAGCAATGAATAATGAAATATTTAAAACAATATCAGTGCACAAATTTTAAAAGAACTGCAAGAGAATAAGAAAGAAAATTGTCTAGACATTATATTATACAATTTACCAAGAAGAATAGAGCATGCGAGTGAGATGAACGATTTAATAAAAGAATATCATGATGACAAGTTAGGAGGACATATAGGTATTAGAAGATGTATAGCGAAGCTTAAGCAGAAATATGTATGGAAAATATGAATAAGATGGTTAGGAAATATATAAATAATTGTAAGATTTGTAATGAAGTTAAAATAAGTCAATACACTTAAGAACGATTCACAAGGACAAAACACCAAGCACATCATTTGAGGTGATAACTGTAGATACAGTAGGACCATTGAGACCATCAAATGGGTATAGGTATATTCTTACAATACAATGTGAATTAACAAAATTCGTTGAAGCGTTTCCATTAGTCACGAAAGATGCCATTTCAGTAGCAAAAACTATTGTAGAGAAATTCATTTTGAAATATGGTTGTTTTAGGAAATTGAAAACAGACAAAGGTACAGAATTTACTAATGAACTACAAGTAAATATCTGCAAGATACTCAAAATAGAAAAAGCCACCTCAACACCATATCACCATGAAACCCTAGGCTCAATAGAAAGAAATCATAGAGTTCTAAATGACTACTTAATGACAACAGACGGAAAAGACAACTGGGAAGAATTACTACCTTACTACACCTACACATACAATACTACACCACACAGTACTACCAATTACACACCATTTGAATTAGTATACGGGAAATTATGTGCTTTACCTTGTGAGATCATTAAAAATAAAGAAAGTATTTATAACATTGATAATTATGTAAATGAATTTAAATTTAAATTACAATATGCACATAATAAAGCTAAAGACATTTTAGAACGAATTAAGAATGAAGTATGTAATAATCAATCTAATGTAAATAAATCAAACTTTAAAGTAGGAGATTATGTTTATATAAAAGTAGGAAACAAAAAGAAACGAGATAATCCATTTAAAGGTCCTTATAAGATAATTGAACAAAAAGGTCCCAATAGCATTATAAAAACTGAAAAAAGAAAATAAAGAAGTACATAACAACAATTTAATAAGAGCCAGAAATAAATAAATACAAAAAATATGTATGTAATTATAAATTCTTTTCTGTACCAACATTTAAAATTACTATTCAAATTCTGAAATCATTTAACCCTCAATTTAAAAAAAAAAACATCCTGCAAAATAATTTTTTTCATTTAAAGATAAAAAAAAAATCATTTTTTTCCTAAAGGGTGAGGGTGTTGTGTGTAACACCTAAAACCAAAACAATAAATAAATTTAAACAATAACAATAATATTCAAAATGTAAACATTCATGAACTCGACGCATATCGACGATACCATCGTGCATTGAACTGATCATGTTACACAGTGTCATAGTCGGTCGCTATGCACCAAGTGCATTGAAATAACCCAATATTGATTTTTGTTTATGACTGCAATTGTATGCGTCACATTGACTGAGCAATCGGAATGCCTTTGAGGAAATACAACCGAAAGTATATTTTGTCAAGTGGATATTTAATTCTTACGTCATGTGGGGTAATATATTGTAGTTCATAAGTAAAATAAATAAATAAAGAACTAGGATAAGAATATGTATGAAAATTAAATTTTTAGAACTAGTTGTAAGTATAAATAGAAGAAAATTTGGAAAATAAAATCAGTCTAAGTTAAAACCTTAACCACGACTCATCTAATTTAATATCGTGCATTTTGATGCTCGGCTTTTGTACTAAAGCTAAGAAATTGACTTCGTTCTATAAGAACTAGACTTCCTCGTCAATCATAACATTGGGCTTGAGACGGAAATGACGCCTTCGATACGGAAATGATAATGTACCAGTAATAAAATTTTGCTTTTAAAATATTCTTTGTAACAAGGGTAGTGTGATTTAGGATGTATTTAAAACACTTAAAGACTGTACACATGAGAGCGACCAACGACCAATGAATGAACAAATGGGATTTAAAACATTAATAAACCCAAATTCCTTACAAAATCTAAGCAAAATGGAAGAAATATAATTGAGGATTATTTCATGATACTAAAATTTTCATTTTAATTGCTAAGACAAGAGAATTTTAAGAAAACAATTTGTTCGTCGCGAATAGCCGTAATTCGTTACGACCAATTTATTTTCTCAAATTTATCATATTTTAAAATAAATCTTAAATCGAATTCTACCATTTTGACTAGATTTTGTGAAATATTAAGGTGTATTAATTTTTTAATTCCCATTTGTTTGTTCATTCGTCGGTCGTTGTGAATGGTCCTTTACGGTATTACAGGAATTTATTTAAAACCTAAATTAAATCGATTTACGGAAATGATTGTGTGGTACGGAAATGACATTTAACTAGTAAAGATAAATATTTTGTTACGTCTTCGCTTCCCCACCTTTCTCAGTCTTACGGTCTGCAATTGTCTTTTAGGGGTTTTAAATGCATGCACACAAATTTTATTGATTTGCAATTTCCGTAACCATTTTTTTATCGCCAAAACCCAATAAAGGCGACGGAAATGACGCGACGGAAATGACAAAAATCGATGTTTTTTTAACTTTTTAGACAAGAAAAATAGAAAGTATATTTTTTTTAAATTTTGTATAACTAACTGCTGCAACATAACCTCACAAGACTGTTACAAAATATTTTTTTACTATCATTTACTAAAATTATATGCCCATACGGAAATGACGAAAGTGATGAAACACGTGACGAATACAACCACATACTTAAAAATAAACCACGAAACTGATGTCCCACCCATTTAATTGAATATATTTCAAAGAAAGCATGAATGAGTTTCTTCATTTAGTCTAAATCCTATAAACTGACGGTCGTTAATGTGTATTTATAAGCATTTAACAATTTTTTACGGAAATGATGCAAATACATGGAGACACATGTTTGAAAGATTGTAAGTTAATTATTTCAAATAAATAAATTTAATTTTTAGGGAAGTTGTATTTAACTACATATTATTAATCCTGGAACTCAGTCAAATTAAAATGTATGCATTTAAAAACAAACAAAAAATCCAGCGCTCAAACAAGGAGACACGCGACGGAAATGACATTTGGACCATAAAAACAATATTTTTTTTTATTACATACCTGCAAATATTTAAAATTTAGAAGTGGCCCAGTTAGAAACGTTGTTTGCGCTGTTATTGACTTCAAAATAAATCAGTTTATTTAATTTGTTGAACCATTTTTGGTCGGGGCCACGAAAAGGAACTTTTAGTGGAGAATCACCCAATCACACTTTCATAAAAAGGACTCTAATTTTTGAATGGTTAGTCTTATCATCTTAGTTTTAATGGCATTAGGTTCTCCATTAAAAAGTGCCTTGGAATCATATGCCATATGCATAGATTTTACCGAAGTAATATTTTCCGTTTGATGAACAACAACCTATTCCCCTTGATAACGTCATATTTAGAAATCCTCAAAGTTGCCAGAGGTATACCCAGTATTTTCAGATTCAGCACTTTTTTTCATATAGACAGCATCAAAATTTTAGCGTCAGCAGTTTTTCAAAAACAGCCATCCCAACAAAATAAATTTGGTGGCACGAGAACTCTAGGCAAAGGTACCGGACTTCAGACTCCCAACTATTCGCCTTAGTGAATGTGTTGGCAGGAATGGAGGGATTTTTTTTGCCGAACCTCCTGAAAAACTCTTTGGTTTAGGTGGACTGAGACTAACGCACTAACCGTTACACAATGGGTGAAAACGTCCATTATTAAATTGCCATATCGTTTTATGTTGAAGTGCAATCTCGGTATTGCCACAGAACGTCAGAAATTGACTCATAAAATCTACAAAGAAAGCATTTCTTGGCTCTGGATCTAGCTAGTAAGTGAAGTTTGCAATGTTATCCTGTGAAATTTGATTAACATACTATCATACGTATCAAGCAGACAAAAGCTACCAACAAAAAACTACCTGCTGTACAAAATAATAAACCAACATTTCCTTCAGTTTTACATTTTTTTTAGTTTTTGTTTGACAAATGCGATCAGCTAAATAATAGGTACAACTAATAAAATATTAATTTACACTTACCACATAAAGCTTGAACCATTTGAGAAACAGCGGATAAACATCTTGCGAGTTTTGATCTTTTTCCATGGCGAACAGGAGGCTTTTGAATCCAACTGCTAAGTCGCGAAAAAGGTGTGAATTCTTAAAAATAAGAAATATCAAATGTATGACATTTAAAGCAAATAGTTTGTACATAAATTTAAATTAAAATTACATATTTTGCCGGTGGTAATGAATAAACAGTTTCAATTGCTTTTGGAATCTCAAAAACTATATGCTCCCACGACATTTGTTTCGTAAATAGTTTAGTTTTCTCCATTTTCTAAGTTTCACTTTAATGTTTAAATTATTTAACACAATATATTAACGTTTGTTTATAATAGGTAATTATTATTCTTTTTATTTTATTATTTATATTTTTCTTACTTCATCTATCAGATGAGATTCCAATGCCAGGGCCAGCCAGACACAAATTGACGTGACGCCTGTTGAATTGAAAAAACGGTATTTATTTCAGATTTCACCGAGGTCTGTTCAGGTTATTGATGGTGGATTTACATATATCTGCATTTGGATTCTGCACAAAAAAAGTGATGCCAAATACAAAATGTATATTTAATAGATAGAGAGAAAAGACCAAAATGCAGAAGAACTTCGTTTCTGCATTATAGGAAAGTCCTATAATACAGAAATGAACATGTTCATCTTCTTGATAGTTCTCTTTCACTCGCTCGAATTTTTTGTATACATCTGTCCTGCTCTACTTTTCTGCATTTTGTAGATGAATCTTTTGGTGGATTTACATGTATCTGCATTTGGTTTCTGCACAAAAAATACAAAATGTCAAATACAAAATGTATATTTGTTAGATAGAGAGAAAAGATCAAAATGCAGAAGAACTACGTTTCTGCATTATAGGAAAGTGAAGATGAACATGTTCGTCTTCATTTCTGCATTATGGCACTTTCCTATAATGCAGAAACGAAGTTCTTCTGCATTTTGATCTTTTCTCTCTTTCTAACAAATTTTGTATTTGGCATCCCTATTTTTGGGCAGAAACCAAATGCAGATACATGTAAATCCACCATTCATCTGCAAAATGCAGAAAAGTAGAGCAGGACAGATGTATACAAAAAATCCGAGCGAGTGAAAGAGAACCATCAAGAAGATGAACATATTCGTCTTCATTTCTGGATTATGGGACTTTCCTATAATGCAGAAACAAAGTTCTTCTGCATTTTGATCTTTTCTCTCTATCTAACAAATACACATTTTGTATTTGGCATCCCTTTTTTTGTGCAGAATCCAAATGCAGATATATGTAAATCCACCATCAATAACCTGAACAGACCTCGGTGAAATCTGAAATAAATACCGTTTTTTCAATTCAACAGGCGTCACGTCAATTTGTGTCTGGCTGGCCCTGGCATTGGAATCTCATCTGATAGATGAAGTAAGAAAAATAATGGCTAAAACAGATGTGCAGCCAGTCTGCACGCATCCATGCATGCAGAGCTGCACCGTTGCCGTTGTGGCTGCAATGATGCTGCGCAGCAAATTAAGAAATAGAGATATCGTGCAGCGCTGCATGCAGTCTTTGAGTGAATCTGCTCCCATAAGCACCTGTGTAAATTAATTTCGCTGCATGATAAACGCTGCACATCTGTTTAGCAAAAAATGCAGAAACGAAGTTCTTCTGCATTTTGATCTTTTCTCTCTTATGCTGCATTTACACGAATGGCAAAATGCCATTATATCTGTCAAATTATAGGCATTTTTCTTTTCATCGTGTAAACGCTCAAAATACTGGCAATATTTTTGCCAAAATAAAACAGCAGAGATAATTTGGCATAAAATGCTGCCATTAATATGACTATGTGTAAACACTTTACTGACGCCATTTTCCGAAATTATGCCATTCAAGATAAGAATGAACTTGCTCATTCTTTTATGGCATGTTGCCAGTATTTTGAAATCTGCCATTATTTGAATTCCTGTAAATGCATGTCATAAAAAAATTATTTCTGCCATTATTTTACCATTTTTTTGGCAGAAATATTGGCAACTTTGCCAGTCGTGTAAATCTGGCATTACCCCGTTTACAAACAGAATCGAGAGCTCGAGTTGGATTAGGGTCGGATTTTCGACCCAGGTGTTTCGTCACGTGAGCTGAGAGCCCCATTTGAAGTTGAGTTGATATGGTGTTGAGATTACACTTACAGCCTTAAGCCTTAACTACATAGGCCTACTTTTGTACAAAAGTGAGAAATAAATATCTATTCTGAAGGCACCTGCTTGCAAAAAAACAATGGAGAATCGTGCATGGTGGTCTTATTTACATGTCAGAACAATTTTCGTATGTTTTTGTGCAAGCACGTTATTTTAGCGAGCATTTTAATTTCTCACTTTTGCACTTTTGTACAAAAGTAGGTCTATGTAGTTACGGCTTTATTCTGGCAACCTCACTCATGCCTCACAAGTCACAATAACCTCATAACTCGTGGTGAACTCGCCTCATAATAACTTAAAAATTATGATCTGCTCCTTGGCAGATCACAACTCACGTTGTTCTTGTGAGGTTTATTATGAGGGCGTCCACCTTATACAAAAACAAACTCACAAAAAATTGTGACCGGTGACATTGTCACAACGGCAGAATAGGGCTGTTAATGGAACGGCAATATTATATTTATTTTACACAAAAACAGTTCAAATTTAATGAATTTTAGTACATACTTCACATAGCTATCAATGCAAAAAAGTAATTATTTTACTCGCACATGTGCAAAATCACTGTGGTGAACAAATTCTCAAGACCGACTCTTCGACTCAGGTTTTTTATCAACAATTTCGACTCGACTCCGCTCCTGAAGTGGAATCGAGTCGGTTGAAGCTCATTTCAAGTCAACGCAGGTATACAAAGGGTCCAAGCGAGCTTGAAGCTCGCTCGAATACCTCATGTTAACGGGGAATCTATCTAATACTACGTTTCCACCAACCACTAAACCGAGATTTAGGTAATGAGATTTGATTGGTGTTTCCACTGCACAAAAAGAGGATTATGGCAAAACATTCAAATGATGTTTCATTAGGCGTGTACCATCAACTGAGCGCTCTGAGCGCTCAAGGATTTTTTAAGTGAGACAAAAAATCTCAACTGAGCACTGAGATTTTTTGCGGAGTTTTCTGATCCAAAAATTTCTTGGATTCACTGCTTAATTTTTGTTCTCAACCGAAACAGCTGTTTGTTTGACAACCAAGTTATAATTTTTTGAGGGTGTGCAAATAATAAAGTGGTAAATAAATACAAAATAAAGACGGAATGTTGGTGAAAACTCAAACTCATTGAATAAGCTATAATAATTTTCATTAATTTCAATAAGATTTTTGCTTTAACAATTAAATATTTTAAGAAAAGTTGAAATTTGATTTCCGAACTTGTATGAGAATAATAACACATGTTTTTTTTTCTGAAAGAGAGCGGAGAATTTTGTCCCACCAAATGATTCTGCCTCCGTTAATCTGACATTGAGCGCTCAATGAGCGCTCAGTTTGTGGTACACGCCTATTTTTTTGACATGAAGTGGAAGTGAGATAGATAGTTTTTGTTTACATTTCCATCTGTCAATAAACGAAAAAAGGTCGGTTCCACAATTATTCTTCAAAAACAAAGTTTGTTTGATTTGACAAACTAATGTTTCCAAGTAGATTTGAATGAGTTTTATTTGAAATCTTTATTTGAGGAGATTAAAATTTGAATGGTAAATCTTGTAGATTTCAAGGAGATTTGTGATAATCTTGCTAAATCTAGTTTAGTGTCTGGTGGAAACGTAGTATAACAAATATACATTTTGTATTTGGCATCCCTTTTTTTGTGCAGAAACCAAATGCAGATACATGTAAATCTACCATGAATTTTGAAGCTGTCTCTATCGCGATTCGCGACTATTTTTTTTTTATTTTCTTGAGATTTCACTTTCGATTATTTATGGGGGATTTACTTATCTTCGTCTGACTTCTGCAAAAAAAGGGGATGTAAAATTATAATGTACATTTGTTGGATAGAGAGGGAACACCAAAATGCAGAAGATCATCGTGCATGAAGATTATAGGAAGTACCATAATGCAGACATGAAGACGAACATGTTCATCTTCTTGATGGTTCGAAGATACATGTAAATCCAGCATTTAAATAGCTAGATTTCAGATCGTCCATCCAGTTAATGCTGGTGGTTATTATGTTCGTCGTGTCCATCGGATGAAGAGAAAATCTTCTAATCTTTCATGTTGGATCCGAGAATGTTGTTTAAAAGTGGGGCATTGGTGGCGTTTGGGTGGAATCTACCTATCTCTTTTTCGCGTGTCAATGGTTGATTAAAGTTCTTAAAAAAGAGAAGGGTACCCAACTAACAATTCAGCTTCTTTTAGCTTAAAAATATTGATGTGCCGCAGGTTTCACTTTATATAAAGCTTCGGTACGGCCTTCGGCGGAATTTAATTTCTTTTACATGTAACGAGCTGGATAACTACTTCTTTAAGGCCGAATAGAAATAAGAAAAAGAAGACTTACCGAGTTTGCGAGCTGTCACTCGAATATGCTTCTAAAATTGATATTACAGAAGATGATTGAAGATGTCACTTTAAAAAGGCTGCATAAAATTTGTATTTTGCTGCCTTTAAAAGTTTTCTGTAACCATTTTCAATAAGCTTTATTGAATACTTCGATACGGCTTGTAAATTCTTACTAAAGAACCATTAGGTAAAGAATGGCCACGTTCTGGTGGTAGACAGACATATGGTATCTACTTTAGCATCTGATACGTCTTCGAACGACCAAAATCGTTTATGTAACCAAACCAAACGAAAACCAAGAAAATAAACAGGTGAGATATCAGCTGTTAGTATGAAGTATCTCTCCCAAACCAACGCAAGAGCGGCGCGGAACATTCACCGACAGCAGTTTTTTTTTTTTTTGTTTAGCATTATCTATTTGTCATTTATTTTTTATGATTGTGAATGATTCGCCCTGCATAGTGAATGTTCCGCGTTGGTTTTGGAAAGCCTTATAATCCAAACATATCCGAACATTTTTGGGATAGCCTTAGATTTCTTTTTGATATCAGCTGTTTGGTTCGTCGGCTGGTTTCTTCTTTAGGCATTACAACAACACGAACAAATCTAGACACCATTGGCGACGTACCCGAACGCGGCCAATTTGTCAATCTATATAATAAAGAAGCTCGAATTTGTATAAGTTATTTTAATGAAGCTTTTTAAAAAACTCTATTTACATTTATAATTATATATGTATATTAAATAAATTGAACACTTGGAGAGAAAGATAATTCATTTTACTTGATTTTTCTTTTTGAGCATTCGGAACACTACTTTTCGTTGGTTTAAGACACAAGCTTCAATGCACGATAAACATGAACGAGGTTTATGCTCACCAGTGCCCACGTTCTGTAACTTCTCGCATCGAGTTAATCGGTCGAGAAACGCTAAAAATTGAAACAAAATGCATAGGTTTTGTTCCATTTTTCATCGTTTCTCGACCGATTTTTCGATGTGAGAAGTTACAGAACGTGGGTACAGATAAACATAACATTCGGTATTTTCGTATATCTGGGTATTTATGTGACGTCACGGTCAGCTTTTATGTTTTTGTTCTATTTAAAGTGAAGACCATAATTAATTTAAGTATTTAAATAAATTGTTTTTAAATTCTTAATGAGCAGTTTAAAAATAGAAAAAATTATAATATCAATCAAATAAAGTTAATTATTTTTCTTTTCTCCGAACATAAGCAGATGATTGTAACGTCGCACCTCTAATGAGCATACCTTGTTTCTGTTACTCGTGCTTAAGTGGCCGTGTTTTTTCGGATTGAAATTATCAAAACTATGCATCATTACTTAGTTTATTTTAAGACTATTGATATTAATTTAAGACTATTGAAATGAAAATGGAGCAAAGGGACTGCTAAGCAAATCGTTTAGGTACATTTGTTTCCTCACGCGAAATGTATAAGAGAGTTAAAGAAATCTTGTTCATGTGTGAAAATTTTTATAGAAGCTCGGATTTATTTAAGGAAAATTTAAAGTTTTAAAAAAGGAAAAGGCTGATTAAACTTATTTGCATCTTCCAAATTATATCTAAGATGGCTGAGTCGTTAGAGTAATGGACTGTCACGTAGGAGTTCCCGAGTTCGATCCCTAGTGAGGTAAAAATATAATTTATGTTTTATAATTATTGTTTCCAATACTATAATTAATAAATAATTGAATTTGATACTTGATTTCAGATAAAATGCAGTAAAAATCACATATAAAAATAAAAATGTATCTTTCTTTTTTTTATTTATTTTTGTTCACCTTCTATAAGACTTGTATTTCACTTTTATACAACCATGTCCGAAGCTATCTGTCAAGTTAAGGTGTCATTCAAATTTCCAATATAGCTCGTTAAAACTTCGTATCGGCTTCTTTAGGCTTTTATACAATCTGCTACTTTTAAAAGCTCTGCGAATGGGTTTATAAAAAGATTTTCCGAAATCACGTATACAAGCTTTATTAGCTTGTATAACATTCTCCTTTTTATGCTTAAGTCAATTTTACAAATGTCTTATGGAACTTCTAAAGCCTATTCTATTAAGCCGAACCGAAGCTGAAATGTAGTTGTGTAGATCCACCTAAAATGCATCCATGCGCCAGTTCTTCTCGGATTCAAATTGAAAGATTTTGTATTGTTTGTGTCGTTTGTTTGTAGCTCGTCAATAAACTTATTTAATCTCTAGAATAGCATCTGCTGTTCCATTGTATGCGCGTATTCACGACTTTGTCATGATTCTTCTGAGATTTGGATCCGCAACCAAATCTTTGAATTGAACTAGTTTAGCAAGCCCGTACATGATTGGCCGAAAAACGATATCAGTTCAGCTTTTCACAGATTTATCTCTGTCTTTTCTTTTTCTAATTTTGACAGTTCATTTCAAAAAAAAATTAAAGAAAAAAAATCTAAATCAAGGGACCAGCGTTACCACCGTAATTTTTTAACTTTAGTTTTTAACTGATGAGCACATTTCTTGCAGTGTTTATTATGCCAAATTAAGCGATCAAGTTGGAGCTTTTAAGATATGGGTTACAAGATTTCGGCTCGTTTTAATTTCTACGCTTCTCGCTTTAAATTTGTGATATAAAATTCTATGTTTTGCAAATTATTTTTCCCATACAAAGTTTGACAGTTCATTTCTGCCGATATAAAAGTCTATGGTTTATAAGCTTTCTATGGGTTTTCCGCGTTTTGCATGAATACCCCTATTGTAACAACGAAATAAAATTTAAAAATAGTGTAACACTTTTGTTACATTTGTAACATTGTGGCAACGCTGTTTGTTTCCCTTGATTTATGCTGCATTTACACGAATGGCAAAATACCATTATATCTTTCAAATTATAGCCATTTTTCTTTCCATCGTGTAAACGCTCGAAATAATGGCAATACTTTTCCCAAAATAAAATGGCAGAGATAATTTGGCATAAAATGCTGCCATTAATGTGACTATGTGTAAACACTTTACTGACGCCATTTTCCGAAATTATGCCATTCAAGGTAAGAATGAACTTGCTCATTCTTTTATGGCATGTTGCCAGTATTTTGAAATCTGCCATTATTTGAACTCGTGTAAAAATGCATGTCATAAGAAAATTATTTCTGCCATTATTTTACCATTTGTTTGGCAGAAATATTGGCATCTTTGGCATTATACGAATGACAAAATGTCATTATATTTCTGTCATTTTCGTGTAAATGGTTTTCATATTTGTCATAATTTTTGTCATAAAAATAATGACATGCCAAACTAGTCATAAAAATTATCATAAAAATGACATCGTGTAAACGCACAATGACACCATTTTCAAAATTATGACAAGCCGGAAGAAAGAATGAACTTGCTCATTCTTTTATGACAAAATTGTCATTATCTAAAACAGTCATCATTTTGTCTTCGTGTAAATGCATGTCATAAATTAATAGATTTTGTCATTATTTTGTCACTATAATGACAGATTTTATGACACTTTTGTAATTCGTGTAAGTCCGGCATTAGTTTTTTTTGTCTGTTATTTTTTTTTAGCCACTGACGTTTCTGGGATAAGCCGAGTTGCCTGAAAGTATATGTAATACTACGTTTTCACCTACCACTTATGGTGTATTTACATGTATCTGCATTTGGTTTCTGCACAAAAAAAGGGATGCCAAATACAAAATGTATATTTGTTAGATACAGAGAAAAGATCAAATTATTTTGTACAATTTGACTTATAACTAGTTAGATACGATGATATTATGCATTTATTGGCACATAGGGGGCCTAATCTTATACTTTGTCTTAAATTTAAAGGATTATAAAATATAAAATACATGTCAAAAAATTAAATCTAAGAATCGGCTGACTTTATGGTCCTCGGGGTGTTCCGTCCGGTTGTCAAGTTATGGTTTTGGTGGGGGGATGGGTTGGCATTTATCCGCGGTGATATGCTGACACTGTGTCAGCGTAGAACGAAACTGCTGGCTCATTGCACGTGATAATGTTGTCAACCAGGATTTCCATCGTACTGAGGTATCTCGGCTCGGAGTGTCGCTGCTGAGTGGCCATCCTTGTCATCAGTTGATTTGGGTGACTGTAAGTGAGTCCTACAAACTTTTTTGCTTGAAGAAGTAGGTACCTGTCCAGAGGGATGCTGCTCGCCTCTGTGTATAGACGCTCGCTGCTGTGATGTCTCATTCGCTGCCGATCAAAATGTAGTCCGGTACAAATCCTTAGTAACTTTCTTTCGAACATTTGAAGTTCCTTCATGGCCGTCTTCGAGATGAAGAACCAGGCTTGGAAGGAATAGCTGATTACAGGCCGCAGGAGTTGCTTGTACATAAGTATCTTCGTCTTCTGGCTTAGTCCGTTTCTGCGTCTCATCAATGGGTGGAGTCGGTGGAAGGCCCAGTAAGCATACGTAAGGGAGTCAGCAGCATACAGGAGATTTTCGCATCCAGATGGCAATAGTTGGTCAGATGTCATCAAGCTGTAGAGGAAGGGGCCTAGCTTCGAACCTTCGGCAACTCCGGCTTTGATGTTCTTCACTTGTGATTTGCGGTTGTCCATTTGTACGTAGAATTTTCTGGAAGAAAGAAAAGAAAAAAGAATTTTTATTAGTGACGGGGGTAAATATAATACGCGAAGCTTATGGATAAGGGCTTCAGTCCATACGCTGTCGAATGCTTTCTCAACATCCAGAAAGCATCCAACGGTGACACGATGGTTGTTGAGCGCTTTGGTGATGTCATGCTGGAACTTCAGGAGCGGATGCAAAGTGGAGTGCTTTTCCCTAAAGTCAAACTGCATGTCCGAGATGATGGCGTTCTCGCTGCAAAACCTGTTTAGTCTACGAAGTAATACTTCTTCCAGTATTTTACTTATGTTGTTCAGAAGCGAGATTGGCCTGTAATTGGACACACGATTGTTAGTGCCTTTCTTCGGGATGGCCACGATCTTAGCTGTTTTCCACCTTTGGGGGAAGTAGCAGTTATTGATGCAGTTGTTCATGATGATAGTTAAAAGGATCATCACTGCATGTGGCAGCCTCTTCAGGATGTAGTTTGAGACTCCGTCTGGTCCGGCTGACTTTTTTGGCTTTGAATTCCCGATGATGTCTGCTACCTCCTCCATATTGCAGAGATGTGTGCTATCCGTTGGGTCACTTGCTGGGTTGGAGTCACTAAAAACGACGCTTTCCGGATTTGGCCGCAGGGTTTGCTGAATGGATGCTTCGACTTCGTTCAGAAACGCTGGATCATCAGGTGAGTTTGGTGTGAAGTTTCCCTCGAAATATTTGGCGAACATTTCCACTTTGTCCTGTGTTGATGATACTTCAATATTGTTGTGAATTAGGATATTCGGAATTGGGTCCTGTTTTCCAACGATTTTATTAATGTTCTTGAAAGCTTCTGGTCCTGGCTTGATTGCTTGTAGCCGCTTCTGGAACTGGATGTTGTTATGATGCTGCACAGAGTTTCCGAACATGACGTTGACACATTGCGACTCGCTCCAAACCGTCCGGTAGTTGCTGCTGGTGGTGTTCAGCTCTCTCTGATGTATCCTTTGGAGCCGTTTCCTCAGCCGCTGTCTGTGTGCGTACAGATTCTGTATGTACACGGGAAGATGTTGGTACCTATCCCTTGACGTCCTAGGCCGCTTTTGGACTTCCAATGCATCACAGACAGCTTGCTCCAGACCATCTACAGCAGCGTCTATTTCACTGTCTAGCAGGTTCCGGTTTGAAGGGGGAAGCGTAATATTTTCTTGAATGTCCCGTTGGAGTTGTTCAGCATCCAGTCGTCTATAATTAATGAAGTTCTCTGTTGGTTCTGTTGCTAGGCAGATGGGTTGGTGGAGCTTGATGCTAAGCTGAACAGCTTCATGATCCGAGTCGCTGTTCACAAGTTTACAGGTGTAGTTGCAGATTTCTGAAAGTAAATAAACAAAATAAGAAGTGAAATAAAAAAATCTAATGTAGATGGTGTTCGGGGAAAAGTTGGTTTACGTTGAGAAACAACCACCAATGAATGCTGGTCCTGGTAAGCGTCCAACCAGTCTGCAATCGCTTTTCCCTCGGGTGAAACTGTGGTATCCAGCCAAAGGTGATGTCTTGCATTGAAGTCTCCGCCGATTAGTCCATATGTGCTCCTTTGAAGTACGCTGTTGAAGACGTGTAGGTCGCTTTGTATATTTCTCATGCTGGAATGGCATTTGAAATACACGCCGATGATGGTGAGGGTCTCATCTCTTCCTATTTGTATGGTGACGGCGGTAGCATCACTAGTCTTCAGACCAGAAATTGTGACTTCTTTGGTGTTGGGCGACAGGTTCTTCCGCAAGTAAATAGCTGTGCCTTTCCGGTCCTCCTTCTTGTCCTTCCAGAAAGTTTTGTAACCAATGATGTCAATGTTGTTGCATTTGGTTACGTTGATCTCGCTGATGAGCGCAATGTCCGGGTTGTTGTTCTTCATACACAAGTTGAATGACGTCCTTTTTTCCAGGCTGTATAACGAGTTTGCGTTATACGTCAGTGGAGAAAAGATCAAAATGCAGAAGAACTTCGTTTCTGCATTATAGGAAAGTGCTATAATGCAGAAATGAAGACGAACATGTTCATCTTCTTGATGTATCTCTTTCACTCGCTCGGATTTTATGTATACATCTGTCCTGCTCTACTTTTCTGCATTGTGCAGTGATGCTGGATTTACATGTATCTTCGGCTTAGAAGAAGAAATAGAGGAACTGCCCTTGTTGGAAAAAAGTGAAGCAGTTTTTTAAATGGTGTGAGATCCCACAAACACAAATGCATTACAGCAGGGATGGAGTGCTCTTTGACGGCAACTCAATAGGGCGCCATCAGAATAATCATTTTTGTTATTTTCCGAAGTTGATTTAGTGGTATGGTCTTAGAAAAAGAAAGAGTACGTGCTTGAAGCAATTTTTGTCAATCTGAAATATCAAATCGCTAGTGTGACTTTAAAAAAAAATAAAAATAAAAAAAAAAAAATGTGTGAGTGCCGGGACTCAAGGGGATGATGTGTAAACATCAGTATAGTATATATTTTATACTATAGCTTACAGTATATAGTAAACTGATGAGGTTGCCAAAGGCGCCCGTCGAACATGTTATGTTATTTCATGTGATTCAGGGCTGAGCGTAAATATGTATTTAATTTTGTTTCTAACCTCACCCTCCACTTTCAAAAAAGGTACTTTAAGAGAATGTGGCAACTCTTAAAATCATACCCAATTTAGACCTTAAAATCATTACAGTTGCACCATGCCTTAAAAAACAGCATTTTCCACAATTATGTGATGATGATAATTTTCCCGACACTATTTAATGCACAAACCGTTGGCTTGGTTGGTGTCGTTGGTGTATTACTATACCCAACCACATTCCCGACATTTACCACATTATCTCAATTTACTTTATTCAATGCACGAACCATTCGCATCCATTAGTTAAAAATCTAAATAAACAAGATGGTGGCGTATCCGTAATTTTGTCTTTCCTCTTTCAAGTTTACCCATACCGAGTGTTTTTTTTCTTATTATCTAGCGCTAAGATGTTTACACATCAAAACCTACTTCTAGGAAAGTGGCAACCCATAATTTTACCCAAATGTTCCCTTATTCAAGACCTATCTTTTAGTGCATCGCCCATAATTTTCCCATTTTCCGTTCTCCTTCAGGAAGCGATTTTCCGATGTTCCCGCTACCCAGAATCTATTATTTTGTATGCAAAATGACAACCTCACACTTCAACATCAAACAAAAACTACTTCTAGGAAAGGGGCAACCCTGACATTTTACCCCAATATTCCCCTATTCAAGACCTATCTTTAAGTATATCGCCCATAATTTTCCCATTTTCCGTTCTCCTTCAGGAAGCGATTTTCCGATGTTCCCGCTACCCAGAATCTATTATTTTGTATGAAAAATGACAACCTCACATTTCAACATCAAAAAAAACCTACTTCTGGGAAAGTGGCAACCCTGACATTTTACCCCAATGTTCCCCTATGCAAGACCTATCTTTAAGTGCTTCGCCCATAATTTTCCCATTTTCCGTTCTCCTTCAGGAAGCGATTTTCCGATGTTCCCGCTACCCAGAATCTATTATTTTGTATGAAAAATCAACCTCACACTTCAACATCAAAAAATACCTACTTCTAGGAAAGTGGCAACCCTGACATTTTACCCCAATGTTCCCCTATTCAAGACCTATCTTTAAGTACATCGTCCATAACTTTCCCATTTTCCGTTCTCCTTCAGGAAGCGATTTTCCGATGTTCCCGCTACCCAGAATCTATTATTTTGTATGAAAAATGACAACCTCACACTTCAACATCAAAAAATACCTACTTCTAGGAAAGTGGCAACCCTGACATTTTACCCCAATGTTCCCCTATTCAAGACCTATCTTTAAGTACATCGTCCATAATTTTCCCATTTTCCGTTCTCCTTCAGGAAGCGATTTTCCGATGTTCCCGCTACCCAGAATCTATTATTTTGTATGAAAAATGACAACCTCACACTTCAACATCAAAAAATACCTACTTATATGAAAATGGCAACCCTGACATTTTACCCCAATGTTCCCCTATCACTGCCGACACTATTTAATGCACAAACCGTTGGCTTGGTTGGTGTCGTTGGTGTATTACTATACATTACCGACATTTACCACATTATCTCAATTTACTCTATTCAATGCACGAACCATTCGCATCCATTAGTTAAAAATCTAAATAAACAAGATGGTGGCGTATACGTAATTTTGTCTTTCCTCTTTCAAGTTTACCCATACCGAGAGTTTGTTTTTTTCTTAATACCTAGCGCTAAGATGTTTACACATCAATAAATCGGGTGGCACAACGGCTCATGAAGAACCAGGGCCTAGTGGCTAACAACTCGCAACCATTTCTGTGTGCGCCTTTCGACAGGAATGGAAGGAACCTACAATTTTGTAGGAGGATTTGTCAATTCCTCGCAAGAGGCAGTAGCCCTGAAAAAAACTTTTTAGTTTTTAGGTGGACGAGGCTGGGAAGCGATCCCAGACCTCCAGCGTGACAGTCGAACACACTATCCATTACGCTACGGGCTACTACTTAAAAAAAGAACAATAAAAAAGTGTTACAAATTAAGACGCATATATATATATATATATAAAAAACCTAAGAACTTTGAAAAAAAAAAAAAGCTTTTTAAGTGAATAAAATAGACATTGTGGTTACCTATCAATAAACAAAAAGAAACATTAAGTGCATTGTTAAATCGTGTGAAAAACGACGAACAAAAGCGGTAAGATCATTTCCTCAAATGTGTGTTTTATTATATTTTTCTCAAAGCAAGTTCTGTTAACTGTTTGTATTTATGTAGAACAATATATTATTTATAATGGACTAAACTTTAAACATGAGCCATGATCCATGAATAACCAAACATGAACTGATAGACACCTTACTGAAAAGACAAATTAACATTGAAACATGAACTAATAAGTTGACGAAAAAAAAATCGATTTAATAAAAAAATAATACAATAAACAAAAAGAAACATTAAGTGCGTTGTTAAATCGTGTGAAAAACGACGAAAAAAAGCGGTATGATTTCCTCACATGTGTGTTTTATTATATTTTTCTCAAAGCAAGTTCTGTTAACTGTTTGTATTTATGTAGAACAACATATTATTTATAATGGACTAAACTTTAAACATGAGCCATGATCCATGAATAACCAAACATGAACTGATAGACACCTTACTGAAAAGACAAATTAACATTGAAACATGAACTAATAAGTTGACGAAAAAAAAATCGATTTAATAAAAAAAAGAATTTTCTCATAAGGGCGCTTAACAGATAGTTGCACCTTTCAAACTCCGATATAATTTCATGCGCTCCTGTTAACTTGAATTTCAGTTTGAAATTTCTAGTTCTTGAATTCTAACAAACAAATTATGTGCACATTTTCAACTAAATAATAATTTTCTTGACTTAATTTAAAGCGTAACCCATTCTAAATATGTTGTTTAATAGTTCATCAATCTAAATACAAAAACTTTACAGCACTTTTTTTGAGAAAAAATATAATAAAACTCACCTGTGAAAGGAAATGCTTTTACCCACCTTGTTTTGTTAATTTCCACACCCTTGAACAATGCACTTTATGTCCAATTAACAATGTCCAATTAAATCACTTTAAATTATTTGTTTTTTCAAAGTTATTGTTATACTAATTTGGGGTTTAACTTGTATTAATTTTTTTTTTCTTTGTTTTTTCTAATCACACGCTAACGATTTGACACTTGTTCTCAAAAATTGCTTCACTCACGTACACTGTAAATGTGACAAATACCTCTTCCTGTATTTCTTCTTCTAAGATCTTCGGCTGCATAATGCAGAAAAGTAGAGCAGGATACAGATGTATACTGAAAATCCTAGCGAGTGAAAGAGAACCATCAAGAAGATGAACATGTTCGTCTTCATTTCTGTATTATGGCACTTTCCTATAATGCAGAAACGAAGTTCTTCTGCATTTTGATTTTTTCTCTCTATCTAACAAATATACATTTTGTATTTGGCATCCCTTTTTTTGTGCAGAAACCAAATGCAGATACATGTAAATCCACCATGAAGATACATGTAAATCCACAATTAATCCGGATTTAAGTGGATTTTACCATAATCTTCTTTGAAATCTTGAAGATTTCCCATACACATTATAATCTCCTCAAACAAAGATTAGAAATTAATCTCATCGAAATCTTCTTGGAAGTAGGAGATTGTCAAAACAAACAAACCTTATTTCGTGGAACGCGCCTATCCAAATGTCATTTTCCCCATTGACAATAAACAAAAAAAAAATGTCAGACTTTATTTTGGGATTTGGGGATGCTGAGCAGCTGAGCACTGTCTAGGAATTAATTTTGTGTAAGTATTAATAAAAACAAACTATATATTGCATGTTAACTACTACCTTTAACTAATAAAATAAATAAAAAAGATAATGGAACCAAATCAAACAAAAAAAAACAGAGGAAAACGTGGGCACCATTGGACCAGTCTCCCGCAGCGTTGAGATGCTCGAGAAATTGATGGCCACCGACATGAACGTTGCCTGCATGAACTTCTTACATGGATCTCACAAATACCATGCCGAAACGATCGCCAATGTTCGTCAGCCTGGCAAGAACTACTCAACCTGATCGAAGGCAGTGGCTCCGGTGAAGTTGAATTGAAGAAAAACGAAACCATCAAATTGTCGACCAACAAAGACTTTTTGGAAAAGGGCAACAAGCCAACAAGGACTGCATCTTTGTGGACTATCCTAATATTGTGAATGTTCAGTGTTGAAGTTGTAAATTTTGCATTTATTTATATTAAATGAGATTTCATAAAAAAGTTCAGTTGAACAAATAAATTTATGTATATCAAAAAATATTAATACAGAACTGAGAACCACTAGGATTAAATTTATTTTCAATAAAATCTTGAATCTTTTTGCGGCCTTCAATTAATGACGGTAGATCATTTTTGCTAGCCTCGTACATATTGGCACAATGGGCAGTTCCTTTAAGGCTGGTATTCACCGAGCGCTCGTAAACTGCTCTTAATAGCACATCAAACCCAATAGTCACATCAAACCCAAAACCAGGTTTTCGGCAATTGGTTTACGAAAACTTGAAATGCGTTCACACCGAAAATTTACAAGTTTTCATTTGACATTTCATTTGTTTTGCTTAAACACAATGGTTTCGAGGAAGGGCCGCGCCGCTTTGAAAATTGTCAGTGCCACAGAAAAGGGAAAAATCAAATGTTTTAGGTGCAATTAATATACAATTTATTAATATTGAAATTTAATAATGGAAATACAATCAATCCTGATTCGTTATAATTAATTTTTTTCTTAACCGATCAATTTCATGTAGTGAGGATGCGCGACACTGCGTCGCGCTCTCTATTTTTTCCTGGCAGCAACCCATCAGCTATTTATATGACATTTAATTGAGCGCTGAATGTTTCACAAGGTGTGTTTGTTTAGTTCATCCTGCAAATCCAACATGTTTTGGACAGGTTTTACTTAAAACTTGTGTTTTATCAAAACTTGTGGTTAAGTATAAATGTTTTCGATCTAGGTTTTCAGCCAAAACCGATATTTTCGCGAAAACCGGGTTTTGGGTTTGGTGTGAAAAGGCTATAACTTTATGAGCTTCTTAACTTGAAAATTATTTGTGCTATTCACAAACCACTCATAAGTACTTTTCGATGTCCGAAAAAGAGAGAGGTTCTCTCTCTATCAGGCATGCCCAAACTGTGAAATCAAACTGTTTTCGAAAATGAGTGACAGCTGGCGCTAAGACAAATGTCAACAATTTAAAGAAGCAAACAAAAAAAAAAACAAAAAGTCTACTAAAAACAGAAAATATATAATATAATAATAAAATTATACAACAACATTATCAAATAATCGTGCTAAACACTGACAGCCGTATTCATTAGAATCCACTGAACAGATGAACAGTTATGCACTGCATAAGGACTTATGTAGCCACTATACAACGTTGCATAAATTGTTATGCATAAAATATTTTTCAACCCATTATAGTTATAATGAACTTGTGTCAAAATTAGTACCATAAAGGAGGAATCTAGTACGTTTTACTTTCAAAACTGACAAAGGAGACCCAGCTGTGTGAAAAATCAATAGAAGTAATTGTGTTGGCGATTGGATTCTATCTGGTTTCTTATTAATTTCTTTTAATATTATTATAATTATCCAGTTACTTTGTTATTTTTTTGTGTTCGCAAATAAAATTAAAAATATTTGAAAGAAAAACTAAATCATTTTTGATTTATTCCATGAATTGTTCCATTCACTCACATCGTGATGTTTTTGTTGAGGAGAAAAATAAAAGGGTGGTGCTTATTTTGTAGTGCTTAAAATTCATTTGTATTTTCACATGAAAGTGAATCTTTGTATAATTTTATTTTAAACATGCATGCGGTCGAGCATTTGCAAAAGTTGTAAGATTTGATGGAAAATCTTTAAATTTTGCACATTTATTAAGTAGATTCTATAAAATAAAGTGTACAAAAAAATATTCTTAATTTTATTTAAACAATATCAGAACAAAAATGTACAATAAATTAACAAAACCAACATTATTTATTGTTATATTTAATTTTATAAAATATTTTGATAGTCAGATTTCAACACCTCAAAGATTACAAAAATAATGGCCCCCCTAATATATATCTACATTATTGTTGTGTGTGAGTCAAAGTGACATTCCAATACTAAACAACCCTTATGTTGGCTCTATACAAGCTCCAAACGCGTTTAGCTTATGTTGCCTCTAGTTTATGAATAAGGTTTTTGCGTTCAGAGGCATTATAAAGAGTGCATAGCACTATGCACTCGCTATAATTCGTTTATGCATAAGGCTGTGAGATCCAAGGTGGTATCCATATAATTAAAATAAATCCAAGACCCATATACATTTGTGCCTACAGGAGCAAGAAATAACGCAGATGTTGCTGTCTATCGACTACCCACCCACGAACCTTGATAATGGGAATTTACTTCAAGTATCGGTATCAAGTTCAAAATAGTTTGGACTATCCGAATCAACGAGGATTACATGGATTTTCCTTATAGTAGCAAAATAAGCTTGGCCAACCTTTCCCAAAAACGAACTTGTGAGGTTTTTACTACGACAACATGAAAAGCGTAGACCCGGAGTGCAAACTATATATTCCCAGAATTACTGAAGATAGGAGTGTGTCATCAGTACAATATTAAGGATAAATATAATACATACAAATGTGTTGTCTGTGGAGCAAAGTAAGTAATTAATGGTTTGATTTAACTTCCTTAAGTTTTTTTAATTGATTTTTTTGTTGATTATATAAGTCATGTTCGTTGACCGAGATGTTCTCGGCGTTATAATCGTTGCTTGAGAGCACACTTCAATTTTCGTCTCGTGAGACTATTAATCGTGCTGCATTGACATACAAAAAACAAAAAGACATAATTATGCTCTGCACAAAAGTTTTAGCTATTTCTTCTAAAGTCTTCATTCCTCCAATTAGAATGTTTTTCATTCTTACAGAGTGCCCACCTGTTTTGTCCTATGTATTCCTTGGGTATATAGGTACTTGGTTGGACGTTCTAACTGAAATAATATGCAAATATTCAATGGTAAGTAATTGAGAAATTATGTGTAACTTTATATTTTTATTTTTCAAAAATGTGTTGATTTCTTTCAGATAACAATGAATTCATTCCTTGTGGATGTTGCTATAGGATTCATTGATATTTTGGTATGCCTCTGTACTTAAGGATTTGAACATTTGGATTTGCTCAAAATGGCTTGGAAGTAACGAAAGCAATTGAGAACTTTAAGAAAACTAATTAGTTTTCTTTTAAAATAATTTAATATCAGTATGCATGGACAGTATGTTAAACTTAAGAGTTTCCTTAAATTAAATAAATGTATTACAAAAATTATGGCACCGTTAATTTATTAATTTATTTTTAATATCTATTTAAGGAATCACCTGCAAAGTTTGAAACAAAAATGTAACACAACATTCTTTGATCGAAATCCAAAACAAATTAATTATTTATTGTTTTTTGTATGTATGTATAAAGTAAGTATGCAATATAAGTTTTTTATATACTATGGAAATGAGACACAAATACCATTAAGATAATTACAAGAAACCAATCGTAATATACATATATGTATAATAATTACAGCGTTATTGAAAGAACTTTACACCCGTGTTGCAATGGTCGGCAGAAAATGCGCTCAAGCTTAACGTTCAACTTGCTCAACAGGTGAATGCATAGAAGACGATTGCGATACGCCTACCATCGAAGTGACATTCCATTACAATGGTGCACAACAAAAGTTCAGTGTTCAACTGCCTCTACTGTGAATAAATTCTTTGAACCGACCGTAACGAATACAGAATCCTTCTTTGCCAGATGAAATAATTTAGAAGAGTAAGTTTTTCTTGCCGTAAGAATACAATTCTACGGTTTGAATAAATTTTTAAAAATATTTTTAGAGAACAACAGAGGCCACAAAAAGTTTTCAAAGCAACAATTCCTTTAGATTTACAAGGAACCAGAAACAAACTCATGGGATTCGGTATGTAATTGCTAATTAGTGTGGATCCAAATCCTGATAATGTGGTTTGTGCGGACATAATTCATACACAGAATACAGAAAGGGTACATACTCTATACAATTACACAATCAGCCATATCACGAATTCCATCGTAATCGAAGACTTGTTACGAATCCCTGAAAAACGGATCCCAGAATCCATCGTAGTGGAAAATCCGATACGAATTGCCACTACGAACGGAATTGGTGATAGTTTTTTCGGGATTCGTAAAAAGTTTCCGATTACGATGGAATTTGTTTTAGGGCTGAATGCCTTATATATTCACCCTTATTACGGTTGTCGTGTCACTAAAACGACAAGTCTCTAGAGGCGAAAGTTGGCGTTTAAATAAACCCAAATCTTCCACATTCTCTCCAATCTCCAACCATTTCATCATTATGAGAAGGTGAACGAAAAGCGAAAACCATGATAAATTGAGAAAGTGTAATTTAATAAATTTTATTAGAATAACAAGAGGTTTAATTTCTGATTTATTCATGCAGAGCCAAGAACGTTCGGTTTATTGTAATATTTTCATACTCCAAAGCGTTCAAACCATTAGAAGTTATTTATAAAAAAACGCAAATATTTGGTTTATTTCTTTTTTTGAACATGTTAAATCAAAAATACTTTTAATTATCTTTCAGATGTTTCGATTGATTTATCCACACCAGTAAGGACACCGTTACCCGCTAAATATGCTATCTTTTCGATGACCAATTTTAAGCTCTTCTATTGAATTAGAATAAAATAAAAAAAATAAAATAAATAATAATATAATATTATATAGCTATATGAAATGAAAAGAAAACACATACATATATATAAATTCTCCCGAACACAGCAAAAACGCTAAGGAAACACCTTTCCCTCTACACTTCTCTTTTATGTCGATTGAATTATTTTCTGTTGTTCCAAAACTAATTTTTAGAAAAATTATGTGTGTGTGAGTAAATTGTCTGATATTTATGTATATTTTGCATTTTCATATTCGAGTAAAATTAATTTGACAAGTTATCCGATGAAAGAGCTTATATGTATGTATATGTGTGTTCCGGGTCTACTCCTTTATAAAATCCGAAACAGAAAATAACTCCGAAAACATTACTCGGAACAGCCAATCGAATTATTTTGGATTAAGTGGAGTCAGAAAGGAGTAACTCCGAACCGCCAACCGAAAACGACATTATTATCACTTCTTCAAGCCATATTTGTCTCTGCTAATCCAGGGTCACACCTCCTTCGACGAGAATTGTTACTTGTCCAGGTAAATTAAAACATCCACGAGGTATAACTATTCTGTTATTGCCTTGCGCTGGTCTTGATCCACCGACAACCATAAGAGAGCTTAAATGAGCGGCATAGCCATAGGAGAGAACTGTGGCGGTACCTTGAAGCTTTTTGATTACCTAAAATCAGAAATAAAAAATTAAAAATGAGTCTGGGGTCGACCCACACTAGTAACTTCCCATTGGTGCACTTGAAAACCATATACTATACATATGTGCATTTTCACCCTAAGTGGTGGGTGGTAGAGTTAGCTTTTTATAATAGTAAAATTTTTATATTTTTTTTGTAAATAGCTTACAAAATTCTAACCCCCATATTAATAAACGAAGCTATCTTTAACTCGTGGATTAGGAGTAATTACTGCCACTTACGAGCTAGCTAAACCACCAAGGAAGGTATATTTATTTGTCCTAGTTAATCCTTCGCTAAACTACCTTCCTTGGTGGTTAAGCTAGCCTGCAAGTGGCAGAAATCTTACTCCTAATCCGCGAGTTAAAGATAACTCGCTGCTAGCTTCGTTTATTAATATGGGGGTAAGAATCTTACTTATATAACTTTTTTTCCTAACTCTTCTCGGTATAGAGGTATTCACCCCTATTACAGAATTCGGCGAATGAGCTAGAGCGACAATTTGGCTCATTTTCAATTTTATTGCTACAAGTGAATCCGCCGATAGAAAACTGAACGAATGTCGGTAACATTAACTGCACCACCGACATTTTGTTCAACTAATTTGGTATTACTGAAAAAGCAAACCATTCGCGCTCCATACAAACTGTTTCATTTTATTTTCGCGCTTATTGTGACACGGATTCGAACAAAATTTATAATGGCCAACAATAACATGTAAATTAAATAATTATAATTTTGAAATTTAAAGTAACTACTTACTTTAATTTTTTGTAGAAAAAGGACAACAAATCGAGAGCAATTCAAGGAAATTGTTCGAATCATGAAGGGGCAACCGGACATAGCAAAGAACTTAACTTCAAAATCCCCAGAACAACAACAGGAGTTCTTGGGAAATTTGAAGAATACCGTAAACGGTTTGGGTCCTTCAAATGACAATGCATTAGAAACCATAATAATTTGTTTCGATTTTTATGCAGGTATGGACTGATTACAAATCATCTATAAAAAAAACTTGCCCACAACAAGAGGTCCATTAATGCAACTGGTGGTGGAGAACGAGAGGAGCAAATTTTAACACCAATCGAAGAGGATGTGGCGCAGTTAATAAATCTACGAGATTGCTTTCGAAGGAATTCCTGGAACAAGAACTTGTGGATTGGCAAAAAGGAGAAAGGTAGGGCCATCCCAAAAAATTCCTTCTCCACCATCATGTTCTACTGAACTGACTTCAATTGAGGTTGAAGAAATAATTTTAAATCCCCATGAAGCAGTTCCAGAGGAAGAAGAAAGCCACCCTGGACCCATGTTCTGTAACTTGCGAAGCGATAAAACTTGTCGAGAAACGGTGAGAATTGGAACGAAACTCACTTTATCGCATCATCGGGTTTCTGTAACTTTGACAGGCGATAACTTTATCAACTGGAACAAACGGAAAAGAAATACTGGAAAATGCGATAAATGGGTTTCTGTATCTCTGAAGGACGATAAGTTTATCATTATAAACGTCAAAACTTATCGCTGGCCTAAGAGATGGCGAGTAAACATAAATATAGAGAAAAATGGTAAGAAATTAAATTATTTTACAAAAAAAAAGGCCTTTAAAACCAAATTCAAACTTACTTTTATTTTATTGTAGCTTATTGACGATGAAGAAGACTCTGATAACGTTAAATAAATTCGAAAATAAAAGGAACTCTTAAATGAAATCGGTTGATAAGAAAAGAGCAAAAATTGTTGCGAAACATTCAAAATTACATAAATATATTCTTGGATCTGCAAGACGACGGCTAAAGGAACCTTAACACGGTGATTTAAAAAGTTGTTTTGCTATTGAAGCTCCCAAGGATACTATTGGCGTTCGAGTTCATACTACTCTTAGTTACTTTGCTATAAGTCGAAAGGTAAATTTTTTAAGTTTTGCTAAGAAACCTAAGATAATATATAAAATATTTCCAGCTTCCTTCAGTATGGACAGAACGCTTCAAAGACAACAATACCTTTTCACTTATCTCCCCAATGGCTGTAGTAAATTTAACACAAACAAGACATCGTTGATTGTGATAATGCTAAACTATCAGAGAAAACCTCACTCAATTCCAGTGTTTTTGATCCTAACTGCGTTATTTATCCAAAAAATATTGTAACCAATTCGATTACGGCAAAAAAGAAAAATCTTTAAATTCTTTTTTTTTCTTTTTCGTGAATTTGATGAAAAAAGCTCTTTAAATCTAACTGAACTATCATAAGAAACATCCACAAAAATATGAATCAATAATGTAGCTTTAACAGTACATAAATGAATAAATATTTACATTGTATCTATATATATCTGATTAAGAAATTAAAAATTTAATCAATAAAAACTTTCGTTTGATTTTTTATTTTAATTCAATTTCCTAAATACAAGCCAATAATGACGGTGGTTTGCATGTAACACTTAAAAGAAATTCGAGCTAAATTCTTGTGTTACATACAAACCACCTTCATTTCAAAAATTATTGAAATGGTGCTAAGTTTCAACTTATGTCACCTAAGTGTTTCTTACAACCATTTTCAATTTAAGGAATGATTTCAAAAAATTCCCACATAAAACTATTTTTTTCATTTTTTAAATGTCAAAAATAAATGTTGAAACGTTTTTTAGATGGAGTTTTTTTGAAATATTTTTTTAAATTAAAAACGCTTTCCGGAATTAGTTAGGAAACATAAATAAGAACTCAGAGCAGTTTCAATCATCCCAATAAAGCACGTAGTTTTGAAATGACAGTGGTTTGTATGTTACACTTACAAGAATTTCGAGAGAAAATCATACGAAATTCTTGTAAGTGGTACATGCAAATCAGCATCATTCGAAAAATACGTTCTTGATTTGGATTATTGAAATTGTTCTGAGTTTCCATTTATGTCGCCTAAGTGTTCCATACAACCATTTTCAATTTTAGGAATTTTAAAAAATAATTCCCATGTAAAAGTATTTTCAACATTTTTAATTTTCAAACAAAAATGTTGAAACGTTTTTTATATGGAAATTTTTTGAGATAATTTTTTGAATTAAAAATGCTTTCCGGAACTAGTTAGGAGACACAGATTAGAACTCAGAGCAGTTTCAATCATCCCAATGAAGCACGTAGTTTTGAAATGACAGTGGTTTGTGTGTATCACTTACAAGAATTTCGTATGAAATTAGAGAGAAATTCTTGTAAGTGATACATACAAACTACTGTCATTTCAAAACTACGTGCTTCATTGGGATGATTGAAACTGCTCTGAGTTCTAATTTATGTCACCTAAGTGTTCCTTACAACCACTTTCATAACATGTTGTAGGTATAGCAATAGTATTGATACCTAAATCCTTAAATATACATATGATATACATATGATGTGATTGATGTCGTTGAAAATGATGATGGTGGTAGGGATCATTATTTAAATACGACGTCGAATGACTTAAATGGCTATTTTTATCATCTAACTTTGTCTTTGGTGTTCGATAGCTGCCGCTAAACATTGACTGAGACGATAACTTTGTTCGTTCCCGATAACTCTGTTTGTGATGGTGCTGCTGAGGGGGATGTGAGTCATGAGTTAGAGTTCTAGTTGTTGGCCTAGAATTGGCCACTGGCACTAAAAGCATTCCACTTCCACTAGCTCCAACTGCAGGAGGTGTTGGTGTTTGTTTACCACTTGGAATGGCAGTATTTATTGCTGTTGTCGCCGATTGACGACCAGCAACGTGATAATAAGCATATTGAAGAGGATTTTGGTTAAGCGTTGGCGACAAAGCTGGACAAAGAGCAATAGCATCGGTAACGGATGGGGTGGTTTGAAGAATATGGGGGGCGAATTATCGGACCGTCTATGATTCCATCCTTGAACAGAAACAGTTTAATAATATTATACGGTTTAATTAATATTTTCACCATTACCATTGTTTGTTTTTTGGTTTTTTATTCGTTTCACTATTCACCGAGGAAATTGACAACTCATCACATGACTTTTCTAATATATTCGGGTAGCTGCCCACAACAAGTCCTCCCCCAACTGGATAGAAGTTGCCTATCGATGGACACTCAGGGGAATATTGATTAAATAAAAAGAAAAAACAAAGCATTTACGCTTACTAAAGGCGTTCCAGGTGGGGGTATGATTTTTTTTGGCCAAGGGTTTTAAACTGTGAAATTGATTCACGCTCACACTCTCATTGTCTAATTCAATATAACTGCAAATGTACAAGGTTTTGTTGCCGATTGCCGGATATCCAAAGAAAATGTATGTTTCTTACCTATTATCACACCATGCAGATCGATCATTATTCGAAAGAGCTCTCCACAGATTTGAATGCTGATTTTGGTCGAAGGCAATCGATGGTGACACCGACAAAGCATCTATACTTTCGTATTGTTCCAAATGCGGTTGTGATGGCCATTTGTCATATGAACTTGTTGTTGTTGTATAATTTGCTGTTGGTGTGTATCTTCAAAGATTATAAAAAGGCAAATTAAATGTCATATGCAAAATTTCGTTTTAGAAGCGATTTTGGTGGTAAGAATTTTTCGAATTAAAATATTTTTGAAAAGTTTCTTGCAAAATTTTGATTTTTAGCTTTTTAAAGGGTGGTTTTAAAAATCTCAAAATTACACAACATTTAGAAGGTACAGGTATACATTTTTGGTAAGAATTTGAAATCGATACCATTGTTTTTTATTTCAAAATATTTTGGTTAAAAAACATTTGTTAAGCTTTTTTTAAATAGTTTTTTGTCCAGTTTTTACTACAGCTCCTTTTTAAATTGCTGTAGTGAAAAAACGGTTTATTGAATTTAATGACAATATTATCTGTAAAATAAAATTCATCCGAGTCGATATCTTTATTCGTTCTCGAGATTTGGTGGACGAAAAAAATACCCCGAACGTACGTACATACACACATACAGACATCTTGTTTAAAACGACGGATTCTGATTCTAGACACCTCAAAACGTGAAGATATCAAAATTTTCAATTCGAAAAATCGCACCAACTACAATAACTTCCAATGGGAAGTTAATTAAAGCAAATTGATAAATCGATTTGAAATATTTCCAAAAAAAAATGTTCAATTTCGTCATATAGGCTTATAGCAACGCACTCTACGCGACGCGGAAAAAAAACCACTTGGTGTCTGAAGTATGCTCACCGGCGCGCGGAGGGCCTTGCGGGGTTGCATAAACAACACTTGTATGATCAGAACTGTTATAAATTGTCATATATCGATTTACTTTCTATAAACATACCTTTGCAACAATAAAAATCTGACTTGCTCGCAGTCCGACATTTGTATAAACGGTAATATCCTTGAGCTACCATACGCAGCAGGAAATAGAGATTCCATGATTGTGTACCAAATTATTCAAGTAAGATGTCTTATGACTCAGGGGGTCAGTTAAATGTCCTTCAGCAAACAAAATGAATCCACGAGGGAAATTATGTTGACTCAACCAAGAGAAGACACGCTGTTGTTGCATGTCTGGGCAGTCAGTAATATAAATCAACAAATAACCAAGCTCCTGCCAATGACGAAAAACATCAACTGCTCCTGCCCGAACTTTTGGATCCCGTTTAGTTAAAGCCGTAAATGATCCACCAATACTAAACACCACACACTCAGTTAGAGGAGGCACAACAGCCAAATAGCAATCCACCGAAGTGTGATCTCCACGGACAACCATTTTAATGGGATAAATGCCATAGCCAAATGAAAGATCGTCCGGAATTGAATAGGCCACACGACCGGTTTTATCTGTGATCTCTGTTGTGAGGTAGGTCCATTCGCCAGCTGGTGGATATTTCATAATATAAGCGAGCTGTGAGTTTTTGTTCCCGTCCTTCCTGAATAATAACATCGTTGGCTCGATGATTTGCTGCAACATTCTATAGTTTAACAGATGTACGCTTTTTAATCCATTTCTCACGTGGTTGACCTAGACGGAATGATAAGTTATCTTTATCTTCAAAACGAACCAAAGGCAGACCTTCAGGAAAATATAGTCAGGACCAAATAAGAATAAAAAGTGTTCACAAGTTTTATTTTCATAGAAATTGTCAACCTCTCGAAATGTCCGATTTTTTAATAGCTACTGACTTTTTAAAATAAGTTTGATTTATCCGCTTTGAGACACGAAAACAAACATAGCCGTCTTCGATTTCATTCCTACTAGCCATAGTACTGAAGTCAATTGTTGTCATATCAACATTTCTGTATCTACAGGATCTTTCTTTGGACTAATAAGTACTTTTACGAGGATGTAATGGTTTCAACTGTCATAATAAATTCTACTTTTCACAAAAATAATAAAAATACAATCCAGCAATAGCCTTTCTACATTTCAACTTACGCGAACTAATTGTACTTAGCGAGACATTTTCAACCAAGCCAGATATAGTAGGTACTTTGCATAAAATCATCCGACAGGCGTCGACTACAATACATTTGATCACTAAATTTTTGAGGATGTGATTGCATTATTTCTACTGAAAATATGTGAGTCACTGGAAACAGAATGCGATTCTTGGAATGAGCCCTGACGGCTGATCATTTCCTGTCCAGAATACTCGTGCATCCATGTGTTATTCAAACTAGTCAGGGCGGCTCCTGTCGTGGGTTAATACAACCTGCTCCGCTTTGGCTACCGTCAATTGCTGATGCTGAAGATTTTTTGAGTCTTTTGTACCGTCTGGATACTCTTTCATCCTTACGTCTGGAGCTGTGTTGGGGGCACTTGAAGATATAGTAATTAACCGTTGTTGAGACTGTTCCAACACAGCTGCAGATGTAGTTTTCCCGTTTTTTTGACGACGTAGTTGAGGGGTCCGTAGTTGGTATTATTGCCGGCAATGGCGACTGCACGTTGACTCTAGATATTTTTAATTTTTCCTTGGATCCATTCTATACACTGATTATTATTTTGTTTACAGCAATAACCTAATTTAGCACGACGCGACGGTGACGTTCGTTGATCGGGTTTTAATTTTTTTATAAATTTATTTTATTAAATTAAAAACTAAACAGTTTTTTGACTGACAGTTTGAGAGAAGTGAAGTATTATTTCGAAATTTTTCGAAGAACTTTTCGAAGAAAGCGCTCGTAACTTAGGAGTGCTCCAGACCACTCATAACTTTTGCGAGCGCTCTTAAATGTTCACTAATATTGCTTGGTGAATAGGTTTATGAGGCTCTTAAGTTATGAGCGCTCGGTGAATACCAGCCTAAGAATAATATAGATTTTTTTTTAAACGAAAACAGGAACGCTATTTATAATCATTACCTTCGATGATATGATTGGAGATTTTCGGGAAATTCTAAAATGTTCCTTACAAAAATCGTCATTTATCCAAAAAGTGCTTGTACGTCTCTGTGGAATTGTAAGTTTAATAAAAGTAATGAATCTCGGTAGTTGTACTTACCCTAATCCAGACTGTTCTTATTTATTATTTTTGTATACATTTTGTTTTGCAACAAAAGTTTTTTTTTTCCTTGCTACCAAAATCTTCATCAGGCATTGCTGGTGTTTTTTTTCTGTAAGTACGTATTCTATCCAACGATCCAATTATCACCTTCAAATTATTTTGAAGGATAAAATATTGGGATCACAATATTTTTAAGTTATTAATCATTTGATTTTATTGAAATTAAATTTCTTAACTGCACCGATATTATAATCCTTGTTTGCAATAATTTTGTTTACTCTTGTCATATTGACTTTCGAATGACAATTCAGAGTGAAAACGTCAAACTAATCTTTTTTTCTCTGGTGAAAACACTTCAAGATTAATTTTTAATCTACTCTTTTTAATCCGGATTATCTTTCGATGAAAACGTAGTTCAACACTGATGTGCAAATATTGTACTATTTTTGTTTTAAGTGTACAGTAATGGCAGCAAGTAAAATTATACATTTTTATAAATATGACAAAAGTGACTACATGTGTTCCAACATTATTTTTTTTTATCAATTATTACCAAAGTTAAGATTTTTCAAATTTGGATGTTCAAAAATGTTAAAACGTTGAGGTATAGATGTTATATTTTGCGAAGGCCAGCGGATTTCATCCCTCATAAGGTTATCTACCGTCAGATTGCAAAATCCATTTGACGCAACGCTGAATTGAACTTTTTGAAACACCCTACTGTCCATCACCAACAACATGGCACTGACCTCCACTTCCAAGCCAGTGTAACGCACATAAAACTTGGGACTAAGCATCAAGGACATGATTTCTTTTTGTGGGATGCTGGAGGGATCGACGGATTTTTAACAAAATATATTCCGCTGTACTTTTGCAAACACGAAATTTTTCATTAAATTGAAAATCACTTAATACAGCAACATCATTGGCGCAAAATTTTAGTCAATTTAGTACGATGTTAAATAATTTTTAGTACAATACTAGATTAAAAAGTGTAATTTGCTAATTTTAAACGAGTTTAGCATCATACTATCTCCTAACATTTTAGTAAAGTTAAAATCACCAAATGGCTATTTTATCTTTTTAGTATCGTACTAAATCTATGACACTTTGACGTTTAAAATTGTCAAAATCAGGGGTGTTTGTACATTTGTCACTTTTTTGGACATGTTCAGCTGAATTTTATGAAGGAAATTAGTTTAGTATGATACTAGTTAAAAAGTATTTAAAATTTTAGTAAACTGTTAAAAAATTAGTTAAATGTTAAGTAGTATCATACTTAATCCTTAATAATAGGATGTTTAAAATTTTTGCGCCAGTTATTTTTTTCTTTAAAAATTCGAGGACGGCGTACTTCGCGAAATTACACATCAAAATTGATTATCACTTTCACTTCAAAACATAAAGGGTATTCAAGCAACGTCGTAAGTTTACAAATTGTGTAAAATGATAAGTTTACACAAAAGTTTGCATGAATGACCTTTTTATTCATTTGGTTAAATGCTGTGTTATTGCAGCAGCTGTTCGTTTATTTGACAGATTTGGTGTGTTACACATTAGACGTATTTAGATTTCGAAGTTATTTTTCAATAAAGAACGTCTCCCGAAACAATGCGAAATCGGAGCCGAATGTCTCGGAACGATAAAAAATGTAAGATACACGATGTAACTACAATAGTCGTAGGCTCACGGTAGTGGTCGGACGAAAATGAGCGAGTACAATTATGTCTCAATTCTGATTTTCATTCTTCTAAAACCTACTTTTCATTGGTTTATGACATTTGCTTCTGAAAGCTTCCGACTATTAAGGACAACCCAAATCAATGCCAATCATTCGTTGACGAAGAAGAAAACAACAATAAAAACACGTGTTGTTGATGTAGTTTCGTCGTCGTCAACGAATGGTTCGCAATGGTTGGGCAGAACCTTTATAATTCTACCTTTATAGTTTACGAAAAGTAGCTTTCCTAACCGTTGAGTAACTGCCAGAGCAGAATGGAGTCGCTGTAGCGGCCGCTTGTCGCACTGTCAAAGTTAAAATATACGAAAATAGTACACAGCGCCACAATGAGAAGCTGTAGCTGCAGCGATCACTGTCGCCAGAGTTGAATAATTTTCAACTTTCTGCTTTTATTCGCGCTACATTTTGACATATCTGTAGGTCTGTTCAAAATACTGTATGTAAACTAGACATTGGGCTCGTTCAGCACAAAGAGTTATTTTTTCTATGTTCATTATGAACTGAAATTTGGAAAAAAATTGGTTTCGATAGCACTGATTGCAGAAAAAAAGCATTTGAAGTAAAGTCTTATTATTAATAATTTGAGTATGTTGTCACTGACCCCAAAATTGCAAAACTTTGAGAACTCAATTTTAAAAATGCGCAGTGTTCACGCTACAAGTGAGACCATTTTGTTTGAAAGCTCCAATGGCCTTGGATAAAAAAAATTAACAAATTCTTCACATTTATAAAACTGATGGAATTTTTCTAGATACTGTTGTCCTCTTCTTCCAATTTTGTATCTGTCAAGGGCAAGGTTTAACTACATAGACCTACTTTTTCCAAAAAGTGCCAAATATAGAATTAAACATGTATGCTAAAGACACCTGTTTGCTAAAAAACATGCGAATAATAATTTTAATTTTTTTAATTTAATTTTAATAATCGATTTTCAATTGTGACTTTGTAATAGATATTTTTTTCCACGTTTGCACTTTTTGCAAAATGTAGGTCTATCCCAACTAACTAGGTGAACACAAAAGAGTGCCGCAACTGAAACTGAAGCCATAGCTGAAATAGCTATCAAATAGTATCGTGCGTGCTATTTTTCATGTGTCCACAATGCAGCTGCACAAAATATTATTTCTTTTTAAAAGTTCAATAAAATATTCTGTGTTGTGATCTGCCATGTTGAATTTTGTTTGCTTGTTTTCTGTTGTGTCAAATACCGGCATACTTTGTGTTTAATATATTACAAGAGAAACATGATAGTCTCGCATTTGTAATAGAAATGAAAACAACATACAAAATATGGAACACGCCTTGTAAAAATTGGTATTCCAAACATCTGAACGAACCCAAACAAATCTAAATGTAAAAAAAACGTTCTTTCTGCGCTACACCATTGTGGACGACCTTTGCGACCTAGTGAGCGATTTTAATGACAGCTTGTGCTACAGCGATTTTTACCGCGACCAGTGACTTGCATTGTGTTCAAGAGTTAAATGTAGACGTAAAAATTATTCTTTCTTGTACTAGGTATTCAAAACTTTTATCGCCAACTAAATGAGTTTCAAAAGTTACAGAACACGGTCAGATTTTTTTAGTTCTCTGTGATATGTTTATCATATTTCTGAACACGCTTAATTTATAAAAGTCACAATGACGTTTGGATAATTTTACCAAATCATTTTCCCAATGGTGCGTTCTTTCATTAACCATAGTTAGTTAACAATGGTCGTTCCTTTATTACAAAATAGTTACGTTTTGTAACTATATGATGTCATCACATCGTTCCAAAACTCAGTTTATTAGTATCAAATAGTTACAATTCGTAACTATTTCCAACTCATCTCCATGACATGAGTTGAATCTGTCAAAGCACATGTGAGAAGGTTTGTTTACAAAAAATAAAAATTGAATAATCAAAACAAATCTTTTGGTGAAGTGAAATAAATCAAAATTGAATTTTCTATCATTTTTAATGAAAAAGGAGAGTATGTTGTAGAAAAATAACATGATTTTATAGGAATTAACGATAAAAAAAGTTTTGTAAAATGTTCGTTTGAAAGATCAACAATATCTAACAATAAATCGTTCCTAAATGAAATGTAATAATTTCCAACTAAATCTAACAATGACACTTCAACAAATTTGTTTGACATAACAACCATAGTTAACTATGGTTAATAAAAGAACGCACCACAAGCAAATTCGTTGGGGAATTTTATCCCATTTGAGTAATTCATTTCCCATACAAAATTTGGCAGTTCATTCACCAAATGGTAAAATTACCCAAATGGTAAACTTATCTAGTGTTTTACATCGTTGCATGAATACCCCTAATATTAGAAATTTTTTACCAAAATTGTCACTTAACTACCGAGGTTCAATTGCCTGTCACAATTGTCAATTACATACTGAAAAAATTGTAATTTGTACTTTTTTATCTGTTCCATAAAAAAATTGTCACTACAAATTTGTCGGGAAATTTGTGACAATTTTCAAAAAATCCCTGACAATTCATTGTCATGACAATTTTTTTATGATCCGAAATCTTGACAATTATTACAAATTCCCCGACAATTCTACAAAATTGTCAATTTTGTTAATGGACAGAATTTAGACAATTGTCAAGTGGTCATTTACAAATTGTCATCTATCACTTGTCAATGTTTATGAAATAGGGCCCAGGTGTTAATTTAAGTGTATTTGTTTAAAGGCTCTCCCAAACCATTCGTTGCGGCGAAGAAACATTCGCATGTCAAAATTTATTTACATGGTGATATATGAGAGTGCCCACACCAACGTGGCGGAGAAACATATGAATTAATTTTGATTGACGAATGTTTCTTCGCCGCAACGAATGTTTCGTATTGGTTTGAGAAAATTGTTTATTACGGACAGCCAGGGCCTAGAGAATCTTGGGGCTTATATTTCCAAGGTCGAAGTCAACTATAATGATCTCTAGTCAAAGAGCCAAGACCACAAGCGTGAGTTTTCTCTGGGGCCTCATCACGTAAAACAAAAACGATAGGACGATATCGTTTTCAATATTGATATCTCTATCACTTCAGTAGAGAAAAATAAAGACAGCCATCTCCAACACGATATCGATCGATCGTTTTTGTTTTATGTGATGAGGCCCCTGATATGCACTCAGAAAATCATGCAGATGCAGAAGCGAACTCAAAACTCTAGAGTGACGTGCAAACTTATCGACATATTTTTTGAGCAGGAATATAAAGTGTATGCAGCGATTATACGAAAATTAATAAACGCTTGCAGAATTAGGCAGAATGTTATTTTTTGGAGTAGCTCTGTCTTATGTCCAACTAAAAATCTTGAAGTTTTGATATTCTATTTTTCAATTAGCAAACTATTGTTTTCTGTGCTTTTCAGTGACAGTTCGAACGAAAAAGATAAATACCTACTCTGCTAGTTGATTCGGCCTTTCCACGAAATGAGATCTCCAGGGGCTTATACTGTCAAAACACAAATGGGCTTCAGCTTTTGCAAGTGAGAGTTCTTAGATATCATTTTCATTATTGTCTCAAATTGGATCTCCAAGCCCCTCCCCCCACAGCCAAATCCTAGTTCCGCTACTGCATACCTATTGATAAAATTATTAAAAATAGATAGATAAACTGGTTCATACTGTTTATATTATTTAGGCAAATTTCAATTTAATTGCTTCTTATATGTTTCTAATTATTTTAAACTGCTCTTAATCGCCATTTTGCATTATTTCAAGGTGTTCCTGGGCTTTGCATTCCGGACGCTATAAGGCCAGTCGTCACACACAACAAAATCGCATACCTAATGCAAATTGTATATTTATCATATTTTATGAATAGAATTTTGACAAAATAAGAATTTTCACCTCTGCCCAATAATATATTTACTTAATTGCAAACTAGCTGATTTTTTTCTTTTTTCCAAAGACTGCACATTGCCATTGAAATCAATTCATGCACTTTCATACCGCATAATGTTTGAAAGTAATTTTATTTTTTTTTATATTTAGCGCGTGCTAAAAAAACCCTTAAAATGACGTTCACAGCACGAGCGATTAGGTAGGTTGGAGGTATTAGAAAGGAGATACCGATGCACATTGGTTTTGAATATCTGCAGATCACAATGGAGGGAGAAAATTGAGCTGGGAAGAGCATTCCACATTCGTGTAGTGCGACTAAAGAAAGAATCTCTGTACTTTACAGTACGTCCGAAGTTGGGCTCAAGGGTAAACTGATGGGCATTCCTAAAAGCACGAGTATTACGGTTGAATTGCTTAGGGGGAGGAATGCAACTGGCTATTGCACAAGAACACTGTTTGTAAAATATCGGTAAAATAACGAAAGACATGAGACATTGCGACGGTGCTCAAGAGATGTAAATGTTTCCGTTATAGTCCTTTCACCTATCATTTTTAGACTTCTCTTTTGTATTCTATCCAAAAGACTTAAGTGGGTTATTGGAGCACCAGCTCAAATATGGGAGTTGTATTCAAGTTTTGGACGAATTAAGGCTTTATAGATCACAGCCAGATCAGAAGGGGAGACAAATTTCTTGCATTGACGGAGAAAACCTAAACACCTAGCAGCATTTTTGGCGATGTCAAATATGTGATCGTTCCACAAAAGGTGGTCTGTGACACACATACCGAGGACTGAAAGCTGTTCGGTTTCCTCTTTGCAAGTGCCGCTCATGGATAGCAGCATAGGAGGTGGGTTTCGCTTTAACGACAGGAGACAGCATTGAGTTTTTGAAGCATTAAATTCTACACGGTGTTTGTTTCCCCATTGGACAATGCTGTCAAGGTCAGAATTTAATGAGCTTATCATACGCTGCCGTTCAAGTTCCACATCCGAAGGACATGGATGTGAACCTAGAAACGAATATGAAAAGCTGAGGGTACCGTCGTCAGCAAAACAGTTTAATGGATTAGAAGTTTCAAATAAAAGATCGTTGATGAATATGAGAAAGAGGATCGGAGACAAAATGGAGCCCTGGGGCACACCGGCATTTATTTTGTAGATATCAGACTTAAAACCGTCCAATACAACTTGTATTGATCGGTCTGAAAGGTAATTTCTAATCCAACGAAGAAGAGATTCATCGATACCAAATGCACGTATTTTCGATAAGAGAGCTTGATGCCAAACTCTATCAAACGCTTTTGAAATATCAAGCGCAATAATCTTACTTTCTCCAAAACGATGTAAATATTTGTGCCACTGTTCGGTGAGATATACCATCGAATCACCAGTGGACCTATTGCTACGAAAGCCGTACTGCCGGTCATTAAGAAGCTTTCGTTCCTCGAGATATTTCTTGAGCTGGAAATTAATCAGCGTTTCCATGACCTTGGAAAGAAGGGACGTAAGTGCAATTGGTCGATAGTTAGAGGGTGAAGAAGATACGCCTTTTTTAGGGACAGGCTAGACAAATGCTGTTTTCCATCCACTCGGAAAGAGACCAGTAGAGTAGGACAGATGGAAAAGCATACGCAGTGTGTTTGCCAGCGTTGAAGAACACCTCCTCAGAACAATGGGAGGGATACTATCCGGGCCAGCGGATTTGTATACGTCGAGATCTTTTAGAACTCTAGCTACTGCACTAGTGCGAAAGAATTTGTCCCATAAAATCATTTACGCTCTCAAGTACTGGAGGAGTCAACACTTCCTGGCAGCGTCGAATTAACAGCAAACTGTGCTGGAAGCAAATTGGCTTTATCTTGCGAGCTGACAAAAGGAGTATCATTGAAGACGAGCGTTGGAACTGAGGACGAGGTGGTATTTCGTATGGTTTTTACAAATGACCAAAAATGTTTACTACCTTTAAGACATTGCAGTATATTTTGCCGTAATTTTTGATCATGTATAAATTTGGTACGTCGAATATGAATATTTATAGTTTTGCCGTCGGGTGGGGGTTAAAATTCTGACTGGATCAAAATACTTCTTTCAAAAATCTGCTTTCAAAATTATCTGGTCCACATTTTTTCAAAATTTTGCAATCATAAGAAAAAAATTTTCTTTTATCATTTGCAGAATTGTATACCTTAAACCAAATTTTGTTGAACATAATTTCTTCAATCTTTTCTTCAACCATTATTTCTACAATAATTTAGCCGACTTACTTTTTTGAATCTTACTGAAAGCCCTTCCACCCTAGCCCACTGTGTATTAATACATGTCAAATGGAAAGTGGGAAAGAATTCCACGCGACTGCCAAATTTGTGGGAAAGAAATGACTTTTCATATTTTGCTTCCACACTTGCTTGTATTAATACATTACCTTAACCTAAAAAATGTGTCATGGAATGTGGGATAGAATTAGAACCATTCATAAATTCTTCAAGTATTAACACGTTTTCCAAAGTGCAATATCACAAACACACTAATCCATGATTTATCTGGCCCGGATGTTCGTCCCAAACAAAATTAGCAAAACAATAAGACTTCCATTATCTGATGCTGCCATCTTGAGCCTGATTATACGGTTCGTTTTTTTCGTTCGTTTTAACCTTACTACGTTTTCATTAGAGCCGAAATGCAGATATTTCGTAATTTGGCAAAAAAGTGTTTTCATTATCAAATTTGCTAATTTCATTTGACATCTCATTAATGCCGTTTTCACTGGGCCAAATGAGGTAATTTCGTTACAAATTTCCAAATGAGATCCGAAATTACCTAATTTCACATACAAAATCACATTTCGAAATGAGGTAATTTCAACCTCATATGTACGAAATTAGGTTGGACATTAGGTGAATGCATCCAGCGGGAATCAGTTTCAAAAGCTCTTAAAAGCTTTTGTATTAAAATATCAATACACTATACTCAACAACATAAAACAGAAAGAGAAAACAACAAAAATAAACGGCTAACTACTATTCCAAATTCAAAATGAAATGAGATGTCAAATGAAATTAGCAAATTTGATAATGAAAACACTTTTTTGCCAAATTTCGAAATTACCTCATTTCGGCTCTAATGAAAACGAAGTATGGTGAACAATGAGACGACAAAAAAAAAACACAGAGTAAAATAATAGAATCTTAAATAAGTAGATAATTAGTATTTTATTAAATAAATTTAGTAACATAAATGTATTTCTTAAAAAAAATGTAATAAATAACAATAAACCAGAAAATGTAAGCAAAAACAAAGTATAATCGCATTGAAAAAGAAATAAATAAATTGGGTGGCACAACGGCTCATGAAGAACATGAAGTGACTAAAAACTCGCAACCATTCCTGTGTGCGCCTGTCGACAGGAATGGAAGGGACCTACAATTTTATGCCGAATCCGAACCGCTAGACGAGAAGCACTTATTCGTGACAAGTGAGTCTTGGAGGATTTGTCAATACCTCGCAAGAGGCAGTAGCCCTGAAAAAAAAAACTTTTTAGTTTTTAGGTGGACGAGGCTGGGAAGCGAACCCAGACCTCCAGCGTGACAGTCGAACGCACTTACCATTACGCTACGGGCTACTATATTGATATAATTTTAAATTCACAGATATGGTTTCAAATAAAAAAATTAATTAATTTAGGCTGATTCCAAAGAAATATTTAATTCGTTTTGTAGCAACAACAAAGCCTTGTTAAGAAGAAAAAACAACAACAATCAGTCGCTATGTAATTCAAGCGCTGTAAATTAAAACTACACTGAAAGTGAAAACATTGAGGCATGTCTCACTGTTTGTTTTTTGGAAATGTCTCACTGTTCGCTTTTTGTCATTTCATAAAAAATAAATAAAAATATTACAAAAATGAAAAGAATTCTATGATTTTGTTGATTTATTATAACAGAATACATATAAATGTTAAATGTAAAAAAGCTGTGTATTAACCTGATTATTTCCCATTGCTATGTTAAATTTAAACACACTCCGAAAAATACTTCCAAGGATTTTTTTGAATGTTTATCCGGTGGAGGTTAACGCGCAATTGAAACTGGTTCGCAACAGAATCAAAACAAGTGTGCATGCTTTCACAAAGGAGAAAAATGAGTTGTCTCACTGTTTACACTGTCTCACTGTTAGCACTTTTCCCCTACGTACTTTCATTCCTTATTTTGACGTTCATGGAATTTGGGGTTGTTTTGTTAGAAAATAATCTGTAGTAATAAATACAAATATGTTTTAATCGCTTATTTCTCAAATACAACCGTATATTAGGTGTATCCAATTACAAAAAACAATTTTTCAATTTCTGTTCAAATGGGTTTTTGCTAATATCGAGGAGCATTGTGGTTGCCAAATCAGAAACGTCAAAGTGCAACCAGAAAAAGTCTTGAAATTTTCATTCCTGCTTTCGTTACTTCCTTGCCTCTACATTTCTACTCCCCTCACCCAATCTGCCAAAAAGACGAAAGACGAAACAACCGAAAAAACGAATCGTGTAATCGGGCATCTAGACATTAAATTGGCCATAAATTATTTGACAGCTGTCAAATTTATTTCCGGAAGAAACAGTTTTATCAAATTTATAAATTATAACACCTCTTTAAAACAATAGAACCACTATAAAATAAACACCAAAGACATAAGCAATCTATAAGTCAAGTGTTTGACTCTAATTTTGATGCGGCTTCAATAAAAAACGAAATTTAAAATACACTAGAAACAGTGTTGCCTTCACATATGTGTATATACAATACATACATACATTACGTTCATAAATTACCGACCGTTATTCTTGTATTTTAAATTAGTCGGTCCTTTCTGGTTCTTAAATCTCAACAGTAATCAGCTTAAATCAATGTATGTACATTATACATAGACAAATTCTTATCATTCAACGTTTCAACTCTCAGAGATAAGTATTTAACTCATTTTCAATGTAGGTACCTACGGATACGGCATTAACCTTCCTTACCCGGAAATATTTCCAAGTTCATTGAAGTTTTGTGACTTTTCTCAGTTTCACTTTCTATATGGCGAAGAGAAAACTTGGTAAGCTTTTCAACTGATTTTTCATAAATATTTACACTTTTAGACAAACTGTATACTTTTGTCTATATGTATATATTTACCTACTCTCAATATTCAGACATGTCTTTCCAATTAGCCAAATGCTAAATTAACTTCTTCTTGCTCACTCCAGCCATATACATAGGTTGTTTCACTCATTTCCTGCGTCACGCGCTTTTCACAAATCAGTCAATTTTCGCCCGAAGTTTGTCGTGCTCGGATCAGATTTTTTTCGGTTCGTCTGAAAAAATGGAAAAATTACAAAAAGTCTACCTTATCAAATAGTGTATCCGTATGTTCTTAAAGAAAAGTAATTTTATCTCAAAAAGGATAACTACCGTGAAACTTAGCAGAAGGAGAAAACATTTTATTTTTACTTTGTAACAAATCAATCTTGGAATATGTTACATACATTTGGTGGTGGTGAGTTTACACCAGATTTACAGCTACAAAATCTGAAGTTTTCCTCTTTTCGAATGTTTTTCTAGGATTTGTGTTAGCCTTAAGGCTTCAAGGCTGACAAAAACCATAGTTCTTGACCTTTTATGTTGTATTTAGGATAGTTTTGTTAATATTTTCGATACATTTGCATACAGTTTATTGAGCCTCCCATTTTTTTTTAAGTGAGCTTTTTCACAATTTGGCTTTTAAAAGTCATGATTTTGCTTTCGGATGTTTTGGTTCCAGATAAAAAAAAATCCATTTAACAAAAGCACAACATTTTCGCGCAGGAGAGGATGATGAAGCTTTTACGTTACACCATAACCGAGATTGTCCGATTTTGAAATGGTGTAATAGTTTTGAAAAATGAAGCTTTATTTTGTTTTGTTTTCTTTTAATGCGTTTCGGCGACCGGAATTCTTTGTATATGAGAAGCGTGTAAGTAGTATTTTTATTTTGTTTTATCTTTTTTTGTTCTCAATTCTTGGGGGTGGTGAAGACAATAGATATGTATACAAAATGAAATGCTCTTCGCATACATACATTACATATAAACAAGTGAACCTTGAACGAGGCCTTGCACTTGTGGCCTCTTTAAATAAATCAATCAGTTTTTGACCGAGGGCTGATCAAAATGTTTTTGTTTTAATAAAAATTATTGACATGTGTACAGCAGGGACTGTTTAAGAAAAAATCAGAACTTCCAACAAATCATTATTGAACAAAATTAGGCTCGTTTCACACACATTCGATTTCATTCGGTTCGGTCTCTATTCGGTTTGTATTCGGCTGTGCCTGATATGTGTGAAACGATAAAACGGCAAAAATAAACACCTAATAGAAACCGTATAGCACCGACGATCCCTCGACACGAATCGGTTTCATTCGTTACGTATTCGGGTCTGGGGAACACAAAGTAACCGTTCACACATATTCGGTTCGGTTTCGGTTTTTCTGTGTTTTTTTTTAAACATTTTATTTAATTTTAATTATTAGTGAGTACAAACCGAATATGAACCGTCTGTGTGTGAAGAGGTCTTGACGGAAACCAAAATCGAACCGAATACAGACCGAACCGAATGAAACCGAATGTATGTGAAACGAGCCTTACACAGAAAATGTTCGTTTCGATTTATATAGTTTTTTCTCAGACGAAGCCGTCTATCGGTTGGCTATGTTATCGTCAAATTCTTAATTTAGTTCCTTCCTTGGGTTATTATAAAGCACTTTCTGAAATACTTAAAAATTTTTAATTTTTAAAAACTTTTAGTCAAAAAATCGACCTTTTTTTGTGTAATTCGTTTAAATACACCTTCAAAAACAACCAAGTAGCTCAGAAAATCGTTAAAAATAGTATGCAAAAAATCAAATAATCAACAGTTAAAGACATTTTCTCATGAATTTAACAATTTTGCGGTGAAAAACAACAAACCACTAGTGAACATGGCTACATCACCTCAAGAAAGACAACGCATACTCCGAAATGTCTCAAATTCAACATTATCATTTAGCAAAATCAATGGTAAAACCGTAGTTAAAGCCACCAACAATGCTTTTTATCAAATTGTCCGGGAAGCCACACATTTCAACCATCTGAAAACTTAAAAAGATCCACCGAAATCAGGCTGGAACAGATCTGTTTCGGGAGCTTTTGAAGTTGAGTTAAACTGCACCTTAATACAAAATACGGTGTGAAAGATAATGGCATCAGGTGGTTCTTACTAAAAAAAAAATAAGTTAAATTTGGATGGTCCCAGCGGGTATACCTTCTATTAATATGACATGAGAAAAGAAAAAATAGGCTTGGGTAATAGACACAAGAAGGGAGGCCATTTAATGGCACGAGGCGCAGTATACTATTAATGCCCAGTTTAACTCAACTTTAAAAGCCCACAAAACAGATCTGTTCCGGCCTGATTTCGGTGGACCTTTTCAAATTTTCAGATGGTTGAAATGTGTGGCTTCCCGGACAATCTGATAAAAAGCATTTTTGGTGGGTTTAACTACCGTTTTACCATTGATTTTGCTTGCTGATAATGTTGAAATTGAGACTTTTCGGAGTATGGGTTGTCTTTCTTGAGGTGATGTAGCCATCTTCGCTAGCGGTTTGTTGTTTTTTCATTGTTTTCCCTATATCGAAGGTAGCTGCATGCTAAGTCCAATGTTGTGACCTTCACATCGACTGTTATGACCATTGTCCTGATAGTCTCGAATTTGTGCATTTTTCTCTTCGGTTAGAACACTTCCTTTTGGCAAAATTGTTAAATTCATGAGAAATGTCTTTAACTGTTGATTATTTGATTTTTTGCATACTATTTTTAACGATTTTCTGAGCTACTTGGTTGTTTTCAAAGGTGTATTTAAACGAATTACACAAAAAAGGTCGATTTTTTGACTAAGTTTTCGAAGAGCCCTACGTCTAACAATTTTTAAGGAGGATTTAAAATTCTTCCTGAATCTTAATCCCCATATTACACTTAATTAATTCTATAATTTGATTTGTCATAATTATAAAAGGTTATAGAGAAATCGTTAAAAGTTTATTGAAAAAAATCTGTATTTAAACGAGTGAATTGGAGTGTATGTATGGAGTTCAGATAATTTTCTGTTCGTAACTTAAGTTCAGATAGAGAAAGTAGGTACTACCAAATCGAAATACCATTTTGCTATCGATAGTTTGTATCGAAACGTCAAAACATCTGAGCGCAGAAATCAAAATATTTTTACAAAAAAAAGGACGACCATTATTTTATAAATAAAAATTTTTTCTGATTAGTTACATATTAGCCCAGTCAACGAAGACTGAAAATTATAAAATAAATGCAAAAAATAGTGCTCTCTGGATTATTTTAAGTGAGGGTTTATGGTAGGGGTTGCCCCCAGGTATAACATACCCAAAGTCCACAGCCCAGGGCCGCAAGCTAAACTCAGGAGGGGGGGTTAAAGGTACCCCTTTTTAGATTTTCGTGAATATTTCCACAACGAAGCAAGCCACCCAATGTACAGTGATAGTGGTTGAGGGGATAGTGGTGGAAGGGAATTTAATTTTCTTTCACATTGTGGTATTGACTTTTCCTCTATTATGCTTAGTTTCACAAATATGACAAAAAAAAAAAACTACAAAAGGGAACCTTTACCCCCCTACTTGTGTAAGGCTTGCGGCCCTGGGCTGCAGACTTTGAGTATGATATATCTTAGGGTCCCCACTACCATTATCACTGTACCTTGGAAATTATTCATTCATTAACCGCAAGTTCAACGAAACACTACTATCACATACTACACAGTATAATAATAACAAAAATTATAAAAAAATTGTCGTCGTAAATTTCCATTTTCTGAAAAACTAGGAGACAGAGAAGCATTTAATTTTCAGTTTTTAATTAAGAATTAATAGGAGTATTGAACAATAATAGCCAATTATGCATTTTATTTTACAATTTAAATAAAAAAATCAAAAATGAAATTTTCAACTTTTTTTTTTAATTTTGAGTTTGAAAGTAATTTTTACAAAAACTATGGACATCAATAACTTGATTTGAAAATAAAATGAAAGAACGGAGTTCTGGCTTTCAAAAAAGGTAAATTTTTTTGTTGTAAGTGTTGCCGTTGTTTTTTAAAATTATTTAAAAAAAAAGCCCCTCCTCTCTAAAGGGTTGTAGAAAGAACCCCCATCTATGGCAAATAAATTTTGTATTATGTTACTTTAAAAAAAAAAACGTTATCATTTTATGGCGCCATATGAAAACAACTCTTGCAATTTAAATTTTGCCTAGTTTAGTATACATCAACTTTTTCGTATAGTTTCGGATATATAGAAAAATAAGGAAATTATAACTCCTTTCTTAGCTTCACGACATGATGAAACAACAGTGAATGAATGTGTATTAACGTTTTTTGTTTTTTTTTTTGTCAGGCAAAGTGATCAGAAAACATGCAATACCGAAGATAATAACAAGTTATTCAGATTTGTTGACTTTTCTACCGCCCGCTTCTCCGTTATTATTGACCCTAGAAAAAATGTGAATATATATTTTTATATTTATATTTATATTTATTATTTATTTGTCTCTAATTAAGTAGTACAGACTTTTCCGCTAACATGCTAGGTTGTGAAAATATTCACGAAATCTAAAAAGGGGTACCTTTAACCCCCCCTCCTTAGTTTAGCTCGTGGCCCTGGGCTGGGGACTTTGGGTATGTTATACCTGGGGTTAACCCCTACCATATAAAAAAATAATCCAGAGAGCACTATTTTTTGCAAGCGAAATTCCTTCATTGACTGTAATTTATTTAAAATTGAGTTTGTTTATTTTAATTTTTTTTGTTCCATTAATGAAAGGAATAATTTTGTATGTACAGTGTCGGACAAAACAAAAGCACCCAATTTCACTTTGTTACATTTTGCTTAAGTAAATTTCTAAAATTGAATATATTTAAGTGAATTTAATTTGGTTAATGTAGGTATACATTAGCTCTTCAATCGCAAAGAAAAAAAATTTATTAGTTGCACATTAAAGGAAATACAACAAAAAATTTAAAAAATTATTAAAAGCAATTGCGACAAAACTAAAGCACATAATTAAATTCTGTAGTTGTTTTCCAATATTTTGTTATGAAGTCACTATTTTTGATAACTGATGCTTGACAACTACCAGGCATTGACTCAATCAATGTCTTTATGATTTCCTGGGGGATACTTCCAAGCAATTTCTGTTAGAACAACAAGAAAATCCTTGTTTTTGCAGCTTTCACGTTGAATCTGACGATCTTCAATCTCCAATATGTTTTTTATGGGGATGAGGTCAGGTGACTGTTTTTGCAGCTATTACGTTGAATCTGGCGATCTTCAATCTCCAATATGTTTTTTATGAGGATGAGGTCAGGTGACTGTGCCGGCCACTTCAGAACGTTGATTTTATTTTCCAAAAACCAATTTTGCACTTATTTAGTGGTATGTTTTGGATCGATGTCATATTGGAATTTCTATTTGAAGGGCATTTCTACTTCTGCGTGTGGCAGCAAAATGTTTTGAAGGACGTCATCATACACAAAACGATCCATTATACCATCTATTTTATGAGTTGGGCCGATTCTTTGACTAGAAAAACATCCGCAGGCCAAAACATTTCCTCCTCTGTGGTTTATTGTACCTTTATTGTGAAACGTGGGTGTAGCCTTTTGCGTCATTCCATCAGAACATTGCAGATTAAACTTGCGGATTCGTCCGAAAATAACACTGCTTTCTATTTGGCAACAGTCGAGTCTATATGTCCGACGGAATGAAGCAAGTCCGCAGACCGAAAGGCAAAATGCTAAGCCAACGGTTCACAAAGGCACAATAAACCACGGAGGAGGACATTTTTTGGCATGGGGATGTTTTTCTAGTCAAAGAATCGGCCCAACTCATAGAAAAGATGGTATAGTGAGTCGTTTTGTGTATGATGACGTCCTTCAAAATATGATGCTACCACACGCTGAAGAACAATTGGCCTTCAAATGTCAATTCCAATATGACATCGATCCAAAACATACCGCTAAATTAGTACAAATTTGGTTTTTGGAAAATAAAATCAAAGTTTTGAAGTGGCCGGCACGGCACAGTCACCTGACCTCATCCCCATCAAAAAAACCTATTGGAGATTGAAGATCGCCAGATTCAAAGCGATAGCTGCAAAAACAAGGATTTTATTGTTGTTCTAACAAAAATTGCTTGGAAGTATCCCCCAGGAAATCATAAAGACATTGATTGAGTCAATGCCTGGTAGTTGTCAAGCATCAGTTACCAAAAATTGTGACTTCATAACAAAATATTGGAAAACAACTACAGAATTTAAGTATGGGCTTTAGTTTTGTCGCAATTGCTTTTAATAATTTTTTAAATTTTTTGTTGTATTTCCTTTACTGTGTAACAAATATATATTTTTTCTTAACGATTGAAGAGCAACTTGTGAATTTGTTTTTATTCACTCAAAGTTGACGTTTTCGATTTTTAACTCTAGATTTGATCAACTTTAGATTTTCTCAACTCCCGGAAAGAGTAGAAGTTGACCGAGCAAACTTGGCAGTTCTTGGAAGTTTTAATTTTTGGAAAATTGGCCATCAACTTCTTCAATGAAAGTGAAGAAGATATAAATGACGAGCTTCTGTAGGTTGAGAGAAGACAGTACAAGAAGTTGCTGTTGGAATTCTAAAGTAGGACGACCGTGACTTAATTTAGCGTGTTCGTCTCTCAAAACCAACAAAAATGGTATTGCTCAAATGCACCATCGCATCGTCAATACCTACTTTTGAGGAAAACGGCAATAATCACGAAATTTTTTCTTATCAAACTAAATTAATGGGTATAAACGAGAGCGATTCGTCTCGCCATATTAAACCGATGGCAAACGAAAGATTATTTGTCGCGGTAAACGGTTTGTGTTGGCTTTAGTGCCTGTCCACATTGGATTTTTAATGCTTGGTGTTAATATGTTCGTTGTGTCCATACGATGAAGAGTAAATCCTCTCAGTTCAATCTACCCATCCCTATCTTCTACCCTTGAAATCTACCTATCTTTCACTCACACAATAAAAAATCTGTCATGTTGAATCTGAGAATATTGTTTGAAACTGGCGCATCGGTGCAATTTGGGTGGAATCTACCCATCTCTTTTTCACACACATAAAATTTACCTGTCTCACTGCATGCACCTAGCATTAAAAATCCAATGTGGACAGGCGCTAAATTCACAATTTAACACAAAAAACACATACAACTTAACAGAAATTCAATTTAATTAATTGAAAAGTTTTAAATATAAATTTGAAAATAACAGTTTTTGTTTTATTTGCACAAATATCCCAAGGATATTTTTCAAACTGGAAGTTGATCAACTTTTTCAACTGCGGAGTAAGGAAAAATGATAGTGAATAAAAAGAAATTTCCACTTGCGTTATAACTCTTGAGTTGAGGTCAGCTCTCAAATTGGGCACCTTGAGATCTTGGGCACTTTACGAGATCATTCAGGTAGTCGACGAAAATAAAAAGTTTGCATTCATTGAACGAGCTGAATACCTACCACTTCCTTGCCAGTTGTCCGATTTTAAAGGAGCACGGAAGGTTTTTTTTTTTGGAAGAACGTCTTGCAAGAAGAAGAGGTGAAGGGTTTTCTAAATGGAAATGACTGGAAACGACTTTTTGAGTACACCAACGAAGCTATGAACTATATAGAACAAAAATTATAAAGGAAAGCTTTTAAAGACAGAACAGTTTTTCTTAGGCCTAATTTATTCGCTTTCTATTAAATTTAAATTCGCTATTAAAAATTAGAAATTGATCGATTTTAAATATTTGAATTTATTCACCCTCCTTTAACGATTTAAAATGAAGTTTCCTCTATTAACTAATTGTTTAATTAATTTAAAATTGGTTTAAGCTAAAACGACAAAATCCACTTTTATTTAGCCATAATAGAGAGTTAACGAACTGTTTTCTTTTATTCACTTTCAATTAGCGTTGACAGTCGATATTTCGTTTGCTTTTTTTTGTAATCATAAAGTGTGATGTGGGAAACAAGATTTGAAAAACCTTCTGGTGCAAAAACAATCTACAACTATTTTAATGTTTTTAATGCACTGAATACGAATCAGACCTCAAAATTACCTTATAACGTTTGGTTTTTGAAATTCTCCAATATTAAAGTGGAAAAAACTGTTTTGCAACGATTTTTCATTGCAATATAGCGGAAAACCTAAAGAAATTATTTTTGTATGTGTCCCAAAAATATTCCGAAAAGTAGGTATAGTTTGTACGTATTTCCACCAGAAGGGGTTTTTTCAACTTTGCGGGTTTTCGTTATTCAAATCACACTGTCAGATTACAAATAAAAGAAGCAAACGCAAAACTGACAAAACTGTCAGTCAAAATAAAATAAAAATCCCAAGGATATTTTTAAAAAGCATATAAATTAAAAGCAGCAATTTAAAGCGAGCCAGTTAATTAAAGGCGAGTGAATAAATCAAAAATTAATGAAGTGTTCTTAATGACAATTCTAAATTAAACGTGATATTAGTTAAAACGACACAATTTTGTTTTAACGAAATTAAAAGTTACTAAAAGTCAAACAAAATTTTAAATGTTGTTCTACGAATATGTTCAAGTTATAATTTAAATAAGAATATAATATTATTTATAATAATGAGTCAAGAAAACAAGAGGAAACTTAAAACTTAAATTGTCACTCAAGCTGACGGCAGGAATGCCATGCCCTAAATTGTTCAAAAAATTATTGTAAATCGTAATTTAATTGATGAATAAAAACTATCTATGTATATACAGTGGGTCACAGCTTATTTGACCCATCATATATTAAAAAGTTTAAAAAGAGAATAGCTCCTTAGCGAAGAAAGTTATCAAAAAAATAAAAACGCAGAAAGGTTCATTAGGTGTTTAACTTAAACAAAATAACTTCATTTTTTTAGTTTAGATTAAAATTACACAACAAAATAACAAAAACAAAATTAAATCAACAATTCAATGTCACAGCTTATTTGACCCATTCAAAATAAACAGTTATTAAAAAAAGATAACACAAATTAATATAAATGTTAATATTTAGTATGCCCCCCCTTTTGCTCTATTATTGTTTTAAGCCGATTTTGATATGAATCCACCAATTTTTTTGTTGTTTCTGGAGGTATTCTTTCCCATTCTTCAATTAAAGCAGTCTTCAGATCATTTTTGTTTGAGATGTGGCGTTTTCGAATATTCGTATCCAAAATGGACCACAGGTTTTCAATTACGTTTAAATCGGGAGACTGTGCCGGGGGTTTCATGACATGGGGGCAGTTATAGATGAGCCAAGTTTGAACAATTCCGGATGTGTGTTTCGGGTCATTGTCCTGATAGAACCGAAACGTGTCTCTTATGCCCAATTGTGTTGCACTTTGGAGCAAATTGTCTTTAAGAATATTGAGATAAACCATTTTGTCCATGGTACTCTCAATAAACTCCAGCTTTCCAACTCCCGCTGCAGACATGCAGGCCCAAACCATCACATGGCCACCCCCATGCTTCACTGTTGCCCTTAAGTTTTTATCCTGCAGCTCTGTATTTGGTTTGCGCCAGACATAAGATCGCCCGTCGGATCCGAATATGTTGAATTTTGACTCATCTGCAAATATTACCTGCTCCCAGAAACTAGAATCCTTTCTAATGTGCTCTTTTGCGAACGTCAAACGCCAATCTCGATTTCTCTTATTTATAAAAGGCTTCTTCCTTGCAACTCTTCCATGTAAATCATTATTTCTTAAAATACGTCGAATAGTTTCTGGGGAACAAGACTTTCCGTGTGTATTCTCCATCTCACTAGCCAGTTTTGGTGCCGATAACTTGGGGTTTAGCTTCACTTTGCGTACAATATATCGTTCATCCGAGGCACTAAATATTTTATTTGGAGCATTTCTTCCCTTTTTTTCGACACGGTTCTCAAACACAAAACGGTGGATTATAGCTTTTACCGTACCGTCCGGAATGTTAACAATTTCGGCTATTTTTCTACGAGAAAGCCCATTCCTGTGATGATAAAGGACAATTTCACGCTGTTCAATTGTTGTACGCTTTCCCATCTTCGTAACACGTGCTACCTTCATTAAAAATTACCAAAACTAATAATTCTTTTTGCAAATGTAACAACAAAGAGATTGACACAACAAGCACCGTTATTTCCATATTTTTGCTATAACAGGTGCTCCTTAAACACAGTGGGTCAAATAAGCTGTGGTACTGGAAAATCTAATTATTTCGTTTTTCTTAAGTAAAATTTTAAGTTTTAAAATAAAATTGATTGATTCAAACGTTATTTTAAAGCTTAAATCTTAATTAAAGTTCCTGCGTTTGTACTTTATTATTAACTTTTTTTGTTTAGAAACCATACTCAATTGAATGTATAAATAAGGGGTGGGTCAAATAAGCTGAGATCCACTGTACATACCTATCTATCTAGTGAAGAAAATGGCTCTAAGGCCATTTTGTTTACTATTGCTCAACTTAAGGCAAACTCTCAAGTTTCCCAACTTAAAGCTGGCCATCCACGACCAAGCCGAACAGCTCGGAGCCATTTGGCTCCGGTCCATTTGGCCAAGGTCCAAATTTGGTGCCATACACGGCCGAACCGAATCAATTTTGGCAGTTTGGTTCTTGTCCAAACAAAAAACGTCAGCGGTTCGTTCAATGCAAATCCACAAGTCGACTGAACCGAACTTCTTATGCCAGTTGCCCAATCAGAAACCAAGAAAATTCAAAAAATCTGAATTTTGTGTTTTGTATTGAATATGACAAAACTTGACAAAAAGAGAATGAGACATTTAGATGTTTTTGGTGAAAATTGTATTCTACAGTTTAATGAGGTAGAGTGAGAAAGTGGGATTTTATTTTTTAGTGATGGTGGAGCGATTGGAAAGTTGGAAGCAAGCAGAAATGCTCGGCTTGTTGAATGCTGATTCCCCACACACGATAGAGCCGAACATTGGTTCGGAGGTTCGTGTTCGTGGATTTTGGACTGGCTGAAAATCCAAATTGTTCGGCCGAACCAAACGAAGCCGTTTGAGTTTGCCTACTCACGAGCAATTTCGTTTCAGCTCCATCCGTTCGGCTCGTTGGTTCGATCGTGTATGGCCAGAGTTGACCTCAAGTCGAGAGTTGAAATTTTTTTTATTCACTATTATTTTGTTTCAACTCCGCAGTTGAAAATCTAAAGTTGATCAACTTCCAGTTTAAAAAATATCCTTTGGATATTTGTGCAAATAAAACAAAAACTGTCATTTTCAAACTTATTTAAAACTTTTCAGTTAATTAAATTGAAGTTCTGTTAAGTTGTATGTGCTTTTTGTGTTAAATTGGGCGCATTCAACGCAAAATTTGACAACTGCAGAAAATAAAGTACTTAATTTTTTGTCGTTGAACGTAAAATTATATGAAATGTCAGTTTTGTATGGAGAGCCTTTTTTTGGTATAGAAAAGCTGTCAGCTGAATTTTCAGTTGGGAATTTCTTGCTGAAAATTCAGATGAAACGTAACTAAACTTCACTAAACGTAACTGAATAAAAATAAAAATCGGGTGGCACAACGGCTCATGAAGAACCAGGGCCTAGTGACTAGGGGCCTAGTGACTCGCAACCATTCCTGTGTGCGCCTTTCGACAGGAATGGAAGGGACCTACAATTTTATGCCGAATTCGAACGGCAAGACGAGAAGCACTTATTCGTGACAAATGATACTCTTGGAGGATTTGTCAATTCCTCGCAAGAGGCAGTAGCCCTAAAAAAAAAACTTTTTAGTTTTTTAGGTGGACTAGGCTGGAAAGCGATCCCTGACCTCCAGCGTGACAGTCGAATGCACTAACCATTACGCTACGGGCTACTACGTAACTGAAATGTCAGCTAAATTTTGATGCATTGAATCCGGCCACTGTGAATTATAAAGAAAAAAAAAATATATAACCAAAACTGTCATTTTCAAATTTATATTTGCTTTCAAACCAACGCAAACCGTTTGCCGGGACAACGAATCTTGGTGGTCCTAGTCATCATACATAATCCTGCACTTTGATTGGGACGGAACACAGAAATCATCCAGTCAATCTGCCAAAGCGGACAAGAAACTTATTGTTGTACCGTCGACAGAAATTATTGGAAAATGAAAAGAAGACTATCTATGTATGTATATTAGGGTGGTCCTTATTAAGGTCATTGTCTATTTTTGAATGAAATAAATACAAAAAATCCTGTAAAATCTTAGCTCATTATATTATCGTTAACCCGGCCCCAAGACGTCTGTAGTTTTACATGGAAAATCCCATGTATTTTTGTAAATCCAAATTTGAAAAATCTTAACTTTGGTAATGATTGATAAAAAAAATTGAATTTTGGAACACCATGTAGTCTTTTTTGTCACATTTATAAAAATGTATCAGAAAAAAAATTAATACAGTTATTTCCCTGCACATAGCCATATAAACAAAAAAAAACATTTTTATTTAATTTTTAATTTTAATAAATGTTGTAAATTTTTTTTTAATACATATTTTTAAACAATACAAAAGTTACTACGTGTGTGTAAAAATTCAATTTTCTTTATCAATCATTACTCAAGTTATGAATTTTTAAAGCTTGATGTACAATAAATTTCCCATATAAAACTTCAGTCATCTTGGGGGCCGGGTTGACGTTAATAATATGAGCTAAAATTTTACAGGAATTTTGTTTTAATTATTTAGAACAAATTAGGGGGGGCGTCATTCAAAATAAGACAATGACATTTACAATGACATACCCGATATTTAAAAAAAAGCCCACGCTTCTCTTTCACCATTTTCACCGAGTACGATAGCAATAACGATTGCAAGTCATATCGGCACATATTTAAATTATTTTATGTTTTTTTATGTACATAGATACTAGGAAAGGATATTAAAGTTAAAGATATGTACATAATGTATGGACATTTTAGTTCTGATTTTATTCAATAAATCTTTTAAAAGAACACAAGAAATTTTTTTTAAATGTTCACTCATCTTCCAATGATGAAATAGTTTCTACCCGATCTACCATCATGGACTGGTAAATATGATGTTGCTCGTGACAATTGACGATTCCCTCTTAATCATTCACATTGCATTGCCGGTTTTGAATGACGAACACGATAAATTAGTTAACGATCCACTTTTGAATTCTAACAGCAACTTCTTGTACTGTCATCTTTCAACGTACAAAAACTCGTCGTTTCTATCTTCTTCACTTTTTAATTTATATGTAAGCTTCCAAGTTATGTAGATCGGTCCACTTCTACTTTTTCCGGGAGTTGAGAAAATCTAAAGTTGATCAACTCTAGACAGAGGCGGCGCTAGACCATAATGAGGCGTGTGCGAGATTAAATTTGCGGGGCCCCTGGGAAAATGATTTCAGGCTGCATCATTATGAAAAAAGTATAATAACATACCTGTCATCAAATGTTCTGCAGTCAATATTATAATTTAAGTTCAAAATTGTTATAACAAGCTTAAGACAATATTTGATTTCAAAATATAAAATAATAATAAAAATACAAATAAAATATAAAATGCATGTACATACATATAAAAAAAATAAAATAATAAGCTGATGTAAATTATAAGTAGTAATCTGAAAAAAAATATGTTTTCTTTTTAGAACTGGATATTGAAGTTGCAAAAGCTTTGAGTAAATCACAAAATGACTGACTATTTAAAAACAGTAGACATAATCAAACATTGATGAGTTGGAAAACAATTCAGAATAGATTTCGTTCATAAACATTTTCTAATGCAAAAGATATATAGGCCAGTCAAATTTGATATGCATTTTTGATATGTTGTTGGGGCTGTAAGAGTACTCTGTAGCTAACCTTGCAGCTTCGAAAAACCTGTGCGAGCAGGAAAAATGCAACAGTGCAAAAAAAATTTAAAATCACCCCAATTTGTCTGATATTTTGCTTTATAACTTTGGAAATAAAGCCATCCACTATAAATTTGTTTGTAATCAAATTTTTTACAAGACCACTTTTGTTTTAAATTCATGTATGTAAGATTTGTGTTGCTATCTAACAGTGGCGTGTCGTCCATATAACACGATTCCTACCGTCCTCCCTTTTAAAAATTGCACGAAAAATACTATCAAATAAACATAAACATAAACTATGCAACCCTACCAATTTTAATTATAAAATTCGCACAAACATAACCTATCGCATAAACACCGTGAATTCATTATTCTCTTCGCTCTTTGCTCAACTGCTGAACATACGCTCTCTTTGAAAGAATTAATTTAGTAATAAAACACGTCTTTCATCGTCTTACAAAATTTGTTTTGTATCCCTTTCTTCCCTTAGATTTTTTGTTTCTAGATCCTCTTTGTCCAACACGCAACAGCATAGGAAAAAATAAGACGGTGTTCCTCGTGTTATACTGGCACATGCACTTGGTATAGAATGGAATGTTTTTCATTCCTTAGCTTGACTCCGCTTCTCTTAATATTCGTTCTGTTGGGTGAAAAATAACACGCTCTTCTTCGACTTATTTGCTATGAAAGTTGTAGCCGTTCAGGCTGCAGGGCGAGGTACAGACAGACAGACGGACAGATGTACAGACAGACAGACAGAATTGCGAGACGCACTTTTTTCTGTTCTCTATCATCGTAATGTTAAGGAAAATTATAATCTCGAGTTTTTTTTCTTGCACGAATCCTAAACTTGCCCTATACACTTATACTACGTGTATAGCAAGTAAAGAAAAATCTGAAAATCTTAGTAATTTTGAAGCACTAAAAAAATTGGTCCAGTTCTGATGCAGCGATTCCCAAACTTTTTAAGCTTTGGAACCCTTAACAACGTCAACATATATTTCGGAACGCCGACTCTTAACGATAGCAAAAGATGAATAACAACACAATTGATTTCAAAATCTATTTTTTGTTTATATTTCATGTGGTGTGGCTCGTAACTTTCTTATGAAACTGAGTGTTGTATAATTTTGTTTGCTTTTTTTAAATTATGAGAAGCTCACACGTTCGATAAAAATAAAATGTAAACGTCTAACATTTTTATGAATATAGCTGGGTAAAAATTGGACTGGTTGCTGGGTGAATTTGGTCAATGAACGCACATTTTTTCTATTTTTTTTTATATAATGAACTTTTCTAATATTTTCAGCTTTTTTTCTAAAAATGTATAATTTAATAAATTAAAAATCATTGTAATAGCTTCATTGGGATAAATTAAGAAAAAAGATATAAACTTAATAATTTTTATTAAAAATCACCAACAAATCTTGAAAGGTTTCAATATGTTGTGGAAATACTACAGCAAAATAATTTTTACGGAGCAATGTGGAAAATATTGATTCTCCTAATATTTATCCTAGTGAAATTAACAATCTAAACAAAAAAAAAGATAAATGAAACCCTAAAAAATGAACAAAAAATCGTCAGTATAAGAAAATGTCTATAATCAATTAGTAAGGGATCATTGATTGATTAGCAATGAGACAACAAGGAATACGTTTACGCGGCCAAAGTCACCCGAAACTGCAGAATGAAAATCATACCCACCCAATTTTTTATTATCAAAACTTGTTTGTCTAAAATTAACAAAACTCGTGCAAAAATATCTTTACTCTAGAAAAAAAATCTCCAAAAATTATTAATTTTTTTTTCAAATGCGTCAAAGTCACCCGGTGTCACGGTATGAAAAAAAAAATATTTTTGTGTTTTTAATGTTTGTGCTTCAACAAAGTCGCCGAACTCTGAAAACTCTTCGATGGAACCCCAGGGTTCCGCGGAACACAGTTTGGGAACCGAGGGTCTAGAGTATTACAAGACGAAGTTCAGAAATTCGATCCAAATTGGTCTAATAGTGTCGGAAAGAAACATGATATTAACTAAGTGCAAAACGCAATGTTTGCATCATTGCTGTGGTCAAAGTAGGACATTTAAGTTGGCACTGATTTTTGTGCACGTACTTGGAACTCTGATACTATTAACTATCATTAAATATTGTTATAATATTTATTTCGGTTTGCTTTTATTTTATTATTTCGAGAAGTGGAGACATTTTAATGTGGCAAGCGCGGGGCCCCTCGAAGCGCGGGGCCGTGTGCGGTGGCACACTCCGCACACCCCTTCCGCCGCTTCTGACTCTAGAGTTGAAACAAAAGAAAACATAAACAACAACAGAGCATGGATAATAATGAATGTTTAAAAGTTGAATAACAAAAGAATGTTTTTTGAAGACAAGAAAGGTCATATAAACTATGATTATTGTGGATTTTTAGATGTTACACTATTTTTGGCTAGAAAAATAAAAAATCAATTTTTAGACGTTGTTGATTTTTATCATTTTGCTTTAAGCCTTGAGTGGGTGCATTAGTTTGTTTGTTTTTTAAATAATCATGAACATAAATTATTGGCTAAGATTCAGGATTTTCGGTACAACTTGAAAACTAATACTACGTTTTCACTGGGCCAAATGAGGTAATTTCGTTGCTAATTTTCGAAATCGGATCCGAAATTACATCATTACCCATACAAGTTCTCGTTCTCAAAATAGTTAATTTCAACCTAATTTGCACGAAATGAGGTAAATCCATCCATCAGCAGTCGATTCCAAAAGATTTAAAAAGCTCTTGTATGACAATGTCAAAACACAAAGAGGAAACAACAAAAACAAACGTTTAACTGCTATTCCAAATTCAAAATGAAATAAGAAATCAAACAAAATTACCAAATTTTATAATGAAAGCACTTTTTTGCCAAATTCCGAAATTACCTCATTTCGGCTTTAATGAAAACGTAAACCGAATTTACGAAAAAATACATTAGATTTTTTTTTATTGGAAATAAGATTTTCTACCTTCGCTCGGAAGCTTACAAATTTTAAGAATGGGTCGATGGTTTTTTTTCCAAACTACTTTAGTTTTGATAATTTTCGTCAATCAGACAAGGCCATAAATGTCGCATTGATTTTTACATATTTTGTATTATTATAATTTAATGGAAACCTTTTAATAACTTTTTTGCATTTGAGAAAAATCGGGAGCGGGTCGAAATGCTGTATTTTAAAATACTGTATGGGCAAAATTCTGTATGATACTGTATGGTCAGAAAACTGTATGGTTAATACTCTGCACTTCAAAATACTGTGTGTACGTAATACTGTTTATGATCAATATACTGTAAGTCAAAATTCTGTGTTTCGAAATTCTGGCTGGTCAAAAATTTAAACACCAACGAAATGCATGAACACATGGAAGTTTTGACAGATCAATTAGTTTGGTGCAATTGTTTTTGCAATTGTTGATTATGATCAAAACAATTCATGTAAAATGTGATAGAGGTACAAACAATTATTAAGAAGAAGAAAATGAGAAAGAGGCAAAGAGGAAATAAGAACAAGATACCATTTATTTTGTTTTTGTTTTAATGAATTCAAAGACTTATGAATTATCATAGGAACATGTTGTTGATCAAAGGAAGTATATCAGAATATTATGCTAATGAAAAATTATTATGATATATTATTAAAAAAAGTAGTAAAAATTAAAAGTGCGCACTTTTTTACATTATCAAAACTAGTTTTATTTTTCAGCCTATTTACAGCATTTTCAAATACAGAATTTTGAGATACAGACTTTTGAAATATTCTGTATTGACCAACCAGAATCTTGAAATACAGAATTTTGACTTAGAGTATTTTTTGGTCATACAGTATTTTGTACATACAGTATTTTGAAATACACTATTTTGAGGTACCTACAGTATTTTGACCCCAACCCAAAAAATCCCCTCTTATTCTTCGAATTCCTCTTTATAACATAATATTGTAGGTTTTGCCCTTGTTTTTTGAAAATTTATTTTCTATTAAAGTAATTTTTTGAGACAATTTCCACTCCTGCCTAACTGGATGCACTGGACAAGGGATAAGAGGACATAAAAATGATTTTTAGCACAAATCTAACAAATAGACAAGGCTGTAGGGGCAGAGGCATTGATTTCTCACATATAAATAAATAAATAAATTGGGTGGCACAACGGCTCGTGAAGAACCAGGGCCTAGTGACTAACAACTCGCAACCATTCCTGTGTGCGCCTGTCGACAGGAATGGAAGGGACGTACAATTTTATGCCGAATCCGAACGGCTAGACGAGAAGCACTTATTCGTGACAAGTGATACTCTTGGAGGATTTGTCAATTCCTCGCAAGAGGCAGTAGCCCTGAAAAAAAACTTTTTAGTTTTTAGGGGGACGAGGCTGGGAAGCGAACGCAGACCTCCAGCGTGACAGTCGAACGCAATAACCATTACGCTACGGGCTACTACCTCACATATATATACATACAAATAACTAAATATAAACAGGGTGTCCCATTAACTATGGTCCAAACATAAACTGGTGAAAGGCCAGGTCATGGCCTATCAGAGTTTGGTAAATTTTCCATACCGAATCCTATCAGTTCTCGAGTAACGGCTATTTTTTGAAATTTGAAAAAAATCTTACTTTGAACCAGTTTTTTGCAATTTTTGAAATATAAAACCTGTATTAAGCCATACGAGATCAAAAATTAATTTTGGCAAAGTTCAATATTAACTAATGAATTGTAGGCAAATGGTGATGCAAATGAAAAGTATTTTACTCAGTAAAGTTAGTGAAACTATAAGTCAATGTCTTAATGAAAAATTTGTTAAAAACAAAAATCAATTATAGACAGGGTGAGCAAAAAACTGGGTCAAAGTAAGATTTTTTTCAAATTTCAAAAAATAGCCGTTACTCGAGAACTGATATGATTCGGTATGGAAAAGTTACCAAATTCTGATAGGCCATGACCTGGCCTTTCACCAGTTTAGGTTTGTACCATTGTTAATGGGACACCCTGTATATGTACAATGTGCATACATATAATGCAAAGATTTCATGAAATCACTTTCGTCACTTCAAAGAAAACTGGTCGATAAATGCAATTTTAACATAATATTAATGTTTCCCTAATGCTAGGTTTCAACTTTGTCATTAACCAGCTGACGAAAGACCTGTTTTTGCGAGGATCATAACGTTATCTAGAATGTCAAAAATCTCGAAAAACAAAAAAAAAATCTCGAATGCAAAAATCCCGAATGTACAAAAATCTAGAACGTACAAAAATCACGAAAATATCTAGAAAAAAATTTATTTTATTTATTACCTTTTTCAATAGTTTAAACGAAAATAAAACGCATTATATGTTCAATTTATGAAACAATTTATTTTTCTGGTCAAAAAAGAACAACAAATGAAAATGTTTTTAACAAAAATTAAATATTTTATAGGATATGTTGTATATGTTTACTCGTACCACAACATAACAAATACCAACAAAGTACAATAATTATTCAATACGAGGGAAAAGTGCAAAATATAAGAAAATAAACAAATAACTCTAAAGCAGGCACAGCGGAAACGTTGTTATCACGACATTCACGTTTTTCTTCTTGCAACTTAATGAAAATACCCCGAAAGAATGGTAGCTAGTTCTTCATATATACTTTTGTTGGTAAGGCAGTGTAGTATTTCTCCATGATGACTTTAGCCGCCTTCTAAAACTAAATAACTTCTATAAACTGCAATTATATGCAAGACTCTTAAGGTATCTTACATGTCTCTTTTTTTCTTTTTCATTCATTATTTTTAAGATTTGCTTTTCTTTTTTAAATACTCCCTTTTTACCTTAGTTTCTTGACCAGTTTGAATTTTTTGAACCACACAACTAACCTGAATTGACTCACTTCGCGCGCGCGAATTGTAACCATTCATTGTCTCAACAATTAATATTTATTCTAGATTTTTTTTCTAGATTTTTGCAGTTCGAGATTATGCTTTCTAGATTTTTGTTTTCGAGATTTTTTCAATTCTAGATTATTATTGGTTTCTAGATATCGTGGTTAACCCGTTTTTGCGTCTTTTAACAAAATGACAAGTGGAAAAACCCTAAAATTGCTTGTCTTTCAACTGACAAGCTCTGTTTGTCAATGAAAGACAACGAATTTCAAAGACAAGTGGAAATAACTGGATTGACCAACGAAAGACAAAGACAATTTTGGTCCAACTTTGTTTTATCCTTTGTCAATGAAAGACACTGATTTGAAGTTATTTTTTATAATTCGGTGGGTAAACGAAATTAATTCCTTAAAATGAATTACCAGAAAGTTATTCCAATTCAGAGGATGATAAAATTTTGTAGAAGCTTAAAAAAAGAATTAGGAAGTCTACTCCTGGAGTGGACAACGAAGATGACCGATCTTTAATTTAAAAAGTGCTGCAAGTCAATAAATCAGGAGAGTGATGCGCTAGAAATGTTAATTGAAAATGGTTGGAAAACAGACGAATACAAATTTCAGGTGTCATTTAATAGTTTTTGATTTTGCATAGAACATTATGTAGTTGAAGTTTTTTCTTACTATATATTTATTTTTTTTAATGAAATAAATAAAATGATAACAAAATATTTTTTTTTTTAATATACATAGGTGTAGTAGGTACTGATGAGACAGTAAGCTTTTGCAAAACTGCAAATATTTTTTTTTCTTTATGAAACTGTACCTATGCATCTGTTTTATAAAAACTCCTTCTACACACATCTACACATATTTCATCGAAGATCTCATTGACCATGAGTGTCAGTTCGGAAAAGACCAATCCAATTGGAAATACTTGTCAATGAACTGACAAAATTTGTTTGTCTTTGAAAAGATAAACTCATTTGTGTCAATTAAAAACACAAGTGGAAATGAACTGGCACACGTGGCGTTTAAAGACCAAATTGACAGCTGATAAATTGTGTCAATTCAACGACAAGTGGAAACCTAGCATAAGACTGTATGAAAAACTAACGCTCATTCTAAATTGATGAACGGTTCAAAACTAACTGTATCATTCTGCAATCATAATTCAATATAGAAATCTCAATATACACCCAGCTGGGTGAATGTAGGGGAAATGTGCAAACAGTGAGACACTTTTCTTTTAAATCGGTATATCTCTGAATATTTTCAAGCAATGTTATTCAAATTTGAAGTATATTTTAAGGCATATTTTAGGTAAATGTTCCAAAAGAAAGTTTAGTGAAACGATCCAAGAGAGCTGTTTCACTGTTTGTGAGCGGTAGGATCTGTGAGACAGTTTAATATGCCCTTTCACTGGGCCAAATGAGGTAATTTCGTTGCAAATTTCCAGATGAGATCCGAAATTACCTAATTTCCCATACAAAATCACATTTCGAAATGAGATAATTTTAACCTCATATGAACGAAATTAGGTTGAAAATTAGGCGAATAACCCAAACCTGGGCAGAAACGACCCCGAAAGTAAAGAAAGGCAGCCACCATGCCAAAAAAGCAGCAGACGGAACCATTGAGCCATGAAGCCAAAACAGCTTCAAACTCTTCAACCATAGCTGAAAAACTCACGCAAAACCAGCCACCAAACAAGACACCAGCCCAGCTACCTACACAACAACTGATTACTGGTTATCTGACAATGAAGCAGCCAGCTCCCACAGCCGCAGTCAGCAAGGCAACTTCAACCCAACCTGCAACACGATCATTTAAAATATCAACCCAGTCATCCACTCCTAATAAAACCACTACCAACCAAAACTATGATAATCAGCGCAGGAAACCGGGATTCTTTCGAGGAAGTGAAAAAGTTCCTCAAGGAGCGAAAGACAGGAAAAACTTACTGCTCCTAAAAGGGATTCACAACTCGCATGAAGCCATTGAAGTGGAAGACGAGCTCCGGATTGAAGGACTGCCAGTGGTGAAGGTCACACCATTTAAAGCCAAGAAGGGACCAGGCAAGGTATACAACAACTTTGTTGTAGAGCTGGAAAAATCCTGTGACGTCAGCGAGGTCTACACGAAGACCTTGATCATGAACCAGAGAGTGCACTGGGAGCGATTGAAATCCAATGACCTTGTACGATGCCGAAACTGCCAGCGGTTTGGACACGTTGCAATTAACTGTGGACGCCAATACGTATGCGTGAAGTGCAAGGAGGAACACGATCCTGGAATGTGCAAGCGCAAGGAAAAAGCGGGATCGGACGCATGGTGTGCGAACTGCCAAAAGGAAGGTCATCCAGCAAGCTTTAAGGGTTGCCCAACTCTTAAAGTAAAACTGACCGAAAGGAACAAGGTCCTGGCTGAGAAAAAATCTCAGAAGGAGTTTGGTGCCAATTCCGCGTGTACTGTAACCCGCCCAGTAGTTAGTTTCGCTAACAGGGTCAAAGGAGGCACATCACCCAAACAAGCAGCAGAAACAGCCACAACCAACAAGGACCCCAGCCAAAACCATTTCAGCAAGTACAGCATCAGCAAAGATATCCAGACCAACATCAGCTTCGTCAGCGATGAACCTCAGCTCTGAAGTGCAACGTATTTTCGGATCCAACATCATGTCCGTGATGGAAAAAGCTAGGAGTGCTGTACCAAATAACTATGGTCTGCTAAGCGAGGGGAAATAGTCCGTGGCGCTGGCCACCTTCATATTCCAGTTATGCAACTAAAGAAACTCCGAACACTGACGTATAACGCAAACTCGTTATATGTACAGTCTGGAAAGAAGGACGTCGTTCAACTTGTTTATGAAGAACAAAAACCCGGTCATTGCACTCATCAGCGAGACCAACGTAACCAAATGCAACAACATTGACATCATTGGTTTCAAAACTTTCCGGAAGGACAAGAAGGAGGACCAGAAAGGCACAGCTATTTACGTGCGGAAGAACCTGTCGCCCAACACCAAAAAAGTCACCATTTCTGGTCTGAAGACTATTGAAACCACCGCCGTCACCATACAAATAGGAAGAGATGAGACCCTCACCATCATCGGCGTGTATTTCAAATGCCATTACAGCATGAGAAATATACAAAGCGACTTACACGTCTTCAACAGCGTACTTCAAAGGAGCACATATGGACTAATCGGCGGAGACTTCAATGCAAGACATCACCTTTGGCTGAATACCACAGTTTCACCCGAGGGAAAAGCGATTGCAGACTGGTTGGACGCTTACCAGGACCAGCATTCATTGGTGGTTGCTTCTCAACCTAAACCAACTTTTCCCCGAACACCATCTTCATTAGATTTTTTTATTTCAACTTCTAATTTTGTTTATTTACTTCCAGGAATCTGCAACTACACCTGTGACCAGCGACTCGGATCATGAAGCTGTTCAGCTTAGCATCAAGCTCCACCAACCCATCTGCCTAGCAACAGAGCCAACAGAGAACTTCATTAATTATAAACGACTGGATGCTGAACGACTCCAACGGGACATGGAAGAAAATATTACGCTTCCCCCTTGAAACCGGAACCTGCTAGACAGTGAAATAGACGCTGTTATAGATGGTCTGGAGCATGCTGTCTGTGATGCATTGGAAGTCCAAAAGCGGCCTAGGACGTCAAGGGATAGGTACCAACATCTTCCCGTGTACATACAGAATCTGTACGCACACAGACAGCGGCTGAGGAAACAGGAAACGGCTCCAAAGGATACATCAGAGAGAGAGCTGAACACCACCAACAGCAACTACCGGACGGTTTGGAGCGAGTTGCAATGTGTCAACGTCATGTTCCGAAACTCTGTGCAGCATCATAACACAAGCCAGGAGCAGAAGCTTTCAAGAACATTAATAAAATCGTTGGAAAACAGGCCACAATTCCGGAAATCTTAATTCACAACAATACTGCAGTATCATCATTGAATAATAACATATAGAAGTGGACACCGAACATTACTCAATCTCGGTGGTGACAATACGAAGATAATATTTCCTTTTTTCATCATCCAATTTCCAAACCCATTAGGGATCAAAAAAGTCCTATTGTATTTTATTAAAAACGTGCAGATTAAAAAGGATATTTTCGTCTGCCATAAAAGGAAGACAACAACAATAACAGCCACTTTAATTATTTTTTTTGTCTGGTGTGTCAGCCAAGGTTGCCCATTTGGTAGACAAAATGGATTTGTAAGGTTTTTTTTTTTATTTTGTTTTCTGCCGGAAAATTTAAATGTATTATTGGTGCTTGCTTGGAATTGGGGATGTTGACGATTATATGCTTTAATTTTGTATTTTTTTTTTTTTTATTTCATAAGATTTAGCAAAGGAAGAATTTTTGTTTTAGGTACCTACAGGTATGTAATGTAGGTAGGTATATAATATTTTGTGTCTTGGTGAACTTTATGTTTAATAATATTGATTGCTAGAGGTTTGAAATTTTATTATCTACTTTCTGGTACCAACATATGTAGGTATGTAGACATATGTACATAAATAGGAAATATAATATGTAGGTAGGTGGGTAAGTACCTATAAAGGCAGATATTAATTTATGTAAATGCATAGATCTTGATGTTTGGGAAGTGCAAAGAACAACATTCAAGCAAGTAGGTTTTCCAGCTCTAGGCCCATTAATTAATATTACCATGTAGTATATAATAACCTGTTAATAAGAAATAATAATAATAAGAACAACTTTCATATTTTATTTTTAAGCAATTAATAACTAATTCGTTATTAATTTTGTATGTTTTGAACAATTTGGTTTTATAAAACTAATCTTTTTTCTTTTTAAGTTGATTTTACCTACATAGGTATACATTTAATTTGTAATTTATTTTATTTTATTTTGTTTATACAATGTTCCTAAGTATTTACCTATTAATGGCTTAAACATATGTGCAGCAAGTCTGCACGCATCTTTGCATGCTGAGCTGCGCACGAAACACATGTGCATAGTTTCTGACATTCATGATGCAGAGTTATGTCAAACAAATACATTAAAGCACAGCGTTGCCGATGTGACACAATGGCGTTGGAACGAGATTTTCTTCGTTGGACGATGGCAGGATGGCAACCCCGGCTTCATGGATTCTTTAAAAAAAAATCACCAACACAAACAATTTTTTTGAAAGAACCCAGCCGGAAATATCGTCCCCAATGAATTTTATAGCTGAATTCTTCAATCAATTCACTAGCCAAATAATAAAAGGAAACATCATGCAATGATTTAGTCAGTGAAGAGTCATGCGAGGTTTCCTCAGTTCATAGATTTGAACCCACTTTTCGCTTTGTGCGTAGAAAACAACAAGACAACAGCAATCAACTCACTAGCTAGATAATAAAAGGAAACGACATGTAATGATTTAGTAACTGAAGAGTCATGCAATGTTTCCTCAGTTCATAGATTTGAACCCACTTTCTGCTTTGTGTGAAAACAACCCTTTCTTTCGTTGAATTAAAAATTGCTTTTGATATGGAAAATTATAAGATGAAAAAACTGTTGAAAAGTCATGTAGAAGTTCATCAGTTCATCGTCTATGTCCACTCATATGCTTTGTAAAGTGTGCACCGCCATTGTGTGTTTTGATAGAAGTTGATTTTTGTTTGTGTTCTCTGTGTTGACATTGTCTACTGACAGTAAATATTAGAAGAGGATTTGTGAATTTCTATTAAAATGAGGAATCTCAGATTGTCTCAAAGTATTTCAGGTTGTTGGTTAATCACCACTTCCCATATGAAGTGGTGATTAACCAACAACCGCTGACCTAGCGATTTCACTTTAATTAAATTTAAGGTTTTAATCCTATATTTTATTTTAATTAACCAATCACAATTTCAGAACACATACACAAATTCACAACACATACACAACAGAGTAATGAATTCACTATTTATTTAACTTTCTTCACATTTTTCATATTGAATTAATTATAATAGCTGAATAAAAAACTACCACTAATCTTGTGATTTGATAATTGAATTTTCCTTACCATCGAACTGATGAATAAACCACATACATTTATGTAGTGAATTCACAGATTATGCAACCATCATGTTTTTTATCATCTGGGTCGGTGAATAAACAACTTCCAACGAAGTAGTGATTTCGTTGGCGAATTTTCATCGGATTTTCAGCATGTGCTTCCCGCCTAGGACATGCCCATGTTAATTTCATCAAAGGAATCAGCTGAAAAGTGGACGGTGCAGCTGCCATTCCTCAAGGAAAAAGTTGATCTTTCCTCAATGAATGGATCTACAATAGAAGCTAATAAGAACGTGAAGTACCTAGGCATCCACTTCAACGAGTTGTTAAGGTTCAACCCACACTCACGAAACGTCCTCAAAAAAGCCAACTGGGCCTTCCACCGACTCCACCCATTGATGAGACGCAGAAACGGACTAAGCCAGAAGACGAAGATACTTATGTACAAGCAACTCCTGCGGCCTGTAATCAGCTATTCCTTCCCAGTCTGGTTGTCCATCTCGAAGACGGCCATGAAGGAACTTCAAATATTCGAAAGAAAGTTACTAAGGATTTGTACCGGACAACATTTTGATCGGCAGCGAATGAGACATCACAGCAACGAGCGTCTTTACACAGAGGCGAGCATCATCCCTCTGGACAGGTACCTACTGCTTGTAGGACTCACTTACAGTCACCCAAATCAACTGATGACAAGGATGGCCACTCAGCAGCGACACCCCGAGCCGAGATACCTCAGTACGATGGAAATCCTGGTTGGCATCATCACGTGCAACGAGCCAGCAGTTTCGTTCTACGCTGACACAGTGTCAGCATATCACCGCGGCTAAATGCCAACCCATCCCCCCGCCAAAACCACATCTTGACAACCGGGACGGAACACCCCGAGGACCATAAAGTCTTTTTACGCTGACACAGTGTCAGCATATCACCGCGGCTAAATGCCAACCCATCCACCCACCAAAACCACAACTTGACAACCGGGACGGAACACCCCGAGGCCCAAACAATTTTTTTTATATTTAATTTTTTGACATGTACTTTATATTTTATAATCCTTTAAATTTAAGACAAAGTATAAGATTAGGCCCCCTATGTGCCAATAAATGTTTAATATCATCGTATCTAACTAGTTATAAGTCAAATTGTAAATATTATTTTGTTCAATAAACATATATATATATACATTCTTATTCCATTTTTTCTTTATAAATAAGGGGGTATAAGTACAAGAGCCGACAGCTAAGTTTGGGAGTGTATGTATAACCTAAATCTGAGTATGAGGGTTAATAGGTGCATATTTTGTGATATCGGAATCAAAAGTCTGTCAGGTTTTTTGTTCAGCCTTTGGAGGCGGTGGCGGATTGAAAACAGAGATTTTCTTTAATTCTTATCAGGGGTATTAACACTTCCATCAATTTTTTGAAAATACATTATGATGCTCTGTCATTTTCCTTAAGTCCAAACACCTTTATCTTAGTGATGTGGCTAATAGAACTCAAGATATAAGCTTTTTAAGCGAGCCTAATCGGTTTTTTCTTGGAGATTTATAAACCGCAAGAAAAACAACAAAACTAAGTCTCCAAAAAAAGTCGATTAAGGTTCGTTTAAAAAGCTTATATCTTGAGTTCTACTGGTCATATCACAAAGATTAAAGTGTTTGGGCTTAGGGAAAATGCCAGAGCATCATAATGTTTTTTTTCAAAAAATTGATGGAGGTAATAATACGCCTGATAAGAATTTTATAATATCTCTATTTTCAACCTCCCACCCCCGCCAAAGGCTGAACAAAAAACCTGCCAGACTTTTCATTTCGATATGGCGACCAAAAAAAAAAACACATAACACAATAATAGAACCTTAAATAAGAAGATAATTAGTATTTTATTAAATAAATTTAGTAACGTAAATATATTTCTTAAAAAAATGTAATAAAGATCAATAAACTAGAAATGTAAAAAAAAAAACAAACATTGAGATAATTTTAAATTCACAGATAGCTATGGTTTCAAATAAAAAAAAAATAATCACTTTAAGCTGATTCCAAAGACATATTTAATTCGTTTTGTAGCAACAACAAAGCCTGTTAAGGAGAAAAAACAACAAAAATCAGTCGCTATGTAATTAAAACGCTGTAAATTAAAATTATAATGAAAGTGCAAACATTGGAGCATGTCCCACTGTTTGTTTTTTGGGAATGTTTCACTGTTCGCTTTTTGTCATTTCATAGAAAAAAATAAAAATATTACAAAAATGAAAAGAATTCTATGATGTTGTTGTTTTATTATAACAGAACACATATAAATGTTATATGTAAAATTCAAACACACTCCAAAAAATACTTCGAAGGATTTTTTTGAATGTTTATCCGGTGGAGGTTAACGCGCAACTGAAATTCGTGCGCAACAGAATCAAAACAAGTGGAGAGGCAAATAAACGTTTTTACCAATACTGGCATGTCTGTGCATGCTTTCATTGTCTGTTAGCACTTTTCCCCTATGTATGTACATAGAAAAGAAATCATGCCAAATTATTACATTTTAACTTTGTTTTCAAATATCATTCGATTGGCATTTATTATTGATTTACAGTATTGTATAGTAGTAGTTAATGCTGTTTCTGATAAAAATCATACTTTCTTCCCACATAATAATAATTATATACAACATTCTCAGAAGAAAAACGGGGTGAATATATTATAAGGAACTTGTTGAGGAAGAACTTCATACGTTACATATATATTTACTGATGGTTGCAGGATTTTATTTCGCAGAACAATTTTTTTTTTTACTAATCATCGATTGTATAGTTATATTATATCCTGATTCAATCATCTATGTGTATATGTATCTACATTCCAAAGGAAAATGGAATGGGAATTACAAAGAAAATTCTTTCTCGTATCCATGTCTTTTAATAATTAAATTCCTTCTTCTCTGTTAGTCAAATAGCAAAAGTTTTGGTCCCATCCCATGCCATAGTGCTATTCATTTAATAGCAATCTTTCACAGAGCAAGGATGCTAACGGCGGAGTTCATTAAGTCATATTTTTTAAATCTTGCAGATTCCGAATTCAAGGAACGCCTTATCGGTAATGTGAAAAAGGAGGTGAAACAATTGATGGAAGAAGCTGTAACCAAAAAGTACATACATGAGGATAGTAGTTCAGTGACTTCATTATGTGCGGCAGTTGAGGCTTGTTTAAGCCAAGGATTAAAACGACGTGCTTTGGGGCTTTTTAAGACTTCTTCAACAACAGCCTTGCTTCAGAAGATAGCAAAGAATTGCCCAGAAGCGGATTATATTAGCCAAAAAGTTCAGGATATTGAAAATGTCGAGCCAAGTAAACGGTCCTCTTCAAGCAGCGACAGCCTCATAAAGCCGCAAATGATGAAAAAGGCCAGTAGTAGTTCGGTGACAACGATTAATACAATACCACCAGCTCCAGTTGTTAAGTAAGGTTTAAGCTGTTTAAAACTCAGAGCTTCACAATTTTTACAAAATTATATTTTAAAAGGTACCTTTGGATACGATTGGCACTGTACGAAAAGCGTTTGTCAAAAATCATTGAACATTTAGTGAGCAACGCAAGTAATTACTACGAACGAGATGCATTGGTTTCAAATTCAGATTATGGATCAATATTAAGTTCACTTTTGGTTGGTCCATGTGCCTTGGAGTTTACGCGAGCCAAGACAGCCGACCATTACTGGTCGGATCCACATGCTGATGAATTGGTAAATTATATTGAGTGTCATATTGAATTGTTTATCTTTAAATTTAATTTGTTCTTTTTGGTATATTTTTTTTTAAAGGTTCAACGGCATAGAATAAGCTCTGGAAATCGGACACCACCCTCATGCCAAAGACCTATAATAAATTTTAAAAGAAGTCTTAATGCAAGCTCAGAGGACTGCAGTAGTGGATCGTTTAAGTCGAGCTCTTCAGCTAGTGCAGCAAAAGATTATGTAGAATCATTACATCAGAATTCTAGAGCAACACTACTTTATGGAAAAAATAATGTTATGGTTCTTCCAGTAAGTTAACAATTAGTATTGAAAGGAAAATGTCCAAAAATTGGCGAAAACCCTGAGTCAATGAAGAAAAATCATACATGTGTACATGTATACATTATGAATAAATTGTTGGTTACATACATATGTACATACATATATGAAATTATTAGCTTATGTCGATTTCGATTGCATTTCGGAACAGTACCAATCCAATTATTTTCTGTGGTTCCAAGCCTAATATGCGAGGTGTTTATGTGTGTGTGAGTAAATTGTCTGATATTTATATTTTGCACGTTCAGTCGAGGAGAATTAATTTGTGAAATAATTCGATGAAAGGGTTTATATGTATATGTTTGTCCGGGTCTGTTTCTTTATAAAATCCGGAACAGAAAAAAACTCCGAAAACATTACTCGGAACAGTCAACTGAATTATTTTGGAGTTAGCGGAGTCAAAAAGGAGTAACTCCGAACCTCCAACCGAAAACGACATTAAACAATTATAACCGGGACTGGCTAAGACAATTTTTTTCGTCCAAAAAAAGTAAAAAGTGACAAATCTACATGTTGTGTTGATCCATGTTATTAAAAGGGTCCGCCACAAGACAGTTAAATCTACAGGCATAACATGATGCTAGATTCGTTCACAAAACGGTAGTAATCACCCATATTGTTACACACCAAAGCTTAGTTACATCAATAAATCAATGAAAAACCTATTATCATAATGATTTTAATCAGTTTCCGTTAAAAAAAGTAAGAAGTCACTTACCGTTACATATCAATCCATCTCTATTTATTTCGCACTACCTATGGCTTTTTAATGCCAAGAAACTCATCTTCGCAATATTGCAACTTTGTGTTAGCAGTTATGGGGATTATTTCTTAAGATGCTTGTTTATTATGATCGACAAAGTTTCTAAAAGAAAAGATTCTCGAAGCAAAAGTTTTTAAAAATCATGCCGAACAACAGTTAGAGTAGAGAAAATATTATATGCGTAAGAGTTAAGTACAACTAAATCAATAATTCGCATACTCTTATCAAATTTTGTTTGTTGGTTTTTGTTCGGAAAAAAATTTCCAATTAAAAAAAAAGTTTTAAGAGTGGTACTGCAAGGGAAATGCCACCATATTAAACAAATTGAAATGTTTTATTTTATTTAAATTTCAATTTAAAAAAATTTCTCAAAATTAACCTTAAAAATGTATTTCTATTAATTGTTATTTCTATTAATTAAAAAAAAAGCAGACTGAGATTTTGCCAACAAAAATTGCATCACGGAAATAATGTTTTAGATTTTTTTGGAAAATATTTTATTTTTGGATTACCAGTTCCGCAAATTTCTTCAATAGCTTGACCAATTTTAGCTATATTTTACTCCTAAAAATTAAAAATACTTATAAAGAGGGCAAGTTTTTCTATGTTAAAACATATTTTTTTTGGGTAATCAAAGAAGAAAACAATTAAACTAGTTTTTCGAATCAGTAAATTTCCTTAAAATTTTCATTCAATCGTTACAGCATATTTTACTATAAATGCATTTTTTGATTTATTGGACATATTTTTAAAACAAATGCACATTTTTACTGAATATTTACCTTTGCTAAATTTTTGATTTCAACTTCTATAGAAATGCAAACTTGGCAGCACTATACAGAATTAAAGCATTTAATTAAAAAAGAATTATTTTTATAAGTTACAACTATGGATTTCTCAATGAAAGTATAACTTAACTGCATGCATGGAACACACTCAAAAAGCAAATTGATATGACGGAAGATGCATTTGTAAAAATTAATTCAGTCGAAGAAAATTGAAAATGTTTTATATAAAAACAAGGGGTACACAAAAATAGAAAAATCTCAAACATATTAACGCTGGTTAGAAACGAAAAAGAGAAAATGGGGAACTATTCAATAAGTGAAATTCTTTCATTTAAGAATGCTCCTGTTACATCTTTTGACGTTGAAATATCTTTTTCAATGTAAAAAAGTTTTTTTGCGCCCAAAAAGGCAAATATTTCATTTTGAAAAATGTGTGAACAAGACATATTCAAAGAATTTGGACAACTAGTACCTTGTTTAAATGAGATTGGAATAGAATTTTTAAATTTATTTTATGTTTATTATTTTTTTTTGTTATTGTTGACAAATAAAAGACTGATTTTTTTTTAAATTTTTAATGTTTTTTTCATTGTCTTCCAACTTTTTCAGAGCATATTTTTACTTTTTAAGCTCATATTTTCTCATTTAACGAGCTTATTTTATGCGCATATTTTGTGTTTTCTAGCGCATAAAAAAACTTGCCCTGCTTATAAACAAAAAAATTCAATTTACTATCACTTCTTGTTTCTTGGTTTGTATTTTTTGTTGATCGCCCGCCCTCTATCAATTGTGTTATCTCTACAAATTTCAAATCTCTAAGTATTATGCAAGGAGGCTCAAGCGGTTTATCGACCACCAAAACCTTCACACTCACAGACTTATACTCGATTTCATAAAGCTCTTTTCCATACAAAATACGTCATCCATACAAAATACGTCATTCAAATATATAAAAGCCTGTTAAATGTTTATGAAATTGGCCATTAGAGTCAAAACAATTAGTTTGAGAATTAAATCACATACAAATTTTTTTTATTTATATTTTTTTTTAAATATGCACAGTGATCGGCAGTGCAAAAACAAAAATGAACCACAGTGTGCAAATGCGTGTCTCAGATATATTCTGCACATCTCCGCACCTATGGCTTTGCAAACCATATAAAATTTATCGAAATCGGTTGGATACTTTTGGAGCAAATGGTACCACAAATTGTATGTATAGATATAGATATGCCAAAAATAAGTTGGGCATATAGGCTATAGGGGGTTTCAATTTCCCTCCGTTCAGACTGAAGGGGCAATTTTACTAAAAATTTTATACAAATCCCGCGCAGAAAAACAATCTAGTTTTCGACAAGGCACTAGAGAGTTTAACACAGATTCTGGCAAGGGGCTAGCAAGGGTTACCAAAGGGTGGAACAAGGGGCTTGGCAATTATGACCCTTTTGACGCTAAAAATTTGGAATTTAGGGAAGTGATATATTAAAAGTACTCTTGTCTAAGAAATCAGTAAAAAAAACTGGTATAAATTATGAAAACAAAACATTGCGGACATTTACCACTGTCATTAAAATTTTCTTACTTTTACCATTTTTGTTTTGATTTCAAAGTTTTAAAGTAACATAGTAAAGGAAAAGAAGGTCCAACTTTGAAAACAGTGACTGTATCCGAATAATTTAAATTGTAATTAATTCGTACTTACTACTTCTCCAACTGTGTTCAGTTATAGTTGTTTTTTTTTTAGAAACGTTGTCTTTCAAAACATTATCTTCGGACATATTGTTCTTTAAAAACTTTTGTATGTCGAATAGTCTATGAAAATTAATAAAAAAAACAATAGTTTTATGGAACGAAATATAGGACGGCTGAGTTTCTTATAACTGAAAGAGAACTATTAGAAAAGCTTATGTTCAGATTTTCGGGACGCCCGCCATCGCCACCCCCCTTGGGAAAATCTGCTGTTTTGGAGAACGCGAATGGATCTATATCTCCGAAACTATCGATATGGAATGAAAAGTTGTCATAATCAAATGTGTTGGAAATAAAATTATCTTTTATTTGGCATCAAAACTTTTTTCTGCGTGAACAATATTTTTGAGGTTATGTCGTTTTATTTTTTTTTTCTTTTACACATTTTTTCTCGTTTCGTAAGAAACTTACCTTAATTTTTCTCACGATACAAATTGTAGACCACAAAGTTTAATGAAATTTCATCTTCTTCTTCATTTTACCGGAGGGGACCACAATTCTCCCACTCAACTGCTTCGCCTAAGATTCCACTTGTGGGGTTCGCCGGGTTGACCTCAGAAAACGTCGACAGGCCTTCCGGTTTTGGATTGTTCCATGTCTGAGGCCAACTAAATGCAGGTGTCGTTGCATTTGTTTCATCCAGGAATTTTTGCGCCTGCCTTTCTTCCGCGAAAGTGTTCGAACGTCTAGTGCTATTGCCTTTTGAACTGGGTTCTCATGGCATCTTCTTTGTACATGACAGTACCAGCTAAGTTGGTCATGCTGTATTTTGTCCAAGAGGGTATTTTTGACGTGTGAGCTTCCTAGGATTGTCTAGCTTCTTATTCGATCATGCTTTGTCACTCCTGCTGTCATGTGAAGCATCTTCATTTCAGCTGCCGTTAATTTACTCTCATACTTCTTGTACATTGTCCAACACTGTGAACCGTATTTAAGCGCTGGACGAACAACTGCCGTGTAGAGCTTTCCTATCAGCTTAGGAGGCATTTTTCTATCACAGAAGATGGCTGAGTTTTCCCGCCACTTCATCTATCATATGCTTACGCGATTTTTGATGTCGTCATCACAAGATCCTTCGCTATTGATCATTGATCCAAGATATTACTTTTCGCACTTGGGAAGCACTGTTCCATTCAATTAATAGGAATAGGCCTGTGTGGATCAGAAAATGGACAGCATAGGTATTCGGTCTTTTTCGCGCTAATACGGTATCCATTTCCCTCCAGAACATTCACCCATACATCAAGTGCTAGTTGCAAGGACACAGGATCTTCACTTATGATGGCTCCATCTCCAGCAAAAAATAACTGATAACGGACTTTGGGGTCCGTCACCTTATTCTCAAGCAGAAAGTCAAGGACAAAAAAAATAAAATAAATCGGGTGGCACAACGGCTCAAGAAGAACCAGGGCCTAGTGACTAACAACTCGCAACCATTCCTGTGTGCGCCTGTCGACAGGAATGGAAGGGACCTACAATTTTATGCCGAATCCGAACGGCTAGACGAGAAGCACTTATTCGTGACAAGTGATATTCTTGGAGGGTTTGTCAATTCCTCACAAGAGGCAGTAGTCCTGAAAAAAAAACTTTTTTTAGTTTTTAGGTGGACGAGGCCGGGAAGCGAACCCAGACCTCCAGCGTGACAGTCGAACGCACTAACCATGCCGTTGTGTCACCCGATTTTTTATTTATTTTTGCATCAGCACCCGGTGCAGATATTTTCTCCAGCTCCCGATACATACTCTTCGTACTCCCTGCTTGAAGTTGGGCACACTTTTTCTTTGCTTCTTTCTTGCAACGTCTGTAAACCACTCCAAGGCGTGCTTTTTCATCTATGTTATAAAAGAGGCAAGTTGACCAAGCTTTGAAAGCCGTTTTTTTCCTAGTTATTACTGCTTTGGCTTCATCATTCCACCACAATGTTTCTTTGTCGTGTTGATAGTGTCCTCTGACAATTCCTAGCAGTGATTTCGCTTCCCGTAGGCAGGTTTCTTGCAGAGTCCCACATTTTTTGTACTCCACACTCTCTATTTGCATGTATGTATGTCGATGTTTTTATACAGATAATCTTTCATAAAAGAGACGAACGCTTTAACGAAATTTCATATGTATATGTTTGAAGATGATGTGGATCATCCAAAGTTACAGCTTTTGGAAAATTAGCTGCTAAAGCAATTGAGTCAATAATTACAATAGAGATAGACTTTCGTGAATTGAAATATTGGTAAGCTTATTTCTAAATAAATGAAACAGGGCAATTAAAAAAGCTTATGTCCGGGTAATCGGGACGACATGACCCTGGCGAAAACTACCATTTTGGAAAATGCAAATGGACCTATATCTCCGAAACTATTGATATTATAGAGGAAAAACTGTAAAGCCAAGGTTGTAGGAATATAAACCAACTTTAGTTTATACATACATTTTTTCGGTGTGGGCAATATTTTCAAGGTTATGTCGTTTTATTTTTAATTTTTTTTGCAATTACGCATTTTGACGTTCCCGAGAAAACTGACGTTAATTACTTTCCAAATAAGAATTTTAGGACACTAACTTTCCAACATTTTGATATATTTTTAGATGATGCGATACCGCAGTCAAAAGTTACAGCTATTTTGGTATTTGTGTTAATTTTAATAACAATTTAGTATTTTATTTACTAAGGAGTTTTCATTTTAACGCAATCAAAATGGCTGTAACTTTTGAATGTAATATCGCATCATCATGTTTGAACGAAAGATAGTTTAATTGCCTATAAGCTTGGCCTTACAATTTTCCTCCTTATAGTTTCAGAGATATAGATTTTCCAAATTGGCGGAGGGGTATGGCGTCCCGAAAAACAGGACTTCATATTTTCTATAATAGTCCTCTTTCAGGTATACAAAATTTAGCCGTACTATATTTCGTTCCACAAAAAAATCTATCTTTCCTGTGGTAGAATCTCTGTTACTAGTTCGTTGCACACTCTTAAAGGCCTTCCACACTAGCCCACTGTGTATTAATACATGTCAAAAAAGTGGGAACAAATCATGTAGAATAGTGTGGAAACAAAATATGAAAGCCCAGCCTACACAACCCGACATTCTATCCCACACGATTTGACATGTATTAATACATGAATAATTTTAGGAATGGTTTTATTTCTATCCCACATTCTATCACACTTTTTTTTAGGTTAAGGTAATGTATTAATACAAGCAAGTGTGGAAGCAAAATATGAAAAGTCATTTCTTTCACACAAAGTCCCGGTCTACATTGAACGATTTTTCCAGTGCCGTTCTTTTATTCGTTGGTGAAGGGAGTGAAAAGTGAGGGGTAGGGATCAAATCGTTTGTACCACAAAACTCGAACGATTTTTCCAGTCTGTTTATGTTCTCTTTCGCCCTCTTTCCAGTTTTTTGTGTGTGTTCGGTGTCAGTGTGCCATTGGGTTGATGGTGTGAGTGAATATCAATGTAAAATGAAGAGCACAGAAATAAAAAATGAAGAAGACAAGGAAAAAATCTCATGGAAAAAATCGTTCTGTGTGTACATTTCACACGATTTCTGGAAAAATCTTCGTGGAAATATCGGGCTATGTAGATCGGGACAAAGTTGGCAGTCGCGTGGAATTCTTTCCCACTTTCAATTTGACATGTATTAATACACTGTGGGGTAGTGTGGAAGGGCTATAAGTAGGCATCAAATATGAAAAAACGTTATCAAAAATAGTCTCCATAGCTCACAACAGTTGCAGTAAGTAGTAACATTGCAAAGAACGAGTTTATTGTGATTAAAAAGCGATATCGTCAGCGGAGAACGAAATTGTTCAAAGTTCACTTTTTTCAGAAATGAGTTAATGATGCAGTTTTTATATATTGCGGGGAGCCATTTCAGGAGAAAAAAAAAAAACAAAGAAAATTGAAGTAGGTAGGTACACTTTAAAATCGATTCTTTTATTTTTCAATCCACGTCTTCTTGCATATTTTGATTCAATTCAGCTCGCAAATTCGAATTGGATCGAGAAATCCTGTTTGAATCCGATGCAGGTCTACATGGAATTGAATCGGAATTCAAGTCTGATTTAACTCTCGTAAACGAAGTAAATGTTAAGTCTTGTGGTTTTTCTGATATTACTGACAAAAAATTGGACAAAGAAGATTTTAAAGGAGGAGAGTCATATGTATATTAATTTCAACAACGTAGTGCCTAATTGTTCTAACTACCATGTTTTGTTCTAATTCCATGTTTTTTTTTTGGGAAATGCACAGTTGTATGGAATATGTTCTATCTCCACTTTTGTGATTTGTATTTGTAAAATTATTTAAAATTACTAAACGTTTTGCATTTATGAAAACAAATATTTTGAAATAACTTAAAATAAAATACATATCTAGAATACGAATCGAAAAATTTAACTATAATTCAATTTAAAGTCAAAAAATCGTCTCGTGAAAAATTTTGATTTTGTGACTTAGACCAATTTTGCTTTTCGCTGACGTTATGTAGTTTGAAATATACAGAGAGGTGTATTTAAATATTACATCACATGGGTCATGTAGCAACTATTTACGTTTTATAACGGATACTGATTCGAATTCTTACGATTACAAATATTTCATTGATAATTTTTCTAATTAATCTCTAGGCGTGTTTAATTGCAAAAGCCATCCATAGAACAGTACTATTTTACATGGATTACAAATACAACATCGCTAGTAGCTCTACAGCCGATAAGAAGCTAAAGTAGAATAGAGGCTTGAACAAACGCCAAAAATCTATCCATAGCAGGATTCTACTTAAGCTTCTTATCGGCTGTAGAACTACTAGCGATATTGTAGCCGTGTTTTTTTAATACTCATTAATTACTCACTTTTTTATTTTAAACGCAAAGCAAAAACAAATCAGACTACTCAGTGTTTGTTGTAATGCATGTAAAATCGTACTGCCTTATATGAATGATTTTGTTAACAAAGACAGTGCCATCTAATGACTGAAGATTTTAGTGACCTGTGCGGATCTATTTATTAATATGAAACCACCACAACATGAAGATTTGTCACTTTGTACTTATTTTACATGAATAAACACTCTGTTTTAAGAAATATAAAATTTTTATTTTAAGAAAATGATAACATATTTGTTATCTAAAATGAATGGCCTTTCAAACGAAATATACTTTCTATTAATCGACTCTGGGTTTTAGTCCATACATTTTTGGCCATTCTCTTTTCAGAAATACTTTCGACTCGATGATAAACCTTTATGGTTAAGATTAAGATTCAAATTTCAATTTCAAATATTTTTTAGAAAGAAATGGATGAACCAATGCCCGGGTATCTAAGTTTACATCAAAATGTTCAATTTTTGACGATAAAATGGACACCGAATCAATTAATGAATGGCTACAACGAATCAGAAGGCACTGACAAAAGCTCCTATTGGGCTTATGCACTTAATATAAACGTCGATGATATTGTCTACGTTCATTGCCACCAGAATCGTGGCGAAGACACTGGTGGCACTATAATTCTTGTTGGCCAAGATGGTGTACAACGACCCCCAATTCATTTCCCCGAAGGTGGTCACATGCAGGCGTTTCTGAGTTGCTTAGAAACTGGTCTCTTGCCACATGGACAACTAGATCCACCGCTATGGTCTCAACGTGGAATAAATAAATTATTTCCTTGGCCCAAATTTGGGCGCCGGCGAATTTTACCATCGGTAATGGAATCCTCCGAAGAGACTCCAATTGATTATGTCTTCCGAATAGTTAGCAAGAGCAACCATCAGGAGTTCTGTAAGTATAATAATAAGTAAAACTTTAAAAACGTTACACCAACTTTGTGCATACCTAGTGGCTTCACATCCTATTCTTGAAATTGGAAGAACAAGTCCAAGACGAACTCTATTAAGTAGCTGCTCAACCAACGGCAGCAGTGATTGTTCGAGCAAGAGCATGTCTATTGACCAAGCGCTTTCTGAGTCTCCAAAGGTAAACCACTTATTCTGATGCACTAGATATGTTAATGTTGGTTTACCAATTTCATAGGTCATTCATAACCAAACAGCTAGCATAGAATTGGTTTGCTCGACTATGCGACGGCAGATAATTTCACGAGCATTTTATGGATGGTTGGCATATTGTAGACATTTATCTACTGTCAGAACTCATCTTTCTGGATTGGTTAATGGTCGAATAACACCTGATTGTAAGTTTCTAACCAACTGTATGAATTTGAAAAGGGATTGCAATTTTTAAACAATTCCAGTGGGTGTGGACGAACAAGGCTTGACCAGAGCAAGGTGGGAGGAATTGCAGGAGGACGGAGTTATTACAGACGATGCTGAGGTTTATAGATTAGTTTACTTTGGTGGTGTTGAGCACGAGATTAGAAAAGATGTTTGGCCTTACCTATTGGGACATTATACGTAAGCCATTCCAAAAATGCTTAACTCTTTCAGCTTTCATTTATATTATTTCTGTTGTCAAACTCCTTTTTTCTCATTTATAAAATAGTCAAATCCACTAAAATAGGTATCACTGATTAGGAATTTACACATACTCATGACATTGCACAAAATCTTTATGTTATACCACACTATTTTCTATAAATTTCGGAAATTTCAAATAATCCAATAAATGAAAAATTTGACATAAAAAAATACCTCACTTTTAACCCATTGAATGAGTGAAAGAGAAAAATATGTATTACTTCTGTAATTTAAAATTATCTTTTTTTTCGGTGCACCTTGAGTGAGTGGGGGAGAAACATTCTTTAGTTACACCATGCATGAATGAAAGAAATATATTTATTACTTTTGTAATGTATAATCCTCTTTTTTCGCTTGCACATTGAGTGAGTGGTGGAGAAACATATTTGTTACCTACTTCCGATGTTTGTAGGTAATCTTTTTTCTCATTATAAAAAGCCGAATGCATTTATTAGGTATCACTAGATTGCATGAATGAAAGAAACATATTTATTAATTCTTTAATTTAAAATCTTAAGACAAGAAATAGAGGAACGGGCATATTGAGGAAAAAGTGAGGTTTTTTTCCATATAGTGTGAGGTACACAAACGCAAATGCTTTCACACAGGGTCGGAATGCAGTGCGGTAGCTAAATGCTGGGGCCCCCAAAAGAATTTTTAGCTGTGTTTTTGAGAGATGTATTTTTGAGATTTAAGTTTAATAGTAAAAAAGCTTATTAAACTAATAGTAGTGAGTACATGCACTACTTCATTGAACAAAAATATATAACATATGCGGTGCTGCGTTAAATCCTGTAAAAACATCATGTGGAATATGAGACACAATCAGTCCGTGAGATGCAAAAATTGTAAACTCCATCTTATAGGTGTTTTTAAACGATTTAAAGCAAATATTTTTTTTAATTGCAAATATTCATTGTTAACTTTAATTTCACTTTTTTATTTAGTGTTTTCACTTTTTTAACGTTTTAAAATCTCTAAACACTTTCCTCAAGCTCGGCAAAATGACAGTGGTGCGTTCTTTTTCTTGAAAAGTTAACTATTGTTGTTTTGTATGGCATCAAATTTTATTAGAAAAAATATTATGATCACTTAAATGCATATCTATAATATTTAAATTAAATTCTTCTAATATGTTCATATCAATAATAAAAAGAATTTATTTATTGTGTTCAAACATTCTATTTGAAAATTTAAAGCCTTATTGAATGTGCGAAATTTTTGCACGGGTCTTCTGGTATAATCTTGTTCCTTTTTTATTTTATAAAACTAGTTTCGGAACATCACCAGCTGAGCGTCAGAAATTGGACGAAACCACAAAGCATTATTATGAAACAACAATGAGTGAATGGTTAGCTGTAGAAGCCATAGTCCGTCAACGTGACAAGGAGAAGAATGCTCTTGCAAAATCCAAACTCAGTTCAGGCAGCGGTGGCAATGGCGAAAAGACCAAAGACGAACTCGAAGCTGATGTCGACAACGACGTGTTCGAAGATAATGATGATTCTTCGGATATATCTGATCCGGGAGATTATGCTGAGGATGATCTTCTGGAGGAACGAAATAAACCTCACGTCCAACATAGCTCAGACTCGGGCAACGTCGAAGATGTTGATGCCTCAGATAACCAGCCAGATGCCAAGGAACATCCTGATAACGAAGCTGAACAAGAGGAAATACAGCTTGAAGAAAATTGTTTTTCCAACGAAGATGGCCAAGCACAAGATAGCATCGCTGAAACTGAAACAGAAGCAGATGCTAATCATGAAGAAGCTGCTGCCATGAGTAATCTATCCATTCCAAGATCACCTTCTACATCCTCTTACGAAACAGTGGGAAATGAGTTTACCGATGCAGCCGAAATACCCAATGTTTTGACACAAATCGAAGAACCATCTAATATACCAGAGTTTCATAGTGTGGACGATATTCAAGGCCAACTAAATGATGCCATTGAAGAGCCATGTTCCTTGGAAAATCAAATACCAATTGATGGTGAACGCGTTGACAACGAAGTGTTACCCCCGCATGCGGCTGTTATTATAACCGATGCCTCGATCGATATTGCACATTTTGAAAAGGATGGCAGCCCCGAACGCAAAAGGACTAACCTTATGTCACCGGTTCATGAAGATGGCAATTCGCTTGATGCTTTGCAAGAACCAAAGTCAGCATGCGTCTCACCAGCCAGCTCGAATGGAGGCGTTTATTCTGTAAGTAGACAATATTGCATTAACTCGATTTTTTTACTAAAACATTTTTTTATAGTGCGAGTTATTGGAAAACTTTGGCTTGAACTTGCATCGTATAGAAAAGGATGTACAAAGATGCGACAGAAATTATTGGTATTTTGCTAATGAGAATTTAGACAAACTTCGAAATGTTATTTCAACGTAAGAAACAAAATACATATTGTGTGCATTTAAAAAAAACTTAATAATGAATTTGATTGTTTTTGTTTGTTTTAGATATGTATGGGAACACTTGGACATTGGATACATGCAGGGAATGTGTGATTTGGTGGCTCCGCTTTTAGTAATCTTTGATGATGAGTCCTTGAGCTACGGATGTTTTTGTAAGCTTATGGAGCGGATGGTTGAAAATTTCCCCAATGGCGGTGCGATGGATATGCACTTTGCAAATATGAGGTGCGTTTATAATTACCTACACATACATATGATTGTTTGAAATAGGTAAACCAACAAATACTCGAAATGTTAAGGCTGGTGGCTGAGACTCAAGTGTTGAGGTTTTACCATACCAAAATCAAAAAGCATCAATAAATCTCATTTATAAAACGTTTAAAGCCATTTCTGAGCTTGATAAATATTTTGTCCTTTTAAAAAATTGTTTTTAATAGGCTCTTCCATGTTAAGCTCAAAATGTAGAGAGATTTGTTGTAATTTATCGTGATCTGGAGAACATTTATGGGAGCTGGTCATACGATTATTTAAAACCCTTTTAGTCAATTGAAATCTTAATCTTACAAACTTTTGTGCGACCCTCGTATTTTGGGTACGACAAGATTTTTTTCTTTTGATGTGTAGGGATGTTAACGTTCAGTGAGTATAAAAGCCAACTTTCGGGGTTGAGAATTTCCCCATTTGGCCACCCTCTTAGAAAAGAAGGCATTAGTTATTTTTGTTTTTGTATTTTGAAAGTGCATTTTAGTGGTGTTGTGGCCACGATCGCTGCCAGACCGATATGGCATGTAGTTTGCACTGATACAAATGACATTGACATGTCCACTAAATTTGCAGCGGTGTAAGAAATTTTGAGTAAATGTTCACCAGCTCTCGGACTATTAATCTCACAAAAAAAAACAAAATTTCTGAAATGAATGTTAATACACTTCTTCCCGTAAAGTTAAGAATAAGAAAGTTATAATTACATATGTAGACGAATATTTTCAAGAAAAATATCATTAAAGGGTTACATTCAATTGAATAACTGTAAGTAGGTCCCCTTTAAATGAAAAACGTGTGTGAACATAAACTTTAGAGATTTCAATACTCTTCAAAATGGTGTTTATTCTTGTTTGGGAGACTAACGCTTCTTGAGATATGGCATCGAACTTATAAAGCCGCATTAAGTTAGCATGACAACTTTCGAAAAATTGAAATCTGAGTATGCCATTAATTGGCGAGTAATTGCCGTAAATATGCCGTGGAATCAAAAAAATTGCCGCGCTACGGGTTTGCCCACAAAGGGCATATATAAAGTTAGCATGACACTTTTTTGTTTTTGGACAAAAATAACTTTTGAGAATGCAAAAGCTGCCAAATAATTGCCGTAAATATGCCGTGAAGAGAAAAAAATTGCCTCGCCCTTTGTTTGTCCAAAAAGGGCAATCCTGCTAACTTTACGCGTAAGGTAAGCATAACACTTTTTTATTAGTAGGCCAAACAAAAATTTAAGGATGCCATTAATTGCCGAATAATTGCCGTAAATAAGCGGTGAACAGAAAAAAATTGCCGCGCCCATGGTTTGCCCAAAAAGGGCAATCCTGCTAACTTTACGCGTAAAGTTAGCATGACATTTTTTTATTCTTAGTCCAAAATAAAATTTAAGGATGCCAGTTATTGCCGAATAATTGACGTAAGTAAACCGTGAAGAGAAAAAAATTGCCGCGCGCTTAGTTTGCCCAAAAAGGGCAATCCAGCTTACTTACGCGTAAAGTTAGCATGACACTTTTTTATTCTTAGTCCAAAAAGTAAATTAATTGCCGAGTAATTGCCGTAAATATGCCGTGGAATCAAAAAAATTGTCGCGCTACGGGTTTGCCCACAAAGGGCAATCCTACTAACTTTATATAAAGTTAGCATGACACTTTTTTGTTCTTGGGCAAAACTAACTTTTGACTATGCAAGAAGCTGCCAAATAATTGCCGTGAAGAGAAAAAAATTGACTCGCCCTTTGTTTGCCCAAAAAGGGCAATCCTGCTAACTTTACGCGTTAAGTAAGCATGACATTTTTTTATTCTTAGTCCAAAATAAAATTTAAGGATGCCAGTTATTGCCGAATGATTGCCGTAAGTAAGCTGTAAAGAGAAAAAAATTGCCGCGCCCTTAGATTGCCCAAAAAGGGCAATCCAGCTTACTTACGCGTAAAGTTGGCATGACACTTTTTTATTCTTAGTCCAAAAAACAAATTAGGGATGCCAGTAATTGCCAAATAATTGCCGTAAATAAGCCGTGAAAAGAAAAAATTGACACGCCCTTCGTTTGCCCAAAAAGGGCAAAAAACGGGTTTCGGCTATTTTTGGTGCAAAATAACTTTTGAGTATACCAGTAGTTGCCAAATAATTTCCGTAAATTTACTGTAAAAGAATAAAATATCCGGCGCCCATGGTTTGCCCATAGGGCAAAAAACCATTTTCAGAGTAATTTGGGTGTAAGGTAAGCATGAAACTTTTTTATTTTTAGTAAAAAAAAAAACTTCTGAGTATGCCAAGAATTGCCGAATAGTTGCCGTAAACAAACCGTGAAGAAAAAAAAAATTGCCGCGCCCTTCGTTTGCCCATAAAGGGCAAATTACCATTTTCAGGCTAATTTTCGTGTAAAGTTAGCATGACACTTTTTTATTTTGAGCCAAAAGAAGCTTCTGAGTATGCCAAGAATTGCCGAATAATTGCCGTAAATAAGCCGTGACGAAAAAAAAATAGCCCTCGTTTGCCCATAATGGGTAAAACCATTTTCAGGGTAATTTTCGTGTAAAGTTTGCATGACACTTTTTTATTTTTAGCCAAAAAAAACTTCGGAGTATGCCAAGAATTGCCGAATAATTGCGGTAAATAAGCCGTGAAGAAAACAAAATTGCTGCGCCCATGGTTTGCCCATTAAGGGCAAAAATCCATTTTCAGGCTTATTTGCGTGTAAATTAGCATGACACTTTTTTTTTTTTAGCCAAAAAACTTCTGAGTATGCCAAGAATTGCCGAATAATTGCCTACCTGTACACAAAAATAAAATGTTGGGTTTATAACCCATATTTTCCTTCCACTTCAAAAAACAACCTTGGGAACAATGTATTTGCATTCTTTTCAGTCATCAGTTTATAAAAATAACATAACTTTGTTCAGGGTGGTTGTATTACACTTATTTTGGCTTCATAAGATTGCGAAATAAAAACTACCCTTAATTCATGTATCATATGCCCAGATAATCAAGAAAACATAATCGGTTTGACATACTTCCACATCCCCCTCTCCACACTCGGAAGCGATTATTATTATAAAAAATACATGGATTCAGGTAGGCTTCGGAATTCGGATATGATGTAGAAACGAAAAAGGAACCAATAATTAATATTTCTTAAAGCTTAGGTTTTATGAGTTTAAATAGCAGTCTTATTCTTTACCTGTAAAAAACAAACCTTCGAACTAAAAAACAAAAGTGTTTGATGTTAAAAACACGAATCTTTGAATTGAGCTGTAAAAAGGAAATTCATGTGGAGCAGATAAAAAATAATGTCCTAACCAGAATGTAATGTTTTTTTTACAAATAATTACATTGAAAAGTATTTATTTTTGTTTGAAAGTAAATTTATTTTGTCCGTGTCATTTTGCTCACTTCCTTGCAATTTGTTTTATAATTTTTGTTCATATGATGCAGATGTTTCTTTTTGTTCTGAAATGTAATTTTATTTTATTTGTAAAAACCTTATATTTTACTTACTTCGTTTTTCTCAGAGTCTATTCGGTGAGCTGTGTTAACTTGGCCCCAAAAATTGTCCAATTTTTTTGTTTTTTCGTAAAAGATGACCAATTAAATGACCACTTTTGACCACCCAACAACTTTTTTTGACCACCCACAGTTTTCGGAAAAATCGCTTTTGAAAAAAGGGGGCCAAAAGAACGCTGCCCCCAAAAAATCGATTTTTTTCAAATTTGAAAAATGCTTTCAATTGGTTTTCTTTTTGGACATTAATGACCCCCCTTTAACTTTTTTTGACGACCCCTACACATATTTTTTTTTTTAATTTTGAAAAAAAAAATATCAATTTTTTTTTTTTCTTTTTCCTGAGTCTTTTATTTTTTTTGTATTTTCAAAGTTTAAAGATGACAACCGTTGATAACACAATTACAAAAATTTCAAAATCCTTAGAATTATTCTAGCTGAACAAAAAATATTTTTTTTGTAATTTTAAAAGATGACCATTTGAAAAAACCACAATTATGGAAGATGACCATCCCTTAAAATAGCTCTAACTTTTGAAAAGAAATTTTGTTTTTAATTTTGAAACATGACCATCTTGAAAAACATAATTCTCAACCCTTAAGAAAAATTCTAACTTAACCAAAAATATTTTTTTGGAATTTTAAAAGATGACCATTGGGAAAAAGACAATTATCGAAGATGAACATCCCTTAAAATAGCTCTTACTTTTGAACAAAATTTTGTTTTTAATTTTGAAAGATGACCATCTTGAAAAACATAATTTTCAACAATGACCACCCTTAAGAATTATTCTAACTCAACCAAAAATATTATTTTGGAATTTTAAAAGGTGACCATTGGAAAAAAGACAATTATCGAAGATGAACATCCCTTAAAATAGCTCTAACTTTTGAACAAAAATTTAGTTTTTAATTTTGTGAGATGACCATCTTGAAAAACATACTTATCTAGAATAACCACCCTAAAGAAATATTCTAACTCAACCAAAAATATTTTTTTGGAATATTAAAAGATGACCATTGGAAAAAAGACAATTATCGAAGATGAACATCCTTTAAAATAGCTCTAACTTTTGAATAAAAATTTTGTTTTTAATTTTGAAAGATGACCATCTTGAAAAACATAATTCAATGACCACCCTTAAGAAATATTCTAACTCAACAAAAAATATTTTTTTGGAATTTTAAAAGATCATCATTTGGAAAAACACAATTATCGAAGATGAACATCCCTTTAAATAGCTCTAACTTTTGAACAAAAATTTTGTTTTTAATTGTTGAGAATTATGTTTTTAAGGACGGTCATCTTTCAAAATTAAAAACAAAATTTTTGTTCAAAAGTTAGAGCTATTTAAAGGGATGTTGATCTTCGATAATTGTCTTTTTTCCAATGGTCACCTTTTAAAATTCCAAAATAATATTTTTGGTTGAGTTAGAATAATTCTTAAGGGTGGTCATTGTTGAAAATTATGTTTTTCAAGATGGTCATCTTTCAAAATTAAAAACAAAATTTTGTTCAAAAGTAAGAGCTATTTTAAGGGATGTTCATCTTCGATAATTGTCTTTTTCCCAATGGTCATCTTTTAAAATTCCAAAAAAATATTTGTGATTGAGTTAGAATATTTCTTAGGGGTGGTCATTGTAGATAATGAGGTTTTTCAAGATGGTCGTCTTTCAAAATTAAAAACAAAATTGCTTTTCAAAAATTATAGCTATTTTAGGGGATGGTCATCTTCCATAATTGTGTTTTTTCCAAATGGTCATCTTTTAAAATTTCAAAAAAAATATTTTTTGTTGAGTTAGAATAATTCTAAGGATTGTGAAATTTTTATAATTGTGTTATCAACAGTTGTCATCTTTAAACTTTTCAAATACAAAAAAACAAAACTGAAAAAAAATATGGGTGGTCAAAAAAAGTTAAAGGGTGGTCATTAATGTCCAAAAAGAAACCAATTGAAAGCATTTTTCAAATTTTAAAAAATGGATTTTTTGGGACAGCGTTCTCTTGGCCCCTCATTTTTCAAAATCGTTTTTTCCGGAAACTGTGGGTGGTCAAAAAAAGTTGTTGGGTGGTCAAAAGTGGTCATTTAATTGGTCATCTTTTACGAAAAAATACAAAAAAAATCGGACAATTTTTGGGGCCAAGTTAACACAGCTTATTCGGTGTTTTCCACAAACTAATCCAATATGATACCACCTACGCCATATCGCCATATGAAAGGACGATTAAAAAACTTATCACTTTATGCTCAACATTTACGTATGTGTTATATAGGGTTTTCACAATTATACAGAAACTACCATTTTAAATAATTATTTAACTAAAGTAGGTACATAAAAATGTTAGCATGTCCACCATTTGTCGTTCTTTATGGGCAAGCGAAGGGCAATTTTTTTTCTTTACGGTTTATTTACGAGAATTATTCGGCAATTCTTAGCATACGCAGAAGTTTTTTTGGCTAAAAATAAAAAAGTGTCATGCTAACTATACAGGCAAATTAGCATGAAAATGGTTTTTTGCCCTTTATGGGCAAACCATGGGCGCGGCAATTGTTTTCTCTTCACAGAATACTAACGGCAATTATTCGGCAATTCTTAGCATACGCAGAAGTTATTTTTGGCTAAAAATAAAAAAGTGTCATGCTAACTTTACACGAAAATTAGCCTGAAAATGGTTTTTTGCCCTTTATGGGAAAACGAAGGGCGCGGCGATTTTTTTTCTTCACGGCTTGTTTACGGCAATTATTCGGCAATTCTTGGCATACTCAGAAGTTTTTTTTGACTAAAAATAAAAAGTTTCATGCTAACCTTACACCCAAATTAGCCTGAAAATGGGTTTTTGCCCTTTATGGGCAAACCATGGGCGCCGGATATTTTTTTTCTTTTACAGTAAATGTACGGAGATTATTTGACAACTACTGGTATACTCAAAAGTTATTTTGCATCAAAAATCGCCCGAAACCCATTTTTTTCCCTTTTTGGGCAAACGAAGGATGCGGCAATTTTTTTCTTTTTACGGCTTATTTACCGCATTTACTGGCGTCCTTTAATTTTATTAGGAATAAGAATAAAAAAGTGTCATGCTAACTTTACGCGTAAGTAAGCTGCATTGCCCTTTTTGGGCAAACTAAGGGCGCGGCAATTTTTTCTCTTCGCGGCTTACTTACGGCAATTATTCGGCAATTACTGGCATCCTTAAATTTTATTTTGGACTAAGAATAAAAAAGTGTCATGCTAAATTTACGCGTAAAGTTAGCAGGATTGCCCTTTTTGAGCAAACGAAGGGCGAGGCAATTTTTTTCTCTTCACGGCATATTTACGGCAATTATATGGCAACTTCGTGCATACTCAAAAGCTATTTTTGCCCAAAAACAAAAAAGTGTCATGCTAACTTTATATAAAGTTAGCAGGATTGCCCTTTGTGAGCAAACCCGTAGCACGGCATATTTACGGCAATTAATGGCATACTCTACTCAGATTTTACTTTTCGAAAGTTGTCATGCTAACTTTAAGCGGCTAACTTATAACACCCTCTTATTCAAGATGATGGACCAACAGGGGGGGGAGAGAAGTTGACTTTTATACTTACATTGAACCCCTTATAGGTATACTCTAAAAGAAAACAATCTTGTCCTACTAAAAATGTAACGGAAATGTAGCATTTCAATTAAATATTTCGTATGTACTACATTATTTTCTTTTTCTTAAATAGCAGTGAACAAATATTCAATAAAAACTTTACAGAATAAACTGCAAACTAAAATGTAGCTAGAAATTAACGATGTACATTATGTATTGGTTCCATAATATTATGATATTATTAAAAAAATGAGTCTGGGGTCGACCCACACTAGTAACTTCCCATTGGTGCACTTGAAACCGATATACATATTTACCTAAGTGGTGGGTGATAGAGTATATATTATATAGTGTCATAACTTTGGGTTTTTGGATAATCAGTATATAGGTAGGTTTAGATATAGAGATACAGGGCAAAATGTGACATTGCCTATATTTAGTACTTTTTTTTCCTAACTCTTCTCGGTATAGAGGAAGGTATTAATTATTATTTAAGCCAATTATTTACAAACAGACTATTGGCTACAAAATCAGGGGAGTATACTTAAAAAAAAAAAACAAAAAAAAAAAACTGGTTTTAAAGAATATAAAAAGGCAAATTAAGTGTCATGTGCAAAATTTCGTTTTTCTAGCGATTTTGAGTGTAAGAATTTTTCGAATTAAAACATTTTTGAAAAGTTGTTTCATGCAACATTTTAATTATTAGCTTTTTAAAGGGTTGTTATAAAAATCTCAAAATTACACAACATTAAGGTGGTATAGGTATATATTTTTGGTAGAATTTTGAAACCGATATCATTGTTTGTTTTTCAAAACATTTGAGTTGAAAAAAAATTTGTTAAGAATTTTTAATAGTTTTTGTTCCAGTTTGTTTGCTCTTAAAAAAAAACTGTTTATTGAATTTAAAAAAAAAAATTATCAGTTGTTGACTACGTCATTATATGTAAAAAAAAATAGACTGGGTTCGGAATAATTTTTTGTTCTTGAAATATTTGAGTCGAAAATTATTTTTCAACTGTTTTTCTTAGTTTAAAAAAAAGTGTCTGTTGAATTTTTTTTTTAATATTTACCAATTTGGTATTGTGTAATTATGTGTAAATTAAAATTACTCTAATGTGAGTATCTTATTCCGTTCTCGAGATATTCCAGATAAATGACATTTTACAGCTCCTTTTTAAATTGCTGTAGTAAAAAACGGTTTATTGAATTCCTTAGAAAACCTTTTCAGCACGTTATGACAATATTATCTGTAAAATAAAATTTATCCGATGTCGATATCTTTATTCATTCTCGAGATATGGTGGACAAAAAAGTACCCCCGAACGTACGTACATACACATATACAGACAACTTGCTAAAAACGACGAATTCTGATTCTAAAGATCTCAAAACGTGAAGATATGTCAAAATTTTCAATTCGACAAATCGCACCAATTACAATAACTTCCAATGGGAAGTTAAAATTGATTCTATGACAGGTAGGGGAGAAGAGGGAGACTTGATCCCTTGGGAGACTTGTCCCCCCCCCCCTAAATCTCCAGATCCAAAAGAGTTAAAAAAGCTTATTTCACAGTATTGACAAGTTTCTTTTTAAGCTTATCAATGCGTCTATACTAGTCAAAATTCAACTCAAAGTGTTTCTCACTTTGACATGATTTCTAGTTTTTTGTTAGTTCGTACTGTTTAATTTGCGGTTTGTCGTTTCTGTCTGAGCTGGTGTTTTAAGTATCTCAAGTTATGTTTTGTGTGTTCCCTATTCTTTTTTATGAAAATTTGTATGCAATTAAAGTTTGGTTCTGATGTGTCAAAAATAAATAGTGTTATTTTTTTTCTAATTTATCCAAACTGGGAGACTTGGTCCCCTCGATCATGGGTTCCCGAAGGGATCAAGTCTCCCCAGTATTTTTGCTTGCGATTTACGTAGTATAGGGCAAGTTTAGGATTCGTGCAAAAAAAAATTCGAGATAAAAATTTTCCCTAACATTACGCTGATAGAGAAACGAAAAAAGTGGGTCTCGCAATTCTGTCTGTCTGTCTGCCCGTCTGTCCGTCTGTCTGTCTGTTCGTCTGTCTGTCTGAACCTCGACCTGCAGCATAAACGGCTGAAGTGATGTTCTGCAAACCTTGGGCTTAATGTTCTTACGGGATTCCCTAAAGGGGAAATTGAAATTTTGTTTTTAGCTCAAAAAATAACGGTACCTGTCATACAAGCAATATACAAAGATTTCAAAAACGGCTCTAACGATTTTGAAAAAAAAAAAAAATATGAGCTACTATAAATACTACACTTAATATTTTGGTAGAAAAAAAAATTATAACGATTATTAACGGTACCTGTCATAGAACCGATATTTTGGTTTTCAAATTTCTCGTTAACGGCTACACCGATTTCAACCAAATTTTTTATGTAAGAGGTCTTTTACAATTTTAACAATTTTGCGTAGGTATAAATTTTTTCAAACAAAATATTTTTGGATTTTTAAAATAAATATTGAACTTTTTTTTGGTATTTCAATATCTTGAAAACGAGTTAGTGATTTTTTTAATTTTGTGAAAAATTGTATTTTATTTAATAATAATAAAATTCATATTTATCAAACAAATAAGATAGCATACTATTTTTTTTTAGCTCTATCTGTTTTAGATATTAAAAAAAATTATATTAATTTATAGTAATAATTTATATTTTAAATTGTTTTTAAAACTTTTTTTTATGATATCATAATGTTATATAACCACTAAATAGGCATATTGTCAATTTTAAGCTACGTTCAAGTTGTTAGCTACGAGAGCAAGTTTGTGCCATCCAGTCGTGCCCATTTTTTATTTGTGAACTCATGCATCAAGGGTTATTTAAGTTTTACTCAATTCAAAATGTGAATACCCATTAGCTTTGAACCTTTCTTTTCTTTTTTTGCGTTCTCTATCATCGTTATTTTAGGGAAAATTATTTTCTCGAGTTCGATTTTTTTCGTTATCTCGAGTTCGAATCCAAAACTTACCCTAAAGTAAATATGTACCGTAGGAAAGGGATTTGTTACATTAAGTCCAAGGTTACAAGAAAATCGTTCCGATTTTTGTACAATCATTTTATCAGATATTCCAAAAATTTAAAGGATCTTTGTGTGAATAATCGTATACAAAAAAAAGAGTGATTTCTGCTAAGTAATCCCAACTCGTGAACGTAAATCAACTTCTGTTCTTGTTACTTTTCATATATGTATGTACAAGTACATAATTTTTTGTGGCAATTTTTCATTTTTATTTAGTGCCATTTTTCACCATTTTTCTTTGTATTGGGGCCAATTTGTATGTAGCCCGAAAACATGACGTCGCGAACAGCAAATAGAATTAAAAAGGAGAGCTAAGACTGACTAAAGAAAAACGACATAAGTGTTTATGTTTACTTGTATGTACAATGTAGATGGCTATGTTCGATTTCAAAATTAAAGAATTATCTAAATAAATTTAAATTCAACTTTTTTAAACTAATAAAAAAACAAATATTCTTCTTTTTGCTTTGAAAATGTAATGTATTGTTAATTTTGTTTTAATTTTTTTGTTTAAGATCACTTATTCAAATTCTGGATTCGGAAATGTATGACCTCATGGATTCTCACGGAGACTATACTCATTTTTACTTTTGCTATCGCTGGTTCCTATTGGATTTCAAACGTGAACTAATTTACGACGATGTTTTTTCAACATGGGAAGTAATTTGGGCTGCAAAACATGTTGCTAGTGCACATTTTGTTTTATTCTTGGCTTTGGCCTTGTTGGAAACCTACCGAGATATTATATTATCAAACAGTATGGATTTCACAGATGTTATTAAGTTTTTCAACGGTAAGTTATTATTACATTAAAAACAACAATTAATTTAATAATTGTTTATAATTTAAATAGAAATGGCTGAACGACACAATGCTGCGTCAATTCTGCAATTGTCCCGTAGTTTGGTTCTGCAGCTCCAAACAATCATCGAAAATAAATAAAATCCTTTTTATGGGCCACAAATATATACAAACAAATATAGTAGAGATACACGTACATATGTATGTCACAAGAAAGTAGGACAGTTTAAATACACAAATAATAATGTTTTAGGTAAATGTAGAAGACTTGTAGTAGGTAGAAGCAAAAAACAAAAAAAAAAAATTAGAGAATTTAGTAGAAGAAAATACAACCCTTCCATTTCATAAAATTAAATCAAAAATTCTATCGGTTTTTGTCAAAATAAAATAAACAAATAAAAAATATACAAAAAAGGCAGAAAGGACTTGGATTCCTTTTTCTGCCAGACAGACTATTACACATATCCAACACATACACATATTATGTGACTGGAGCCAGATATGTCTGAACAAAGATTTAATATGATGTTGTTGTTATTTTTTTTTTCCGATAACAAAGTGCTGAACAATGTTAGAATTTCCACGTCCGTCGGACAGTTCAAAAATAGATGCAAATGCAATGAGAAATTCATAATCAGTTAAATTTAAAAATAATGGGTCGAAGTTGCGTAGAAATACGTTAACGTATGTATGAGTAGATCTTCTCAGGTGGATCTAAAAATTTCTCAAAAAAACAAACTTCTCATTGAGAGGAACATACATAGGTATATGCACTTTGAAAATTAGACCTATTTTTGTATTTGTTTTTCGCAGGTAGTGAAAGACTAGCGTTGACAAGAGGGTATCGGACGATGTCAAAAAAGCAGCTAATATTCTGTTTGCTTTTTCGTGTTGAAAAGGACAAGTTACGAGTAACTGGAAACCTATAAGGCTTTTCCATTAAGGGCGGGTCGATTTTAAATTTGAATAAAATAAGTTGTAGGTACCTATATGAGATATCAATAAGGTTTTATCTTTATTTGCGAGCCCTATCTATGACATTATGTGTGAAATATAACATCGCTCAAATGGCTTCCGCGAATTCGCTGGGTGGCGGGGATTCGAAAGGTCCAGTTTTCTATGACTTTGGCGTATAAATCAGGCTAAATTTGACCGATGGCATCGATTATGTTGTCTTTGAGGGCCGCGTTGGTTTGCGGCATAGACCTGCGACTTAAGAAAGCCCCACAAGAAAAAGTCCAAAGTGGTCAAATCACACGATCGTGTAGAATATCGATTGTGTCTTGAGCTGTGTGGCACGTAGCGCAATCCTGTTGAAACCATATGTCTTCGGTGTCCTTATCATCCAATGCAGGTCACAAGAAGTGGGCACCCAAAAAAATTTGTTGTAAAAACGTTGAAAACCGCTGTTAATTCTACTGCATTCTTTGTCACAAATTACCCGACAACCACTGCTTTCAATTCTACTATGCCCTGGTTGTAGAATTTAAAAATAATTTGTGAAAATTACAAATTCATTTGTATGTTTTACAACTAGAAAAAATGGAAAAAGAAGAGCATTCATTGTTGAAGAAACAGCAAAACACTTTTGCACAATGTGAAATTATTAACAATTTCATACACATCCACGTCTAATAGCATTGATCATTGTACTCGAAATTATCCACAGGTGGCTTGTTTTCATCAGGAATGGTTTTTAAAATGCTCGAATTAGTATTTTCTAGTGTGAATACACAAGCTCATCATCCATTTAAAAAAATTATTATCACTCAAAATTAAACTATTTGTGCACAAATATAAACCGCGACTTATTCGTCTGTAACAGGATGAACGAATGCGAATAAAAGAATAAAAACTACTTTGTTGGTAACTGAGAAACGGTAAATGGTTCAATACAGATGTCACATTCACAACTTTTTGTTACTTACACAGCTAATGGTTGTAGCTTTAAATGCATTTGTTGTGAAGTGACCATGTTTTAATGTCAGTAATGGCATGGGCTGTTTGGGTGGTTGTGGGATCTTGGTAAATGAACTGTGGAATATACAACATATTGTGGTTGCTACATTCTTTGTTCGGTATTGCTTGTAGATTCAACACTTTTGTGATGCAGATACAACGAATTAATAGTTGTACTTTTCACAATTAATTTCGACAACGCGCTGTAGTTCTTACGAATAAAATTTGCAGTTGTTTCTACGTATATTTGGTGCAAAAACTAATGCAATTGCTGTAAGAGTTACAATTAATTGTGAATTTAAATAGGTTTGCTGTTTACTATACAATTTTGGCTTTTGTTGTAAAATTGACCGCCACATGTTGTAAAATTTATAGCGACGATTTTTTTGGGTGGGTGATCATCGACCTATAGCGATCGCCGTTGACGGTGATGGCCTGGGCAACATCATTTTCGAAGAAGTACGGACCGATTGGTCCGATCCACATCAAACAGTAACTTTATTTGGATGCATTGTGAATCTCGCGTGGATTGGTGTCGTCCCAAATCCAGCAATTTTGCTTATTCACATACACGTTTATCCAAAAATGGGCCTCATTGCGAAAGATGATATTTCGACCAAAATTGGGATCAACTTCCACACCCATTTTCATAATAAATATTTATCATTTGCACTTGTTGCTCGACGCTGTAGTAACTAATTAAAAGACGATATTTTGACAGAAAGGAAAAGAAACAATATGGCCGCCACGAGCTGTCAAAATCAACCCGTCCCTATTGGAAAACCTTTTATAACCGTTGAGTTTTATTCTATAGAAAATCGATGGTTTAATTCAAAAAATCTCAATCGTACCAAACACTTTTAAACAAAGATTATTATTTTTAACCGCATAATCTAGGTGTTTGACTGTTGATACACACAAATCGCTGACACCATTATGGTCTGTAAACATGCCTATGTCCTATTCTGCGAAACACATACATATAATACAAAAAATAGGAGATTCAGTCTCAAAATACTTGCACTAAATTTTAAGTAAAACAAACAAAAAAACTATCTGGCTTGAGTTTTCTCAATGGAGTACCTTTGTCGTATACCTGTAAAGATATTTAATTTAAAATCTTTGTAAGTTTTGTTGTTAAAAAATATGTTCAAACTTAATTACCAATAGTTATGAATATACGAATTAAATAAAAACATCATTAGTATGTTAACGTATATACCTATACATGCATATAATAAAATCATAAGTCAAGGAAAAATATTATAGTTGTTATTTTCTATACATTTTTGTTAATATGTATTAGTACCAGTACCTATACTTACATAAATATTAAAATTATGTTAAAACTCATTAAGAAATTAAAAAAAAAAAAAACAACACAATTACATAATAGTCAAAAAAAAAAATATAAGTGATAGAGGATAAAAAAAATATAGAAGTTTTAGACATTTATACTTAAACAAAATATTATTACTTTATAAAAAGAAAAAACCGAAGTTGTTAAAAAGTTTATATATTTACAAAAAAAAGGCATACAAATATAAAATTGAGATATTTTTATAATAAGTTTTATTTATTTTATTCTCAACATTTAAAATTACTAATTTTCTTTAAACACAAAAAAAAAAAACGAACACACTACATACATTGCTTACATATAATGTTTACTATATAAAATTAGGTTTTATGATACAAAAAAAAAAAACAATAAAGACAAAAAGTTTATTTTAATATTTTTTACACTGATTTTATTTATTATTATTGCTATAGTTATTTGGAACAGTGAATTCTGAGAAATTATTGTTAAATAAGATATACCTTTATAATATAAAAAAAATAAACAGTGTGATTCTCATAAAGTTTGGCAAAATAAAAAAATGCATGTGAATTAAAAACAAGAAGAAAATCGTTTGGAAGGGGACCTTAATGCCACGGGCGTAGGTTAGGAAAATAAATCGTTTATCAAAATCTATGAAATGGGAAAATAATAGGCAAATTATTTCAAGCAATCAAAACCTTCTTGAATCTTGTCTTATTAATAATCTTGTTTTTATTATGAAGTTACTTCTCTTTTTTTTTAATATTCAAAACAAACAAAAAAAAGACCGCATCTAGTTTTCAGTTTTTGATTAAAAATTGATATGAGTATTTAATTTCGAAAATAAAAATAAAACCTACAATTTAAACAAAATATTCTGGTTTTTTTTCACCATTTTCAGTTTGAAAAGTAATTTTTCAGAAATTGTTCACTAAGCCAAATTTATTTAAAAACGAAATATAAGAAGCGATTTTTGTCTTAACAAAATAGTGTAACATGGAATTGTAAGTGTTACAGTTGGTTTTAAATATTTTTTTTCTGTTTGTTATTTTTTTCTTAGTAAATTGCTCTCCCGCCTAAACGGTGTGAATAAAGCTCTCAATTCCCATACGATTTTTGTGTTGTCTCGACCTAACCTACATGCTTTAGTTTTTTGTTACACCTTATGCGAAACACCCTGAAAATTCAAAATAGATGTCTATAAACAGGGTATTTCGCACAACATTTAAAAAAATGCTAGAATGTGTAGATTTTATGAAAACGAAACAAAAAAAATTGTATATGCGAAGGAGAGTTTTTTCACCCGTTTAGGCAGCAAGTAATATCTTAAAAAAAAATATTACCTACAAATAGAAAAATAATTATTAGAAAACAATGTCAACTCTTAAGGTGGCGACTCACTGAAAGGAAATTGCTTTCAGAGAGCTTTTCATAGTGTGACGATCTGAAAAGTACAAAAAAGTGATTTGCTTTCTTGAAAACGCTTTCACAAAAAAAAAAAAAACTTTCACTTTGTGACTGTTTCCTGAAAGCGTTTTCAAGGAAGCAAATCACTTTTATAGGGCGTTTTCTGCTATATGAAAGCGAGCGTATGTGTTTTATCCGAATTGCTTTTCTATCAGCTGCATTTTGTGGGCTCGTTACGTTTTCCTTTTCCCGCAACTCAGTTGACCGTTTGGTCGCCGATTTTTAAAGTTCATATACTCGTGGAACGTGATCAAGGGACTGCCCTTTCAATTGATGTATCGAACGATATGAGAAAACAATTTTTCAAAATTGATGTGAAATGCGGCAAACTACAACTACTTTAAATTATTTGAAGAACAAAAATTCGGGACCCAACCGTCAAGAATCCCCAAAAGTGTCGACGTTTTTGATTTAGATGAAGGTCCACCCATGTGGCTATGAGGCGACATAAAAGTCTGTCAACGCAGCCGTAAACACATTGACAGTATTCTGAGTCATGTTTATTTCACTAGAAAACGTTGTGCATTTATTGTATTAAAGACCAGTTTGAATGGCAAAAAAGGTTTGTCGAATCTATTGTATTTTATATACAAAACATTTTCATAAAGCAATTTCAGAAAACGTTTTCGAACCGAAAAGTGCTTTCAAAAAATGTCTTCAAAGAAAAAATCCGCTCTCAGAAAACAATTTACTTTCATAGTGTGATTGCTTTCTGCAAGCACTTTCAGGAAAATTTAAAAACCAAAATTTTCGAAACGCTTTCTGAACCTTTACAATGTAGCTATTACTTTTTTTTGGTAAACAGTTTTCAGACTGAAAATTAAATTTAGAAAAAATAAGTGTATTTTTTTTAAATGTTGCTTTTTTATTTTCATTACTCTTATCAATTTTAATTGAAACGCAGAAAACCAGACGGTTGTAAGACTTCCACTTTTGAAGATAGAAACACATAACGAAACCAGTCTCCTCATAAAAAGAAAAATAATTCCGATAAATTATGATTTTTTCGGGAATTTATGAATATATTGGTTTCTTTATTTTTTAACAAAAAAACATAAGTTTGTCACATTTTATGTAAAACACCCTGTAATTGAGATTAGTAGACTGTGACACTCGCGTGACCATTTACCATGAAAGTAGTCATATTCATTTGTTTTGTATGGAGGAGGTTTATATGCCATCCACTTTATTGTTATTTGCCACTTGGTGGAGCTGCAACTTATGTTAAAGTACGTTGTGGACACTGAAACCTCTAAACCGATTGACCTGAAACCATTTTAGCCCTTAAAGGCATTATTTCTAAGAATTTTGTCAAGATTGGTCCAGCACGGCACACAGTCTAATCTCGGAAGAAAAAGCTCTGGTGTCTTATTACGAAAAACGATCGAACAATATCGTTTTGGAGAAAACTGTCTTTAATTTTCTTTACTGAAGTGATAGATATAGCAATATTGAAAACGATATCGTCTTATCGTTTTCGGTTTACGTGATGAGGTCCCTGATTTTAAATCCAGAGTTCAAAATTAAAACAATTAAACACAACAGACACAAAAGTCGTAGTAACCATCCGATTAAACAAAATCTGATTTTAAAAACATTTCATATTAAAATTGCTATATTTTTTGATTGAGCACGGCTTTATCCTATGTTCGCTTACTTAAGAACAGTTACCAGCACAAATTTCAAATCTTTGTTATTGCTAATTTTTCCTACTATTTTTTTTAACTGTTGGACCATTTATTATTAAAGACAATGCTTTGTTAAAAAAAATCATAATGTTCTTTGTAGTGTACTTAAATTCAGGAAGTATTTTCAGGTAGTTTCTCGAAAGTGCTGTTGAACATTGAACATTCGTGGGAAGCTGGTCGCCATAAATGTTTAACTGCCTACATAACATGTATATATGTACAATTGTACATATACAAATACATATGTATCATTGTTTAATTTGCCACAGAATTTTCATAAATATACCAATTATTACATAAAGTTTTACATAGGAGCTTATAGTGTTATAAAAACAGGTAACTTGGATGTTTTTTTTTTTTAATGATTATAGGTTTTCTGTTGAGTTTATATTTGCATTTAAAATTGAGGTATAGTAAAAACACTGCGAAACGATTTTGTTCTTGATTCGACCAAAAATTATACATGGCTTGGATCGTTTTATGTTAATCGCCCTGTTTATATTAGGTATAAATATATTTAAAAAAAAAAAATATTTTAGAGAAAATTAAATACACGTTTATAATGTAAAAAAATAGTTTTATTTCAATATTGAGGATCATTTTTATCAAGATTCAAGGTTCGTTTTTGTTCTGGCCCTGCTCTTACATTGAAAATTGCAATGGAGAGGTGATATCATGTGACCGTCAATGAATTCTTACAGATGAACGTTATCCACTGAAGAAAAGAATCACAGGCAATATGTATTCTATAGCTGCAGCCGAAGGAAGTCCAACTTATGATGAGGCTATATCAGGTAACGAAAAACCTAACTGGGTTAGGGCTATGACTGAGGAGTTAGAATCACTCCGAGAATCCAACACATATGAAAAACTTGAACGTCAGAAGTGGATAAACCCGATTCAAAGTAAATGGATTCTAAAACGAAAGATCGATGCTGAAGGTTTGCCATGTCGCTACAAGGCAAGACAAGGATGCTCACAGAAAGTCGGGATCGGTTTCAAGGAAGCCCCAGTGGTAAAATTTGATTCCTTACGAGTTTTATTCTCAATTGCAGCTTACAAGAATCTTCAAAAGCGCCAATTTGATATACAAATTGCTTTCTTGTATGGCGAATTAAAAGACCAAATTTATGTAACCCCACCGCCAGATATAGAACATCATCTGGAAGTTGAAGAAAAGTTTGTACGGCCTTAAACAGGCTCCTCGAGTTTAGAATGCTAAATTTAAAGAAACTCTCAACAGATTTAATCTTCAACAGTGCCAAGCGGACCCATGTTTATTTGATGAACAGTACCGACAAAAAAAAAAAATAACACAAACTAATATTTGTTAAAAGTCAAGTGCCTTATATTTTTTTTTTCATATTTAACTGTGCGTAGCTATATAAAAGAAAAGGGAACTAATCTTAATTAACTATACTAAAGGGTTTTCCAATAGGGACGGGTTGATTTTGACAGCTCGTGGCGGCCATATTGTTTCTTTTACTTTCGTTCAAAATATCATCTTTTAATCAGTTACTACAGACAAATCATCATGGTGAGTTACAGCGTCGAGCAACACGTACAAATGATGTTTTAGAGCAGTTAGAACTTTATCCCAATTTTGGTCGAAAAATCATCTTTAGCGATGAGGTCCATCTTTGGATGAATGGGTACGTGAATAAGCAAAATTGCCGGATTTGAGACGACACTAATCCACGCGAGATTCACGAGGTGCCAATGCATCCAAATAAAGTTACTGTTTTGTGTGGATTTTGGGCTGGATGCCTGGAGGCATCATCGGTCCGTACTTCTTCGAAAATGATGCTGGCCAGGCCATCACCGTCAACGGCGAACGCTATAGGTCGATGATCACCAACTTCTTGTGGCCTAAATTGGATGATATGGACACTGATGATATATGGTTTCAACAGGATGGCGCTACGTGCCACACAGCTCAAGACACAATCGATTTCTGCACGAGCGCCTTCATGGCATGGTTATCTCGCGCCGAGGCGACGTGAATTGGCCACCAAGATCGTGTGATTTCACCCCTTTGGACTTTTTTTTGTGGAGCTTTCTTAAGTCGCAGGTCTATGCGAATAAGCTGCAAACCACCTCGACCCTCAAAGACAACATAATCGATGCCATCGGTCAAATTCAGCCTGATTTATGCGCCGAAGTCATCGAAAACTGGATCTTTCGAATCCGCGCCACCCAGCGAAGCCGGGGCGGCCATTTGAACGATGTTATATTACTATAATAGGGCTCTCAAATAAAGATAAAACCTAATTGATATCTTCTTTTATTCAATTTTAAAATCGACCCGCCCTTAATGGGAAACCCTAAAATACATTACCTTTGTTAAAAATAAGTTAAAATAATTTAAAATCGTTCATATCGTGGAAAAATATATCGTACCTTAACTCATTTAATATCAAGACAGTTAAGAATCAAAAGTCGGCGTGAATTAGCAGACTACTAATGAAATACTAAATTTTCACTACGCCAAGTTAGGCAATTTCGTTGAAAATATATATTTCGAACTGCCAAAGCCAAATGAGCTACCTTTACAAAAAAATTAACAAATTTAAGACGAAAAAACTTTTTTGGTATTTGCAAAGTTACCTCATTTTTGGTTCCAAAGAAATTAAAATAAACAACTGAGTCGAACGAACCTTTATTAGCTGGACCAGTGACCGCGCTCTTGGTTTTTATTCCTGACTGTTATATTTTTTATTTCGGAGGGCCTCAGCAACAGCGTACAGCAATCTCCAGTTGCCTGAAAATCAGTTTAGCTAGCTGTCAAAATACTGAGGAAAAAAATGTTTGGATTCGCTTGATCATTTGTTTTGAATTTTATTCAGAATTTATTTTAATCCTATCAAAGTTTTTATTTCAGCGAATTGGAGTTGCAGGAAAAATTAGTAAAATATCATAGGTACTGTGCACTGTTTTCTGTTTCTTAATTTTAGTAAATAGATATTAATAATAACTACTGAAAATGAAAACAATATTTCTGATTTTCAAAAAAGACCACTTGTGTAAATTGCTCTTTTTACGATAGTGGAAAAACTAAAATACATTACATATTCGTATTATAATTGAATACAAAGATTCGTTTTCGTTGCGTTTCAAGAAAAGTGTGAACAAAGTTCACGAGTGATTTTGATATGCCTCTGATTTGAAAAAAATTTATGTCTCTAAGACTGCCACCGATGGAAAAGTGAAAGGCACCTTACAAAATAAAAATGTACATCAAATATACCTTATCTTTTTATCTTTCTTACCAGTTAGCCTTTCTGATAAAAATAAAGGACAAAGTTTTTAAATTCTACGAGCCTAGTCGCTTTTCGTCAATAATTCCATCCGACTGGTCAAACGGTTCACCGCAAGGAGTTATAAAAAATCTCCTTTACCATAGCTATTGGCTTTTGCATTATGGGATTCATAAGTTACTTTGTAAAAGTAATCCACATCCAAATCAATAACAATATTGTTCGATCGTAAATGTTCAATAAGTGCGAACAAAATCCTTTCATAATAGGTTTTCATCATAGTTTTATATATTTATGTCTTTTATCGTTAACATTAATATTTTTTGGTTAGAATAACTATAAATCGAAAGTTGTCACTTTTTTTGCTTTTAAAATATGACCTCGTGACCCCCCCCCCCCCTGTATACGCCGTTGTCTTGGATAATCTAATGAAACATCTAAAAATTGACTACAAAGTCAAAGAGTTTGAAGCTTCTTATTTTTTCGGACTTCATATCTTCTCTACGGAATTAAAACTCATCATCAACCAGAAGCAATACTGCGAACGAGTCTTGAGAAACTTTAATATGGATTCTTCATCACCAGTGAGTACACCTCTGCTGATCCGAACATCAAGTTTCAAGCTGCAAAAGAAGGAAACATATTAACATTTCCATTTCGAGAAGTTTGATGTACCTCACTGTTGCACCTCGACCATATATATTGTGAATGTTCTCAGCCAAAATCTAGACAATCCGTCTGCTGCACAAGTAACAGGTGTGAGATAAATTTTCAAGTATTTTAAAGGGACTACAGATTATGGAATTGAATATTCTAAAGTTGCTGAATTTGCGGAGTTGGATATTGTGGTTCTGATTTCGCTGGTGAGTGGTGATGTGGACTCTCGTCGATCCCGCACTGAACATCTTTTTATGTTGAATGGATCATGTGTAACCTGGAGCAGTGAAAAGCAGGAAACCGTCTCATTGTCATCCACTGAAGCGGAATATGTTTCAGCTTGTTCTGCAGCGAAGGAAGCAATGTGGTTGCGAACGTTTCTTAGGGAGCTTTGTATTCTCGAGCAAAGAAGCGCAGCGGTGCAACAACAATATTTTGCGACAACATGAGCAGCATCAAATTAGTTCAGAATCCGGAGTTCCATAAGAGAACTAAACACATTTCCATAAGCATCACTTCATACGTCAGCTGCAAAACGAAAATCACATATATATTAAATACATATATACAAAGAAGCAGAAAGCAGATGTTCTCACAAAACTATTGCCAGCTCCACCATTTTCAAAATTTCGATCTTCTATTGGAATTAAACAACTAGATGTGTTAACAATGAGGGAAGGTGTTGAATAAACATTGTTGAACACATACAATTGAACGCATCCAATAGAATGTATCTGATGGAACGCATCTTTTCACTTTTCTTGTGTTGCGATTTCTATCTATCTCACATTGTATCTATATGTCTCTTTTGTTATATTCAAATCTTTTCGGTTCAACGACTTGGTAGCGTGCATAAAATAACGGGCTTAATAAAATACTTTTTGGTGTAAACTTTTTCTTTTATTTCAACACTAAGACCCCTTTCACACAAGGAAACTGAGTTGCCGGCGATTTTTAGTTTCCAGGCGAGAAGAGCGTAAAAGGAAGACAAAAAATCTACCCTCACACCCTTCTCGCCTACAAACTAGCCAGTTTCTGGCAACTCAGTTTCCTTGTGTGAAAGCTGTCTAACATCTCGCAACCATTCCTGTGTGCGCGTGTCTACAGGAATGGAAGAGACCTACAATTTTATGCCGAATCCGAACGGTTAGACGAGAAGCACTTATTCATGACAATTGATACTCTTGGAGGATTTGTCAATTCCTCGCAAGATGCAGTAGCCCTTTTAAAAATATATCTCAAATGAATGTTAATGTTGAGTACTTTATTTCAATACATGGTGGCTAGAACCAAATCCAACGGAAAACAGAGATATGGCAAACACCATATTTCAGTTTTCTTTCGAAATAACTACTCTTAACTTTTCATATGTATAAAGAACGTAGGAAAATAATATTGATGCCAAATGAAAGGTAATTGTTTCGTTTTTCAAATAATTCGCAGAAAGATTTATGGCTATCAAACATAAAAACTTAATTCATACATTCAGGTTGGGTAGATGTTTGTTTCAGATTTTTAAATAAATAATGTATTAATCGACCGAGCCAGAGCATATTTGTATTTAATTAATTAAAATTAATAAGGTAGATTAAAATGTAGAGTGAAATTATACGTCGATATCAATCTTCAGACTGTATAATTATTTTGTTTTTAACTTAGAATCTACTTTAACCGGTTTATAAGCACAATAAGGTATCTTTTGAAGCAATTTTTGTTTAAAAGTAGGTATTTATTGAGCAAAGGACACTTTATTATATGTTTAATTAAAGGTTGTAAAAATAGCTTCTCGATGGCGCTAAAAAAGTATACGTCACCAATGAATTTTTTTAGACTATGTGTTGCAAATGCTGCTTAAAAAGACTTTAAAACTTAATATCTCAAAATGTACTGAACGTAACATAACAACTTTGCAATTATTTGAAAGATGAAACATTTCCCTACGTTCTTTACATGAAAAGCTATAAACAGTTATCGCCAACTTCAAGCTCAAATATCTCGGACTTCCCATGTACGATTTTGAAAATATTGCACTTATGTTAGAAGGTCAACACAACTTTTCATTTGATACCAATTTCATCAGTGTTGATGGTCTAACGACCAGATTTCATACGAATTTGCCCATCATCCTTTCATTCAAAATACCAAGGGGTACAAAAATAAAAATAAAAATAAAAAAACATATAAATAAAAAAAAAATATTTTTCAAAAATTTAACTAGCCAAAATCAAAACTTTAATCCAAAATTTAGCAGATACCCATACATTTTTTATCAATCAGCTTCATAAAAAAATACAATATAATTCAGTAAAATATCACACTGATTTATAACTGTGTCACAAACATCTATTTCGCCATTTTTGACTTCGTTCATAACTCGAGTTGTAGGTTTTTGGCATTTTTGTTGTCGTATATAACTATCATGAATTTAAGAAAATTTATTGATCGAAAAGAAATAATTTATCTATCAGTTACCGTTTAGAAAATAAATTCTCGACCTTTTAATATGTTCACCCTAATTTACCCTACTGAACTTTGAAAAATCAAAAAATACAAATTCCTTTCGTATCTATTTATTGAACATCATTATGCCTTACCACACAATCAGATAATTGAATATATGTACGCAAAAATTGAGTTTTTTGGGGCCACTTTTTTCTACGTTCCCCATGTCCAAACTGTTTCTGTGAACTATATCTTCTGGTAGGCCGTCCTATGGCGGGCCGGGAGACTATTTTGCAAATAACTAATGAGGTTTGATGATACTTTTTTTATTTCACTATTTATTCATCTATATTCATCTATTCTGTTGGTCTCTTTTTGTATATTTTTGATTTTTTTTAAAATTTAAATTCAAATATCAAAGAACTAATACTGTAGTCTTATTAATAATCTTGTTTTTGTTAAGAAGTTGGTTTCTTTTTTTAATTATATTTAAAACAAAAAATGACCGCAACCAGTTTTCAGTTTTTGGCTAATAGGCTATTGATTATGTCCTAAAAAACAGGGCAATAAGGAACTAAGACGTTACCGGGTTTTTATTGTAAAAATCATTGTATGGGTTATTGAAGATGAGAAATCCGCGGAGTGCTATTAAATGAGAGGGTGCATTTTTTTTTTCAATATAACTCGAAAACCAAGATAAATTTCGAAAAAATGCTGTTAACCTTTATAATAGAATAAAATTTGCTATCGAATAAGCCTACTCAAAAAATTTTTAAGGTGCTAAAACAAAACAAAAACAAAATTGCAAAAAATTGATTTTTTTGGTTTATTTTACTTATTTGCCCTTAACTTTTTTTCCGGTACAAATAGGTATAGGAATTGCTTCATATAAAAGAAAGATTATAAAATTTTCTTTAAAATCGCGTAAAATCGCGAAATTTTTTTTTAGACAAAATTAACAAAGATATAGTCGCTCAAAGTAAGCCATTTTTTCGATTTTTATTGCGTTTGCTTTGAGAGTATTTTAATTCTTATTTCTTACAACAAAACTTAATTTTATTTAATAAAACAAGAATAATAAGTTTATTTATCAATTAAAATTGATTATTATTAGTACAGTCGTGTTACTTTTTATAAAATGTGAAAATGAAAATCATACTAAAATAAAATAAATAAAATAGATTTGATTAAATCTCTTGAATATCGCCATCCATGTCTTCAAGAATATCATTTTCTTCTTTGTGCAAGCCATCAAAGGCCTAGTACTCACCTCTTTGTGAAATGAAAAATAAATATGGTTCAAATTCACGTGAATATTCGTTATGAACCCATTATTGATTCTCCACGTGAATATTCAGTCCTCAGTTTTCTAATATTTGATACTCACTTTGAATGAAAATAAATATTGATTTGTATGAAAGTTTTTCTGACAGAATCTTGACAAAATGCTAATGAAGACTATTTTCAATACCATGGTTTCTTGTCCTTGCTTGATGGTAGCACTTTAAATTCAAAAATAAACGACATTTAAGTCCAAAATAATTCCTTATGTTATTTAATTAAATTATTTCAACTTTTATTTTGAGCTTAATAAATTAATTGGCAAATGTCACACTTTTCCACAAATTTATTATTTTTTCCTTTTTCCTAGGCTGCACGTTGCGAAACGAAAATTCTAAAATGACATTCATTTTTAATCGGTTCATATTTCACTTTCACATTTGGGTACTCACCTCTCGTTTTTAATTTCATCGTTGTGAAACAAGTGTCACTTTTATATAGGAATTTCATTTTCACTCGAACTGAGTACTAGGCTTAATGCTGAATTTGAAGATTATTATTTTAGTTATGAACTATCACCGTATCCAAAAGCAATTTTTGAAGTGTTAAACATGAGAATAAAAAAAAAGAAAACAGACTTATGAGTTTTTCACACCCGTTGAATGTAATTGTATCGATAATATTCATTACGTTATTGATGGCGGATATTTAGTGCACAAAATAGAGTGGAACACTAATGAAATGTTTGCAGAAATAAGTACCAAATTCATGAATCATTTGGAAAGATTCTATACCAGTTGCAGTGTAGTTTTTAACGGTTATCCAAGTGATTTAAATATTGGAACAAAAAGTGCAGAAAGGTTGCACCGGACCAAACATGTTGGCCTCATGAGTTAAAATTAAAGATGAATTAAAAGCACTTTCCAAACCCGACCAATTTTTGTCAAATGAGAGCAATACAAATAATGTTATTACATACTTAATACAAAAATGCTTGGTCGGCTATATATAATCGAAAGAAGCCCACGAAGATGCAGATGTACCCATTTTGTAATGTGCAAAAGAAAAGGCATCCCTGTCAAATAATGTGGTGGTATTTATCCAAGATATTGGTCTTCTTATCGTCTTGTCATTGCTACCAGAGCAATTTCAAAATGTGTACTTTTTGAAACCAAGCATATGAGAAACGTAGCTGCAAAATTGTATGATCGAAATAGTTTTAATTTTCCGCAACAAAAACAATGGCGCAAAATTTTAAACAACCTATTGTTAAGGGCTTAGCAATTTACTAGTAAGTAATTTTCTAAATATTTAGCAATTTACTAACTATTTCAAAATCTTAAACCTCTTTTTTTCGATTTGCGAACTAGTAAATTGCTTATTGGGAAATGTCAGTCAGAAATCACATTTGTTTTGTTTATGATTTTAATTTTGTTTTACTCTCTAAAGAAGATTTTTTTAATTAGTTTATATAAAATTAATCTATTAAAATTGAAAAAAAAGATATTAAAAAAGTCGCATTAGCCCAAGAGCTCTACAATGCCGGATCAATTGTATGGGGTGACATTTAAAGTATGCGGCAAAGTTATATCAAAGAAATCTTATGTTGTTGGAATAACTAAAAAAGGCTCGACCTTCTAAACTACTGCATTCTGCATCATCGAAACCTGAAACTAGTAATGGTGTAAATAACTTCCAAATGGAAAATTCTCTTATGAACATAGTTAACATTCTCACAGTTCAGAGCGACTATTGGGGGAGAGACTAAGTGCTTGACTGATGCTCCTGAATCGTGTACTGGTGCTTAAGCAACTATGTTGAGTTTGGATTCAGTTCGACAGCCTACGGGACAAAAGCAAATGGTCCACACTAAAAGTGAGTTAAGTTTAAAATAAAAAATAAAACTGAATCACATTATTTACATTCTGGAGTAAAATTCTCCATCGTTCAGCTCTTCAAAAGGATGTGCTCGGGATTTAAAACTTCGCACTTTTCTGCACAATTCTGAATCTTCAAATACATCGAAATCTTCGTCTTCCGGAAAAATTTAATACTATTTTATTTACTTTAAAAAACAATTAAAGCTCACGAATCATACAAAAAAACACAATTCACTTTTCCAATTAAAATGGGTAAGACATTTTTTTCGAGAAAAATGAGAGATGTCGTATGGATTTAGCAAATTGCTTAAAGTTAAAGTAACCATTTTGTGATTTTAACTTTAGTAAATTGTTAAGAGATAGTAAGATGTTTAGTAACTTACTAAAATGGCTTTCACAATTTACTAAATTGTTTAAAATTTTGATACGATTCCACATCCGGATTTTTTAATATAGGGAAACAAAATTATGAAATCTGTTACTAAAAATATGAAATCGTGGAAATCGTGTATGAACACGTTTTTACGCGAAGATGCTAATGAAGAAGAGATATAGGTTCTGCATCCGAACTTCTTGCAGCATCTTTGTATGAGGTGTTGAATAACACACTAAGGGCCAGTTTGTTCACAGTGGGTTAAATTTAGCATGTGACTTTCATAGGCTTTAATTAAACAACGCTTAGCAACCAAAATTGGCTGATAAGTGGAATCCATGATTAGCAACTCATACTTTGAATTCAAAAAAATTGAACAACGAACACATTTAAGGATTTCCCAGCTCCACTAATCATGGGTTAAAGATAATTAGCTGTAAACAAACTGGCCCTTAGTAGGCTTCTCTTTACACTTTCTTGTGAGCTATCCAAAAATGCTAAATTTTCATTGGCCAAATTACCACCAACGCGTGATGCCATCACACAGCACGGCTTAAGGACTTATTTCCAAGTACACCAGTGGAGTGGACCAAATTTTAATCCTCCGAGTGGGGGGTGGAAAGCATCTTAATATGGATTGGTACCTAAAACCATGAATCAACCTCCTGCACCAGATGTTTTTCTAAAAAAAATGGAATGCGGATATAAAACGGGTTGCTGTGGGTGTAACAAATTGGGGCAAATGTGTTATATGTTTTTTAAGAATAACATGGGTGTAAACTGCGATAATTCGCAAGAAACGTACATACAAGAAGATGATATTCTTGAAGACATGGATGGCGAAATGCAAGATATTAAATAAAATCTAGAAGTGAATATTTTTATTTTATATTGTACGATTTTCATTTTCACATTTTATTAAAAGTAACAAGACTGTAATAATAATCAATTATAATTGATAAATAAACTTATTATTCTTGTTTTATTAAATAAAATTAAGTTTTGTTGTAAAAATAAGAATTAAAATAATGTCAAAGCAAACGCAATAAAATCGAAAAAATGTCCTACTTTGAGCGACTATACCTTTGTTAATTTTGTCTAAAAAAAAAATTCTGAAAACGCGATTTTTTTTTATATGAAGCGATTCCAATACCTATTTGTACCAGAAAAAAAGTTAAGAGCAAATAAGTAAAATAAACCAAAAAATCAATTTTTTGCAATTTTGTTTTTGTTTTATTTTAGCACATTTTTTTAGTAGGCTTATTCGATAGTAAATTTTATTCTCTACAATAAAGGTTGACGGCATTTTTTCGAAATTTTGTTGGTTTTCGAGTTATATTTAAAAAAGAAAAGGGTTGCATTAACCCCCCTCCTCCAAATTGCACCCTCTCATTTAATAGCACTCTGCGGTTTTATCATCTTCAATAACCCATACAATGATTTTTACAATAAAAACCCGGTAACGTCTTAGTTCCTTTCTAAATGACATAATCAGTAGCCTATAAAAATTGTTATGAGCATTGAATTTTGAAAACAAAAACAGTTGTTAATTACGTTCAGTTATTTTTTTAATCAATTAAAACAAAATATTTTGATTTTTTTGTTATAAATTTTGAGTTTGAAAACTGATTTTTCAGAAACTGTCCAATAAGTTAATTTATTTAAAAAGAAAATATAAGACGGTATGTTTGGTCTAACAAATTAATATAACATGGCATTGTAAGTGTTACCATTGTTTTTAAATTATTTTTTTTTCTTTACCGTCAATTTTTTGAGGAAATTGCCCCTCACGCCTGTAAGGGTGTGAATAAACCTCCCCACCCAGTTCAGCTCGACCCAACCTACACGCTTTAGCTTTCTGTCACTTATACGAAACACCCTTAACATTCTATAAGCAAAGTAAGATCTTAGAAAATGTTAGAACGTGTAAAAAAGATGAAAACAATAAAAATGTTTATGCGAAGGAGAGTCTGTTTTCCCCCGTTTAGACAGAAGGGATTGTCTTAAAAAAAATATTAAAAATATAAAACAATTAAAACAAAAAAATGTCAACTCTTAGGAATAATTGTTGAATTATTTCAAAAACCAACTCTTATAACATCCCCTATTATCATTATTATCGTTCATTCTTTCTTCATTCCAATATTGCTTGTAGAGCAGTGCAGACGTGTCTCTAATAAAATAATATATACAATCAAATGTTTTTCATTTATTAAACCAATAGGTTATGGGACTAGTGAAACGCTATTTGTGATAAAAATATTAGAATATATAATATCCCTTTTAAATAATTAAAAATATTGAAATATAAAAAAAAAACTATCTTGATCGTGCGCAGTTTTTTTTTCCTGTGTTGTGTTCTCGCTATAATTTTTGTTCCCTCTTTCTCTCGCCGGCGCGTCAATTCGGTTATTTTACAGTTGCAGAAATATAGGCCCCGATTGTGAGTTTCGATTGCCAATCGAATCGACAATTTTCGATTACCTCGATTGGATATCATGTTTCGTATTGTGAAACATAATCGAATGAATAACCAAAACATTTGTAGGGTTTGAATTTGATGAATACAATTATTGTTTGTTTGTGTTGTAAATTTATTTTTTTTTATGAAAATCCAACATTATGTTGTAAATATGTTAGTATTCGAACTTTATATTTTTATCATTTTAAACTAAACCAAAAAAAAAAATATAATAAAAAAAAAGTTGGGTACCAACAGGATTCGAACCCGAAACAATCGGGTCCATCCTAGCGCATCGACCAGAAAATTATTATAATCGAAAGTAATTTCGATCAAAAATCTCAATCACAATTATAATCACAATTATATACAAACCAGAAATTGACCATCGTTAATTAAAAAAAAAATCGTTCGTCGATCAGCAAACCGACAACCGCCATCGGGCCCAAAATTTCCATCTGCTTTTTATTTGTTATTGCGTTTGACCTGCATAAAATAAATATTTGAATTTTATATTCCGTAAAATGATTAATTTATTGGAAAAAATTACATTTTGTTCACTAGAAAAAAACTTCTAGATATAGCTTTCGTTCGCGTCGATTAGAAAATAACAATCGAAAATAGACGACCGTCCAATCGAAAGGTTTCGATCAAAATCGAAACTCACAGTATGAAATAGAGTAATCGACAATCGATAATCGAAAAAAGTCGATCATCGATTAGAAAATCGAAACTCGCAATCGGTGCCATAGAGTTTTTTTTTCGCTGAGTTTTTTCTTATAAATCGTCGGAACGGTTGCCAACAGTTAATGAAATTTGTTCTATTTGTTATATAAACAAAAAAACACATACCAAAATGGAAAAGAAAAAAAACATTAAAGTTTTTGAGCAGATAAATATATCTATTTATTACTCTTTCTGCTTCTTACGATGGTATAGTTACTGCTATCGAAACGTTGGCAGAAGACAATTTAACGTTAGCTTTCGTAAAAACAAGATTACTTGATCATGAAGTAAAACAAGCCGCTGAAAATCGTGACACCAGCTTAAAGGTTTTTCAAGCCGAAACCAGGACCACATATAAAAATAAATTTAATTTTGGTACCCAAAAGTTAAGTAAAAATTTGCATTATGGCCCAAAAGATATATTTAAAACAAAAAAAAAAAGAAACCAATACAAATATAAAGTGCTATCATTGTAGTAGAAAGGGGCACACTAGGAATGATTGTTTTTATTTCAAAAGAAATGAAAACAAAAGAAAGATTGTTCAAACCGCACAATCAACTGAACGCAAAACATAAAATAATGCTTCTTCTCCAAGTTTTGCGTTCATGGCTGGGGATCATTTGTTTGAAAACGGACCAAATTTGCAATTTATTTAGGACTCTGGAGCATCGGATCACTTAATCAACAAAAACGAGTTAACAACAGGTTTCATTGATTTGAATACACCAATAAATATATACATCGCAAAGAATGGTGCATATATATCTTCCACCAAAAGATGAAACCTAAATGTTGTGAGCAACCTTGGCGTCGAAGGAATGCTGGAGGGTGTTCTTTACTGTCCTGATATTCCTTACAATTTATTATCAGTTCAAAAAATGCAGCAGTCAGGCTTAACAATAATATTCAATCAACAGGGAGTTCTTATTAGCAAAGGTGAAAGTGTGATAATTGAAGGTAACATTTTTAATAATTTGTTTTCAGTAGACCTCCAAATAAATAATAAAAAAGTGCTTAGTGAAATGAGTCAAAGTTATCAATTGTGGCACCAGCGTTAGGGTCATATTGGAAAATCTAAGTTTTTAGAACTGAAAAGTAAAAACATGATTAATGATATTACTCAAATAGGGACAATAACTCCGAATGATATTTTATGTGAAGCGTGCATAAATGGTATACAAGCACGTTTACCATTTCAAAAGGCAAAAATTAAAAACTTTATTAAAAGACCTTTATTTATTGTACATTCCGATGTATGTGGTCCAATCACTCCTGCCACATAAATTTAACAAAAATTATTATGTATTTTTCCTGGATGAAAATACTCATTACTGTGTGACATATCTGATAACTTTTAAGTCAGACGTATTTTTAGTTTTTAAAGATTTTATAGCAAAAAGTGAGATTCATTTTAGTTTAAAAGTTGCAAATCTCTATTGTGACAATGGGGGTGAATATTTGTCTAATGAAATGAAAGAGTATTGTGTGCAAAAAGGTATTTGCTATAGCTTGAACCAAATCAGTTGGCCAACGGTCGGTTGCGCAGAGAAAGGATTTAAGAGAACAAAAATGGTGCGCAAGATATTTAATGAGTAAAGATTATTCCTTAAATTTTACAATGCCCAGCTCAACTTTCTTTTTCTTTAAAATTAAAATGAGATTAAATGTATGAGTTTAATTTTTTTATTTGGGTTGACTTATTTCAGCGCACTTATAATAAAAAAGAAATCTTTTGCAAAATGAAATTGGGTTACACATAAAAAAGGACCAGTCATTGATAAATAATAATTAAGGGATTATTGTTTGTTTCTATGCTCTATGGCTTATGATTTGTGGCTTAGCAACATCCGGGGGCGATGTGTTTGTATTTATTTTATGGCGTTAGTGTTTATTTAATATATATTTTGACCTGTGGGGTTTTGGGAAAATATTAATAGAACAGTGTTTACGAGTTTAAATAATTTTTTTTACCTACGAGTAAAAAGAATGAATGCTTTCTTCAGAGAAGAAAGTTGAAACAACAAATAGAAAGATAGATTGATTGATTTATTATTTCAAAAGTGTATACAATACAAAACAATTGAAGTTTGTTATTCAAAAGCAAGTAATCATTTTTGATTTTTAAGAATAAAAACTGTTTTCTTTAAAAGGCTTCGTTAATAATTTGGTTGCGATAAGACATCGCTGTGTCAAAATAATTGAAAAGTTGGTTGATGTGTCCTTCGCAGTTGAGAAGGCCGAGTACTTCTTCTGATTTAAAATTGCTGCCTATTGCATTTCTCCGTATTTCACATAAAATTGGACACTTCCCTATGAAATGGATAACGTCTTCTCTTTTCCTCAAGTTACATAAGCTGCAGTACACAGGCAGATCCTCTCGATGTGGTATGTAGTGAAGACTTATCAGCTCCCCTCTCATTTTGAAAATCGACGAGATAAGCTCCTGCTTATTTTCGTTCTGGAAGTCGTTACGTTTGCATAAATTTTGATTAAGATGGTTGTATATAGATCTATGCACCGAAGATTCAGCCTGATTTACCGAGTCAATTCTAAGTTGCTCATCTACTTTGGAGACAAGATCTAATAGGTCATCTTTGCAATATCTTCCATTTTCTTGCAGTATTCGCATGTTGGTTCGACAGTATGTAGCTTGTTCTTCAAGCTTTCTATACCACAGGTTTTCTTTTAGGCGGAGAGCCGACCGTAGGATCACTTAGCTCATAAGGTAAGAGGTTCTAATACCCCGTAGTTGATAGATCTTTTCAAGAGAAACTCAACGCACATGTGTTGCCTAGCGAAAAAGGCCTTGACGAGAAAGAACGAAAAATATAGGGTTGCCTTGTTTAAATTGGGTAGGGGGTGTTGCCAACCCTTTTTGAAAAGCACTTTTTTGGAACTATGACTTAGCTCATCGAGTAATAGGATAAAACTAGTATCAAATTCAAGATTAAACTGTACTGAAAATAAAAAAATACGGTTGCCACTTTTAAAATGGGTAGCTGTACGTGTCAACCCTTCTTAAAGGAAAAAAATGTTAGAAACACGTTATTGCTTACAACTTTTTATTTTGATCGAGTTTGATAAAGTATTATATACTAAAAAAAAGAAGACAATCTGTAGAAAATTAATAAAATACACTTTTTCTTTATTAAGTCTTCTAATCGTAGGAAAAAAATAGATTTAACTCAGTCCTAAAAGTTTTCAGTTACATTTTGTATAAAAAAATTGTTTTTTATACAGACACAAGTAAACCCGGTATCATTAAATTAAAGCCCAGACGGTTCTATATTTAAAAAATATAGGTTGGCTCCTCTTAAAAATGTGCATACCCTTGCCAGACCTGATTTAATACAAAAATATACCAAAATATCTACATTTTCAGGTGAAATGTTTAAGATTTGATAAGGTTAGAGCTTAAAACATACATCAAATTAAAGCTTAGCCTCTAATCTATCAAACAAATATAGGGTGCCTTTTCTCAACCAGGTGCATTTACCTGTCAACCCAGATTTAAAGCAAATTTTTACAAAAATCACTTCTTTTTCAGATCAAATGATTAAAACTTGATAAGGTAAGAGCTTAAAACATACATCAAATTAAAGCTTAGACTCTAATCTATCAAACAAATATAGGCTGCCTTTTCTAAATCAGGTGCATGTACTTGCCAACGCGGATTTAATGAAATTTTTTTACAAAAATCACTTCTTTTTCAGATTAGTCCAGTCAAATTAGACTTTGACCCGGACAAAATTTTTAACTGGTATATTTGTTGAGCCATGTTCAGAACAGTATCCTTAATCATATGTGAAAAGTCCCAAGCAATCCACGTTGGCGTAAGAGCACAATCTTGAAAAACGCAGCCATTTTACACTCTTTGTTTGTGGCTATATCTGTGGAACATGTTGCCATAGAAAGACTTTTTAAGTGACAAATAGACGGGCTTAGATTGACAAAGTCAGGGAAGTAAATAAAAATAAGCTACAAGGATTGCATGGCTACTGTTTTGAATTAAATGAATTTAACAGATTAAATTGCAGTGCATGTTCGAAAAAATTACCCATGTCCCATTAATATTGTTTAAAAATCTGAAATTTATTGGACATGTTCCAACAACCGAATACCAAATCCGGGCTGGCAAGTACATGCACCTGATTAAGAAAAGGCAGCCTGTATTTGTTTGATAGATTAAAGTCTAAGCTTTAATTTGATGTATGTTTTAAGCTCTTACCTTATCAAGTTTTAAACATTTGATCTGAAAAAGAAGTGATTTTTGTAAAAATTTGCATTAAATCTGGGTTGACAAGTTAATGCACCTGATTGAGAAAAGACACCCTACATCTGTTTGATAGATTAGAGTCTAAGCTTTAATTTGATGTATGTTTTAAGCTCTTACCTTATCAAATTTTAAACATTTCACCTGAAAATGTAGATATTTAGGTATATTTTTGTATTAAATCAGGTCTGGCAAGGGTATGCACATTTTTAAGAGGAGCCAACCTATATTTTTTAAATATAGAACCGTCTGGGCTTTAATTTAATGATAGCGGGTTTACTTGTGTCTATATAAAAAATTAATTTTGTTATACAAAATGTAACTGAAAACTTTTAAGACTGAGTTAAATCTATTTTTTTCCTACGATTAGAAGACTTAATAAAGAAAAAGTTTATCAAACTCGATCAAAATAAAAAGTTGTAAGCAATAACGTGTTTCTAACATTTTTTTCCTTTAAGAAGGGTTGACACGTACACCTACCCATTTTAAAAGTGGCAACCGTATTTTTTCATTTTCAATACAGTTTAATCTTGAATTTGATACTAGTTTTATCCTCTTACTCGATGAGCTAAGTCATAGTTCCAAAAAAGTGCTTTTAAAAAAGGGTTGGCAACACCCCCTACCCGTTTTAAACTAGGCATAGGGTTGCCTTTTTCGTTCTTTCTCGTCACTTACCCAAATTTCGCTAGGCAACACATATGCGTTGAGTTTCTCTTGAATAGATCTATCAACTAAGGGGTATTAGAACCTCTTACCTTATGAGCTAAGTGATCCTACGGTCGCCGCTTGGACTATTTGCAATAGTTTGCAATGCTAGAACTTTTAGGAAGCTTTTCGTTATGCATATTCAGTACTTTTGTGATATACTCAACATGACACTTTAGTGTTTTAATAAAAAGTGGTGACAGTCATGTCTCGATTATGACTATGTAGTTCGGGGTGTTTTTTGGTAGACGAAAACATTTTTTAATGAAGAACCTCTGAATATTTTCGACCGTTTCATACATTTCACCTCCCCAAACCTGTGCTGCGTACATCATAATGGATTCTGCTACCGCTACAAAGGCCTTATACTTCACACTATGAGTTATCAATTTGTTTGAGAAACATCTTTTCCATGTTGCAGATATTGCACTTTTGACTTTGACCAGTTTGTCCTGTAGGTGGGTTTACATATTAACGTGACTAGTTATGATCATTCCCAGGTATTTGTAAGCTTTAACGATTTCAATTGAATCTCTGTCGAAATGCCATTTTTCGTTCCTGGCCGTTCTACCCGAACCTTTGCGAAATATCATAACTTTCTATTTGCTCAGATTCACCCTCAGATTCCATAATCGGCAGTACACTTCGAGTCGATTAATCATCAGCTGTAGGGTTTCGGGTGATTGAGCAAACAGTATCACGTCATCAGCAAATAGAAGGGCTTTAATGCGAATCCCGAGATTTCTATGCCACCAGGCAAAAACTCAATCAGGTCGTCTATGAGCAAAGCGAAAAGTTTGACTCCCATCTTTGATTCAAACCACACAGACTTTTCAGAACCGTTCCAAACAGCTGTCATATTGCCATCATAGATATTTTTAAGTACAGTTCCAAAATTTTTGAGACATCCCAATGTTGTATAGCTTGAAGAATAATGCTCTGTGTTCAACCGTATCAAGTGCTGATTTAAAATCGACAACAAATACGTACAACTTCTTTTTTTGTTCAATAAACGTTGATGTGATGGTTTGCAGTACAAAAAGATTATCGATGGTTGAGTACCCACTTCGAAATCCAGCTTGGAATTCACCAAGCAACTTGTTGCTATTTATCCAGTTTGTCAATCGTTCATTCAATATTTTTGTAAACACCTTATAGGATGCGTTAAGGAAGGAAATAACTCAATAATTAGCTGGATCTTCAATGTTCAATGTAGTAGCCCGTAGCGTAATGGTTAGTGCGTTCGACTGTCACGCTGGAGGTCTGGGATCGCTTCCCAGCCTCATCCACCTAAAAACTAAAAAGTTTTTTTTCAGGGCTACTGCCTCTTGCGAGGAATTGACAAATCCTCCAAGAGTATCACCTGTCACGAATAAGTGCTTCTCGTCTAGCCGTTCGGATTCGGCATAAAATTGTAGGTCGAAAGGCGCCCACAGGAATGGTTGCGAGTTGTTAGTCACTAGGCCCTGGATCTTCATGAGCCGTTGTGCCACCCGATTTATTTTTCAATGTTACCCTTCTTATGTATGGGAAAAACAACAGATTGCTTGAACTGCTCTGGTAGTACTCCGGTATTTCCGTTCCATATTTTAGAAACTCCAGTGGTTTTCTATCAGCACCAGGTGCCTTTCCGTCTTTCAGTTTCTTCAATACGTTATTTACTTCACCATGAGTTACAACTCTATCTAATATATCATTATAGTGTGCAGGTTTCGCGTATTGTATGGGAACTGTTAGGTTTCCCGGATTCAAAAGTGATTTGAAGTGATAGTGAAGTACATCTATGTTCAATTTGGTACTTATTTTTAGTTTTGTACCGTTTATTTGGTTTACTGGCATCCAAAACTCTTTAGAGTCCTTGCAGTGTGCTAATTTTAAAGCCTCGTTTTCAAAAAATTTTGATTTTTTTGCCTTACAAGTTTTCTTGAACACGGCATTCGCTTCTATATAAATTTGTTTAAAGTAGTTGGTGCTGTATTTTCTGAAAACTTTCAGCCATCCAAAGGATTTTTTGACGTGCTTTTTCGCACTCCGCGTCGTACCATTGTTCTTTTTGTTTAATTATTTTTCCATGGAATTTTTTGGTTTCAGTGTATGATTGTTTAATAACGTCTTCAATGTCTCCTATCGTAAGTTGACTATCGGATGAAACATTTAGCTGAAGGTTGTATCTATACGCTTCCGCTTTGTCTTCTTTTTATGTTAGTTTGGGAGGAGCTTTAAAACTGTTGTATCTTCTTGGGGTGTGAAGTTTATTCCAAATTCAACTACTATTGGCAAGTGGTCGGAATATGGGACACTAATGACCTTAAAATCTGATATTAAATGAATCCAGTTTCCCCTTATTAGACAGTAATCGACGACTGAACTTTAGTGGTGTAAGAAATCGTTAGTAATCGTTACTAAGTAACGATTACTTGAAGTAATCAAAGTAATCGAGTACTTTTTTGAGTAACGATTACTAACGATTACCAGAGTAACGATTACTAACGATTACCAGAGTATCGTTTGGTACCCGTATTCAAAAGTAATCGTTTGGTACTCGGATCCAAAAGTAATCGTTTGGTACTCGGATCCGAAGGTAACGAAAAGTAATCGATAGGTACTCAAATGTGAGTCCGAGTCCAAAGTGGGATCATTACGTTTTTTGCTTGAATTGGATTTAATTGAAATAAAAGAAAAAAGTTTTTTATTAAGAAAATGATTTTGTTTTTTTAGAAAAAAAAACTTTTTTACAAAAAAAAAATAACTTTTTTACAAAAAAAAAAAAAAAATAACTTATTTACAAAATACAACTTACTTTTTTCCAAAAAAAAAAACTTTTTTTTTGAAAAAAAAAAAAAAAAGAAACAACTTTTTTTCGATTTAATTTTTATATTTCAACTCGATTTGCGTCCAAACTATACGTCCTCCCTCCAAAAATAACACCTTTTGGGAAACACCGTCAGGTTGAGGTAATCGTACCTCTGCAATGTTCGAATTGTGAACATTATATTATTGTGAACATTACCTTGTCCTTCTTTTGCGAAGGTGTTTTTTTTTATGGTGCGATATATCGATGGGAAGGGAACACTTCTTAGACACCTCTGAAACGCTTAGTTTAGCCACAAATCACGTTTAAAGTGAAAAGTCGGTTTTTCATATTGTGCGATACATCGATGGAAAGAGATCACTCCCTAGATCACGAATATGCAATTTTAAGGTCTGAAATGCTTAGTTTAGCCGCGAATGAAAGGCGTCTACGATGCTTCTTTCGCTCGCAAGTTTAAAGATAAAAGTAGGTTCTTGATATCATGCGTTACATCGATTGAAAGGTGGCACTCCCTAGATAACGAATATGCAATTTTTAGTTCTGTTAGATGCTTAGTTTAGCCGCAAATCAAGTTTGAATGTGCAAACTTCGGGGGGTCTACGATGTTTCTTTGGCTCGCAAATCGAGTTTAAAGACAAAAGTCGATTTTTCTTATCATGCGATACATCGATTGAAAGGTGGCTCTTCCTAGATAACGAATATGCAATTTTAAATTCTGTAAGGTGCTTAGTTTAGCCGCAAATCAAGTTTGAATGTGCAAACTTTGGGGGTCTATGTTTTTTGGCTCGCAAATCGAGTTTAAAGATAATAGTCGGTTTTTCTTATCATGCGATACATCGATTGAAAGGTGGCACTTCCTAGATAACGAATATGCAATTTTTAGTTCTGTAAAATGCTTAGTTTAGCCGCAAGTCAAGCTTGCAAATCATCATCGATGAAAAAAGATCACTCCCTAGATAACAAATATGTCATTTTTAAGTGGGCACGATTGTTAGTTAAGCCGCAAATGGAGTTTAAAGGGCAAACATCAATTTTGCGAAGTTATTTTTTTCTTATCGTGCGATAGATACATCAATGGGAAGAGAACACTTCTTAGATCACAAATATCCCATTTTCGCTACGATGTTTAGATAAGCCGCAAATCATGTTTAAAGGTGTCAAGTTTGACACCTCTGGGACCCTTAGTTTAGCCACAAATCACGTTTAAAGTGAAAAGCCGGTTTTTCGTATCGTGAGTTGTGTGTTACATCGATGCAGTATGGCACATCCTAGATCACGAATATATCATTTTAAGTCGCTACGATGGTTATTATTAGCTAAGCCGCAAATCGAGTTTGAAGAGAAAAATATATCGATTTTTAATAATTTAAAGATAAAATTTTAGCTTAAAACATCAGAAATACTTTTTTTGGACCACCCATACGCTTAATAATTTTTCGTTAAATAATTTTGTTTAAGCATTGACCATGACCATAGTATTATGAAAATATAATTTAACAACCTTTCATAAATCCAAAAACACGGTATTTATGAGGGGAGATTTGTTGTCTTCCTTTTACGCCCTTCTCGCCTACAAACTCCCAGTTGCCGGCAACTCAGTTTCCTTGTGTGAAAGGGGTCTAACTTTTTTACAAAAAAAAAAAAATAGCTTTTTTACAAAAAGAAAACTTATTTTAGAAAAACAAACAACTTTTTCTTAGAAAAAAATAAACTTTTTTACAAAAAAAATAACTTTTTTACAAAAAAAATAACTTTTGTACAAAAAAAAAACAACTTTTTCTAAGAAAAAAAAATAAACTTTTTTACAAAAGAAAAATATTTTTACAAACAAATATAACTGTTTTACAAAAAAAAATTTTTTTTAGAAAATTATTTTTTGTTTTTTTTGTAAAAATAAATATTTTTGACACTAATTTTTATATTCCAACTCGATTTGACAACACCGTTTGTCCATGAGGGAGTGCAACATTTCAATCGATTTATCCGATGAAAAATCAATTTTCAAATTAAGCAAAATAGAAACTTAAAAAATTAACATTCGTGATCTAGAAAGTGCCGCCTTTCAGTCGATGTATCGCACAAACCAGAAAACAAAATTTTATCTTTGAACTCGATATGCGGCCAAATTGTAAAAGTTTTGAAATTATTATGCAAAATATCTCTTTATGATATTTTGCTCGTCATGAGAAGGTCGGATTGTGAATCGTCAGGTTGAGGTAATTGTGCATATGCAATGTTCTAATGTGAACAATTTGCTTAAAGAACTGAACTTGTCCGTATGCCTTTGGCCGACCACAAAATTCAGACGTTTATTCACAAATCACAATACCATATATAGATCATATACAGGGAAGAACACTAATAATGTTCGTGTGGCACGAAGAAGCTTAAATTTTGTTAACCATTGTTGTTTTCTCTGAACTATCGTGTTCATGCAATAAAAATAAAACAGCAAATTTTTCATATTTTCTTGTTGAAAAAAGTAATCAAAGTAATCGTTACAAAGTTTGTTGCCGGAATCCATATAAAAGCGAAGTTTTTAAAACTATTATTATAAAGACAACATTCATCTTCTGCTATAAATGTTTCGTATAAAAACACGAAATCATATTCATTGATTAAATTAAAAAAATTAGTAAATAAAGATTTATTGCTTAAGCCTTTTTAAATTCAACGGTTTTCATAATATTTTTGCAGACAGCGCCTTTACCCTATGCTTTAGAAAAATGGCTGCAGGTTGGTGGATCTGCTAAACTCCTTTTATCCTCCTGACAGCTACGGGGCGCATTAAGATCTTGTTTTTTTAAGTTGGCAAAGCTTGAATTTGAAGTCTCATCTGTCACAACAAGAGAACCCAGCTGTTGAGTTAAATCTGCATTGTAGACGTCATTTAGAACTTTCCCAGCAAACGTAGAACTACATAAATAACCGGTGAAATATGTACGTAATAGCCTTTTCACACCAAACCCAAAACCGGGTTTTCGGCAATTGGTTAACGAAAACTTGAAATGCGTTCACACCGAAAATTTACAAGTTTTCATTTGACATTTCATTTGTTTTGCTTGAACACAATGGTCTCAAGGAAGGACCGCGCCGCTTTGAAAATTTTCAGTGCCACATTAAAGTGAACATATCAAATGTTTTATGCGTACTTAAAAGAAAATTTATAAATATTGGAATTATATAATGAAAATGCAATTAATCCTGATTCGTTATATTTAATTTATTTCCTAACCGATCAATTTCACGTTGTAGTTAGGATGCGCGATACTGCGTCGCGCTCTCTTGTATTCCAGCTAAAAAAATATTTTTTCCTGGCAGCAACCCGTCAGCTATTTATATGACGTTTAATTGAGCGCTGAATGTTTCACAAGGTGTGTTTGTTTTGTTCATCTTTTTTTTATCAAAACTTGTGGTTTAGCAAAAATGTATGGGAAAACTTGTGTTTTCGATCTAGGTTTTCAGCCAAAACCGATATTTTCGCGAAAACCGGGTTTTGGGTTTGGTGTGAAAAGGCTATAACAGAAGTAGGTACTTCTTTTCCACTTAAAAAAGATAGGGGCTCGGGAAAAAACTCAGTTATATACCTCCTATAGATGAGACTACATGAAGCAGCTATCTCTTTCTAGCATGCGAAATGAAGTGAATTTCCTCTCTATTAAAGTACTGACAAAAGTACTTCAAATGTATATCAGCGAAGCACTACTGGAAGTACTTCTAATGCTTATTCGCCAGTAGTTTCTTTAACCATAGCGAAAGCACTGAAACTTGTCCTTTAAAGTACTACTTAAGGTTAGACCGGACTAGGCGGAACTGCACTTCAGCGGAACTGCGATTCACAATAATTTGTATGAAATTTTATGAAGTTCAGTTGCCGCTTAGTGCGATATAGCTCATATAATTTCATACAAACAATGTTTTGCCGCGTCGTGAAGTGTAGTTCCGCTGCAGTTGTGTGTGGTCTAACTAACCTTTATGCGTATATACATTTCACCGGTTATATCTGTAATACTATACATACTGAGTTCTCGAATCTAGAAGTACGGATATAACAGGTGAAACTTGTACGTAAAAGAAGTAGTTTGTTTATTCTGAAACTGAGATGAAATAATTTATATGATAAATTGAATTTTACGAATAGTTTTCGTCACCAGTTTATTGCTAGTTTTATCAAAATAAATAACAAAATTGTTCAGACCTTAGAGCCGTTCCAATAATTGAACAATTTGCTGCAATCTCAAAATACACGACGATCGTCAAAATGTTTTCCTTGAATCTGATGAATCTGAAATGCAGTAATAACAAAGTATAAAACACTAATAAAAAAAATTGTATTTTCTATTTAATTTAATGACAATAATTAAATATAATTTCTTTGTTTTATAAACAACAACCAAAAAACAACCATTTATAACTCGCGCTCGCCGATAAAATAAATGTTTTTGTTTGTCATGTTGTGCACATTCGAAATGAGACAAGACTTTGTGCATCGTATACATCGCACTCTTTCTCTCCTTTTTCGATAGAAGGGTTTTATTTTTTTTTTAGGAGAAACAAAAGTACTTTTTTGAGAGGAGAGTTTTTGGTAAATAAAGAAACACATACATTTATAGAATGCGTTTTGTTTGTGGTTGTGTTTCAAGGCAAACAACTGAGTTTTGGTTTGCAGGGTTAACTCCATCGGTAGCATTGTTGTGTACATTTGTAACATTTTTATTGATAAACATTTTATCATCTCTTACTAGCACTTTAATTTGCGGATTGCATTCGTTTAGCCGTCTTTTGATACACATCAATTTGTATAGCTTTTGCCGGATCGAGGCTGGTAGATCTTTAGCCATTGATATTCCGGTGTTGCGTAATGTGTTGGATGTTTTGAGCGCAGCAATAACTTGTTGTTTTGACGCTAGCTTGACTACAAAAGTCTTAATGTTATTGTTTCCCTATCGACCGATTTCTTCAGATGGTGGTGGCTGAACTACTTTTGTGCATATGGATTTTGCAAGTTCTCTCTCATCCTGGTTTTCTCGGATTGCTACTTGTAGCAATAGATTGTTTTCCGTGTTTTTCATTTGCATCGCTTCCATTTTGTTTTCTAGTTGTTCGTATTTTTGTTCTAGTGTATTAACTTTTTTTGATAGATAATGGTTCGTTGCTATGATTTGCTGGTTGACAATGGTGATTGCCTCGATGTCACTTTTTTTTTGCAACGTCTGCCATTTCGAATCAAGTAGCATTCCTAGCATATTAAATATATCATCTTTGGACATGCCTCCCACTAAATCCGATGACATTGTGATATATGATTGTGTTTTTTTTTTAAATGGGGGTCTCTAGCGAAATTTCGTATGCTTTTCTCTTGTCCATATGACGTATTAGTGAGGTTATGCGAATGCTTATTAATAAAACTGCTGAAATATATCTTATTTTTCTATAACTCACGTGGAATTTAATAATTTTAGAATTTAGGCAGTCTTTTTTTCACTTTCAATAGGTTTAAATGTTTCTTTTTTTATTTATCAAGCAGAATTTTCAATTTAAAATGGGATCGAAATAAAGATAAACTTCTCCACTTATTTGACAGATGTCAATCAACAACAAATAGTTTTAAAGAATAATTTACATTCATTTATTTTACTGTTAAATAATTATTATAAATTTGTATTTCAAAAATAAATATACAACATTATCAGTAGTGGATCTAGGATTTGGCTGTGAGGGGGGGGCCTTGGAGTTTGGAAATCCAGTTTGTAAATTTGAAGTTAAATAACAGAAAATAAATTTTGACATCAGTTTTCCTTTAATAATAGCCGTGTTTTTTGTGCCTTTATATCCACTCCTATCACGCTTTATAATTTTTTCAAAATGAAGCACAATAAGAAGAATTTGGGATTGATATTTTTTTAAAAGCGAATATTAAGGCTCAGCAAAACATGGTAGTATAACTAATTTTATAACTTAAAGTTCTAGCCACGTTACCACACGAACAAATTCGTTTATTTATAGGTAAATTGCTTAATAATTGATCAGGTTTCAAGTGCCCACCTTTGTACATTATGTAAGTGTTTGTTTAAATTGGCTGAAGGTATGCTTTGAACTTCACCTTTTTAACAAAATTTAAAAACTGTTTGTAATGCTAGTTCAGAAAAATGATATTTAAGCAGTGTTGCCGTTTTGACCTGTTTCATGTCAAATTTGACAAGATTTCATCGCTGTTGACATGAAATGAAATACAAATCTTGTCAAAAGTGTTTTGACTTGTTTTTTAACTTTGTGCCCGATTACACGATTTTCGGTTGTTTCGTCTTTCGTCTTTTTGACAGAATGGGTGAGGGCAGTAGAAATGTAGAGGGAAGGAAGTAACGAAAGCAGGAATGAAAATTTCAAGACTTTTTCTGGTTGAACTTTGACGTTTCTGATTTGGCAACTACAATGCTCCTCGATGTAAGCAAAAAACGATTTGAACAAAAATTAGTGAATGGGAAAATTGTTTTTCGTAATTGAATATACCTAATATACGAGTATATTTGAGAAAGAAGTGATTACAAAATATTTGTATTTATTACTACTGATTATTTCCACACAAAACAACCCCAAATTCCATGAACGTCAAAATAACGAAAGGAAGAACGTCCGTATTTTCGCGAAGCATGTAATCATGATCGTTCGTGCCTGTCAAAAAGACGAAAGACGAAACGAACGAAAAAACGAACCGTATAATCAGCCTCTTTACTCAATAATTCAATATGCAACTTAACTTTTTGTTAAAATATATTAAAATACATTTCAACTTCCGTGTAGGCCGAGTGTAGTGTGTTATACATTATACTATGAACGGCAATCAATGAAGTTACCTTTGAATATATATAATGTGGAGTACAGCCTAACAAAATCCATTCCCAAATCCTAATCATATGCTGTCATTCTGGTTTAGCTACAAGCTGCACAAAACAACTGGTTTCGGTTTACAAACTTATCCTTATCTGGGAGCAGAGTGCGAGGAAAAACTTAATGAATTGAAAATCAAATCGGAAGTAAGCGACGAAGAAATTCATATTTGTAGAAAAAACTGCAAAAGTTTTATTATTAAAATAATAAAAGAATTACAGCAGAGAGTGCCAAAAAATCTAAAAATTCTCAAACAGATCAGCATGCTTTCTGTCGATACATGCCCTTCCCAGAAGAAAAGCTCATTGCTTCCAGTTCTGGAAGAGATGAAGGTTGAGTCTGATTCAAAAGATAAAAGAGACAGTGCCTTTCTGGTGCGAAGTTTATTCGTATAAGGATGCCAGTGGAGAAAATCCATTTAAAGAGTTGGCGAAGTGTTCTGTATCAAAATTGGTTTTGGAAATTTCCATTGCAGAGGTAGAAAGAATTTTTAGTCAATTAAATTTAATCAAAACGAAACAAAGAAACAGAATGCAGCTGTTGTTAACTAATTCTCTTTTGACAATTTGCGCAATAAAAACTGTTGCAATAACTTTGGAATTATGCTATATACAAAAATATAGATCATATAACCAATAAAATTGAATGTGATAGCTCAGATTTTGAAGATCTTTAACTTTATGTACCTTAACTTAAGTACCTATGTACCTATTTTTATATAATAATAATTTATAAAATATTATTTATTTTAGTTAACTTGTTGAATTGAAGTTGAATGTTTTGTTTATAATTAATAAAATGTGTTTATGTTATCATTAATATTTGGTATTTTGATATTTGACTTTTTTTTGACTAGAAACTAAATTTTCAAATATTTGACTTTTTTTGACTTGATTTGGAAGAGACAAATAAATTCAACAAGTCAAATTTGACTTTATTTGGAATTTCGACTTGGCAACACTGTGTTTAAGTGGTCTTTCTGGCAAAAGCTCATATGTGTTTTGACAGTATCAGTCCTCTGAGATCTCATTTTCTTTAATTAGTCAGAGCAACGAACCTACCTGTTTTCTTCAAATTGTCACTGGAAAGCACGAAAATAAGAGTTTTTGGTCCGAAAAATAAAATATCAAAATTTCAATACTTTTAGTCGGGCATAAGAAACAGCTGCTCTAAGAAATAAGCTGCACGGCTCAATTCTGCAAGTGTCAATGAATTTTCGTTTACACTGCACCTACATACCTTTTCTATTCCTGCTCAAAAAATGTGTCGATAAATTTTTAAGCCATTCAAGAGTCTATAGAGATTGTAAATATTCATGTCCACCTGCTAGATTTTTCTGAGTTCACAGAGTTGCTCACGCTTTGGAATTTGGCTCCTCGACTAGAGAATTTGTATTGAATTGCTTAGTCCAAAAATGTTTTGTATGTATTGCATTGGACCTTTGAAATTTTAAAAACTAAGCCCCAAAATGATCTAAACCCAGCCAAGATCGTAAGAAACAATTCCTGTTGTATTGCTGCGGTAAATTTTACCACAACAAGTTTCACTGGCCTATTTAACATCATTTCTCCATTTTAGTCCTTTCTTTTCCGTTGTGGCTCCAAAATGCTTTTAGAGTTCAGTAGATACCTGGTTTCCATCAACCAGACCCCCTGCTCTTAAGTACTTTGGAAAAGCAACCAAAATAGGTGTTCCTGATTAGCAAACTACCAATACTACTATTAAGCAATTGTGTGACGGGTGATCCACAAAATAATTGCGTGTGTGACAGATGGTCAACACAAACAAGATTCAAGAGGACAGACAGATGGTCTGTCGCTGTCAATCCTAAAAAGGAGCACGGGCGATATTTTATCCCCGATTGCTGATGTGACTCTGTATGAGAATGGCTGAATGCCCAACGTAAACATTTTATTAAATTATTAATTGTACAAGATGGCCGTCCAGGCAAGGTGAAAGCCTGGAAGAGCACTTCTTACCCGACTATAGTGTGAACCTGAGGTTCTGGTAAATTTGGAAAAAAAAGAGAAATTTTTGGAAAACGAAAGATATTCAAGAGTAGTTTTTTTTTATTTTGGTTTGTGAAAATTTTCATTACCAAGAAAGAGTTCTGAAAATTTTGAGAAAGTTCTGGAGGAAATTGTTGGAGTAAGCCTGGGAATAGAACGGAAAAGAAAAGGAGGAAAATTGACCTCAGCTAGGAGGGAGAAATCGGCAGGATTTGCGGATTGGTAAGCTAAGTATTTTTATTGGTACCTATTAGTATAATTGTGCGTTTTTGTTTTAACTGAGAAATTTGTAAAATCGTTTGACTTTTGCTTCCGTTGATATTTCCGATAAAGCGGAACTCGCGACCCGTTCAAAACAGTTTGGTCTTTTCGGGACAAAAGTATTAACCGTCCTTCTTCCTTTGTTCAAACCTTTTGTTCAAACATTTGCTAAAAGATCTTGGGTCTTAATCCTACTCGAAAGGTTTCCCAAGCTAAATTTAAGGCATTAAAATTCTTCTTTTAAGAGTTTAAATTCATTCTTTTAATTCAAAATTCAGCTTTGTTGTTTTCCGCTCCAAAAGGTTTGTGATTTCCTTTCTGTCAAACAAAAAAAAAAAAATCACTGGCGCCCATTTTATTCCAGGTACACCCTGTAAATACTTGTATACTTTCGATTTAATTCAATTTTTAATTAATTTCATTAATCGCAAGTCGATTAATAAAACCCCACACGTCGCTGAACCCACCCCATCGCTGAGCTTCCGTGGTGGCAGAACCTTTCTGTGCTACCAGTTGTGAGATTGTTTTTTTTTTTTTAAACGCGCCCATCGTCGATTTGACAGTTGTCATTTTACTTTAATTCTTCTCTCGTCGCGACGCACGCCGGTTATCGTGCAATAATTTATTTATCAATTCGTTTGTGATAATTGTGTTTGTATTCGGTAAATCCAATTGCGTTTTGCAGATATAAGATCTGCCATCATATCTTTTAAACTCATCCTAAAATCGCGTTAAATAATTTCACAACATTTGGCGTCCGAACGTGGGGCTCTCTTTTCGTGTTTGTAGGAAACAAAATTATATGCCTATACAAGTCATTGTTTTGTGCTTTGTGGTTGTTTAGGGAAGTGTTAACATTTTATCTTTATATAAAGACATTTAGTTTGTTTTTTTCTATTCCCTTAGGAAAATACCTACGAGTTTTTTTTGGTGGCTGAAAGGTCATATGATGAATAAAGTGCAACAGGTGGGATTACTAATAGAATCCATACATACATACATATGTACATATAGATACATCATTCGTGGCAGAAACAAGTGAAGGAAAAATACAAGTTGTTGAGTAAGGATTTTTTTGATGGTTTTTATAATTTCTTTGGTGTGATTAAGTGATAATAATTTTTGATTTGCCACTTAATCATTGTTGCTTTAAAATATTGTATAATTCTTTTTTACAAAAATTTATTTCATCGTGTTATAGTGTGGTCTCTTTCAGACCAACCATTTTGTTTTATATAAATAAAATAATTTGACATTCCGAACAGTAGGTTACGTAACGTAACGTAGTGGAGGGCAGATTTAGTTCAGGTTTGGCATTTTTTCTGCTAGTACTTTTTTTCTAATACTTTTTTGTTTAATACTTGTGTTTAATACTTTTTGCGCGGTATTTTATTTTGTTGGATTTGATACCAATAATAAAATTAATTGGTTTCGTTCTTGGTTCTAAAGAGGAAATTTATTTACGAGTAATTTTAATTATTTTTTTTTGAAAGTGAAAGGGTTTTTTTTTTAATTTTCATTTCATTTTCGGTTCGTTTTTATCTCATTTTAGTAATTCAATTTTCGCGTTTAAGTTTGATTTTAAGTTTGCGTTAAGCATTTTATTTTAAGTAACTATTTTTATTAGCTTTTTAACTAAGTTTTTGTTTTGTTTTTAGACTTTTTAAAATGGAAACTAGTCAAGTGAATAGGTTGCAAGACGAAATAACATATGAGGTAGAGTTTAGAGGATTACCCATAGGGACAGTAGAAGAGATGCGCAAAGCGCTTAGGGTTGCATTAAAACTGGAGCGTAGGAATTCTTTTATACCTCCCGCTTATCCGTTCACCTTTGAACAAGATTTTGCGGCGGTTGAGAAGAAGTTAGGAGAAATTTTGAAACTGTTAGAAAATCCTCCGAAGTCGGAAACTTCGAAGGAGTATTTAAAAATTATTACGAAGGTAGAGTGGGGGTTGCGTAGGATGGATAGGAGCATTCCAGAGAATGAGAGTCAGGAGAAGAGCAAGTTAGCTCTTAAAAATAAAATAGTTATGGCAGAGTTAGAGGATAACGAAGATGAAAATGAAGAGGAGGAAGATAGTGAAGAGGAAGAAGAACAAAATAAAGAGAAACAGGAAAAGGAAATTAATAAGAATAGGGAGGTTGAAAAACAGCGTTCACCTGAACCTGAGAAGATTAGATCGGTGGTTACTTCTGCCCGTACATCGACAAGTTTAGGAGTGGCAGGCAGTAGCGTAGGAGAAAATAGTGGTAGGAGCAGCCCAGTGGTAGAGCGGGTTGTAGTTAGCTCAGAAAAATTTCTAAACATTTCCAAATGGAATCTGAAGTTCACTGGTGAGCACTGTGGTGCTTCAGTGAACTCGTTTTTAGAAACGGTGAGTGAATATCGTCAAGCTAGGGGGGTTTCGGAACCCCAACTTTTTAAGGCAGCAGTAGAGCTTTTTGCAGGAAAAACTTTAATTTGGTTTAGGGCAATTAGGGTGTCAGTCAATTCGTGGCCAGAGCTTGTCAGAGAGTTGAAGCTGGAGTTCTTGCCACCGAATTACGATGACTTACTTTTAGATGAGATTAGGCGTCGCACACAAGGCAACGATGAAACAATCGGGGTTTATGTGGCGACTATGCAAAATTTGTTTGGTAGGTTGTCAGATCCAATTTCGGAAAGTAGGAAGTTGTCAATGATTCAGCGGAACTTGACACCTTTCTACCAAACTCAGCTTGGTTTGGTGAAACCAAGTTGTGTAGTTGATTTGGTTATTGCAGGTAGGAGCTTAGAAGCGGTAAGGGCAAATGTGGAATCGTATGTTCCACCCCCCAGTGCTAGGAACAATAGGAACCTGCTAGAACCGGATCTAGCATATTTTGGTAGGGAATTTCCTATAGTTTCAGTTGTGGCTGAGAACAACGAAATTGCACATCAGGGCCAACCTTCAATGAGATGTTACAATTGCAATGGATCTGGCCATTTTGCAAATAGGTGTTCTGCTTCTAGGCGTTGTTTTGGGTGTGGTAAGTTAGGGTTAGCAGACAAAATTGTCGTCGCTGCTCGGGAAATGGGCAACGGACTCTTGCGCCAGCAGGGCGGGATGTCCGAAGACAGGAAATAGGTTACCTGCTGGTAACCGGTTGGTGAATCAGGTTCACTAAGGCTTTACGTTGGAGGCAAACGGTAGTGATAGGAGACCATTTTTAGGAGTATGCATTTATGGTTCTAAATTTTTAGGTTTATTAAATTCAGGAGCTTCTAGAATCATAATAGGTAGGGATGCTTGGATTATTCTCCAAAATTTAGGTCTTTCTTTAAAGACAGACACTGTTGGCTGCGTTCGGTTAGCGGACGGAACAGGTGTCGAAACGTTAGGGACCCTCTCTCTTCCAATCATATGAGAGGGCAGTATTGATTGACTGTCTTGTCATACCAACTCTGCCACACACAGTGATCCTTGATGCAGATTTTTGGGCACTCTCGGGTATAGTCCCGGATTTGAGGTCACGTGAGTGGAATTTTTCGGAACAGCCGGTTTCGATTTGTTCTATTACAGATCGTTCGGAGTTGAGTGATAGGGAAATAAAGCTTTTAGAAAATCTTATTGAGGAATCTTTTAGGAAAATGCCTGAAGGCTTAGGGTGCACAACGCTGGTTGAGCACAAGATTGGGACGTCGGCGGAACCGATTAAGCAACGGTATTATCCGGTTTCTCCGGAAATGCAGGGACATATAGACAAAGAATTGAATTAAATGTTAGAGGCAGGAGTTATTGAGAGATCGACTAGTGCGTGGTCATCTTCAATACTGTTAGTTAAGAAAAAGGACGGCTCCTATAGATTCTGTGTGGATTATAGGAAGCTAAATAAAAACACAGATAGGGATGCTTATCCACTTCCATATATTAATTCAATTTTAGATAGGCTTCGAGGTGCAAGGTTCTTGTCCTCATTAGACATAAAATCAGCATATTGGCAGATTCCTATGGAGGAGGAATCGAAGCCCTATACTGCCTTTACGGTTCCTGGGAGAGGCCTTTTTCAATTTCGAAGAATGCCTTTCGGTCTTCACAACTCGCCTGCGACTTGGCAGAGGTTTATCGACACAGTTTTGAGTGCCGACATCGAGCCATACGTTTTTGTCTATTTAGACGACATCATCATTATTACAGAAAGTTTCAAACAACATCTTGAAATTCTGAATGAGGTGATGAAAAGGTTGAGTGAAGCAGGATTGAAGGTCAGTAGGGAGAAATGCAATTTCTGTATGCCATCGCTGAAGTTTTTAGGTTATATAGTGGATCGAAATGGTTTACATGTATGTAGATCCAGAGAAAGTGGAAAGCATGGTTAGGATTCCAGCACCGAGAAATGTAAAAGAAGTTAGGAGTTTTATAGGGACAGTTTCATGGTACCGTCGTTTTGAACCAAATTTTGCTGAATTACTTAGGCCGTTATCGGATTTGTTGAAAAAGAATGGGAAGTTCACTTGGACTCAGGAACGTGAGGATAGATTTAGGAAGGCAAAAGAGTGTTTGGTAACAGCACCAATACATACTTGCCCAGATTTTAAACGACCTTTTGTCGTTCAAGCAGACGCATCAGATTACGGCATCGGTGCAATTCTTTCACAGAACTTTGATGAGGGAGAAAAGGTTGTCTGTTACCTAAGTGGGTCTTTAAATAGAAATAAGAGAAATTACTCCACAACAGAGAAAGAGTGCTTAGCTGTACTGTAGGCTATTGAGAAATTACGGCTGTATATCGAAGGTGTTCGGTTTACGGTTGTAACGGATCATTATTCCCTGGTATGGTTAAGTAATCTTAAGGATGCGCAGGGTAGGTCAGCTCGTTGGGCAATTAGGCTCCAACAATTCGATTTTGAAATCATTCACCGTTAGGGCAAAGAGCATGTTGTTCCGGATATACTTTCTCGAGGAGTGCCACAGTTGGGTGGTATCTCAGAGGAGGATTCAGACCCTTGGGTGACCAAAATTATTTCAGAAATCAATTCAAATCCACTTAGGTATCCAGCTTGGCGAGTTGAACAAGGTCAGTTGTTCAAACTCGTCAAAGCAAATCATGTAATACATAGTACATGAAAATAATCAAGAATGGAAGAGAGTAGTAGGGAAAAATGAAAGGTTAGGGATATTACAGAAATACCGATGATGGTCCTTTAGCAGGTCACATGGGTGTTAGGAAAACTTTTGCCAGAATTGGGGCAAAGTTTTACTGGCCAACAATGAGGGCCGATATAACCAAATAAGTTAGGGATTGTAAAGTTTGCCAACAGGTAAAGCCGGTGAATGATAAGCCAGCTGGGTTAATGACAGAGAGGGTAGGGATTAAGGAACCATGGGAAATGATATGTGTAGACTTGGTAGGTCCACTTCCAAAATCGAGTAGGGGTTTTATTTATATTTTAACGGTAGTGGATTACTTTACAAAGTTTCCACTACTGTTCGCGTTGAGGTCAGCCACTGGTAAGGCTATAGTTAAGGAACTTGAAGACAATGTCTTCCTCTTATTTGGCATCCCAAAGGTGATCGTGTGTGACAACGGTCCCCAGTTTCGATCTAAGGAACTGAAAGCGCTTTAACAGGCGTACGCGTCACAAATAAAGTTTACAGCCCATTATCATCCTCAGGCGAATCCTGCGGAGCGGATAAACCAGATTCTCAAGACGACGTTGAGGGCTTACGTCGCTGAAAACCACCGTGTGTGGGAATCACAACTCAGCAAGGTGGTGTGTGCTATTCGCACGTCACAGCATGAGGTTTTAGGAGTTTCGCCTTATTATGCGAATTTTGGTAGGGATATGGTGACTTCAGGTCGGGAAGCACCAACAATAGGAGATAGTTCAGGAAATGTTCAGAATCGGGAGGCGATCGCTGAACGTTTCAAGGAACTTAGATTTGGTATAGGAAAAAAATTGCAAGCAGCATCTAAAAGATCTGCTCAGACCTACAATCTTCGACGGCGTGATGTTCAATATCACCCGGACGAAATTGTATGGCGTAGAAATTTTTCGTTGTCGGATGCCGCGAATTATTATGCTGCCAAATTAGCACCGAAGTTTGTCGGTCCGTTTGAAATTAAAAAACGTGTCACCTTAGACATATGTCTTACAAGATAGTAGTGGTAAAGAGCGCGGAACTTGGCACGTTAAAGATTTGGAACCGTATGCCGATGCATCCCAAGATCAGTGATTAAAGTAAAGTAGTTTTTTTAATTCTTTTTGTAAATCGATGATTTTTATTGTAAATTTTTGGTTTTTGATTTTGATTTTTATTTTTTTGATGGAAAATCCATTTTCATTTTCCATAACCTTGGCATATCTTAGAAAATGTGTTACAGAAATGTCCACAGAAACGTGGAGGTAAGGGTGGGATCTGTTGCGGTAAATTTTACCACATCAAGTTTCCCTGGCCTATTTAACATCATTTCTCCATTTTAGTCCTTTCTTTTCCGTTGTGGCTCCAAAATGCTTTTAGAGTTCAGTAGATACCTGGTTTCCATCAACCAGAGACCTGCTCTTAAGTACTTTGGAAAAGCAACCAAAATAGGTGTTCCTGATTAGCAAACTACCAATACTACTATTAAGCAATTGTGTGACGGGTGATCCACAAAATAATTGCGTGTGTGACAGATGCTCGACACAAACAAGATTCAAGAGGACAGACAGATGGTCTGTCGCTATCAATCCTAAAAAGTAGCACGGGCGATATTTTATCCCCGATTGCTGATGTGACTCTGTATGAGAATGGCTGAATGCCCAACGTAAACATTTTATTAAATTATTAATTGTACAAGATGGAACGTTAAGGCAAGTCCTTTATCCCTTAATCTGCACAAAAGTCCAACTATATGGAGTAGAATCGCGAAGTAGGGAATTACTACTAATCTCTCCTCTCCGACATTTTAAATATTGAAGTTAGCTTCCCAGCAATTTTCACGAGAGTAGTTTTACTTTTATTCGAGGGGGGAAAAATGTATACGGTTTTGGACTTGAGTTTCTTTTTGGCTTTCCGAAACATTCTTTTAAAAATTGAGGGGGTGTGAGTAGGGTGGCTGAATGCATTCATTGAATTCCCGCCCACTGGAAGTCACACCAGAGGACGGCGAATTCAGTGGCGATGACAATGCAGAAAGCTGTGGTGTAAAGTGCGAATAGGATAGGCGGTGTGGTCTCAACTGCATTCGCTCACTTTCGCAAATATGCGGGGTGTAGCTGAATGATGATGCGATCGAGATCCACACTTTCTGATTGGCCGAAAGCATTTGGGCATTGGAAAAAGGAAGCGGCCGTCCAGGCAAGGTGAAAGCCTGGAAGAGCACTTCTTACCCGGCTATAGTGTGGGTAAATTTGGAAAAAAAGAGAAATTTTTGGAAAATGATAGATATTCAAGAGTAGTTTTTTTTTTGTTTTGGTTTGTGAAAATTTTCATTACCAAGAAAAAGTTGTGAAAATTTTGAGAAAGTTCTGGAGGAAATTGTTGGAGTAAGCCTGGGAATAGAACGGAAAAGAAAAGGAGGAAAATTGACCTCAGCTAGGAGGGAGAAATCGGCAGGATTCGCGGATTGGCAAGCTAAGTATTTTTATTGGTACCTATTAGTATAATTGTGCGTTTTTGTTTTAACTGTGAAATTTGTAAAATCGTTTGACTTTTGCTTCCGTTGATATTTCCGATAAAGCGGAACTCGCGACTCGTTCAAAACAGTTTGGTCCTTTCGATACAAAAGTATTAACCGTCCATCTTCCTTTGTTTAAATCTTTTGTTCAAACATTTGCTAAAAGATCTTGGGTCTTAATCCTACTCGAAAGGTTTCCCAAGCTAAATTTAAAGTCATTAAAATTCTTCTTTTAAGAGTTTAAATTCATTCTTTTAATTCAAAATTCAGCTTTGTTGTTTTCCTTTCTGTCAAAAAAAAAAAAATCACTGGCCCCCATTTTATTCCAGGTAAATACTTATATACCTTCGATTTAATTCAATTTTTAATTAATTTCATTAATCGCAAGTCGATTAATAAAACCCCACACGTCGTTGAACAATCGCTGAGCTACCGTGGTGGCAGCACCTTTCTGTGCTGCCAGTTGTTACTTGTGAGATTGTGTTTTTTTTCTAAACGCGCCCATCGTTCATTTGACAGTTGTCATTTTACTTTAATTCTTCTCTCGTCACGACGCACGCCGGTTATCGTGCAATAATTTATTTATCAATTCGTTTGTGATAATTGTGTTTGGATTCGGTAAATCCAATTGCGTTTTGCAGATATAAGATCTGTCATCATATCTTTTAAACTCATCCTAAAATCGCGTTAAATAATTTCACAACAGTATTAAACATTTACACTAAGCTTTACACTCCGGTGTTCTCAATTAGCCGCAATTGCGTTTCTTTCGTTAAATTAGCTAAGTTTTTAGTGCAGGTAAACAGTTGTTGCTTTTAACATGTAAATGTTAAGCCCCGACCACGTTTTTTTTAAATTATATCTTCAAGTTTTAGTTCCAACTCCGGACTTTGAAAATCCTTAGACCTTTGCCCCAAAAGCTCTCTGGAATAAGGTTAGTTTTTAGGGAGTTAGTTGTTTAACCCTGACTACGTTTTTTGGCCAATATTCTCAGACCTTTTTAGTCCCAAGTTGTTTTTTTTTTCAATTTTCTGGGTTTTGTTAAAGGGGAAATTGTCGTTGCATGAAACATGTCCATTTTTCATAGCCCCCAATTGTTTTTTTTTCCAACTCACTTCATAGGCTTTAGCCCCAACCTTAGGGCTTAGAAAAGAAGTTGCAGAACATGTAAAGTGTTCAGCCCCAACCACGTTATTTTGCCCATCAAAATTCTCATCTTTACAATATTTTAGACGAATATAAAACTTAACACGTTGTAATGTATTGCTTTCTATATTTCAAATTATTTTAGCAATCGGCTGTGGGGGGAAAGGTGCTTTAGCCTCTAGAGCCACCCCCTGGATCCACCACTGAACATAATAATAAAGTATATGTAATATAAATAACAATGATATAATTTAAATAATAAGTGCACATTTACATATATATTAAATTTTAAGAAATAATGTCGGTTTCATAGTGTCCCACGTCAGGTCATGAGAAAAGTATTCTTCCTCAGTTCTTATAGCTTTTTTACACACTTTTTTCCAATCTTCAGCCGTTATTTTTGAAAATTCTTCCTCTGCTAATTTTTGAACATCTAATAATTTGAATGTTGTGTTTCGTCTGCCTACTCTTGCCTTGACAGTTGCCCAAATATTTTCAATAGGATTAAGGTCTGAATGATAGGGTGTTAAACGTAGAACGTCCCATGCCGTGAATGATATCGTCAATCTTATGCTTTGGGTTGTGTATAGCTCGGTAATGTTTTATTACCTCATATAGTTCAAGTCTCAACATCTGCGTAGTATGCGGGATATTGTTTTCGGTCAGCCAATGTATCATCTCGGATTTTTTGCTAGGAGAAGTAATTTGCTTTTCGTCCAATTCATTGTAGTACGAGGCGTTGTCCATTACAATAATTGAAGGTTCCTCCAAGTTAATCAAATCTTGTTCTTGTATACATTTGCAGAAATTTTCAAAATTCATGTAGTCTCCCGTTTTCGTTCCAGACTTAAATAAAAGTAAGGCGTTTTTCACGAAGCCTTTTTCACCACCTGCATGCGGCATTATCAACCTCTGTCCCTTTGAAATTGGTGTCTTCAATCCACTGCTACTGTCATCTGTCCATGCCCTTGGCCTTGTATGTGAGCTATGAATATAACTTTCGTCCAAATAAATGATGTCATATCCTTTTATTCTATACTCCCTGATTTTATTCAGATACTTCACTCGCATGAGTTTAATATCATTTCTTTCACAAAGAAATTTGCGGTTGTTTTGCGTTTTTTTTGTAGGTAAATCCGTTCCTTCTTAGAATCCTGTTGGGAGATGTAATACTTAAGTTAAGCTCTAGATCTTCCTGGACTCGTTCTCTCAACATTTTTAAACAGATCATCACTTTTTCCTCTTGGTGGAAATTGTGTATTATTCGCCGAATAGCTGTGATGTCAAATTCGTTGAGCCCAGTTTTCCACTTCGTATGTGGTACTTTTTTATTTAGTGATTTCACAACTCCTGTCTCTTCGTATTCTTTAATTATTCTTCTGATTTATCGTTAAGAAATTCCAGTTAATTCCACGGTATGCGAGGTTGCAATACTCGCAGGATTTTCAAAAAACAATCTCGTGGCCTCTTCAAATTTGTCATTATATACCTTAACAACTATCTTCCGCACCTGGCTTCCAATAGGTTTTCCTTTTCTAAATGAATCCATGGAGATTTCCTTTGAACGTCGTTGTACTGGTTGTTTTTTTTTAAACTGAATTCCAAACCAAAGCAAGTATCATTTAAATACGTAAATTCCCTCTGATGAAAAAATTCATTCGTAAAATTCGTAGGTAAAAATTATTAACACTCGTAAAAAAACCACGGGTCAAAAAATATATCAAATAAACACTAACGCCATAAAATAAATATGAACGCATCGCCCCCGGAACTTATCTGTTGCTAAGCCACAAATCATAAAACCTAAAGCATAGAAACAAACAATAATCCCTTTACTATTTATTAATGAGTCCGAAGTCACATGTACTTTTTTATGTTTAAACCAATTGCATTTTGCAAAAGATTTTATAAAAGATATATTTGTAAATATGCAATTATTATTTAAATTATATCATTGTTATTTTTATTATTTATTTTTTATTATTATATTATATGTTTATTTTTTAAATACAAATTTATAATAACTATTTAATAGTTATAGTTAATAGTTTATTTATTTTTTATTATTATATTATATGTTTATTTTTTAAATACAAAGGAGAATGGGCAAAAATGTATGGGAGCTGGTCTACCCACTCAACAGCAATGTGTTGTATGTCGTTGAAAAGGTAATTTTACTGACTTCATTTCATTGTATGACCATTAAGCTCTAAACTATGGGGTTCGTGAGATATTCGGAATCAAAGCACCGAAAAAGACAATAATGCATTTCTTCATTGGTAGTGTGTCCTCATACCTACATTAATCTGTGATACATCGTTGAAAAGATAATTTTGTGTACTTTATTTTTGTATATAGCCGTGAAGACGTAGATCATAGGGTGCAAGAGATATGTGGGCATACAAATCGGCAAATATAACAACAATGCAATTCTTCATTTGGTACTGGTCTACCGACTCAACAGTAGTGAGTCATACGTCGTTGTAAAGGTTATTGCATTTGCTTCATTTCATTATATGGCAGTTAAGCTCTAAACCATGGGGTTCGTAAGATATTCGACTCTTAAGCACAAAAAACAGCAATATTGCAATTCTGCATTGGTAACTTATCAACCAAGTCAACAACTATGAGTCATGTGTCGTTGAAAAGGCTGTTGCGTGTACTTCTTTTTATTATATGACCGTTAAAGTGTAAATAATGGGATTCGAGAGATATGTGCCAAAAACGCTGAAAAGTGCAGTAATGCAATTCCGCACTGGTAGCTGGTCTTTCAACTCAACAGAAATCTCTCTTATATCTTTGAAAACGCTATTGCATGTACTTCATTTTGCAATATGCTGTTTAGCTGTAGACCATGGGGTTCAAGAGGTATTTGGCCATCAAAATAGGCAAATATAATTAATACAATCGCGTCATAGTAGAGCCAAGAAATACTACACATATATACTTATAAATAGAGGTAGGGAAGGACGAGAGGCTTTTAAACACTTTTATTGCTCATGCTTGACGGGGCGCCGAACTGTCAGTACATGTGCATATGTTGTATCAATTTTGTGGTATATGTGCATAGCCCAGCATCAAAATGGGTTTACACCACCTGCGGACCGCCTTAGTAATGTCATACTGGACGAAAGTATGATATAAATGTAAAAAAAAATTCAAATAAAATATTATAAGTGTGTTTTTTTTATTTATGTTTATATTTTGTAGCCAAATACCTCTTAAACCCCACGGTCTACAGCTAAACGGCATATTGCAAAATGAAGTACATGCAATAGCGTTTTCAAAGATATAAGAGAGATTTCTGTTGAGTTGAAAGACCAGCTACCAATGCGGAATTGCATTACTGCACTTTTCAGCGTTTTTGGCACATATCTCTCGAATCCCATTATTTACACTTTAACGGTCATATAATAAAAAGAAGTACACGCAACAGCCTTTTCAACGACACATGACTCATAGTTGTTGACTTGGTTGATAAGTTACCAATGCAGAATTGCATTATTGCTGTTTTTGTGCTTAAGAGCCGAATATCTTACGAACCCCATGGTTTAGAGCTTAACTGCCACATAATGAAATGAAGCAGATGCCATAAGCTTTTCAACGACGTATGACTCATCACTGTTGAGTTGGTAGACCAGTACCCAATGAAGATGTGCATTTTTGTTATATTTGCCTATTTTGATGGCCAAATACCTCTTGAACCCCATGGTCTACAGCTAAACAGCATATTGCAAAATGAAGTACATGCAATAGCGTTTTCAAAGATATAAGAGAGATTTCTGTTGAGTTGAAAGACCAGCTACCAGTGCGGAATTGCATTACTGCACTTTTCAGCGTTTTTGGCACATATCTCTCGAATCCCATTATTTACACTTTAACGGTCATATAATAAAAAGAAGTACACGCAACAGCCTTTTCAACGACACATGACTCATAGTTGTTGACTTGGTTGATAAGTTACCAATGCAGAATTGCATTATTGCTGTTTTTGTGCTTAAGAGCCGAATATCTTACGAACCCCATGGTTTAGAGCTTAACTGCTATATGATGAAATGAAGCAGATGCCATAAGCTTTTCAACGACGTATGACTCATTACTGTTGAGTTGGTAGACCAGTACCCAATGAAGATGTGCATTTTTGTTATATTTGCCTATTTTGATGGCCAAATACCTCTTGAACCCCATGGTCTACAGCTAAACAGCATATTGCAAAATGAAGTACATGCAATAGCGTTTTCAAAGATATAAGAGAGATTTCTGTTGAGTTGAAAGACCAGCTACCAATGCGGAATTGCTTTACTGCACTTTTCAGCGTTTTTGGCACATATCTCTCGAATCCCATTATTTACACTTTACGGGTCATATAATAAAAAGAAGTACACGCAACAGCCTTTTCAACGACACATGACTCATAGTTGTTGACTTGGTTGATAAGTTACCAATGCAGAATTGCATTATTGCTGTTTTTTGTGCTTAAGAGCCGAATATCTTACGAACCCCATGGTTTAGAGCTTAACTGCTATATGATGAAATGAAGCAAATGCCATAACCTTTACAACGACGTATGACTCAATACTATTGAGCCGGTAGACCAGTACCAAATGAAGAATTGCATTGTTGTTATATTTGCCGATTTGTATGCCCACATATCTCTTGCACCCTATGATCTACGTCTTCACGGCTATATACAAAAATAAAGTACACAAAATTATCTTTTCAACGATGTATCACAGATTAATGTAGGTATGAGGACACACTACCAATGAAGAAATGCATTATTGTCTTTTTCGGTGCTTTAATTCCGAATATCTCACGAACCCCAAAGTTTAGAGCTTAATGGTCATACAATGAAATGAAGTCAGTAAAATTACCTTTTCAACGACATACAACACATTACTGTTGAGTGGGTAGACCACTTTGCCCATTCTCCTTTATAATAACTATTTAATAGTAAAATAATTTAATGTTATTATCCCTTAAAATTATTTGTTGTTTCAACTTTTTTCTCTGAAGAAAACATTCATTCTTAAAAACTCGTAGGTACAAATGATTAAAACTCGTAAACACTGATCCATTAATATTTTCCTGAAACCTCACAGGACAAAAAAATCTATCAAATAATCATAAACGCCATAAAATAAATACAAACACATCGCCCCTGGAACATATCTGTTGCTAAGCCACAAATAATAAAACCATAAAGCATAGAAACAAACAATAATCCCTTAACTATTTATCAATGAGTCCGAAGTCACAGGTACTTTTTATGTTTAACCCCATTGCATTTTGCAATAGATTTTTTTTTATTATAAGTGCACCCAAATTTGTCCTAATGACTAAAACAAAAATTCAGAATTTTTTCTTTTCGAAGTAAAATTTATACCTAAAAATCTTTCTTTTTTATCTCACCAGAGATGAAATACTTTTTTAGACATCAAGCCATGAAAGAAAAATAATCCATGATCATACTTCATTAAAGAGACCTGCGCAGTAAAATGGCCAATTGATTTGGTTCAAGCTATATCACTTAACAGTTCCGCGAACCCCTAAATTAAATGGTGTCTCAGAACGTATGGTTAGATGGTTAGAACCATCACAGAAAAGGCTGGTACGATGTTATATTGGGCTAATCTGCCAGCATTGATATGGGGTGAAGCAGTGTCCTAACTGCTACTGAAAGGTTTGTTATGGTGAGAGATGTAGTTGTCGATGAAACAAATTTCCTAGAGTCAAGACCTATGCTTGAGGAAAAAAGGAAATAGTATAGAAAACACCAATGATAAAACTGATGAATCTGTCTCAAAGTCATTTGAGTCAAAAACAGTAGTAAAGTCTAATAAATCTTATAGCAAATCAGATATTCTAAAAGAAATTGAAGAGGTTAACCCTCATAAAATAACCAAATAAGGTAATGGATCAAATAACGAATCTTATAATGAAGGTTATACACAGAATGAGTCTTCATTTGAGAGTAGTCCCTCAAATAAAGACATTAGTGATTCTAGGAAAAGTGATAGAATTAAAAAGCGGCCTCTTTTATATGATGACTATATCATGTGTGCACAATCTATTTTATGTAAGATTCCTACTTCTTATAAAGAAATTAAAAATACAGAAGATAGAGCTCAGTGGGAAGGTGCTTTAAAAAGAGAACATAATTCTCTTTTGGTTAACAACGCATGGACTCTGGTAACTAAACCAGAAAAGAAAAATATTGTAAGCGAAAAAACGTTCTCTTAAGAAAAAGAGAGAAGAATACATGTAAAGGGTTGCTGGTAGTAGTTTTAAGTAGTTTTAATTTATTTCATTCTAAATTAAGCAAGCCAGTTCAGTTGATTCTGGAAAGTGGAACTGTTGGGTTGTGTCATCATTTCAATAAAGTTATAACGTTTTAAGAAGAAAAGTTTTTTTATTTACATACTGGATATTTGATATTTTAATTATACAGCCTATAATTTTCAGAAGTGGGATAGAATATCCACCCCGTTAATATTAATAACCCTCGTGGTGAAAAAGAACACAAACGAAAGAAATAAATATAAATATCCCTCGCGAAAAAAAACACAAACGAAAGAAATAAATAAAATAACCCCCTCGTGAAAAAAAAAGATCGATAAAAACTCAGTGTAATTATTACACAAAATAATATAACTCTATTAAAATAACGAGTGTATCCAAGTGATTTCATAAATCCACATAAGTGATTCAGTGTGAATCTAAAAAATTCCTTCGCACTACGACGCTACCCAAATCGTCGTTAAATTTCAAACTGCACTTAAACACCCATACATTGTGTGCTGAAAAAATATATCGTGCAAGTTATAAACACTTAACTGTACCTCAAACAGGAAATAAGAGGGAATAATAAAATAAATAAGATCGCTAATGATCTACAAACATCCTAGTAAAGATTACCACAGGTAACAAGATAAAATACATAACAGACATTTTATGATCAACCAATCAAGATGATAATAACAAAACAAGATAAAATAAAATACATAACAGATATTTTATGACCAACCAAATAACAAAATAAGATAAAGATACAAAAAGTAATTAACCAACACTACCATAAACCCTGAGGACAAGAAAACCAACTCATCAGGATAACGAAGGAATTTGCCAGTAGTTGCAGAGTAGTATGTAAGAACTATGTATGTAAAAACTATTGAAATATTTTATTTGTTGAAAAGAAAATAAAGTTAACATTTAAAAATATATTTTTTTGAAGTAACCTTTTTTATTTCCGACGGATAAATATAATTTGGACATGGAGAACGACGAGACACAGGTAGAGGTATACAAAAAGTATACCGGTCGTGGTTGGAAAGACTCCAGCAAAAAACAACAGGCACGAAGGCAGAATTAATCTTGCGGCTACTATCCCTACCAGCCAGTGTTGCCGCAAGCTGAAATGAAAAGTCGCTAGCCCAACCTCCAAAAGTCGCTAGATTGGCTAAAATTAGGGAGAAAAAAAGGCGCTAGAAGTCGCTAGATAAAAATTGGATAATAAATGCTAAAAAAAAAATTCTCTTTGAATAACTTTTTTTTTTCAAAACTTAAACTAAATTTAAAAAAAACTTTGGTCTATCGGAAATTGGAAACAGATGAATTTCTTAAATAAAACTACTGCGCCCACCTCACTGTGTGTCTGTCTGTGGTGAATTGCAGTTTCCAGTATACAATTATTGTTCACACTAATTTAAATGTAAGAATTGTAAAATTATCAGGGCCGCAAATCACTGATGTTTTCCTTCAAAAGTCGCTAGAAAAGTCACTAGAAATAATCTAGCGACATCAAAATATTTTTTGTCGCGGAAGAAATTGAAATGTCGCTAGATCTAGCGACAAAGTAGCTAGAACGGCAGCCCTGCTACCAGCAGCACAACGGGGAGAGTATCTGCACGAAGTGGATGAACGGCAACTGGAGATAGGCGCAAATGAACGAGGTAGCACGGATATAAAGATCGAACAAATGACGAGAGAAATTCAATTGCTAAAAAAAGAGGTCAAACTTCAAATGAGGGAGAAGAACATTTTAAAGAGAGAGATTGAAATGTTGAAGGGTAGAATAGTACCAGTGGTGGCGTCGTAGCTATGAGCGTATTAAAAGATTTAATACCAGAATTTCGTGGCGAGTGTTTTACACACTGGGCGAGTTTAGGAATTTGGTAGATGCGTACAAATTAGATAACAACAGCGCGCGAATTTTAATTTCGTGCCGACTGGGTGGTAACGCATTAAAGTGGTTTCATTCGAAAATTGATCTTGCCCGATTAACCACTAGCCAACTAATGTCCGAGATGGGCGAAATGTTTTCATCAAATGAAAGTCGTGTTACATTAAAACGAGAATACGGGACGAGGGTCTGGCAACAGACAGAGACCTTTCAATCGTTTGCCCATGAAAAGTCAATCATGGCAAACAAATTGAATCTGGACGATGATGAAGTGATAGAGGACCTCATAGAAGGAATTCCTAATGAGAGGTTACGGGTACAGGCACGCATGCAGTGCTTCACGACAAAGCAACAACTGATGGAAGCATTCAAGCAAATTGAGTTGCCCAAAATTAAACCAATGTCTACCCCATTAACACGATCGACGGTTCCTAGTCCTACGGTGAAAACATCACAGGCAGTTGTAAGATCTGGCCCATCAACATCTCGGTGGGTGGCGGCTCCAGTTAAAACCGAAACCAAGCAGATTAGTCCAAGCGTCCGAGTGCCGTAAGCAGTGGAGACAATTTGGGGCATGTCACGTTTTTGCCCAAATGGGACATCTGGCAGCTGAGTGCCCAAATAGAAAGGCGTTGGTGCTTCTCACTTTAGATGACGACGATGAGGATGATTATGTAAGGTTATTATGTTATGTATTCAAAATAAATTTCTTATCGTATAAATTATATTTAGGAACCCTATTAGATACCGGCAGCCCTCTATCTATCATTAAGCAACAGCACGTACCGTCTTATTTCTTAATAAATAAAAATGAATGTAATAAACTTGTTTTTGGTATAAATAAAAGTCAATTAAAAATAATTGGATGTGTCAATGCGTGTGTATATTTTGATTATGAAGAGATTGATATTAAATTATATGTTGTAGATGACAGTACGATGCAGTATTCAGTTTTACTCGGAAGAGATTTCTTAAAATTAGCAAAAGTAAGATTATAAAAAGAAAGTAAAACGAAAGAGGAACATGTAAACAAGAATGAAATTGAAAATGAAAGTATAGAAAATATATACGAAATTAAAGATAGAATTGAAAATAAAAATGATAGTATAAATGAAAATACGTTTAATTTAAAAAATAATTATGAAAAAGAATGTTTTAAGTTAATGAGTATAATGATGCAAAACGAAGAAAATGAAATTGATCTGGAAAAAAGATGTAAACAGTCTTATGATACAAAAAGTATATTTAATGAAAATTACCGGGATTTCTTGAGTTGCAAGCGTCCTAATTGTCCTGAGACTGACTTACAAATGAAACTTAGATTATCTGATAATAAATTATTTAGTTGTGCACCTAGGAGATTATCTTATATGGAAAAGGCTCAAGTACAGGAAATACTAGATGAGTTATTAGAGTCAGGAGTAATTAGGCCGAGTAAATCGGAGTATGCGCCTCCTATAGTTCTCGTAAGGAAAAAGACAGGTGACATTCAAGGTATATATATTACAGGTAATATCATAAGCGTTTTCATTTTTGTTCAGTTCTGCGCATGTGTCATAATGGAAGAAAAATGGCTGATTTCAGTGCGGTTTTGTGTTCTGTCATTCTGTCTCGTGTGTGTGTGTGTTCATTAATTTAAATTTCTTTCAATTCTGCAAAAGTTTGGTTTAACTAATTTGTCCATAAAAATGAGAAAAAAAAGTATTTAAAAAAGTGTGTATGTAAGATAAAATAAAAATATAATTGATAAAAAAAGAAAAACTAAATAAAATGTATTACTACACTTCCGACCAAAAAATGGAATCACTCCGTTTGGCCTTATGAAAACAACAATTGCGATGGATACAATATCCATGATTAATTGTTAATAGACTCGTTTTAAAGCTTGAACTTTGAACTTTAAATTAAGTGTAAAATCATAAAAAACCGTTCGACAGTTTTCGCGCAATCGTTTTAAAAAACAACACATAACTAACTTTTTACACTTTTCACGAATTTGTTTTTTTTGTTTACCTTTCAGTTGTCACTTTTGTTATTTTTCATTTTGACACAAAAACCTACACTTAAAGCAGCCATCTTGAAATTTGACAAGCTGCGCGTGATAATACCTTAGATATGTGTACTGTGACATAAGGCTATGTGTCGACTATCGGGTCTTAAATAAAAAGACATTAAAAGATAATTACCCACTTCCACTGATTGATGACTTGCTAGATAGGTTGGCAAATAAAAATATATTTTCACTTTTAGATTTAAAGAGTGCTTCTTATCATATAAAGATGGAAGAAGAGTCAATCAAACTAACTTCGTTTGTGACTCCATTAGGTCAATACGAGTTTTCAAAAATGCTTTTCGGATAGAGAAATGCATCCTCAACATTCCAGCGATTTGTTAATGAGGTGTTTGAAGATCTGATCCGAGCAGGCAAGGTAGCAATTTACCTAGACGACATAATGGTGGCAACAGAAACAGTGGAAGAGCATTTAGAGATTTTGAGGGAAGTATTTAGAAAATTGGTCGCGAATAAGTTGGAACTTAGGGAAGATAAATATAAGCTTATGGAGTCACAAGTTCATTATTTAGGATATATCATTTCAGGAGAAGGTATTAGACCTGATGAAAAGGGATTGGAATCGGTGAAGAATTTTCCTATTCCAAAGAATGCTAAAGAGGTGCATAGTTTCCTAGGATCATGTTCATATTTTAGGAGATTTATAAAAGGGTTTTCATTATTGTCTGAGCCTTTATACAGATTAATTAAGAAATATGCTGTGTTCAAGTTCGGAAAAAGGAAGTTGAAATTTTTCATATCCTGTAACAAAAATTACTCGAGTCTCCGATTCTGAACATATATGATCCCCGTGACGAAACCGAGTTTCATTGTGATGCAAGCGCATTGGGCTTTGGGGCAATATTATTACAGAAGAAAAAAGTTGGGATCTTTCATCCAATCTTTTATTATTCGAAACGAACAACAGCTTGTGAGGCAAAGTACCATAGTTTCGAGTTGGAAACTTTGGCGATAAGAAATGCCCTGAAGCGGTTTAGAATTTATTTGAATGGGTTGAAGTTCAAGATTGTCACGGATTGCAATTCTTTAAATTTAACGTTAAATAAGAAAGAAATCAATCCTAAAATTGCTAGATGGGCTCTTGAGATGCAGGATTACGATTATGTATTGGAACACAGAAGTGGAGGTAAAATGCAGCATGTGGATGCATAGAGTCGTATTCCGAATATATTAGTACTTGAGGATAATACATTTGAGCAAACGTTATCAATCTGTCAGAATAAAGATGAGTTTATACAGAAGATAAGAGAAAGATTACAAAAGAGTGAATATAGTATCTATGAGCTAAGGAACGGATTGGTATATAGGAAAATGGGAAAAGATATACTATTTGTGGTACCAAAAAGTATGGAACGGAATATCTTGCAAAAATATCACGACGAAATGGGACATGTGGGGGCCAAAAAAGTCGTAGATAATATCCTATCCTATTGGTTTCCAGACATGAGTGTTAAGGTTAAAGCACACATAAGTAATTGCTTAAAATGCATAGTATTTGCTACTGAGATGGGTAAACATGAAGGTCTCTTACATAATATACCGAAAGGTGATGTACCATTCAATACCGTCCACATCGACCACTATGGTCCAGTAGCTCTAAAAACATGTAAAAAGAAGTATGTTTTCTTAGTGATAAATGCTTCACGAAATTTACCAGGTTATATGCAATGCGTTCCGCAGGCACTAACGAAGTGATCACTTGTTTGAGAACATATTTTAGTGCCTATAGTAGACCGAAAGTGATAGTGTCGGATCGCGGAAGCTCATTTACATCTGAGGCATTTGGGGAATTCTTGAAGGAAAACAATGTTCAACACGTGAAAATTGCTACAGCGTCACCTCAGGCCAATGGACAGGTAGAACGTGTCAATAGGAGTTTGGCACCAATGTTAGCAAATGTAACGAATGGCGGGTTAGAATTTTCATTGGATAAGGCCTTATCTAAGATTGAGTTTGTTATGAATAATACTATACATAAGGGTACAGGAGATCATCCAAGTCAATTACTGTTCGGTGTATGTCAGCGAGGAGATAGTACAGAAAGATTAGAAGAATTAAATGATAAGCAGAATGAGAGGGATTTAGAAAATTTACGAAGGAGAGCTTCCGAACGAATAGTAAAAATGCAAGAATACAGTAAGCGAAAGAAGGATCAAAAGGGGGTATGTAAGGAATACAAAATTGGGAACTACATGATGGTGAAAAATTTCGTCAGTCAACCAAACGTATGTAGGAAAATAATCCCAAAATATAAAGGGCCTTACGAAATAAGGAAAGTTCTACCAAATGATAGATATGTGATAGGCGATGACGAAGGCTTTCAAATTAGTCACATACCTTACAGTGGGATATGGGAAGTAGATAATTTAAAGCCATATATGAATGAAGGATCGATAGTCAAAGGCAATCGGGACGATTGTAGGTCAGGAAGGCCGCTCTGTAAGCGAAAAAAACGTTCTCTTTGAAGAAAAAGAGAGAAGAATACATGTAAAGGGTTGCTGGTAGTAGTTTTAAGTAGCTTTAATTTATTTCATTCTAAATTAAGCAAGCCAGTTCAGTTGATTCTGGAAAGTGGAACTGTTCGGTTGTGTTATCATTTCAATAAAGTTATAACGTTTTAAGAAGAAAAGTTTTTTTATTTACATACTGGATATTTGATATTTTAATTATACAACCTATAATATTATTGATTGTAAGTGGGTGTTTACAATCAAAAATGATGAAAACGGATATTCATTTAAATATAAAACTCGTCTTGTCGTCCGTGGTTTTAAGCAAGAATATTTAATAGATTACAATGAAACTTTTGCACTGTTGCAAAAATTTCAAGTTTAAGATTCATATTAGCATTCTCAAATCAATTTAATTAATTAGTTCATCATATGGACGTAAAGACTGCTTTTCTTAATGGAATCTTAAAAGAAGAAATTTATATGAAGGTTCCTGAGGAAGTTGCAAGCAAAAGTAATCATGTCTGCAAGCTAAATAAATCCCTATATGGTTTAAAACAGATAGGTGTTGGTTTGAGATGTTTGAGGATGCTCTTAAAGAAAAAGGTTTCAAAAACTCATCAGTAGATCCATGTATTTACATTTTAGATAGAGAGCATTTTTCTAAGAATATCTATTTAGTACTCTATGTTGATGATCTTGTAGTTTCCAGGGCCAATAACGACGAATGATAAGTTTTAAAAACTATTCGATGATTAAATTTGAAATGGTTGATTTAAAAGACATAAAACTTTTTTTGGGCATTCGAGTACTAAGAGATAAAGAAAAAAATAACATAAGACCAGAGTTCTTATATAAAAACAGTTTTAAATAAATTCAATATGCTTGATTGTAAAGCTGTAAGCACACCACTTGAAAATAAGTTAGATTATGAAGCTCTAAATTAAGATGAAAATTTTGATGCTCCTTGTCAAAATCTTGTTGGATGTTTGATGTAAATAATGATATGTAATCGACCTGACTTAAGTACAGCTGTGAATATTTTAAGTCGATACTTAAATAAGAATAACAAACAACTTTGGCAATGTTTAAAAAGAGTATTGCGATATCTGAAAGGATCAGTCGATATAAAATTAAATTATATTCAAAGTACTTACAAGGATATTTTGAGTGGTTACGTTGATTCTGATTGGGGAGGTTACGATGAGAAAGATAGGAAAAGCACAACTGGTTTCTTATCTAAAGTATTTGAACGCCGTACAATTTGTTGGAGTACACGAAGACAGTTGTCCGTAGCAGCTTGCTCAACATCATTGCTCCAGAGAACAATTTGAAAAAAATATAATAAAATTAATATATATACCAACAGGTGACCAGTTAGCTGATGTTCTTACCAAACCGTTGCCAGCAGTCAAATTCCTGGAGCTGAGAAATGGATTGGGATTAAATAATTGAAGTTTGTAATTTTGAACCAAAATGTATTACTACATACATACATACATACATACATATACATATATTGAAATCTTTTTGATGTAAAATATTAAAGTCTGATAAGGTTTTTCGGGGTTTTCCCTTATCCATTGCAACAAATGTTGGACTTCTATGAAATCTCCCAGACTTATGTATATGTATATAGAAAAGACACTGTTAACGAAACTGCAAATGTTCAAAGAATATTAAACAAAATTTTTAAACAATTGATGTAACTTTTGTAATTATTTATGAATGAATTTTTATTTTATCTTTTTTACTGATGAATGATGACATTTCAAACTGGAGTTTACTTATTTTATGAATTGATGTTAGCTAAGTGATTTTTTAATATTTTTTATTACATACCTAATATCCTTTCAATGTGAAGTTTAATTTTAAGAATTGGTGTAACTTTTGTAATAATTTAAGAATGATATTTTTATTTTTACAAACTGATGAAGTTACAAACTGAAGTTTACTAGGTATTTGATCAATTAATGTAACCTCTTTGTAATACCTTGTGGTAATTTATATATTTGAACTGTTAATATCAAGCTGAAGTTTATTTAAAGAAAAAGGAACTATGTATGTAAACTTAGTAATTTTTATGAATGTAATTTTTGATTTTAAACTGAAGTAATTTCAAGCTTAAGTTAGTTTTTGAGGGGGACTATTGATTTATTTCAAAAACCAACTCTTATAACATCCCCTATTATCCTTATTATCGTTCATTCTTTCTTCATTCCAATATTACTTGTAGAACAGTCAGACGTATCTCCAATGAAATAATATATACAATCAAATGTTTTTCTTTTATTAAACCAATAATAATAAAGGCTGGCCACGAAACGATAAAAGTCTCGGTCTCGATCTCGGTCTCGCATGACGAGACCGAGACGAGACGAAACTGGCTTTTAAACAACCGAGACGAGACCGAGACAAGACTGTATATTTGGACCGAAATTTACAGAGAGTTAAATTAATTAAAAAACTAAATTTAAGTTAAATATTTTTTTTTTCTTCTGCACGTATTCAAACTATAACCGAATATATTTCGTTCCAATAATCAACAGGTTGTGCGAAAATCGTATTTTTCGGCAACGAGACCAAGACGAGACTTCAGATGTTATAGCAACAAGTCATACATTTTTGAAAAGGTTATTGAGTTCTTTTTATTTTATTTTAAAGTCATTAAGCTCCAAACCATGGGGTTCAAAAGAAATTTGGAAAAAACGCAGAATAGGGTAATAACGCATTTCCGTGTTTTTTTTTTTCAAATATCTTTTGAACCCCATGGCTTACAGCTTAATGAATTTGGAATAAAAAAGAGAACGCAATAAACTTTTCAAAAATGTATGCCTTATTGCTGTTGAGTAGTTAGAAGAGTACACAATGAAGAAATGCATTTTTGAAGTTGTTGGTTCTTTGAAGCCGAATATCTGTCGAACCCTATAACTTAGAGCGTATCGGCCATATAATGAAATGATGCAATTGCAATTACCTTTTCAAAAACGTATGACACATTACTGTTGATTCGGTAGACCATTAACAATGAAGAATTGCACTGTAATTCTATTTGCCGATTTTTAGGGCTAAATACTTCTCGAACCCCATGGTCTACATCTTAAAGGCTTTCAAAAAAAATAAAGTACATGACTTCTACATTGTAACCATATAATATGTCACATTTGTGTTGAGTAGGTGTAGCAGCTTCTAATGCGGAATTGCTTTATTGATTTTGTATGCATTTTTGCCAAATACCTCCCGAACCCCATAACCTATACTTTATCGCTTGTATACGAAAACAAAGAACACGCAATAACCTTTTCATTGACATATCACACATCACTGTTGAGTTGGTAGACCATTTACCAATGCGGAATTGCATTATTGTTGATTTTGGTGCTTTGAAGCCAAAAACCCCACGAGCCCCATGGTTTAGAGCTTAATGGTTATATAATGAAATGAAGCCAATGTAATAACCTTTACAACGATGCCAATGAAGAATTGCATTATTTGATTTTTGCAGTTTTCGATGGCTTAATATCTTTTGAACCCCATTATCTACATCTTAACGGCTCTTTAACCAAATATAGTACGCGTAATAATCTTTTCAACGTTGTATGACACTTTACTTTGGGTGGTAAGACAAGCTAAAAATGAAGAGTTGCATTACTTTCTTTTCCGGTGCTTTGAAGGGAAATATTTTTCGAACCCCATGGTTTAGCGCTTTACGCCCATATAATTAATTGATGTAAACGTCATTACCTATTCAACGATGTATGACACATTGGTGTTGAGTAGGTAGACCACTTTGCCCATACTCCTTTCTATTTTCAAAAATAGGGGGACTAGGACAAAAACGGTTTTCTGGGTCAAATTCGAAAAAAGGGGGTCTAACTTCACACACTCAAATCTCTTTTATTTTCGTCATGGACGTCATTAACAAAACGCGTCAAGATTATCAAAAGAAAAGGTGGAGTACAAAAAGCAATTATTATTAATGCGTTCACAAGTTTCTTCTTTAGTTCAAGTTCTTTACCAAATATTTTTTTGTTTTAAATTTGTACTAAGGGAACACACATTAATAATTCTCTGTTTCCGAATTTATTTTCTCTGCTTACGAACCTATTTTCCATTATATCGACAATCTTATCTTTGTACATAAGTTTGGATTTAATTTTTAAATAAATAACCTTATGGAATAAAAAAGTCATAACAGGTAGATATCCGTTATCCAAATATTTGTTTCAATTTATCAACCATGCTAAATTTCGTAAATATTTATAAATTATACTCATGCCTTAGATTACCACATTATTATAGAATTCAAGTTGTAGCATTAACCATCAATAAACCAAAAATCCAACTTCCGCCGCTATCGTCGAGGATGACTACTTAAAAATTCAGACAGCGTCGTATATCTGCCCGCAGTAAATTATTTTTGTGCATTATATGTACACTATGTCAGAGGTAAGAATTCCTATTGTGACTCGACCAGAATGTCCCGCATATTTTTCACCCCCTGATGGAGTTAACCAGTTACCACCACTGCGAAAAGGTACCAACTGGGCACATATTTTCATCAGTCTTCTAACAGTTCTTCTCTGGTTCGGACGTGTACAGAAAATTTAAGACAGCATAGGTACATATAGTAATTTTTTTTTTTTGAAATCCAGAAACTGAATTGTCCAATATTCATCTTACTTCCCAGAAAAAGATACAGTTATAACCTTGTTCCAGTTTAAATTTTCGATAAAAAAAAAAACAAAAGTTTAAAGCGCTGTAAAAGATCTGAATTTCCAAACCAATCTTGAAAAAAAACCACAGCAAAAAATAATCAGTGACAAAAAAAAATTTGTCTGTGAATATGGTTCAAACATGTGGCAGTGGGGGTGAGTACCTACCTACTTATGAAGTGGATCAAGGGGGCAGTGGTGGTAGTGAAAGCAGCAGAACATAAACTTTTACTCTTCTAACCCACTTGGAAATATTCAACAGGAGAAAGTGACTACGGCTAAAAAACCAAGCTTCCACACAGACTAACACAGAATCAACCCTGCGCAGTTTTCCATATACATACATATAAGGCTTCTTGAGAATCCAATGTTTTCTTACTTCAATTTCAATTCATTCCTCGCGGAGCCAACTGTTGCAACAATTAAAACTAGTATAATAGGTACTACTCATAATAATTAGTATGCGAAGCCTACCTAAACACAATAAACAAAAACATTAAATCGTCTCACTTTTTCTTTTCTTTTTAAATTTCAAATTAATCGAATCCTCTTTAAGTTTGAGATGAAATTTTCAATTTTGAAAAATCGATTATGTACTTAAACATCACCCTAACAAACTGTGAACATTTCATGGAAACACCAAATTTTATGTTGTCTCAGGCACAAACAAAAATGGTATATATGTATGTATGTATATGTATATGTATATGTAGTACATACCTGCATATATCGTTAGTTAGACAAACAAGTGGTTGAGATAAGGGTTGTTGTTATGACAAAAAAAAAACATTCTTCATTTTTTTTTATAATTTACCTATGGCGGTTTCGAAGTTAGTTTTTAAATACATTATGTCCATTGCCTGACTCTGAACTTCTGTGATCTCCTTTGCATTTTCTATCGGACTAAAAAATTCCAGAAAATCACACAAAAATCAAAATAAATGCATAGGCATATTATGTTTATCCTATTTTAGTATAAATTGCCATTTGAAATTGATTTAAATCTTCGTTGGGTGCAACTTGTTCGGTGTTTGGTAAAATCGTACATACAAAATTCAAAGTGACTTTAAATGTATTCGTTGTTCGTGTTCAGTTTTTCGAAAGCGTAAATGTAGCTTAAAGTATACTATTTTTCCGACTTTCGAATCATATATTTTTAAATTATAATATATTTAAGTACTGAGTGTCAGATTTTTGAACTTTGTGAGTTCCATATAGGCTAGCTGTCAGATGACATTAAGTCATCGAACGTTGTATGACAGCTGGTCAACCAGGAGCTCGAAAAATTCGTAAATCTAAACTTACGAGTACATGCGTACTACTTTTCTCCCTTTCTAACTATGAAATGGGAGTGAGATAAATTTCAGAGAAGTCAAGAATAGTCGGAAGAGTCTACACTGTGAACACTGTCTAACAAAGTTGTTTGTTTTGGTATACATACGTCATTTATTTTAGGGATAACATTTCAGTTTTGAGGTGCGTTCAGTGCAAATAGCGATGAAAAAGATGTAAGGTTAAAGTGAACATTCGAGAAAAGAAGATTAGAATTTCGATTAAAAAAATTAAAATCGCCAAAAAAATATCGCCTTTTTTGGGGTACATCGCCAAACCGACTTTCGTGTCGCCAAATGAAATTTCAAATCGCACATTTGGCGATAAATCGCACAATCTGACAACCCTGCTAACGAGTATAAAAAGTTCCAAAAAGTATTTAAAGTATTGAATTCTCAAAATGCCTCCAAATTCAAAATTGCCCGGGTAAAACGGCATACTAGTATGCAATCTTACCCATGCATAAGTAAACCAACCTGGCAAGTTAACCAAAAACCATTTTCAATTTAATCTAAACTTTATTTAAAACAAAGTAAAATAAACATAAACAATACTCAACAAAAAAATAAAATAAACAATTCATTTAAAACTACTTCAACTTATACATATCAGTAAAATAAACATAAAAAAACTTAAACACCGAACATTGAACGTTTTGGGTGCATTTATGGCTTTTGATAATACGTCCTCATTCCAGGGCTGTCTCTCTATAGATCCTTCATATTTTCCAATCATTTTCACTATAAGGAAAATGAAAATGTAAGGGTAAGTATAAAATGGCACACTATGCCATTTTAGCCGAGAGCTAAGTATGTCATTTCGCCCGTATAGGATTTTTTTAATTAAGTTTTAATTCCGAACAGGCAGAAATAGTTATAGGCCAACGAATTTCAGTTAATTGAAAAGAAATGCTTGATACTTCCATTCATTAACTGCTTTCTCCAAAATTCACTATTTTGTGTACAGTTTTTTGTCAGCAAATTTTTCTTAAAATTTTATTGTTTCTATACTTTTGGAGATGGCTAGAGACATTTTGGTCTGTCAAATTTCAAATAATATCTGGAAGTTGCTAACATTTCGTATATGTCGGTGCTGCCAGATAAACTAAAGAATTGTGTTCACAAAACCTTCTAATTCTGTTCGATTCCACGATTTCTAGAGAGGGGGCCATTTTACGCTGGTGGGCCATTTTAGGCCACTTTCCCCTACGTTTTCTTTGGTAAAGTCAAAAAAATAAGTTGGAGGAGTAGACGAATGTGAAATCGTCAAATAGATACACTGTGAATTTTATTATTCTAAGCGAATTTGTTTAAATAGAAAATAAATGGCTTTAAACCAATTTCACTAGAATAAATAAATCACAGTGTATCCATGGTGTGATTTTTATAAGAGTCGGTAAACATCGACCAAAATTTGGGACATAGATGGGTATGACAGTTTTTAACTGATGAGCCCACTGACATATATATAGGCGAAACACATTTCTCGAGCTGATGTCACTAGAAGTATTAATTGTATTATATTCAGTCATTCCACTTAAAGTGAAGTAAATTTTCTATCTTCATATAAGTTCGGACCTTACTCCAATTAAAGTAAATCTATTGCGCTCTAGAGGAACATAAAAAATCTATTTGGATACTCCTTATCAGCGTTGCCAGAATGCTGCAGTCTTTATTTTTTTTTTAATAATAATTTTAACCATATGCCTGTAAGACCTCAGGTCTTTTAAATGCAATGCACGGCACTAGTTAGAAGGAATAGAAGGAAAGGAAAGATTTTTGTTGGCACATAATATCCTTTATAGTTGTAATCACGGAGATGTTGTGAGGTCAAATCCAGAAGCATTTACCCTTTTTTCTGGAGGAGAACTTTCTTTTTAGAAGTTTGGAATAATTCTAAAAGATTAATGAAAAATGCCACAAAAAATTATCTACTTGGACTTAAGTCTTAAGTTTCTGCTTTAGTCTAGAGTTGGCCACGGCCTCAACGAAGAAGTAACCTTCGGTACTTATCTAGAAATTTCCAATTTTGAACGCCAAGTTGGTTGGGTTCCTCTTCTCATTTGGATTCGATTCAAACTTAAAAGACTTTCCGGGCTGGATAATGGTGTCTGCACCACATGACACATCTCAGATATTGGCTATTTTTTAATAGTTTTCTATTGCATTTCATAATATTCTTTTAAATAGAGTATCACATGAAAGCCACGCAACACCCGTCAAGCCAGGAATTGGAATGCCCACCAGTTTACCCTTGACCCCAACTTCGGACGTAAGGTAAAATATAGGGATTCGTTATTTATTCGATATTTCCCACTCATTATAACCTCAAAGCATTCAAGATCAATGTTCATCGGTTTTTCCTACTTAATCCTCTATAACTTTCCTAACTGCTTGAACTATGATAAATCATTATAATCCCTTGAGTACGCGTTAATTATAAAAAAAAAGCTATAAGACTTGCCTTTTTACAAATCCAGTGGTTGATAGACTTTTTTTTCTGTTGTCTGAGCCAGAGCTCCTCCAAGACTATAACGTATGTGCAAGTTTTTCTCAAAATCTGTCGCTCCCAAGTAAAACTATATGTCTGTTCCTTTACTCTGAATTTCTGTGATTTTCTGTGCATTTTGGTCCCACTCTCTATTAAAACCATTTTTTTGTATATGAACTTGACAGGAATTCGGACTAAAAATCACAAAAAATTAAAGAAACACAAAGTAAAGAAGGAACAGACCTTATTATTGTTACTAGTATCGCCAGAGGCCAAATATTCGGCCAGCGAAACAAACACCAAATTCATGGATCCGTTATGGATTATCTTTTTACTACACGACATGGATCCATGACAATTTTTAAAATTTTAGAAAAGCAATTAATTAAAAAATAAAACAAACTTACGGATACGTTCATTTCTTTAGCATTCGTTAAAATTTTGTCTTGAACATAAGAACAAAAAAAAATAATGTTACTTATTTTTTAAATTTGTTGGTCATTAACTATTCAACAGTAAACCTTAATTCATCTATAGAGCACATATTACACTACTTTATTTTCTTAGTTAAACCAAATTTTGTTCTGCTAAAATTATGAAATATAAATTTCTGAATTGAAATTTGAAATAACGTACACCGAGGCGTATACGTTCTTTTTTTAATTTGTAAATTAAATAAGTGACCAATTGAAAAAAATATTAAAATATGGTCCCGCTTAAGCCTAGTACTCAGTTGAAGTAAAACTTAAATTTCTATATTAAAATGACACGTATTTCACATCGATGAAATTCATAACGAGAGCTGATTACCCAAATGTGAGAGCGAAATATAAACCGGTTCAAAATTAATTTAATTTCATAATTTTCATTTCCTAACGTTCGACCACTAGGAAAAAATAATAAAAGTGTGACATTTGTCAGTAAATTAAAATAAAAGTTGTAATAACTGAAGAAAAAAGTATCTTATGATCGTTTATTTTTGAATATTAAGTGTTACCGACAAGCCAAAATCTAAAATAGTCTTCTCAAGCATTTCAAGATTCTGTTGAACTGTCAGACAAATCGAACAATTTTTTTTCATTAAAAGTGAGTATTACAAAATTTCAAACTGAGGACTGAAAATTCACGTGGATATTTAATTATGGTTTCACTATGCTTATTTACGTGAATTTAAAACTGCTTTTATTTTTCATTTCACTCAGAGGTGAGTCAGGCCCGTAGCGTCTATCCAACGGATATCTCCTTTTGTTTCGCTCGAATCGGTATTAACTTTGTTAAGTTAGCTTTGTTAAGCTCAATCCCACTTTTTGAGTCCAATTGACGAATAAAATCTAATCCTATAATCAACTCTAACTGTAGATCCTACGTATAAGCTCACTATGTAGTGAATTCAATTAACCGATGTATTACACCAATTCTTAGTTTATCCACTAATATTCAAGTATTTGTTGCTTCGTTTTGTGTATACGTAACCCTTGAAATATTTATTTGTAAAATTAAAATAAAAGAATTCGGAGAAAACTCAAAAAAATTTGTATTCGTGTTCATGGTTAGCGAAAGCTCATGCTAGCCTGATGGTGGAATTAGTACGGTTCATTTAGATCTCATTACATGGTTCTCTGAGAAAAAAGTCCGACACAAAGTTTGACTTTCGGTATCAGTACACGAGCCAAAAACTACATTTTGCACAATTTATTGTACCTAGTGTCGTTGTGCTGCCATTTTATTTTTAACGGTTAATTCTTTTTCACACGTAACTCACGTAGCCTTAATCGAAGTTATATGGCATACGCATATTTGTAGAAAATTAAATTCTCTACAAATTATGTTTTATAACTTTTTTCGCTTATTGCTATGGCTTAAAAGTAAGTGCATTTTGTTAAAAAAAAGAAGGAATGATTTTTTATATGCGTCATATTCTCATATATTTTGTCTGTTACCACAGCAAAACGGAAGGATATTTTTCAAATCTCAAATTAATTAAAATGTCTTGCAAAGCACCTTGGAACATTAAAGGCTTAGCAATTTATCATTGATATCGATCACAAATCTAAGGGCACGGCAAATATATTTTAGAAAAGTAATCGGTCCGCAAAATCCAGAATAAAAATTATTTTAGTACCTGACTTTCTTACCTTTTATTTCTGTGTAAACCACATTTAGAATTTTTTGTAGAAATTAATTTTACCATTATTTAGGCAGTCATTGAGAAATAGGGCCCCATATTTGCTTTTGCTCCGGGGCCCCACAAGCTGTAACTACGGCCCTGAGGTGAGTACTAGGCTTTAGTAGGTTCAAAAGGGACGGAAGTGAATACCTAATTGCTTGCCTTTTTAAAAGTCCCTATACAATATTTATCTCAAGCAAACATTACCCTAGTACTCAGTTCAAGTGAAAATGAAATTTCTATATAAAATCGTTATTTATTTATATCGAGAGCTGAGTACCCAAAATGTGAGAGCGAAATGTGAACCGGTTAAAAATTTATTTCATTTCATAATTTTCATTTCCTAACGTACGACCACTAGGAACAAATAATAGAGTTGTGGAAAAGTGTGAAATTTGTCAATAAATTAGAATAAATGTTTTTATAATTGAAAAAAAAGCTTAAGGAATTATTTTGGATCTTACGTTTGTTTATTTTTGAATATAAAGTGTTACTGCCAAGACAAAAACCAAACTATTGAATTAAAAAAGTCTTCTCAAGCATTTCAAGATTCTGTAAAACTATCAGATAAATCAATTATTTTGTTCATTCAAAGTGAGTATTAAAAATTCGCAAACTGAGGACTGAAAATTCACGTGGAGAATTAATTATGGTTTCATAATGATTATTTTCGTGAATTTCAAACGGGTTTTTATTTTTCATTTCACACAGAGGTGAGTACTAGGCCTTAAGCTAAACCAATCTTTGCCATAAATATGATTTTTTTTGGCTAGTATCCATATACAAGAAATTCAAACAGCGGGACAGAGAACACATAAAAGGAGTTTAAATACTCGGAAGACGTGAAGCAGGCCTTCAAAGGTACTGATGTCCAAACAAAAATTTGTAAAACGTTCAAAATGAATTATGAAAACAAAACATTTCAGACTTTTACCACTGTTGCTGGAAAAACTCTAAGCTTTACCGGTGCATTCTAGAATGCACTTATTTTGGAGTCGTATTAAACATGATAATTAAACACACAGAATCACAATGACAGGAGAGCTATATACCCTACCCACGCGTCTGAAGTAGGTTTGAAAAAAAGAGAAATATGATTCATTTGACTAGAGTGCCATATGGGTGACTTCCGCTTTTGACTCTTCGGAAAGCTACTTTTCGTTGGTTTTTGACATAAGCTTAAGTGCCAAGTCCACAATTATAGTTCTACATTGAATTGTGTGCGGAAAAATGGCATTTGGTTTTGTTCATGTTCTTATTTGTTGTTTCTTTGATTACAGGATTTATTTGTTTGATTTTTTTCGTTAAATTTTGGTTTATTTATTTGCAATTTGTGAAACTCTCCATCATGAATATTAATCCGGTGTTTTCGTTAGCATTTTCTTGTATTGTTAAAAATCACAGGAAAATTCCATTTTGCACCAGAAGCGTACTAGGCTTTAGTATAAATTAATGCTGCATTTACACGAATGGCAAAATAACATTATATCTGTCAAATTATAGCCATTTTTTTTTTCATCGTGTAAACGCTCAAAATACTGGCAATATTTTTGCCAAAATAAAATGGCAGAGATAATTTGGCATAAAATGCTGTCATTAATATGACTGTTTGTAAACACTTTACTGACGCCATTTTCCCAAATTATGCCATTCTAGATAAGAATGAACTTGCTCATTCTTTTATGGCATGTTGCCAGTATTTTGAAATCTGCCATTATTTGAACTACACGAGTCACATGTCATACATGTCATAAAAAAATTATTTCTGCCATTATTTTACCATTTTTTTGGCAGAAATATTGGCAACTTTGCCAGTCGTGTAAATCCGGCATAACATGCGAAAAATAAAATGCTTTACATCAAACTTAATTTCATCGAAATTCTACTTTATTCTGTGTATTACACAGACCCTTATAAAAAGCTGGAAAACTGCGGTTTTGAGCATTGAGGTACACAATTATCTTGAAAACTTGACATTAACTATAAAATTCTCAATTGGGATTCGTGTTAAGGGCACCGTAAATTATGAATATCAAGTCGAACGTTCCAGTTAAGTCTAACGTTTTTGAAATTACTTAGGTACATGTGGTGCTTTTGCGAACACCGAACTATGACTTTTAAATGGAGCAATATCTAAACTCGCAAAATGTTTCACATTTATGAAGCAATATATGCACTTCACTACATACATAATGTAGGTGGGCCATAAACGGTTATTTAAGAATATACAATCGCCAAAAATATTTCTTGCAACTCAGAAATCATAATAGTTGGCATAGTCAATTAATTTGTATGCAAAAAACTTATTTAAATCTTGCAGAGCAATGTGTTTAATTACATTATTTGCATTCAAAATATTTGACGGTGAATTGGGTTTCATGCGAAGAACAAGTCCTTATTCTAAGGAATCTTTTCTGGCCCTGCATATTATAATGGATTCATACAAAGGTTATTTTTTGTCACAAACTTAAGAGCGACAACGGCAATGGTGGTTGTTTTTTTTTCCAATTTCATTTCGAATGTCATAGACACCATACTTGGTGTGGTAGGTACTCGTACTTGGAAGGAATTGAGAGGGAGGATGCAATGGGATGGGAATGTATCGTTTAGAGCGATATCCGTCGCACTTTCATAAAAGCATACTTCTATATGTGTGTTGTATGGGTGGTGAACAAAAAAAAAAAACAGCCCCCTAACCAATTAAAATTATATTCTCCTCATTTAAGTTTAATTAGATTTTTTTTTAATAATATTATACCTCCATTGAGATGGAAATGGCGCCATTTGAACGAGGTCGAGCTTAATGTTGTCTTGTTTTCGTAAAGGATCGTTAGTAAACAGTTGGGGGCTTTTGAGTAAATTTCATTTCCATCAATTTCTTTTGTTATGTTTTAGTACCTACATATGCATATGTATGTATATTCGTATATAATGTAGGTAGAGTAGAGAGAAGCGGTGTGATTGTGAGTGCACTGAAAAGAAAGATACATTGACGTGACGGGAGATGTGATGCAGTGAGTGTGGATAAAGTACCAATTTATATGATGGCGTTAGAAGTTAGGTAAAGCTTACATTTACTTAATTCTACTTTTAGCTAGGTATATATGGATAAAAGGGTATTGGTATGGTTTTGATAGCAGGTTGTTACTTAAATGGGTTAAATATGGCGTTAGATATCTTAGATTATGTTCCTTGCCAACATTTAAAGAGGTTTTTCATCATTTTTAATCAATTTTTTGACTACGTAGGTAGTTCTTTCAAGAAAGAAGATATAAGAAATAAAAATAACGACACTCTAAATAGTTGATTAGCAATATTTTGTTCATTCTTTTGTTTTATTTTTAAAGAAAGTTAATACATAATTTAGGTACCTAGGCCTTAACGGGACAAAATTTCGACTAGAAAAGTTTTTTTACCAATTACTTTTAGAACAAATTTAAGGTTGATCTATCTCTAGGTGTGACGGCTCAGTATGGTAAGATAAACAGTGGACTGTATTTTCAAGAGTTTCTTTATTTGGGTAATTCTCTTCTTATTTATAGGTATAATTCTTCTTAATCTTTTTTCCTACTTAATCTAAATAATGCGCATAATGCATACAATGCACATGCACACCTGGGTCTCTAGGTTGAACAGTTTTCGCTGAGACAGCAAGTCTTGGCGCTTACTGTTCCGCATTTCATCATTTGCGTCACCTACTTAAAATACTTAAATTATGAATTATGTTTGTCTAAACATTTTGCGGGGCCTCAGGTTCGATTGGTGTCACTGGGTTTTCGTTGCACACCTTATTTAATATTTCAAATCGTCTGTGGGTCATAATGGGTGCATTGATTACGACTGCTGTCGGCACATTAAGGTCGTGTGTACGATGTTTTTGAAGTCGAAATTTGTATATGATTACTAAATGTTAATGACCCTGTAGCTGCATGGTGGCTTATTGTTCTCCATATGTGTGGGCTTATCGTAAGAACCTTTTGTTGTTGGATGAGTCTGATGTTTTAAGAATGGTTTCCTCGGTTAAGACTGTTGAATGGAACTCTTCTTCTTTGGCTTCAGGGATATTCCAGGTCATTGGATGGGTATATGTACCCTTGACTGGTATTGTATCCAACTGCTCAGAGATGATAATGTTTTGGGGTGTTCGGAGGATGCATCCATCCTTAATTTGAATAAGTCCAATACTGTTAAGCCCGACGTCTTCGTGTTTGCCATTACAGATAACTGCTGCGGAAGTGGGTCTGCTCGCTATGAAGAACCATGTATTTCTTTGATATAAATGTTTGAATGCTACATTTGGAACAGCTAGCGTTTCATAGTTGCATCTCTTCTTATCTCGCCTATGATATATTTCATCGATAATGCAATTGGGGTTAGTATCGATCTTACTTATTACTGATGGGGAGCACAAGAAGCTATGTATGTCTTCCGGTATGTATTGTTTGAATTCCCGTTCTGATAGTTCGAAATACGTTTGGCTGTTGTAATCTGAGGCGATTACTGATTCTTCAATGACTGGTATTGAGTACGTTTCATTCGTTAGCTGTTGCGGGATTGGAGTGGCTGTGATGGCATTGTATTTTGTAGAGGTACAAAGGTGAAGGTACCAATGTGCACTGATGTGAGCCTCATTTCGTTGGGCGTCCATCTTTTGTTCAGGCTTTACGCTGATGGTTATATTTTGTGGTAGTCGCCTTGAGGCATCTTGAATAAGAACCATTAGTTCTCCTGGTGTTATGCTTTCGAATGAATCGGCTTTTTTGAGCGAGATTTTTAGCAAGATATTGTAATGTCTGTTTAGTTCTTCCATTACTTCAGATTATAAGTCGCAAGTAGATGTATATCTACTCGATTCAGATCTTTTTTGTACCATTGGTCTTCTAATTTATTGATATCCGCAGTGGCTTGATTCAACTTGTGTGTTAGTGAATTTAATTTATCTTTGGTTTGCTTTTCTAGATCTCCTATTTCACCTGTTGTTGTCAGCATAAGGTTTGTTTGGTGTTGATTTGCTTGTATCAGCTTTATTTGGTCATCTCGTAGTGTATTAATGTCGGTGTAAACTTCTTCATAGACACCAAATATATTTTGAAGCATGGTGCCGAGTAGTCCTCGTCTTTTCCTGCTCTGAACGGAGTCGATTACGTTTATATCTCGTAACACTAATGATTGCTTATCTTTCAGATGATTAACAAATTCCGTGCAGTGTATTTCCTTGGCTCATGCCTTTGCTCGCTGATATTTTTGTTCTATTTTTGATACAGTTCCATTTATGATCTCGGTATCTTTTGTAGTGTTGAGTGGGTAGCTGAATTCTATTTTGAGAGATCCTCGCCTTATTTGGGCCTCTCCTATATGTTCAATGTAGAGTCCTGATTTTGGATGTGTTTATATTGAATGTAGCTTCTGCCATTTTGAAGCTGCACATCATTAGCAGCCAGAGTGATAACATAGAAATTGGTTTACTCGATGTTCTACTCTCTTATTTCTACGGCTTTGGTACTCGGTTAATGTAATTTTTCTTTTCTGATTGATCCAATCAACTGGTCTTATCTTCCGTTTTCGAGTTGGTTTCGTCTTTGTTAGATTAATTGACGCAAAATTGCCGTGCACGTCTTCTGTGGGTTCTAATGTTGGTTCATCCTCATCTTCTTCTGTAGGCAATTTACAAACCTTAACTATGGGTCGTTTGAAATAGGAATCCGTGCCTACCCGTACGGTTATTACTCTTGTATTACCATCCTTTCCGGGATGAACCTCAACTATTCTTGCTAGTTTCCATTTAGCTGGAGGTAGATTCTCATCTTTTAGTAATATCAAGTCGTTTGTTTTGATGGGTTCTTTTTCTGACTTCCATTTAGTTCTCTGTTGAAGTCTCGATAAGTATTCACTTGACCAAATCTTCCAGAAATCTTCTGTTAGTTTGTTGACTTGTTTCCAACGGCTTAGGTTATTTATGAGAGTGTCGTCATACTCAGTTCGAGGTGGAGAAACCAACGGCCTGCCAATTAAAAAGTGTGCTGGTGTCAGTACATCCAAATCGGCAGGATCGTTACTCAATGGGCATAATGGCCTTGAATTCAGACAGGCTTCGATCTGATATAAGGTTGTTGTTATTTCCTCGAATGTAAGGGTTGCGTTTCCAAGGATTCTCTTCAAATGATATTTTACTGATTTCACCCCTGCTTCCCATTAACCGCCCATGTGTGGTGCTGCCGGTGGGTTGAAATGCCACTGGATTCCATTGTCAGCTAATTTCTTTGCCATGTAGTCCGATGATTGCTTAATTGCGGTTTGAAGTTCTTTCTCTAGAATTTTGTTTGCTCCAATAAAGTTTGAGCCGCAACCGCTATAAATGTGTTTCCAGTTTCCCCGTCTCGCCGCAAATCGTCTGTATGCTGCCAGAATGGTTTGACTTGTGAGGTCACTAACAGCTTAAAGATTTAGCGCCTTAGTAGTTCAGGAAATGAATATTGCTATGTAACCTTTGTATGTCTTCAATCCACGACCTTTAGACATTCTGAGTTGAATGGGTCCGGCATAATCGATTCCAGTGTGAGTAAATGGTGGCGCGGGAACCACTCTAAACTCGGGTAGGTTTCCCATGATCTGTTGTGTATTTGTATGTTTGTATTGGCAACAAGTAACACATCTGTTCAATACTTGCTTTACTCTGTTTTTAGCACTTAGTATCAAACATTTTCTTCGTATATAGGCTAGTGTTTGAGAGTTGCCTCCGTGTAGACATTGCATGTGTGCCTCTTCTATAATGAGTCTTGTAAAATGACCCTTGTGAGGCAGAATGATCGGATGTCGCTCGTCATATGAGAGATTTGAATTCTCCAATCTTCCCCTAACTCGGAGGAGTCCGTCATTGTCTACTAACGGATTCAGCATTAGCAATTTTCTTTTTATGTCTACTGATTTGTTTTTAGTAAGGTTTTTTATTTCTTCTTTCTGTGTACTGAATTTGTCGCAGTAGTATATGAAGTGTTTCTTTCATCTCTTATACTGTTATGTATATTAAAACCTCTTCTATATTTCTCAATCTGCAGTTATTTATGAACCTTCTACAGCGTGAAGCGTGATAGTACTCGTAGACATTGGTTGATTGAAGAGAACTGCTTCATTATTGGATTCTCTAGGAACGAGATCTTTGCCAATTACAGGTTAACCGGTTCTTTCTTCTCTTCTGTGGGATTGATTATTTTCTTGGCTGACCATAGATTTTTATCTAATTCTAACCAAGCGGGTCCATACCACCAAAGTTTGTGTTTGGCTAATTCTGAGGCATCGATACTTCGTGATGCACAATCTGCTGGATTATCTCTTGTTTTGACATAATTCCATTTACTTTGATTAGTTATTCTCTGGATTCTTTGAATTCGATTCCTTTCAAATGCATCAAGTTTACTATTGGTCCCTTGTATTCTGGCTAACGTTATCATTGATTAGGTACTGTAAGTAGGTAAATTATGTATTTTGGGCTACGTACGAATGATCAAAAAAAAGATGTCGACTTAGTTATGGATTTTTTTGAAATACAAAATGCCGTCAGTTTTTGATCGACTTAAGGCTCTCCCAAACCAATACGAACCATTCGTTGCGGCGAAGAAACATTCGTCAGTCAAAATTATTTCATATGTTTCTCCGCGGCGTTGGTGTGGGAACTCTCATATATCTCCATTTAAATAAATGTAGACATGCGAATATTTCTTGGCCGCAACGAATGTTCCGCATTGGTTTGGGAGAGCCTTTAAACAAATCTCAACATTATGAAACCTCAACTTTACAATATGTTGACTGCATTGAGAAAAAGAAAATTTAGAATTGAGTATGATATAATGTTGACTTTAAAAATGTCGACTCAATAAGATGGACTTTTATAAACATGAACAAAATTATCGGCTGGTCAAAACAATCGCATAATAGTTCAATGGTGATTGAAGACTCTTCGAAATCAGCCAGTGAGAGATTTTAATAGTCGACATTTTTTGAAGACGACAATTACTTAGATCAGATTACGGTTTAGGGAACGGTGTTTAGAATTAAGTGCTCTTAAACATCATTCCCCAAACCATAATCTGATAAAAATACAAAATGTCAACTATCAAAATTTCGAGTATTAAAACGTTGACTATCAAAATCTTCAGTTAGTCCATTTACATGGAGAATAAGACTTAAATTCGGATTCAATTCCATGTAGGATTCAAACAGGGATTCTCGATTCGATTCGACTTTGCGAGCTGAATCGAATCGAAAAATACTAGCAGACCTGGATTGAAAAATTAAAGAATCAAATTTAAAGTGTGTGTGTATTTCAATTTGGTTTTTTTTTGTTGTTTTTTTTCTCGTTGTCACCATATTTAAAAACTTACACCGTTATTCATAAAGAAAAAATAGTTATTTTAGGTCCCGTGTTTAGGGCCCAGTTATAGCTATGGGGCCAGTTATAGCTATAATTGAAAACCATCATTGAAAATATCAATTGTCAATTTTGACAGATTTTGGAGAAAAAATAAATGTTTATTTTGATGGAAAAGTAAAGTTTATTGACTTAATAATTATTTCCAGGCAAAACAAACTTCAATTTGGCACAACTTTTCTCATGAAATGACTTTTAATTTTAATTTTTCAATGATGAACTACCTTACGTGATCATTGGTAAGGTAGTTCATCATTGAAAAATTAAAAGTTACGTTATGGGGAAGATATGGGTCAAAATGAATTTTTTTTGAAGGAGAAATAATTTTGAAGTCGTAAGCTATGTTTCTGCATTAAAATATTCAATGATTATACTTTCGAAAGGTCTCAAAATCAACAGTTAACTTTTTCAATGATGGTTTTCAATGATAGGTGCCAGTTATAGCTATCATTGAAAACCATCATTGGAAAAGTTAACTGTTGATTTTGAGACCTTTCGAAAGTTTAATCATTGAATATTTTAATGCAGAAATATAGCTTACGACTTCAAAATTATTTCTCCTTCAAAAAAAATTAATTTTGACCCATATCTTCCCCATAGCGTAACTTTTAATTTTTTCAATGATCATTGGTAAGGTAGTTCATCATTGAAAAATTAAAAGTCACGTTATGGGGAAGATATGAGTCAAAATGAATTTTTTTTTAGAGGTCAAATAGTTTTTAAGTCGTAAGCTATATTTCTGCATTAAAATATTCAATGATTAAATATTCAAAAGGTCGCAAAATCAACAGGTAACTTTTTCAATGATGGTTTTCAATGATAGCTATAACTGGCACCATAGCTATAACTGGCACCATAGCTATAACTGGCCCCTATCATTTAAAACCATAATTGAAAAAATTAGCTGTTTATTTTGAGACCCTTGGAAAGTTTAATCATTGAATATTTTAATGCAGAAATATAGCTTATGACTTCAAAATTATTTCTCCTCCAAAAAAAATTTATTCTGATCCATATCTTCCCCATAACGTAACTTTTAATTTTTTCAATGATCATTGGTAAGGTAGTTCATCATTGAAAAATTAAAAGTCATTTTATGATAAAAATTGTGCCAAATTCAATGTTGTTTTAGAAATAATTATTATGTCAATTAGCTTTACTTTGGCATCAAAATAATCATTTATTTTTTCTTCAAAATCTCTCAAAATTGACAATTAATATTTTCAATGATTTAGGGAAACTACACCATGGAATAAGAATGTTCCGGACTCAAATGGAGCAGTAAGCAATTGCTTTTAGTTTGCGCTCAGAAAATAGTTATTCCATGGTGTAGTTTTCCTAAACACGGGAGTTAAAAGAACTATTTTTTCTTTATGAATACGGGTGTTAATATCTGTTCCCTTACTCTGAATTTCTGGGATTTTCTGTGCATTTTTTCCCAAGTTCTATCAATTAAATTTTTTTTAAATGAACTTGACAGGACTTTGAACTAAAAAAAGTAAAGGAACAGACCTTTCATTCCGCTCGCATAAAGTAAAAATTAAAGTGTCACTTCAAGTGAACCTCGATTCTATTTAAGTTCGATCCAGTGAGGTCGTATACCTAGATCGAAATCTCAATCCAATTAGATTCAATTGTCGAATCCTCTCATGTTAACGGCGTTTATTATTAAAATATCGATTATTGTTGAATTATTGAAAATCGATATCTTAAAAAATCCTTTATTTTGATCAGTTCTTTTAACCAGTCGACATATTTTTTTAATGATATTATAAAAGTCGATGTTATATTATCTAAAAGTCGACATTTTAAAAATCAACATAAAGCAGCGTCCACATTATGCCAATCAACATTGTTTATTTAAATTGTCGATCAAAACGCTCAACATTTTACCCCAGTCCACACATTGCCTGTTAGTGTGAACATGTTGTTGTACTGTTATGTGTTTTATGATATATTTGCCATGTACCTACCAAGGCACAAAACTCCATGCAGTGTCTATACAAATCACTTTGATGATTGTTCTGTGGCTTTAATGTTGGGCATCTCCAAGCCCAGTAGGTACGTATGTACGTCCATGGAAATACTCATTTTTTACCTACTCAATTTTGCACGTACATTTTTTTTTGTCTGATCAATTCATTTGAAATAACAATACAAATAAGACTACAAACGAAATCAAAACAGTATTTAATTACACAAGTCAAAATACAAAAAAAAAATATATTGCACGCAGACGCCACAACCGCAATAAAAATGATATCTGTGTTGATCAACAGGTCCAGACTTAAAAATTATTGTTCAGTCGACTCAACATTGTTCATTTCTACCCATTTTAACCGGGTAACGTTCGGGTCAATAAAAGTTGATCGACTGTGTTGATTTACACGTCCGCATTGATCAGCACCGTTGATATACACAAATGACGCATGTGGACGCTGCTTAACATACCCAATCCTGTAGTGTATGATGTTGAAAATACTTGCAATATTCATAAGTTTTGTTATTTAATGGAGCGTTCAAATATGAAAATGATTACCATTTCGAGTAAATGTTTATGATTATAATTGATTTAGAGCTAATTTTTCAATCATCAGTTCAACTATCAGAGGAATAAGTACTATAGCAAGAGGAACACATTTTTGTTTTATACGAAGAATAAGTACTATCTGAGGTTTAACTGACTATTGAAAAAACTGGCCCTTAGTTGAATCATATTTTTAACGGGTGAGTTTAGAAGCTTGAAGCTTTTCATGGATCGCGGTTATTATTATTCTGAATTTATGGTCAAAAATGTCAACTTCTAATTTAATGTTATGGGAATCTAAGTACAGTCTTAAAATTGATCGGGAAATGGGAAAAATATCAAGCGAAAATTCGGGCTTTGATCATTCATTACTAACAAAGGTTCACCAATGTTCCCACTCCGTTATCCTGTTTAAAAAAATAGTTTTGAACCGATTTCTTCCCTTAAAAAAACATAACTTATATTCTGTTGGATCTTGTTGGAGGTTCAATTTTTGGAAAGCGGAAAACAATTTTATACTCAAGAGGTGTGAGAGAGTGACCCATAAATCTAATTTTTGATATTTTTTATTCAAAAATTGAACCCTTTACAAATATGCTAGCAGTCTTATAACTTTAAAGTATAACGTGAAAAGCGCTTGTGCCATTTTGATCACGACTTTTGCGATAAAATCGATTTTATAAAACAAAATAAATTGTGAAAAAATGTTGGTTTAGCCACCTTAAGAAGCTAAAAACTAAAGGTTCTAAGCTTAATTAATGAGAAATGTAATCAGCCTTATCCCCAATTCTAGGGGAGATTTCTCCCTCGCTTGTCTTTTCACAGGACTCAAAAACCGTCTTCAAAGATTTACCTTTTATTTTATAAGAAGTTGTTGGTAATTGGTAAGATAAATATCAGACCTAAGAAAAAATCCTGAGGAAACAATCCGGCGGAATCAAAAGTTGATATACATATATTTTAAACTAAAAGAAAACAAAACCTCCACCTTATAATGCCAATAACTATATAGAGGTAACATTTTACTCATCATTGGCGATTGCTCATAGACTCGCTCTCTTTTAATTAGCGATACACTTAGTAAAGGGCAAGTTTAGGATTCGTGCAAAATAAAACTTGAGATAATACTTTTACCTTGCATTACGATGAAAGAGAACGCGAAAAAATTGGGTCCTGCAATTCTGTCTGTCTGTCAATCTGTCTGTCAGTCTCTCTGTCAGTCTATCTGTCAGTCTGTGTGTCAGTCTGTGTGTCAGTCTGTCTGTCAGTCTGTCTGTCAATCTGCCTGTCAGTCTGCCTGTCTGAACCTCAACATGCAGCCTAAAAAATAACGGTACCTTTCATACAACCAATATAAAAAAAATTGATTCAGTCGACTCCGCTTAACTGGAAAACCATAATTGCAGACTGTTTTTGTTTCAGTTAAGCGGAGTGTTCAGTTAATCGAACTTCGAATAATTAAAACTTGTTTCAAATAAACGGAGTTTAGTCAAACAAAATTAAATTTCATTGAGCCTGAAAATCAACAACAAAAAAAATGTAGGTATGATTTTTTATATTCTTTCAAAATAGTTATTTTTCCATGTGAAACAATTCAAACAACAAAGCTATTCACATTTTTAATCGCAAAACGAATATGAATACAACATATTCAATAACAAAAAAAGGGTTTCAGTTAAGCGGATTGCAGTTAAGCGGAGTTGACTGTATTTCAAAAACGGCTCTAACGAGTTTGCAAAAATGTATGGAAGCTGGTCTAGGAACCTATAACAACAAGACATATCTCGTTGAAAAGGTATTTTTGTGTATATGAATACTTACTATGGCAGCTCATTCCAAATCGCTGTGTGAAAAAAGTTATTGCCCAACAAAGATTGGAATTTGGTACATATTATTTAAACATATAATGTAAGAATGGAGTATAGGCAACAAGGTGCTCGCCTTACCAATAACAACTAGACATTATGTTTCTGAAAAGGTCCTTTTATGTACTAAAATAGCTACCTTGACAGCTTACTTCAAATCGATGTGTGAAAAAAGTTATTGGCTAATTAAGATTGAGATGTGGTGAATTTTAGTATAGAAGATGTATTTTTTGTAGGTATGTATTATAGAAAAATTTGTGCTGGTCCAATAAATAAAGACGCAACATATGTTGTTGGAAAGGTATTTTTATATACTAAAATAGTAACACGAACAGGACATTTCAAATCGCTGTGTGAAAAAAGTTATTCGATAACTAAAATTGTGATTAGGTACATTTTAGTTTGAAATAAAAGACTTTGCCTATGTTATAAACATTTTCTATACTAGAATTCACATGTAAGCTATCAAGGTAGCTATTGTAGTACATAAAGAGACCTTTTCAGAATCATATTTCTTGTTGTTATTAGTAAGGCCAGCACCTTGTTACCTATACATTTTTTTTTCCCCCCCTCGTTAAAACCAGTTGGAGCTTCTTATGAAGCGTGCAAGACTACTTATGTCTATGTTTGTCAGATCACTAGGATCATTGAAGAAGAAGTCTCCGAGATGGAGCCTACGTCTTTGGATAGGGCTGGGCATGTGCAGAGAAGATGAGGAACAGATTCGTCCTCCTCCTCGTCCATACAGCTTCTGCAAAAGTCGTTTGCGAAAACACCAAGCCGCTTTGCGTGATTGCCTATAATACAGTGCCCGGTTATGACACCAATTACGGAGCTGATATGCAATCTGTTCAAAGATATCAAACACTTAGAGCGCCTCACATCTAGCGTAGGCCAGATCTGTTTTGTCGCCAGGCAAGTGGTTAAGTTGTTCCATCTAAGGTTTGTTCTCCTTAAAGCATCTTGCTTCAGCAAAAATTTGCATGTAGCTATAGGCATACCGATATTTACCTTTTCAGGCAAAATAGGTAGTCTTGTTCCACCTTTGGCGAGTTCATTAGCTTTACAATTACCCGGAATGTCCCTATGGCCCAGCAGCCAACAAAGGAGGATATTGAACTGCTGTGCCATCTCTATAAGAGATGATCGACAGTTTAGGGCTGTTATAGAGTTTGTAGAGATACAGTCGAGAGATTTTATGGCAGGTTGGTTGTCTGAGTAGATGTGGATATCAGAAGTCGATATCACGTTTTCCTTGAGCCAAGATAAAACTTCCTTTATCGCCAAAAGTTCTGCCTGGAACACCCTACAATGGTCTGGAAGACGAAATGAGAGACTTAAATTTAGTCTTTCTGATTACACGCCTCCACCAACCCAATCATCGGTTTTTGAGCCGTCCGTATAGAAATGAATCGGAATGAATGAAATTTTTATCGAAACGGAATTGTGGGATGGTGTAGTCAATTATACGTGGCAGTGATCTGCATGAGTTCAGTATAGCTGAGTGGCCTATTTCATTATTGGTCCACTATGAAGAGGCTTTATATATCGAGGGGTGTCAGATGAAGAAGAGTGTCCAGTGCCGCGGAGGGAGTAGAACGAAGTGCTCCACTTATACACATGCAGGCTGATCTTTGGACTTTACTAAGTTTATCGTGATTAACCCAGTTTATTATCTTGTTTGAGGCATTTTGTAAGAGATCCTTTAAGACAGTAGGATGCTTAACTGATACTGCGATAGCAACATCATCTGCATAGGCAATCACTCTTTAGCTCTCCGCTTCCAAGCTTATCAGCAGTTCATTTACTACCAAGTTCCAGAGAAGCGGAGATAGGACACCGCCTTGTGGCGTACCTCTACTGACCGATCTTTTTGCAGAGGAGTCGCCCAGTTTTCAGTTGATAATCCTGCTTGTCAGCATTTGTCTCGTATCAATACTAGCACGTAAATGGATATCAATCAACCGTTCAAAAGTTTTGAGATGGAATGATGATAGACTAATAAGTCTGAGATCTTTCGGATTAACATGGGAGCATTTACCTGCTTTGGGTATAAAAACAACTTTAACTTCTCTCCATGAACTAGGAATATGAGCCAAGTTCAAGCAGCCATTGACGATTATTTCTAAAATAGGCAGTATTTTACATGAGCTCATTTGAAGTTCAGCTGGTATTATGCCGTCTGGCCCTAGAGACTTGTAAGGTTTGAAGATGTTGATAGCCCATTGCAATTTTTCCCTCGTTATCAAACCTTGTGAAAAAGTTAAGTTATTATTAGATCTAATGTGATCAGTACTGCTTACAGTTTGGGAGCTACCTGGAAAATGAGTATCTAAAAGCAGGTTGAGCGATTCTTCGCAAGTATTGGTCCACGAACCGTCAGCATTTTTCAAACAGCTGGGCATTACTGGACTAGTTGAGAGGATTTTCCTAAGTCTTGATGCTTAAGAGGTTTCTTCTACTCTACCAAAGAAGACCCTCCAAGAAGCGCGTTTAGATTTCCTTAATTCTTTTTTATATGATTTTAGGGCCTCTTTATAGGATTCCCAGTCTGAAAGTGCTCTTGTGTTTTTTGCTTTATTGAAGAGCTTCCTGCAGTTTTTTCTAAGAGGCTCAAGCCCTGAGACCCACCAATGTGGTTTTCCTTTTCCCCTTATTTGAGTAAGTGGACAGGAGATGGCCATTGACTTGTTCATGGCTAATGTCAGATCATTGACTTTGGTGTCAAGTTCAGTCGTGTTAGAGGGAAGACTTAGAAGTTCAGGTTTGATTAAACTATGAAGTGTTTTTCTATATTTGGACCAAGCAGTTTTCCTATAATTTCGAAATTCTGGTCGGGTAATGGGAACTTTATCATTCAGATTAAACTGAAAGTATCTGTGATCGGAGAACGAATGTTCTTTCGAAACTTTCCAATTCGTTATTGATTGATGAATAGTGTCTGAGACTAGAGTTATGTCTAGTACCTCTTGTCGGTTTTGAGTAACAAATGGGTTCGTTCCCAACGTTACTTACTATAAGGTTAGTACTTAAGATATAATCGAAAAGAGACTCACCTCTGTCATTGATGTCAGTGCTGCCCCATACTGTATGATGGGCGTAAGCGTCACTTCCAATTATTAGGCGGATTTTCTGCCGTTCAGCTTCAGCGACTATACTCTCCAGTGTGGTACCGGGAAGAGGGCCAAAGTGGTCATAACCGATATACGCCGACACCAGCCAGTACATGCCATTTGCCGTTTTTAGCCCGGCTGCGGTTATATCTCTATCGCTGAAATGAGGGAGTAAATATACATTAATGCTACTTTTTACTAGTATGCAAGATCTAGGTTCACCTTTATCTGACGCATGCAGTACGTAGTATCCAGGAGTTCCTTAACCAAGGATTTGACAATCCATGGTTCTTGGATCAGAACGATGTCTTCATTCCCCCTGGATAGACGGGGAAGAAGAGAGGCGGAAGCCTTAATAGAGTGTTGGAGATTAATCTGGACTAACTGCAGCATTTTGGCTAAATTTAGGCAGACCAGCCTCCACCACCGTATCGTTGTGATCCTCTTCAGAGGAAGAGCACAAGTGCTCATCTTCCGTCAGAGGAATCAAAATAAAGTCTTCAGTCTCCATTCCGGTCTAACTGTCAACATTAGTAGAGAACTGACCAGTAACCGAGGAAGTCCCTGATGCATCATCTTCCAAACTAGGAAAGGTAATAGAAGCACAAGGGTCCCCGACCACAGGTTCAGCCTCAAGAGATTGTGGAGGCTCGCATTCAGCGCCTACCTCATCTTTTTTGTAAATCCTTAATGTGATCTTCTCAAAACCAAACCGAATCACATCTTGAGTCTGCGCCAGGGGGGCAAGGGATTCTTTATTGACCACGACTATCGCGCTCCTATTAAGACCCCTTGGCTCCTCCAGCTTTGCGACTTTCCAGTTATGAGTCGGCAGGGAGGGATTGCTTATTTTGATTATCTGGAGAATATCATCCATGCAGGAAGGTTCAGCTGGAATCCAAGTGCGAGCTCTTGGTCTGCATGGAATATCTTCCTTAGCAACAACCTCGAGTTTCGCACCTGGCCAGATTTCACCTAACCTACTAACAGCAAGCTTATACAGATCACAAGATCTCTGATCGTCACAAACGATGAGTTTGACATGACCTTGATGCCAACCGCCATCGCTTGTGATTGGAGGTAGTCCCAAGTTTTCCTTCATAACATTTAAGAGGCCAGCCGAGAGCCTACATTTTGTCACCTGCCAACGATGAGAAGAAATCGTGCCATCTATATCGCTCCTGTCGATAACCCCAACTACAATCTTACCCTTTAGAATGTCCCTATAAGAATAAGCGAGTCTACTGTTTGGATTGGAGGGAGTGCTGGTGTTGTGCACTCGGGGCCGTTTGGGTACCGGTGTGGCAACCTCCATAGACCTTTCCCACTTTGACGTAGAGTCGCCGCTGGTCTGTGCATTAGCAAGAATGCTATTGGCCCATTGAATCCTAGCATCATGCTGCGGAATACCTCTGGTCTCGTCAGAGTCTTTCAGTATCCTCGCAGCATAACGCTTTTCCCTATAGACATTCTTCGAGGGTCTATAACGCCGCTTTTTATGTGCCGTACTCGGTAGAGAAGTCCCCCCCCCCGGCGCTGGAGGGGCCATGTTTCACAACCCCCGCAGCTACTGGTTGGGTTCCCGCTCGAGACGGATTTTTAAGAGGTTTACTCTCAATAGTAGTATCGGGACCGTTGTTCACAACCCCACTACTACTGAATTTAGGTACAGCTACCTTGCTACTTCCCTCGCTGCGAAGTACATCAGATGAGGGGCCGCAGTTAGCCGCAACCTCCCCACTAATACACAATACAGGAGAAACGGCAAACAGCGTTGACGCCGTGCTGCCGCCCGGTTTAGGAGAAGAACCGGTCTCAAAAATATCTACCTTGTTTGTTTGTTTTTTTTCCATTTTGTTCCCACGAGAAGCGAAGAAAGGGTGGTCCATCTGTACAGAGATTCGCATGTATAGATAAGGCTAGTTATTCCGGAGGTCGCCAGGTATCCGGATACTCCGTTAAAGACTGAGCTAGTATTTTTAATTGGGCCCTCAGCCAGGCTGATCCTCGGTACGGGTCGTATAACACCATTGATCGAGCCCAATAGGAAGGGTAGGGGGTGATGGTGGGAAATTGAAGGGGAAGGATTTCAGACAGCGTCATCGCCATACTAAAGAGGAAGGAATGGTTGAAGGATGCCGGACAGCTTTTTTGCCGTACCGTCAGAAGGAGAGAGCAACAGACAGCTTCATAGCCGTACTGTCGAGAGAGGGATGTTATCGGGTGAGGAAAAGTCGAACAGCGTCATCGCCGTACCGTCTGGAAGCTTTAGGAGGGGAGGTAGTAGCGCCAGACAGCATCATCGCCGTACCACCGTACGGGAGGGGAGGGAGGGAATTGTAGAAAAGGAGATGAAGGGTGCGGGGAAGTTGAAGCGCCCTTTTTTTCTTATTTCATTAGCTATAGGAATTTGATCGTTGTCTTAGGTGCGTATTAAGGGTGTCACGTGGGTCTACCACGAAATCTAGAAAACCAAAACCTCGAAAGACAAAATTTCGAAAGTCATAATCTAGAAAGTCAAAATCTCGAATTACAAAAATCTAGAAAACCAAAATATAGATTGCATATAATCTAGGTTAAATAACAAAAATCTGCAAAGACAAAATCTAGAACGACAAAAATTTCGAAAAATGATTCACTTTTGCCTCAAAAGTGAATGGTTTTTCGAGATCTTTCACGATTAGGTAATTTTTAAAATATAATAATGGTGCTTTTATTAAATAAGTTTCACAGAAGACAGTTTAGATAAATTAAAACATTGCTTTCAACTTTTCTTTCTCCAATCTTCACATACGTACATATGTATGTGGAAGAGCATTTTCTGCATTCTGAAAAGATATCACGCCTAGGTAATATAATTTAAACTTGAAACATACAGTAAATAAACATTATCAATTTTGCATTGCCAGTGAAATTTGTGTAAACGTAGTGAAGGCTTTACCTAGAATGTTAAAGTCACTTAGCAACAACATTTTGCATTGTTATTTCTATGATTTTGTACAGTTACTTGCGATTATACTATTATTATTACTATAACACTGGGCACAGTCCATGTAAGTACGCTGTTATTTCTGTCTACGTTTGTTTTTTTTTCGTCTGAAGTGTTGTTTATTTATATTTTCTTAATTGATTTAATTGATATCATTTTTTTTTATAAATTTAAAAAAACCCGTACATATGCATGAACATTTAAAATGGAAAAAAGTCGTTTATTTTACCTTTCTTTATTAACAACAGTATTTTAAAATATTCGCAACAGTTAAGAGACAGCATATTTTTTCTAGATTTTATTTTGACTTTTCTAGATTTTGTGTGTTCGAGATTTGTGAACATTCGAGATTTTTGTCATTCTAGATTTTTGCATTCGAGATTTTTTGTTTTGTTTTTCTAGATTTTGTCCATTCGAGATCTTGTCATTCTAGATAACGTCATGATCCCGTGTCACGTTCATGTATGTACATGTACATATGTATGTACATAATTGTATTCAAGCATGGATGTTAACTTGGATTTAAATTTGTATCTACATATTTGCCTTGTATGAATGGTCCTCCCTTAAAAAAAATGGAAAATTCCTACTACCCATATAAATATTATGATTATAGGTGCAGACACATGTGAATATTGTGTGTTGTATAATATAAATGTTGGATTGTAAACAAATTTTTAACTGCAGTTTACAAGTTAAAATTAACCTAATCGTTTCCAAATTGGTTGGACGAATCTTAGCGACGGCTCAGGGGCCCCTAAGATTGCGGGGCCCCGGGGTCGGGGCCGGGCCCAATAGGCCCATGGCTTAAGACGCCACTGTTAATGATATCATGTATGTACATCGTCAACTTCAAGCTACGTTAAAGCTGTAAGCTACGAGAGCAAGTTTGTACGATCCAGTCGTGCCCATTTTTTTTCACGTGAAAAGTTTCATTCCAAATGCATTTCATGAAACGTTTGCCATTTTTATCGCGACAAAACTTCCCTGAAGGTTAGTGACTGAAAATTAGTTTTTAATTTAAAAAATGCCGATAACCATAGAATAACTTGTTTTTGTTCAATCTCGATTAGGAATGCTAATTTTCGCACAGATTGTATAAAAAATTTCAATTTTTATCAGCTTGTCACAAAAATGATAAAATGTCCCAGTGAAAACACCTAGCTAACGACCCGCTTCTCTGAAATCACAAATTTTGTTCTTTGTTTTTAAATTAAATCCATTCTAGTTGGTTAAAAAATGTGTGTAAGTTATGTATGTATGTATGTAGGTGCTCTAAACAAATAAGTTATGTATGTATGTGCTTGTACTTAAAAAGTGTATCACAAAATTTGTCTTTCATCTAGTCTGTTTAAGAAAATAGTAACTTTTTATAATATTTTACAAAATTTGCTCCTATTAACGATATTAAATTAGAGTTTCTAAATGCAAACAAAAATAATTTGTAACTTTCAGAAATGGATTTTAAAGAACGACTGATATTTTCGGTCAAACGAGAAGTTAAACAACTAATGGAAGAAGCAGTAACCAAGAAGTTCATTCATGAAGAGAGTAATACAGTGACAGCACTTTGTGCTGCCGTAGAGGCATGTCTTATTCAAGGCCTTCGTCGGCGAGCATTGGGACTATTCAAAACCTCTTCAACAACAGCTCTTTTACATAAAATAGCCAAAAATTGTCCTGAAGCTGAAGTAATTAGCAAAAAAGTTCAAGAATCAGAGAACACTGACAAAAGATCTGCAAGCACAAGCACTGATAGTATTCACAAAGCTCCATTGCTAAAAAAAGGAAGCAGCAACTCTGTTTCCGCTGCCAATCCTCCGTCAAGTGTTCCAGTCGTAAGGTGTGTACTATAAAATTGCTTAAAATACATAAATTGTTAAAATATTATTATTGTTTTTTTTTTTTTTTTTTTAATTTAGATTTCTCTGGTTACGTCTGGCTTTGTTCGATAAAAAATTAGCTAAAATAATTGAGTATTTGGCAGCAAACGCTAGTAATTTCTATGACAAAGATGCATTGGTTGCGGATCCAGATTGTGGGTCAATTTTAAGCTCACTGTTGGTTGGTCCTTGCGCCCTGGAATTTACTAGAGCAAAGACAGCCGATCACTATTGGACAGATCCACATGCTGATGAACTAGTAAATAAATGAGTTCTTGTTAAAAACATGAAATAAGAATTTAAAATAACTTTTCTCTCGCAGGTTCAGCGCCACAGAATAAGCACAGGTTCTAGACAACCATCAACTGTCCAAAGACCTATTATAAACTTTAAGCGAAGTCTTCACGCCAATTCCGAAGATTCAACTTCAGCTTCGTATAAATCTAGTGGTTCAGTAAGTGTGGCTAAAGATTACGTCGAATCACTTCATCAGAATTCGAGAGCAACACTTTTGTATGGAAAAAATAATGTTATGGTCCTTCCGGTGAGTTTGTGAACATTTATTTCGTCTTTTAGGACAAACTTAAAAGGTTTCTAATACTCGATACTTTAAATCGTAGGTAAAAATGTGAGGTAGATTTTGTCAACAAAATTTGCAACGATTCCTTAAGTGAGGAGTATAAAATCAAAACTCTTCTATTCCACCTTTTTTCAAAAATGAGTTTAGTATGAGGTAGTGTTCCTTAGAAGACCCTTCATTTACGTATTTAACTCAAATTTATCTAAACTTGTTTTTCCCTATACTTTTGAGTACTTAAAAAGTGAAGTTTTTTTCAAAACTACACTATTCCACTCAGTCATTCAATTAATAACTCATCTTTTCCTATACAAACCAAATTCCACACCAAAACTCTTCTTTTCCTATGCGAATCACAGTAAGCGCTTTCAAAACTCTTGTATTCCAATGACATTAAAAAAGTCGGGAGTTTTTGTTATTTTGAGAGTATTCATGGGTTAAACTCATTAGTGTTGCCATAATTCTTGTGAAGAAAACATCTTTGGTAAGCTCTCACATAAAAAATGTTTTATTAGTTTGTTTTTCTTTAATAATTAAATAAATGTATGTATATAATATTGATAGATCATGGATTAATCTGAATTTGTAAGCGAAGTTGCATTAGGAAAAGGACCAAAAAAAGTTCGCATTTTCTCAGCCAAAAAAGCTGAAGAAAGAAATAAAAAGTAAGACATGATTGCAAACGTAACATTCTTTCAAATCAGTATTAACGCTACTAACTATTTTTATAGGTATTCTGCAAAAAAAACGTCCACAAATTCCACACTGCAACCATAAAAGTAAGCAGTTAAAGTGCCACCAAATTAGGCCGTCAGACGCATACAACTTTTTCCGGATGTTTCACAAAAACAAGTCCAAAATCGAGCAGGATAGCTTTTTAATGGCATTCTGTCAACCACGTCCTCCAAAACGCACTAATAGATTCAAAGGAGGATCCAGAAAAAATATTTCGATTTCCTATAACATGTGTTGCAAGAAATACCCTAGACCTGTTAGCGTATGTCAACAAATGTTTTCAAGCGTCCTCCATGTAAGTAAATTTCGATTACAGCGGATTTGCAAGAATCTCTTACGCAAAGGAGAGGCGCCGAGGGAGAAGCGTGGTGGTGACCGAAGGTCTGGTAAGTTGTCTGAACACCGTGACTCAGTTAAGGAATTCATTAAGCGATTCCCTATCCATGAAGTTCATTATTGCCGAGCAAGATCAGGCAGGCAATATTTGAGTGGAGATTTGTCGATAAATAAAATGTACAGACTCTATCAAGAGGAGTCAATAGCATCTCTTCAAGTTAAAAAGTCTTTTTTCCGAAATGTGCTTAACACTTTTTTCAATATTGGGTTTAAGGTTCCCGCTACAGATGTTTGCTCGACCTGTACATCGTTAATAGAACGTCTCAAAGTTGAGCAAAATGTGACATCAAAAACCAACTTATGATTGAGTCCACGGTTCACAAAAAGCATGGAGCAGCATTTTTTCATATGGCAAAAGAAGAAAGGCCTGAACTTTTGACAATATCGTTTGACTGCCAAAAAAATATGCCAATGCCAAAAATTCCGGATCAAGCCGCTTATTACTCGAGACAGTTATATTTATTTAACTAAGGTGTTGTTGTCGGAAGTTCGAAGTCTCAATTGACAACACAAAACCTATTTCTATATACTTGGACCGAAAACGATCGATCGAAAGGATCCAACGAAATCGCCTCTGCAATTTTTCATCGACTTCTTAATCTGGACTACACCGGTAAGACTATCGTCAGACTGATTTGTGACGGGTGTGGTGGCAAAAACAAGAGCACCACCATGGTTGCGGCTTGTCTTTATTGGCTGAAAAAACATTCCCCAGCCAATGTTCATCAAATGCAACTTGTTTTCCCTGTTGCCGGGCATTCTTTTATTCCACCGGATAGGGTGTTTCTAAACATAGAGAAAGAAGTTCGATTAAAAGAAAATATAATAACCAAAGAAGATTACTTGGAAATATTTAAACAACATGGAACCATCATTCATTTGAGAAGCCCTGAATGCCCTGTTTGGAACTGGAAAGAAGAAGCCGTGAAACCTGGCACTTTAAATTCAACCAGTCGAAGCGCTTTTTATTACACAAGATGAAATCGGGTCAAGTAACGGTGCAGGGTGAAGTTTTTTATAAGTCGGATGTGGGAGCTGCGAGATCTGTGCTAAAAGTTGGAAAAAGAATTTCCGATATGAAAATAAATGCTCTGGCTATGGGTGTTTTGATAAAAGATGAGAAGAAAATGGATATCCCAAAGCTGCTGGCACTCCACTTCACACAAATTTGATAGGCTTATATTTTACAAAAGACTCATGGATCAAAATCTTGTTCTGTGAAGAACAAGAAGAAATCAAAGATCTTCGTGTATAAGACTTTAAACTTATAATTTTAATGTGCCTTACTTACTTCGGTATAAAGACTGAAACTTTTGAAGTTTTTTATTTGTTTTTTTTGTTGTTTCTTTTTTATTTAAAAATAATTTAAATACATTGCTGTGACGTTATTTTTTAATTTGTAATAATTAATATAACCTTTTGTGATCTAGTCTTGAAGACTGTTGTGGTTTTATGTTTTTAGTTAAATTTTTTAATATTTTAAGTTTTCTTTTCAATAAAACAAAATGAATTTATTAAAAAAAAAATTTCTTTCATTTCAAAGCTCTTCTATTCCTTAGTAGGTTGAATCAAAAGTCAACTATACCATAAGTAATTTTCAAAACTCTTCTCCAAATTTAATTGATTTTTAATAATTTTTAGGTTTACCTTATAGACTATAAGAAATAGATAAACATCATTCCAAATTTACAATGTAACTTTTAAACCAATCAATAATATCATTTTAGCAGCTTTTAACAGTTTATTTCGTTTTACTCAAAATTCTCAAAAGTGGACAAGAAGAGTTTTTAAATTATACCCCCCTTCTTTTTCAAAGTTCTGTTTAATCTTTGCACTATATTTCCTTCTGTCCGAAAAATCTATGAGCCGTTAATGGCCATATTTGCCCTCTGGTTCAAATTTGGATTTATTAAATCTGGAAATGTACATCCATGTCCATATGAAGCACTCAAAAACATACACTAAGTCCAATGGATTTGCAATTCCTTTAGTCCATTTGTAAATTGGGGCCATTTAGATTGGTTTTGGGGCCTTTTTCATTATAAATTTTGGGGTAAAACTTCATATTGAAAAATGACCCCAAACTTTAATTTTTAAAAAAATGAAAAATTACCCAAAAAAAGGGGCCATTTTTCATAATAAAAAACTGCCCAATATTAAAATAGAAACATCGCCCCAAATCAAATGAAAAAAGGCCCCAAAACTATCTTTAAATTGAAAAATTTTGTACGATGTCCCAGAAACTAATTAAATAGTCGTACAATAAAAGTTGCGTGATTTTCGTGTACGATTATTTAGTAAGTGTCCCAGAACTATCCTTTTAAAATTTCGTAAATTAGATTAAAATGATCGTTTCTAAAAATCACGCGATTTGAAATGAGTGTTTTTGCTTGATTCGGATTTTCGTAGAAATTTTGAGCAAAAATGATACCATTGAGTTTATACACATAGAGGAACCACCTATGTGTTAAGTTATCACCAATCTAGATGGCGCCCTTATTTGCATCTAGTACAAGAACCAGTCATATTCAATACAAGCACCATTTACGCCTTAAGGTAGACTATGTCCACCTTAAGGTAGACTATTTGTGGAAATAGTGGCAAATTAGTCTACCTTAAGGAGCAAATGGATCATGTATTGATTATCACTGGTTTTTGTTCTAGATACAAATAAGGGCGCCACCTAGATTGGTGATAACTTAACACTGAGATGGTTCCTCTATGTATATAAACTCAATGTAGGTACTTTATGAAGTCGATTGGTATCAACATTGAGTTTATACACATAGAGCAACCGTGTTATCACCAATCTAGGTGGCAGCCTTATTTATATCTAGAAAAAAACCAGTGATAATCATTACAAGATCCATTTGCCACTATTTCCACAAATAGTCTACTTTAAGGTGCAAATAGTCTACCTTAAGGAGCAAATGGTTCTTGTATTGAACATCACTGGTTCTTGTTCTAGATGCAAATAAGGGCGCCATCTAGATTGGTGATAACTTAACACTGAGGTGGTTCCTCTATGTGTATAAACTCAATGTTCATACCAATCGACTTCATAAAGTACCAACATTGAGTTTATACACATAGAGGAACCATCTCAGTGTTTTTTTTTTTTTTTTTGTGCGCGCACTAAAGGGGTTGTGACTACCCTTAATATGTTGAACACAGTGCGAGCTTTAGGAAAATAGGGAAGGATTTAAGAGGAGGAACCGATGCACATTGGTTTTGAAGTTCTGAATATTAAAATGGGAGGGAAAGATAGAGTCGGGTAAAGCATTCCACATTCGTGTGGTGCGGGAAAAGAAAGAATCCCTGAACTTGACAGTACGTCCGAAGTTGGGCTCAAGGGTAAACTGATGGGCATTCCTAGCAGCGCGAGTATTACGGTTGAATTGTTTAAGGGGAGGAATGCAACTGGCTATTTCGCTAGAGCACTGTTTATGAAAATAACGATAAAATAATGAAATACAAGAAACATTGCGGCGGTGTTCTAGAGAAGCAAATGTATCAGTTATATTTCTTTTACCTATCATTTTCATAGCTCTTCTTTGAATTCTATCCAATAGGCTTAAATGGGTTATTGGAGCACCTGCCCAAACATGAGAGTTGTACTCGAGTTTTGGATGAATAAAGGCTTTATAGATTACAGCCAGATCAGAAGGGGAGACAAATTTCTTGCATCGCCGAAGAAACCTAAGCACTTAGCAGCATTTTTGGGGACGTCGAATATGTGGTCATTCCACAGAAGGTGGTCTGTTATACACATACCGAGGACTGAAAGCTTTTCGGTTTCCTCAATGCAAGTGCCACTCATGGATAGTGGCATGGGGGGTGGGTTTCTCTTAGACGACAGTAGATAGCATTGGGTTTTTGAAGCATTAAATTCCACTCGGTTTTTAATTCCCCATTGGACAATGCTGTCAAGATCGGAATTTAATGAGCTAATCATACGCTGCCGTTCAAGTTCCACATCCGAAGGACATGGATGTGAATCTGAAAACGAATATGAGAAGCTGAGGGTGCTGTCATCAGCGAAACAGTTTAATGGATTAGACGTTTCAGACAGAAGATCATTTATGAATATAAGGAAGAGAGTCGGAGACAAAACGGAGCCCTGGGGCACACCAGCATTTATTTTGTGAATTTCAGACTTAAAACCGTCCAATACAACTTGTATTGAACGGTCCGAAAGGTAATTTCTAATCCAACGAAGAAGAGATTCATCGAAACCAAATGCGCGCATTTTCGATAAGAGAGCTTGATTCCAAACTCTATCAAACGCTTTTGAAATATCAAGGGCAATAATCTTACTTTCTCCAAAACGATGTAAAGATGTGTTCCACTGTTCGGTGAGATATACCATCAGATCACCAGTGGACCTATTGCTACGAAAGCCGTACTTCCGGTCATTAAAAAGCTTTCGTTCCTCTAGGTATTTCTTTAGCTGGAAATTAATCAGCGTTTCCATGACCTTGGAAAGAAGGGACGTAAGTGCAAATGGTCGATAGTTTGAGGGTGAGGAAGATACGCCTTTTTTAGGGACAGGCTGGTGTTAAGTTATCACCAATCTAGGTGACGCCCTTATTTGTATCTAGAACAAAAACCAGTGATAATCAATACATGATCCATTTGCTCCTTAAGGTAGACTAATTTGCCACTATTTCCACAAATAGTCTACCTTAAGGTGGACATAGTCTACCTTAAGGCGTAAATGGTTCTTGTATTGAATATGACTGGTTCTGGTACTAGATGCAAATAAGGGCGCCATCTAGATTGGTGATAACTTAACACTGAGGTGGTTCCTCTATGTGTATAAACTAAGTGGTACCTACATGAAAAAGTATACAAAAAAAATTAAAAAATAATGCCGTTTTCGAATTTCTGGGCCCTTTCGAAGGGTTTAGGTACACGAGTTCCAAAATCATAATCTCCAAACCAAAATCCCCAAATTAAAATCTCCAAATTTATTATCTACAAAAACTAAATCCTTAAAACCAAAATATCCAAGCACCAGAATCCCCATTTTTTGAGTATATCTAAGAAATTATATTGGCGCGCGAAAATTAAAAACTATTTCGCACGCCTATATTGTCAGTCGGTATGTTATCAAAGCTTTTTGTGTACTAAACACTACTTTGGGTAGCCCGCTTCGTGGGCTAAAGGATTTTTTTTCCCTTTTCGAGTTCTCTGTCCCGCTCTCGCGACTCCGTCGCTCCGCTCAATGCTCCTTAAGGTCGTCAAAGTTTTTTGTACTACACTAAAAAATTTCGCCCAACATTTATGAAACTACCTTATTAAATTTTCAAAAAAAAAAATAATTTTAAATTTTCATTTGGATATTATTTCATTTTATATTTGGACTTTATTGCACTCCTAGGTGTGAAATGAAGTCCGACATGGCTTAGGACTTTATTTAACAACTGGGAGTGCAATAAAGTCCATAATTTGGTTTTGGATTTTATTTCATTGGACTTTATTGCATGGCACCGTCAACGGCAAAGTTTTTTTTTGATTTTGCACTTGGTTATTTTGTGGGTCTCCCCCTTTTCGAAAACCCAGGCCCGGGGGTGCTGGTAAAGCGATACCAACAGATAGTTAATAATACTTATAAAATCCATTTTTTCTTCTAATTCACGAATTACCCGGGGGATTTCCACCTTTTCTACGTCTCGACGGCCCTGGTTAAACGATACCAGTGGCGAGATTAATGTTAAACTGGAGTTTACTCACCAAATTAGGGTTAACTTGATTCTAACTTGAAAAGTCGGATAATCTTGCACTAAAGAACTGGAACTTATATGTATATTTTGGGACACTGTTGATCATGCTTCATCAAGAATTACTACAATTATAGTAGATGTTAGAACTACACGTTTACCTAAATTTTAATCAAAGAATCCATAACTGGCCTGTAAATGTAATGACTAATGACTTATCAGCCGATTTTGGTTGCGAAGATGAGTAGCCTCATTAAATAAGAGCCTGTTAAATGCTTACATTTTATTTTTTTTACCTTTTACAAAATTATTTGTTATTGCTTACAGAAGGATGTTAAAGAAAAGATGCCAGGCTATTTAAGTCTTCATCAGCATGTTCAAACACTCATTATCAAATGGACACCAAATCAACTGATGAATGGCCATAATGAAGTTGAAGTCAATGATAAAAGTTCTTACTGGGGTTATGCTTTAAACATAAACGTCAATGATATTGTGTACGTGCATTGTCACCAGAATCGTGGTGAGGACACAGGTGGAACCATAATTCTTGTTGGGCAAGATGGAGTACAACGTCCTCCAATACATTTCCCCGAAGGAGGTCATATGCAAGCTTTTTTAAGTTGTCTGGAAACTGGTCTCTTGCCACATGGACAGTTGGATCCACCGCTATGGTCTCACCGAGGAATAGGCAAACTTTTGGCTTGGCCTAAGTTCGGTCGTAGGCGCATTCTTTCTTCGCTTATGGAATCCACAGAAGAGACCCCAATCGATTATGTTTTTAGGATTGTTAGCAAGAGTAATCATGAAGATTTTTGTAAGTAAAACCATAATTTAAAAGTTCTTTGGTAAAAAAACGAAATTTATTTTCAGTGGCTGTTCACCCGGTTCTTGAGTTGGGTCGAACAAGTCCCCGTCGAGCACAATTAAGTAGCTGTTCCACAAATGGAAGCAGTGATTATTCCAGCAAAAGCATTTCCATAGACCAAGTATCGATAGACTCGCCTCTTATTCAAGGCAACCAGGCTGCCAGCATTGAGTTAGTATGCTCTACAATGAGACGTCAGATTATATCACGGGCTTTTTATGGATGGCTGGCGTATTGTAGGCACTTGTCAACAGTGCGAACTCATCTTTCGGGATTGGTCAATGGACGAATTACGCCAGAATGTATGTTTAAACTAAAGTTTTTGAACAAGAGATTTAAGTTTTTCAAATATTTTAGTGGGTACTGATGAGAAGGGTCTGACCAAAGAACGTTGGGATGCCTTAAACATCGATGGAGCGGTTACCAATGAAACAGAAGTTTTTCGATTGGTTTATTTTGGAGGAGTTGAACCAGAACTGCGCAAGAATGTCTGGCCATATCTTTTGGGACATTATAGGTAAATAAAATGTATACAAAACAATTCGTATTACTTTCGACTATATACATATTTTATGAAAAATTCAAAACTGGCAAAATTAGGTACCTACATAAGGACCACATTTAACTTTCGGTAGACTTAATCATAAAATGATAGATTTTTTGATTCAATTTGGATCAACATTTTACAATTTGTGGTTTTAAATATTTAACAACACAATTAAGTTTATTCCAATTTCGAGTTGTTGAAATTGAAGCCTTCTTTGCCAAAATAATTGTCCTATTAAACGTTTATGCTGCGAATTTTCTTTAAATCTGTCAAACTACAACTTAGTGTACATCTTCATCTTATAATTTCACTGTGAATTCAAATTTGGCTCCTTTTAGAAATTTCCTATCATACTTTTAATTTTATATTTTTTTTTTGATGAACTCATAATTTGGGAATAAAATTTAAAAAATAGAAAAGCAAAAAAACTGACAAAACCGGAAATAGTCCTCATTAGTCTAGGTGAGAGTCAGCTTCAAAGATGTTCTTCCCAATACTTCTACGAAAATTGAGCAACTTGCTGCATTGCAATTATCCAATTCTATGTTTCGACGCATTTGGTTTCTTCAGTATAAATATATATTATTCTTTTATTTCTTTAGTTGCATTCACTTTTTCAAAGACGCTTTGGTATTGGTAGAACTCCTATAGGTATTTGATCGAATTGAAACATTGGCACATGAAAGATAGATTGTTTTGTGATACGAAGTACATTTGTATATATCTTTGTTGTTTGGTATAAACGTGATAACTCCATAAAACAAATTCCCTAAGTCTTAACTTTTCTCAATTTGTTTTTGTTATGGAACCTTAAATAACCTCGCTAACAAATGCGTTCAAAAATTTAAACACACCTGCATCAGTTTTAAAGAAAATATCACTTTTTTGCCCAACTAAATACTCAAAATTTTTACATGACCTTAATTCGATGGACTGTAGTGTAAAAAACGGACAAAAGTTCTCGGTTTTAAGATAATTCTTTTTAATTCATTAAAAAAAAATTTGAATATAGTCAAGGCTTTCTTGTGTTTAAGTTTAAGTTCGAGGGGGATGAACAGTTATTTATTAGTAACCACTACCAGGCCCAGAGTACCGCGGGCTATCAGATAGTGATTCATTTCTATTACTTTGGTTTGAGTTTTAAATAAAATTCAATTTTTCAACAAATTTTACATGAAAAATTTATTTAGATCAGCTTTAACAAATGTTCAAATTGTTTGCCTCCAACGGCAATGCAAGACCTACATCTTCTTAAAAAAGAAAGGTTGATAAGACGGGCGAATTTCCTTGAGTCGATGTCTGCAACAGCCTCCGTGAATTTTTGGCGCAGCTCGCCTAAGTTTTGGAGCGGTTTTGAGTAGACTTTTTCTTTTACTGCCCCCCAAAGAAAGAAATCAAGAGGGTTTAAGTCAGGTGAACGGGCTGGCCAAGAAATTGCACCAGACCACCCTATCCACCTTCCTGGGTATTCTTCATCAAGGAATTGTCTCACTGGGCGAGCAAAATGCTCTGGGCTGCCGTCTTTTTGAAACCAAATATTTTCATAAATGTAAAAAATCTAAATACACCTTGCCGTTCAAGTTCTCTGGTAGCTCGCATGGTCCAATTATTTTACCATTCAGAATTCCGGTCCACATATTAACTTTGAAGTGATACTTGATTGGTCTTCCCGCATCAAATGTGGATTTTCTACATGCCACTCGTGGAAATTGTGAAGGTTCATGTATCCATCCTTTTTTAATGTTGATTTATCGGACCACAGGATTTTGTCCAGGAATCGCGGTTTTTCCCTGAACCGTTGTAGTATCGTTCGACAAAATGCAACTCTTTCAGGGTATACCTAATCCCGGGTAGTAGACTTTGCACTCGTTGAACATGGTATAGATGGAGCTCATTTTTCTTCAAAATTCGGTGTGCTGTACTTTTGGGTACTCCTATTCTTATTTGAATTCCACGTAGAACTTCGTTCTCGTAGGGCATGAGGGGCCTGCCTTCACTAGATCTTTGGTATGGAGTTTGGCCTTCTGAGAATGACTGGTGTAAATTCACAAACACCCGATGATCCGGATAACGCTTAACATTTGAATATTTCTCACGGTAAAGTCTAGCTGAAGCATAAGCATTGCCTCTGCATTCTCTATAAATAAGGTGCATATTCGCATACTGCGCATGTGTTCCAAGATGGCATGGTGATGGTAGTAGTCAAATTTTACTTAAATCCAAAAGACAATACAAATATCCAAGGATCGGATAGGTTTTACTAAACGACAAGGCAACCAAAACTCAATTGAATGAAAATTAAAGTGTTCCTCTTTTTGTTAGACACGAGAAAGCCTAGAGTGCATTCAAAGTTTTGTTTAATTAATTAAAAAGAATTATCTTAAAACCGAGTTACTTGAGAAAAGAATTTATTTTCCGTTATTTATGGAATATTCTCAAAAATGTTACACCATTTTGAAATGAGTATTGAACACGCCCACTAACTTGCCAAAATTTCGTTATATATTTTTCTTAACACTACTGTCCATTGAATTAGTGTTATGTAAAAATGTTGAGTACTTAGTTGGGCAAAAAAGTGATATTTTTCTTAAAAATGATGCAGGTGTGTTTAAATTTTTGAATGCATTTGTTAGCGGGGTTATTCAAGGTTCCATAACAAAAAAACAATTGAGAAAAGTAAAGACTTGTAATCACGGCACTTGAAAGACCGTCACAGGTTGACGATTTTTTTTTCAAATTCACATAACTCACAAAATACATGGTAAACATTTTTTTTATTATTTTTCTAATAACTGTCACCACCTACCCTATCGCTCGTTTTCGTTTTGACGATCACTTTTGGGACACCCTATATAAGTAATATTAATGTTTTCTTCAATTTAATTATTAGTAAAAGTTAACTGCATTTGGATGTCAGCCTCCCCCAAGGTTTTCCACGTTCTTTTGTCCTTAGCTGTTCTTTTCCATCTGTTATCAGTGAGAACTTAAGTCCACCGGTTGTCGGTTATTCGGGATATGTGGCCAGTCCAGTTCCACTTCCACATCTTCGAAATCTGTCATGCTTCTTATAAACTCTATATCGAACTGCATGAGTATTGGTACTCTGAAGTCGATGTAGAAGGTTTAGGTAAAGATTGTATATAAAACTTATATAAAACTTAACGAAAGATTGAGCTTGGTTAACGTAAAGTTGCAGAATTTATTTTCAATTGCTTATAGACTAAGAGCTCAGGGCCGCCAGACATACGTCATTTTATCAAAGCTAAGATTTTTCTGCGAACAAGTACTATGATAGCTAAGAACAAATGGATACTAAGAATCTTCAATCCGGGTGCAATTAAGAGGTAGCGAGTGTAAAAGTTGCATACAAATGTTGCAACATTGCGTTATTTTATCAAAGCTGAGGTTTTGATATGTCTTAGGGGATGGTGTCATTGGGGGCGCTGCCACGCTCGTGATTGTCAATGTTTAGAATTCCACGATACAAAAATAATTTGATAATATAATATGACTCTTTTCTTCCTGCACAACACACCTATTTAGTTCACACACACACTTCTTTACCTTTGCCCTGAATCTAAATAAGGAATATTTTATATTATTTTGTAGTGCATAGGTACCTACATAATCTTTTACAACTTTTAGTAAATAATTTTTCTATCTTCCTATGTATGTACATCGTACTACACACACTTTTGTTCACTCAAAATAACCACTTGAAAGCAATGAGTATCTGTAGCGTGCATCCAAAGTTGAAATGAGTTCAACTTGAGCTACACGCTGCACCATACGTTTCTTGCTACAATCGCAGTTTCACACTGTGGCGCTGTTTACTATTTTCGTACCTTTCCACAACTACACCATTGAGTTCAGCCAGTAGTCTAGTAATACATTAAGTTTGCGGAAGAAGAAAACAAAACGAAAATAACAAGAAAACATAGCTGCTGTTCCTTGATTCCTATTGAAAAGAATTTCTGGATAGAAATTATTTAGAAAAGTTGATAACTTTCAAATTTGTTTTTATTTATTCCTTGGCTTCTATGTATGTATAAGAATAGAATGTATGTATATAGGGCTTTACATTTTTGGAAGAATGTTGACTTTATGCAAAATTTCTTATTTTTTTTTGAAATAGGCGCGTTCACGAATCAGATATATCGGAGATTTTGCTCCGTCAAAAGCTAAGCAAGTGAATCCAAAAAATTTTCCTCAGTATTTTGACAGCTAAACTGAGATGCTGAGGAATCTTGTTCAGGCAACTGAGATTGCTGAGGCCCTCCGATATCTCCCTTTCCTGAACACGCCTAATGAAAAAAGGTGACACAAAATTAAAAAAAAAAACAATAAAATCCTGAAATCCTTATTTCATAGACATAAAAAATATTATAAAATTTGTTTCATGAAAATCAGTTAAATACTTTTTGAGATTGCCCCGGACACAAACAATCGCCTTAATATAATAGTTAAGATTAAGATTTGTTTTCTTCTAGAACAGGAGAATAAGTTTCTAATATTACTTTTTTATTTATAGCTTTGGCACACTTCCTGAAGAACGTGAAAAGTTAGACGAAGAAAGCAAGCACTACTATGAGACAACGATGAGCGAATGGCTTGCTGTTGAAGCAATAGTACGCCAAAGAGATAAGGAGAAAACAGCTAAAGCTGTTGCTAAATTAAGTTCAGGAAGTGGTAGCTGCGAAAAGAACCGCGTCGATTTAGACGAGGATATGGATAATGAAGTCTTTTTAGAGCAAGATAACTCCGACATATCAGATCCTTGTCCAGTCGATCCAAATAGGTTGGCCTGCCCAACAACGACAAGAGACATGAAACACAGCACAGATTCGGGAAATGTTGAGGATGTCGAGACACAAGATGCGGCGGGCTCATTTGAAAATCAAAACATCAAAGCCAAAACATTACCAACAACTGAGATTATCAAAAATTCAAATGTGAATTGTGCAACTATCAAAATCGTGTCAATTGAAGAGGATTACCTAATTGAAGGTGGTGCGGAGAGCATAAAATCAGGTATAATGTTAAAAAGTGACCCTTGCTCACCATCTTCATCATCATATGAAACTGTTGGTAACGAGTTTGCTGAAGGCACTGACAACGATGTCCAAAATATTTTATCTCAAGGAGTTGAAGTTGTAACCGAGATTCCAGAATTCCATAGTATAGATGATATTAAGGGAGAATTCGCAGACGTATTCGATGAGGACAGCATAGTGGATCAGAGAACTTTAAGGGCGCCAGCTGCTGTGATCGTGACGGATGCTTCAATTGATATCGTTAATTTTGAAGCAGAACCCATCAAAAACTCTGAAGGAATCAGTGCAGAGGTGTTGTGTTCAGTACAAGAGGAAATAGCTGTTCCATCAATGGATGCTTTGCAGGAACCAAAGTCAGCTTGTGTATCTCCGGCTAGTTCAAATGGAGGAGTGTACAGTGTATGTTTTCGGTTGACCTTAGTTTTTTTTGTATTTTAATAATGATTTTAACTGTACTTTATTTAAGTGTGAGCTGTTGGAAAATTTTGGGCTGAACTTGCATCGAATAGAGAAAGATGTACAAAGGTGTGATCGAAACTACTGGTACTTTGCCAATGAAAATTTAGACAAACTGCGGAATGTCATTTCAACGTAAGATTTTGTAGCGTTTTACCTATAGTTAATTTTCGGATGTGAAAGATTAAAAAAAATTAAAAACATTTTAATAGCATATAAGAAGAGTAGCTAAATAGAATCTGCCTTGCTAGACGTTAACTGTGGACAAGAGCGTACGCAGGAGGGGAAAATGAGGGGCGATTATTTTCGGAAGGTCATACATTTTTTTTTTTTACCTTTTAAATATTTATTCTAAATTAAATTTTTATTAAAAGTTCAATCTAGAGTTTGTCTATTACTTTTTAGCCACTGTCTTTATATTTTTTAAGGAACCAAATGAAAAAAAATTGCCTATCACCTGTTTTTTGATTGAATTTGACCTTTTCCCCCTTGCAGTCCTGCGTATGCCCTTGGCTGTTGAAACTAGCGTTACAATTACAATGTGACAGAGTTTGGTACTTCTTGAATTTTTATTTTGTTTTTTTAAATAAGAATTTCAATCTTTTATGCTAAGAATATTAAATTTTAAGTAATGCTTTCAATAACTGATTTTTTATTATTTTTTTTATTTTAGATACGTCTGGGAGCATTTAGAAGTTGGATACATGCAAGGAATGTGTGATTTAGTAGCACCACTATTAGTTATATTCGATGATGAATCCCTGAGTTATAGTTGTTTTTGTAAATTGATGGAACGAATGATTGAAAATTTTCCTAATGGAGGTGCAATGGATATGCATTTTGCTAATATGAGGTATGAAATTATTTTGATAAATTGTTATAAACTTCTATGATCTGTGAACCAAAAAATACTTGGTGAAGTCCAAAAAAATCGGATCCGAGTTCTACATATAAAACTTAAAAACTGTCAAGTTAAAAAAAAAAAAAAATATGTATATATTTACAGAGTACGAAAAACTACGGCGTATACGTAATTTTATTACATTATTCTTACTCGTTAAATAATATGCACGACTGGGCCGCACAAACTTGCTCTTGGCGTTGACAACTAGAATGTAGCTAGACATTCACTCCAATTATGAAATTCGTATTATTAAGTTGTATTTGATCACAAAGTTGGGCTTGTGGTTTCCTTAATAGTAGAATATCACCTTTTTTGGTGCAAAGATTTTGAGAATATAGGAATAGAGACATTACGATGCTGGTATTTAAGTTTAACAACATAATTATCAAAAGACATGACGAATGGATCAATTTGTGTTCTTTCCAATAATTTGTGTTCTTTTCACCATGCCTTATGATTATTATGTTGTTAAATTTAAATACCAGTATCGCAAACGTTATATTCGTTAATTCTCAAAAGCTTTGTACCAAAAAGATGATAGTTTACCCTAAAGGAAACAACAAGCCCAAAATACGAAAAAATACCACTTAATAATACGAATTCCGTAATTGGGGTGATTGACAGTATGCGGGTATATGTAATCTACATACAATACATACATTATATATTAATGGTTCGATAATGGGCTTATATCGTTAACGATAAAATGTTAAAAAAAAACTTAAAATAACAATTTTTATTCTTATATTAATTATAATAAATGCATGACTAAAGGTCGCAAATACTTGTTCTTATGTTTAAGAGAGAGCTTATGTAAAATGTCAGTATTATTTTATATTTGCCAATTTGACTTTAGTTTCGTTTATTGTTTTATCCAAAAAAAAAACACTTCCACATTCGCTTATTGAAATCAATGATACCATAATACAAATTCTGTAATTCAATTATTGCCATTTTGTTTGTTTGTAAACTACCTATACAACTTATATGACATTTCTTGCCATTCAAACCAGTTTCAGTTTTGAATTGAATTTTGTAGAAAGTGTTAAAAAATGACTTTAAACGAAAACTCAAACAAAGGATGATGGGCAAGTTTGTATGAAATCTGGTCGTTAGACCAACTCTAATGAAATTGGTATCAAATAAAAGGTTGTGCAATATTTTCAATAAATCAGATATATTTGAGCTTGAAGTTGGCGATTGCAAACGCCATATTTCTGTTCTTCTTCGAAATAACTTTTCATAACTATTCATATAAAGAACAAGGGAAAATAATATTAATGCCAAGTGTAGTTGTTTCATCTTTCAAATAATAGCAAAGTTGTTATGTTACGTTCAATACATTTTGAGATATTTAGTTTTAAAGTCTTGATTAAAAACTTTTTAAGCACTCACCCAATTACGAAATTCGTGTTATTAAGTCGTATTTGGTCATATGCTGATGGGCTTGTGGGTTCTTTAATGGCATAATTTTATCGTCTTTGATGCAAGGCTTTTGAGAATTTACGAATATACCAATTGCGATGCTGGTATTAAGTAAGTGGCCATATCTCTGTTCCTCAGTGGTTTTGGTTCTTACCGCTATATAATGAAATAAAGTACTCAACAATTCCTTGCATTTGAGATATTTTTTAATTCTGTTGGATCAACGACCAATTTGCCCTTCATCCTTTTTCTGTTTTTTTTTTTTTAATGTTGCATATTCATCATAGCCAGACATTTAAAACTATTTAAACTAAGCGGAAAAATGGGCACGACTGGATTGCACAAACTTGCTCTTGTAGCTAACAACTTTAACGTAGCTTGAACTTGACAGTGTGAATAGTATTGGTTCCATAACATTATAGGTTAGGTAGGTTAGGTTGAAGTGGCTGCCAGCAAGAACTGACCCACTTAGACCATAAGTTGGTCCGTTGTCCGTTTTGTTAGTTGGTTACAAGTGGTTACGTTGTTCCACCTAAGGTTTGTTCTCCTTAAGGCATCTTGCTTCAGCAAAAATTTGCATGTAGCTATAGGCATAGCGATATTTACCTTTTCAGGTAAAATAGGTAGTCTGGGTTCCACCTTTGGCGAGTTCATCAGCTTTACAATTACCCGGAATATCCCTATGGCCCGGCACCCAACAAAGGAGAATATTGAACTGCTGTGCCATCTCTATAAAAGATGATCGACAGTTTAGGGCTGTTCTAGAGTTTGTAGAGACACAGTCGAGAGATTTTATGGCAGCTTGGCTGTCTGAGAAGATGCGGATATCAGAAGTGGATATCACGTTTTCTTTGAGCCAAGATAAAACTTTGATCGCCAAAAGTTTTGCCTGGAACACGCTACAATGGTCTGAAAGACGAAATGAGATACTTAAATTTAGTCTTTCTGAGTACACGCCTCCACCAACCCCATCATCGGTTTTAGAGCCGTCCGTATAGAAATGAATCGATTCGTCTTCCAAAAATTTCACGTCCTCCCATGTGGGTCTGGAAGGTATGGCAACTTGAAAATTTTTATCGAAACGGAATTGTGGATGGTGTAGTCAATTATACTTGGAAGTGATCTGTATGAGTTCAGAATAGCTTAGTGGCCTATATCATTATTGGTCCCCTGTGAAGAGGCTTTAAGACGGATTTCCGTACTTGCTCTGCCGTTTGTTTACTAAATATATCGAGGGGTGTCAGATGAAGTAGAGTGTCCAGTGCCGTGGAGTGAGTAGATCGAAGTGCTCCACTTATACACATGCATGCTGATCTTTGGACTTTACTAAGTTTATCGCGGTTAGCCACTTTATCTAGAGCTGTCCACCATACTGCCGCCCCGTATGTTAAAATCGGTCTAATTACCGAGATGTACAGTGAGTAATACGAGGTTGGAGTCCCCATTTAATCCAATGGCTTTCTTGCAAGAGCAGAGTGCTACTGTCGCCTTCTTGACTCTTTATTCTATATTAGGTTTCCAACTAAACTTCTTATCTAAAATAAGACCCAGAGATTTAGTTTTGTCGGAGAATGTTAGTGGAATTCCTTAAATGGTGGGAGGATCTATGCGTGCAATTTTATATTTCCTGGAGAAGAGGACTAGTTCAGTTTTGTGGGGGTTCACACCCAGTCCACACCGTTCTGCCCAGTTTATTAGCTTGTTCAAGGTATTCTGTAAGAGATCTTTAAAGACAATAGGATGCTTACCTGATATAGCGATAGCAACAAAGGCCGCATAGGCAATCACTCTGTAGCTCTCCGCTTCCAGGCTTGTCAACAGTTCATTTACTACCAAGTTCCAGAGAAGGGGAGATAGAACACCGCCTTGCGGCGCGGCGTGCCTCTACTGACCGATCTTTTTGCAGAGAAGTCACCCAGTTTCGAATTGATAATCCTGCTTGTCAGCATTTGATTGATTAGTTTACCAAGCGAACCGTCTACCTTCAGACATGACAGTGCAAATGCGATTGCAGATGTATCGAAATTGTTTAAAGCGCCTTGTATATCTAGGAAAGCAACCATTGTATATTCTTTATGGTGGAGGGAATATTCGATGGTGCGTACCAAAGTATGTAGTGCCGTTTCCATCGATTTCCCTTTGCAGTACTATTAAGAGAACACAGTCTTGCGGAGGCAGAAAGATGATTAAAGAGATTTATAAAGAAATAAAAATTTATATAAAATATTTACAAAACATTAAATATATGAGCTACTGTAAATAAATAAATAGAGGTACATAATTACATAATTTCAACACTCTCACATTTTGTGCATTATATAAGCTCTTAAAACAATATAACAATAACAACATATATAAACAATTATTAATAAAACATAACAATTAAGATAATTTTAAAATCTAAATGTAATCCCATTTCTTTTATACAAAAATTATGTTTACCTACAGTGACTGCTTTCGTCAAGTTATCAGAAACCATGTTGTCTGTAGAAATGTACGAAATCACGACCGTTTTATCTTCTATTTTTTTCCCGCAGACAATGGTCTCTTATATCAATATGTTTTGGTCTAGGTCGAAATCCGTCAGATTCAGCCAACTTAATTACTCCCTGGCTATTGCATATTAATTTAACTGGATGAATAGCTTTTCCACCGAGTTCATAAGCTAGCTGTTTTATCTAAATGGCTTCTTGTATGGCAGATGACATAGCTATATATTCAGCTTCAGTGCTCGATAAAGCTACTGTCGGTTGTCTCTTGCTACACCGGTGCATGATCTTCTTTTATCAATATCAGATGCCCAATCAGCATCACTATATCCGTGAAAATCTTGAGAATTAGACTTTTTATATGTTAGCTTCAAATCAATTGTGCCCTTCAGATATCGCATGATACGTTTAACAGCTTTCCAGTGAGCCAAACCAAAGTTTGAATTAAATCTGCTCACATCATTGACTGCAAATGCAATATCAGGCCTTGTACATTGAGCTAGAAACAATAAACTTTGATATAGGTCGACATTCTTCCATGTTGAATCGGTGCAACATTTTCTTAATATATCCAGCTTGATCTAATTCGATTTGACCATTGCATTGTTGAATGCGAATTCCCAAACACATTTTTGTAGATCCCATATCCTTCATCTTGAATGAAGAACTCAAAGCATCCTTCAGTTTCTTTAAAGTTGAAGTATCATTCCAAAATATAAGAAAATCATCAACGTAAATCGATACTATCACTGAAGTAGATACAAGCATCCATTTTAGATTTTCGCAAGCCAAACTTCTTCAAGACACCTTCAAGTTTTTTATTCCATCGTCGTTCCGCTTGCTTGAGTCCATATAAAGCTTTCTTAAGGCGACATACTCGCCCTGTGCCATCATCGAAAGCCTCAGGTTGTTGAATATAAATTTCTTCTTCAAGGTCACCCTGCAAGAATGCTGTGAGAACATCCATTTGATCAACCTTCAAGTTTTTCTGAACAGCGAGTGCCAGGTATCTAATGGATGAGTATCGAACAACTGGAGAATACGTTTCGTTGTAGTCCATTCCATATTTTTGGTTACATCCCTTGGCAACAAATCTTGCTTTATGTCGATCAATTTTACCTCCCTCATCTCGTTTTGTGACAAATACCCATTTTGTTTTTAATTTCTTACAATTTCTTGGAAGTTCAACTAAATACCAGGTTAGATTTTCTTGAAGTGAATTCATTTCACTTTGGATAGCCTCTCTCCACTTGTTGGAATCATCATGATCCATTGCTTCTTTGAAGGTAACTGGATCATCTTCTTCATCTATTCCACGTGACAAGTAAGAAACATATCCTTCAAACTTCCTAGCAATTGGTATACGCGATGTTCGCCGTAATTCAGATGCCTGTATATTTTCACTACTGTTACCAACACAATGCGAATCTGTGTTGTGGATTTCACTTAGGTCAATTTCAAAATTGTTTGAACTTTGGTTTTCTTCAGGTGTTTCATCGTCTGATATTTCTTGAACCCTCACTGAATGAAAATCACGTACAACATTGATTTCATTGAGGTTTATTGATTAATAAAATATCACATCTCGACTAATCTTCAGTTTCTTGGAAATTGGATCGATGCAACGATAGCCTTTCGTACTGCTATCATACCCTACAAATATCATCTCACTTGATTTATGGTTCAGTTTCTTACGTTGCTGCTTTGGGATATGCATCATAACTTTTGATCCAAAGATTCGCAAATTTGACAAGCCAACTTTTAATCCTGACCATACCTCTTCTGATGTTTCAAGTGTAACATACTGTGCGATTGATTATGTAAGCTGTCATGTTGCACGCTTCAGCCCAATACAAATCATCAACTTCAGCATCAAACAACATACATTTGGCCCGTTCAATGATCGTGCGGTTCATTCTCTCAGCACACCCGTTCTGTTGTGGGGTATACACGTTCGTTAGTTGATGATGGATGCCATTAGTCTTGCAGAACATTTGGAATTCTTTTGAGCAATATTCAGTGCCATTGTCAGTTCTTATCTTCTTTATTCTTTTTTCGGTTTGATTTTCAACGAAGGCTTTAAACTCCTTGAACTTGTTGAAAACCTCCGATTTTTGTTTCAGGAAAAACACAAAAACTTTCCGTGAAAAATCATCAATAAAAGTTAACAAGTACCTGGCACCTCCGATTGATTTAGTTTCCATTGAACCAACTAAATCCGAATGTACAAGTTCCAGTATTTGTGATGATTTACTATCGCTTGGTTTAACCGGCAGTCTGGTCTGCTTACCTTCGGCACATACCTTGCAGTTTTTCAAACCAACCTCTTGGTCCTTGAAATATATACCAGTCACAGCTCCATCCCTCATTTTACACAGACTTTGATAGTTCAAATGACTAAGTCTTCGATGCCATATAACTGCAGTTTCGTTTTCAGCCTTTGATAACATGCACATTGGTTCCTGGTTCCGAATCTTGTAAACTCCATTTTCAGGTTTGCATTTTGTCACAATACTATCGTCTTCTTTATTATAAATAGTACATCCTTCCTTATCGAAAACAACTGGTGCCTTATCACGTATAACAAAAGCGATCGAACGATATCGTTTTTGAGATAGCTGTCTTTATTTTTCTCTACTAAAGTGATAGGGATAGCAATATTGAAAACGATATCGTCCTATCGTTTTTGTTTTACGTGATGAGGCCCCTGTTTTGTTTTTCTGTACTAATTTGTAAACAGACAGCAAATTCGTTGACAGATCAGGAACATGCAACACATCTTTCACTTCGATATTTTATTTATTTATTTATTTCGTCAATCAAGTTACATAACTTTATGGAGACTATATAATATAAACTAGAAAATAAATAACATATTTACATAGTAATACAAATTATAATATTTACAATGGGTTTAATATATCTTTCTTAACACTTATCCTACTTTTATTAAAATCAATGGCAAAACCAAAATCATTTAAAGCAATACAAGAACTAGTAATTGGATTATGTTTTGCATAACTCCTGCTATGATAAGGAACATATAAGAAACTTTCATCTCTTGGACGTAAAAAACGAGAAGGTGCATAAATATTGTACATTGAAAGTAGCATCGGACAGTTAATATTTAAATTGAGTATATCAAACGCAAAAAGAGCAGAATATAATTTTCTTCTATGTTCTAGAGGTTTTAAATCAATAAGAGCACATCTGATCTCATAAGACGGAAGAATTGCATTCCTAAAAGTTTTTCGCAATGCAAACCTAGTAAATCTTTTTTGTATTTTTTCAATATTTGTATCATTTCAAATATTTGTATCATTTAAGACAATGTTTGCATTTCCAGCATGTTTGACTTGTATTCTTGAGTTGTTTGCAGCTTTAATTTCATCAACATTTGATCTTTCACAATTAAACAACAAATGTTCATTTGGTGTCATGTGATTTGAGGCTCCACTATCTAAGTACCATTCATCGTATTGATTTTGCGTAGAAGAACAAGTTAGGAAGGCATCTATAGTTTTTCCAGTCTTGCCTTTGTGTTCATAACTTCCTTTTGACTTAGTTGGACAATCAGGGCTTTTATGTCCATTAACACCGCATGTATAGCATTTGAAAATTTTAGGTCGCCTTTTCTTTTCAACTCTTAATGCTTTTTTACCAATAAATGCATTTCCAGGTTCTGATTTTTCAAACTGAGTATCAAGCAGCTTCATCTTAATCTGATCAGCAGTAACTTTTGGCACATTTCCTTCAAAACTTAAAATTAGCGGTTTAAAATCGTCTGTTAAACCTGCCAGTAAGATCGCTGCAAACCAATCATCACCAATGTTAAAGCCAATACATGTCAATTTGCTTGCTGTCGACATTATTTGATCTATATAACATTACATGCTATCACACTGATCAAGTCGTATGGATATCAATGTTCGCAAAAGACCAATTTTTCTTAATAACCCTCGATCTTCAAACATATTCTGGAATGTTCGCCAGATTTCTAATGCGGACTTGCAATGTCTGATAGGAACATACAAATCAGGTGCCACAGATAAAGCGATCATTGTTTTGGCTTGACTTAAGAACTGAGTATCTTTTTCTATAGCAATTGATGATACTTCATCTAAAGGTTCGATACAGTCTTGGAGTTTCTTAAATTCTAAATAATTTTGCATGAAAAAACTCCAATTGTGGAAATTTTCACCGCCCCGCAATTTTTCTACTGAAAAACATTCATTCTTGGATGTCATCTCAACTGATTTGATATATTTCTTTAAGGATTTCTTGAATGTTCGAATTTGTTCACCCAGATCAAAATTCAATAATTCTTCTTCCAGAAAACCAATATAATAAAAAATATATTGAACAGATTTGAAATTATCTTAAAAGATTTCTTGAATATTCGAATTTATTCACCCAGATCAAAATTCAACTATTCTTCTTCCAAAAAAAAAAAACAGTTTAAATAAAAAATATTTTTCGCAACAGATAGTTCCAACAAAAATTTCTTTCTCCAAAAATAATTTTTCAGTTTCGTCCTGGGCCCTTAACCTGTTAAGAGAACACAGTCTTGCGGAGGCAGAAAGATGAATGAATTTTATTTATAATGAAATAAAAATTTATATAAAATATTTACAAAACAAAAAATATATGAGCTACTGTAAATAAATAAATAAAGGTACATAATTACATAATTTCAACAAGTACGCGTTGAGCCTAAGACAAGAGTCTCGTATCAATACTAGCACGTAAACGTATATCAATCAGTCGTTCAAAAGTTTTGAGAAGGAATCATGATAGACTAATAGGTCTGAGATCTATGGGATTAACATGGGATCATTTACATGCTTTGGGTATAAAAACAACTTTTACTTCTCCCCATGAACTAGGAATATGAGCCAAGTTCAAGCAGCCATTGAAGATTATTTCTAAAATAGGCAGTATTTTACATGAGCTCATTTGAAGTTCGGCTGGTATTAGCCGTCTGGCCCTGGAGACTTCTAAGGTTTGAAGCTGTTGATAGCCCACAGCAATTTTTCCCCCGTTATCAAACTTTGTGGAAATAAAGATCTAATGTGATCAGTACTGGGCTCTCATCACGTAACTTTTCTGATGACTATCGTCCAGACGATAACTAGAAACGATTACGACAATAGTTTGCTTCACGTTACACTTCTACTCTCGTATCGTCTATCGTTCTCGTTTTTGATAGCTTGAGAGAAATATAAAATATCAGAAATATTGTATTGTCATCGTGAGAAAATTCGTTTTGTTTGCTGTTGGGCTTTTGTTTTAGTGGAAATTAATTTGTATAAGGCCTTAGGCATATAATGGCATTTCTTTCAATATCGTCGTGGCCGTGGATGTCGTTTATTAGATAGTTAAAATGTTGCGTTGGACAATACACACAAATGTAAATATGTATGTACATACATACTTATGTGTGTATGTATCTACGTATTTATATTTGTAGTCATACTTCAAGAGCCGAAAGTGAATGTTTACCTATTCAACAGTAATTTCCCATAATCGCTGAAAAGGTAACTGCGAGTACTTTTTTATTGTTATATAGCCGTTAAGCTGGTTTGATAGATAACTCCGCATCAAAACACCAATAACCTTTTGAACGAAGTATGAAACATTACTGTTGAGTTGGTATACCAGTTAAAGAATTGCATTATTATTTCTATTTACAAAACATCGTGCTGCATGCAATAACCTCTTCAACGGTGTATAATAAATGACTGTTGTGCAGGTAGACTTGCTTTCAATATCATGAGCATGACACATGCACTTAAAAACCCTTATAATTATATTTTGATTATACATGCAGTCCCAAGATTTGTTGTCGGCTCGTGGAATGTACAAAATTACATCAAAAACTAACAAAAACACACCAAGACGATAGCTAAATAGGTATCGAGCAGTTGATATCGTCCAGACGATAGCAAATGACAGCTTTTTTAGTTACATGCAGCAAAACTCAAATCGTCGATTCGATATCGTTTGAACGATAGACGTTTTGTATTCTTACGTGAAGCATACCTATCGATAACGATATCGAAAACGATATCGTCAGAGCTACGTGATGAGAGCCCTGTTTACAGTTTGGGAGCTACCTGGGAAATGAGTATCTAATAGCAGGTTGAGCGATTCTTCGCAAGTATTGGTGCAAGAACCGTCAGCATTTTTCAAACAGCTGGGCATTACTGGACTATTAGAGAGGATTTTCCTAAGTCTTAATGCTTCGGAGGTCTCTTCTACTCTACCACAGAAGACCCTCCGAAAAGCTCGTTTAGATTTCCATAATTCTTTTTATATGATTGAAGGGGGCTCTTTATAGGATTCCCAGTCTGAAACTGCTCTTGTGTTTTTTGCTTTATTGAAGAGCTTCTTGCAGTTTTTTCTAAGAGGCTCAAGCCCTGAGACCCACCAATGTGGTTTTCCTTTTCCCCTTATTTGAGTAAGTGGACAGGAGATGGCCATTGACTTGTTCATGGCTAATGTGAGATCATTGACTTTAGTGTCAAGTACAGTCGTATTAGAGGGAGGACTTAGAACTTCAGGTTTAATTAAACTATCAATAATTGTTTTCCTGTATTTGGACTAATCAGTTTTCCTTTAATTTCGAAATTCAGGTGGGTAATGGGAACTTCAACATTCAGAGTAAACTGAATGTATCTGTGATCGGAGAACGAATGTTCTTTGAAAACTTTCCAATTCATTATTGATTGATGAATAGTGTTAGTGACTAAAGTTATGTCTAGTACCTCTTGTCGGTTTTTAGTAACAAATGTGGGTTCGTTCCCAACGTTACTTACTATCAGGTAAGTACTTAAGATATAATCGAAAAGAGACTCGACTCTATCATTGATGTCAGTGCTGCCCCATAGTGTATGATGGGCGTTAGCATCACTTCCAGTTATTAGGCGGATTTTCTGCCGTTCAGCTTCAGCGACTAAACTCTCCAGTGTAGTACCGGGAAGAGGGCCAAGGTGGTCATTGCCGAGATACGCCGACACCAGCCAGTATATACCATTTGCCGTTTTTAGCCTGGCTACGGTGATATCTCTATCGCTGAAATGAGGGAGTAAAAATACATTAATGTTACTTTTTACTAGTATGCAAGAATTAGGTTCACCTTTATCTAACGCATACAGTACGTAGTATTCAGGAGTCCCGAGTCCCCTTACCAAGGATTTGACGATCCATGGATCTTGGATCAGAACGATGTCCTCATTCCCCTGGATAGACGGAGAAGAAGAGAGGCCGAAGCCTTAATAAAGTGTTGGAGGTTAATCTGGGCTAACTGCAGCATTTTGGCTTCATTTATGCAGACCAGCATTCACCACCGTATCGTTGGGATCCTTTTCAGAGAAAGAGCACAAGTGCTCATCTTCAGTCAGAGGAATAATAATAAAGTCTTCAGACTCCATTCCGATCTGACTGTCAACATTAGCAGAGGACTGACCACCAAGGTCCCCGACCACAGGTTCAGCCTCAAGAGATTGTGGAGGCTCGCATTCAGCGTCTATCTCATTATTTTTGTAAACCCTTAATGTGATCGTCTCAAAACCAAACCGAATCACACCATGATTCTGCGCCAGTGGGGCAACATTATGATATCATGAAAAAAATTGTAAATGACAAGTTAAAATATAAATTACTACAATAAATTACTTTTAATTTCTATAAATTAATATAAATTTGTTTTTTTAATAGCTAGAACAGATAGAGCTAAAAAAAAGTATGCCATCGGATTTCTTTGATAAATATGAATTTATAAAAAAAAAAATCAAAAATAGTTTAAGTTGTTTTCTTAAAAATTAATTTTTTATATATAAAAATTCTTGGACATTTTTAATAATAAAATTTGGTATGACAACTTTTAGAATTTAATAAAATACAATTTCACACAAAATTAAGAAAATATTTATTTACCCGTTTTCAATATATTGAATTTTCAAAAAAAAAATTCAATATTTTTTTAAAAATCCAAAAAGTATTTTTTTTGAAAAATTGTGTACGCTTAGTTGTTGAAATTGTAAAGGACCTCTTGCACAAAAATTTGGTTGAAATCGGTTTACCCATTAACGAGAAATTTATAAATTTTTGTTTTGTACCAAAATATTTATTGTAGTAATTTTAGTAGCTTGTAATATTTTTGTCAAAATCGTTAGAACCGTTTTTGAAATAAATCAGTTTTTGAATATTGGTTGTATGGCAGGTACCGTTATATTTTGAGCTAAAAAAAATTTCAATTTCCCTGAAAACCTTAAGTCTAAAGTTTGAAAAAAATCGCTTCAGCCGTTTAGACTGGAGGTCGAGGTACAGACAGACAGACGGAAAGACGGACAGATGGACAGACAGACAGACAGAATTGCGAGACCTACTTTTTTCGCGTTCTCTATCGTCGTAATGTTAGGGAAAATTATTATCTCGAATTTTTTTTTGCACGAATCCTAAACTTGCCCTATACTACGTGTATCGCAAGTAAAAATCACGACATATCGTCAAAAAAACTATTATTTTGATAGTTTTAAGGTGACATAAGGCACAATACAATAAAAATTAGTTTCAAATTTAGGTATGATATATTTTGGTTGCTATATAGCCATAAAGTTAAAAGAAAATTTATAAAAAGCTATCTAATTTTGAAGCACTCAAGCAACAGGTTAAAAATTATTCAAGTGTACCTACTGGAAATTTGGAATCAAATATCCTTGGACCATCACACACAGGCTCAATTTCGAACTGGACTAAACTGGGAAAATGAAAGTTTGTAGGCGAGGGAGGTGAAGAGTGAGGAATGAAAGGATTAAAATGTTCATCCTTGTTTCGAGCGGACTAACAAAGATTCATTTGTTATGTTTCTAGGCAAAATAAACAAATGTGTTGTTATGCAAAAATGAAAATTTTAAAGGAAATTATTTTTAGATGCTCAAACTGAAAATACAACTACAATTAATAGCCGGTTCATGTACAAGGAAATTTCAGTCAGCTTTGTTCACTCCGTGTGCGATTGAAGGAATGGTAAGTCATGCCTTAGTTCAGTTCGAAATTGAGCCAGTGTGTGATGGCCCTTTGAGTATTAAATTACCGTAAACTCATAACACGTTAGGTAATTTTTCAAGTGTTCAATGGAAAAATCACACGTTTACGACAACAACAAACAATTGGCAATGCACATAATGTAGTTCAATTTAAATCCGGACTATAAGAATCCAAATTTTGTCTACCAATTTTATTTATATTTATATGAACTTTTACAGAACTCTAGATAAAAAAAAAACGAAATTGGCAGTTTTAAAGAGTAAACGAAGTCTCGGTGTCTGTCTCAGTGGATGCAATTGAATTTTGTGATTGCATTTCTCACTGGCACTTGTTATATTATTTTCGATTTTAAAATAGATTTTATTCGTTTTTACTATTCGAATTCACTTGAATTCATTACATTCTTTGAATTTCTTTCTTATTCATTTCAGATCACTTATCCAAATCCTGGACTCCGAAATGTATGACCTCATGGATTCCCATGGAGATTATACTCACTTCTACTTTTGCTACCGTTGGTTCCTATTAGATTTTAAACGAGAGCTCATCTATGCAGATGTATTTTCTACATGGGAGGTGATTTGGGCAGCAAAGCACGTTGCAAGTGCACATTTCGTACTTTTCTTGGCTTTAGCCTTACTCGAGACCTACCGGGATATAATTCTTTCCAATAGCATGGATTTTACAGACGTTATAAAATTTTTCAATGGTATGTATATAAATAGTTAATATGTTTTCTATTTGAATTTGTGGGTGCCAAAGTAGTGTAAATCACATTTGTTTGTTGAATAGTTTTTCTCTTCAATATTTAATATCTATAAAAATATTTAAGTATGTACTTAATGATGGAATCGGGAACAGTTTTTTGACGTTTAAATGTAGTATTATGACACTTAAAAGTAGATTTCCTCAAAAAAATAAGTTTCACAACTTTTGCACTGACTGTTTTATTTATAAAAAAAAGTATAACAATTAATAACATTTGATTTTTTTTTTAATTTTTAGAAATGGCAGAGCGTCACAATGCACAATCCGTACTTCAATTAGCTAGGAGTCTAGCACTACAATTGCAAATGATAATTGAAAATAAATAAATTAATTTCTTTAAGCTAAGCTCTTAGCCAAGAAAAATAGTTTATGGTAAAATTTAGCAGGACTTAAATTTGTATTTAATTTGTATACATGTATTTAAATTCATATTGATTAAAATGTTTTTACCACTTTAATACATATATTGTATTTGTAACAATGTCTTCTTCCGAACATCACACAAATTTTTAACTACATATATTTACAAAAATCAACAACAAACAATATATAATGTACACAACTGTTATAAATACATAATTTTATATATTTCCTATCACACTTTTCTTAAACTCGTTATAAAAATCATTTTCAATGTTAGGGCTGGTCACGAGACGAGTAAAGTCGCGGTCTCGTCATGCGAGACCGAGACGAGACTGCCTTTTAATCTACCGAGACGAGACCGAGACGTGACTGTATATTTGGACCGAAATTTACAGAGAGTCTAATGAATTAAAAAATCCAATTTCAATTTAATATTTATTTTATTCTGCACATATTCAAACGATAATCGAAAATATTTCGTTCCAATATCAACAGTTTGTGCGGAAATCGTGTTTTTCGGAGAGGAGACCGAGACGATACTTAATTATACAAGACCGACACGAGACCGAGACGAGACTGAAAATTTTCAATTTTAACGAGACCGAGACGAGACTTACAAAAGTCTCGCAGAGTCTCGTCTCGTGGCCAGCCCTATTCAATGTAAAATAAAACTTATTTAATTTATATTAGTCCAATGCCTTCATAAACTGAGGGGCCAGTTATAGCTATCATTGAAAACCATAATTGAAAATATTAATTGTCAATTTTGAGAGATTTTGAAAAAAAAAAATAAATGATTATTTTGATGCCAAAGTAAAGCTAATTGACTTAGTAATTATTTCTGGGTAAAACAAAATTCAATTTGGCACAACTTTTATCATAAAATGACTTTTAATTTTTCAATGATAACCTACCTTACCAATGATCATTGAAAAAAACTAAAAGTTACGTTATGGGGAAGATATGGGTCAAAATGAATTTTTTTTGGAGGAGAAATAATTTTGAAGTCGTAAGCTGTATTTCTGCATTAAAATATTCAATGATTAAACTTTCTAAGGGTCTCAAAATCAACAGCTAACTTTTTCAATGATAGCTATAACTGACCCCTGAGTCAGAAGTTTGAATCACGTTGACATGTTGAATTGAGAACATAATTTCAGTATTTTGTGTAATTTCGAGGGTTTGGTAAAAACTACCATTTAATTAAGCTTCAACTTCATCTTTATCAATTCAATGGACTAGTTTTACAATATTTTATTTACTTGCAATGATAACATATTTATGATCAAAAATTTAAAAATACAAACCAGTTTTGATACTTATTTGTATATATTTATACTTTATATAAAAAAATATCAATAAATGTATTTAAATTCACTATAAACATTATATGAAACTGAGGACACATCACTTACTTGCTGAAGACTGTATTTCAATAGCAAACCTAGATTTTTAGAATTTAAAGAAAATCTTTTGTGGCCAATATTTGTACCTATTGTATGTATATCTATACAACATATTATATATAATTGTTAAACTATTTGATTTCTAACTTTGTTGAAACTGTATGACATTATTATTTATATATACTTTGGATAAACTAAAGAAAAGATTAGAATCATATTGCATAGACTAAAGTATACATTATATACATTTATATATGTAACATTATTAAAGTAAATAAATCAATATATTTTAAACTAGAGAAGGAACAAGTCTCAAGGTTGTCCTTTTTGTATGAATTAAGCATTCCTTGTTCACATCCTTGAAAAAAAAAACATAGTTGTGGAATTTTGTGTAAACCCCATTTTTTTCCACATTAAAATTGTGTATATAATTAAAGCCAAAAGTGCTCTCCGAATAGTGGAGCCAAACGGTAGAGGGAAAAAACTCCACGGGAATCAACTCCAGGTAGGAATTTTCTTCCATTTCTTTTTTTTTTCGAAAATTACTGATAACCTTTGACTGTTATGAGTAGTTCATAAAGAACAATGGGCATTTTGGCCTATCGATGTAACACATTGTGACCATTTTAAAGGTCTCGATGAGTACTATATTTTATTAAATGGGCAAAAGTTTGTATCGCGTGCAGGGAAGG